>LR990106.1:10484093-11102956 GCA_905147225.2 Euproctis similis
AAAATCCGTTGCGTAGTTACAAACATCTAAACTTATAAGGGGACAGACAGCGAAAAGAAACTTTGTTTTATACTGTGTAGGTGGAGTACCCTGCTAATCGGATTTAAGATATTATTGTTTTAAAATTCATTTATGCTATTTATCTGTAAATAGCCATCACGTAACATAAAAAAAATTGTAGCAGTATTCAAAAATGTTAATAAATCGGATGGTAGCATTATTTTTTCGCGCGCATTCGCGCATTTTAAATATAAATTAGTCATTGTTACATAACTATACAAATCATAAATTTAGAACTAAGTTTCAAGCTAATCTTTTAGGTTTATAAATATATTACTAGCTGACCCGGCGAAGTTTGTTCCGAATCAAAAGTAATAAATGAGTAAATTTTGGATATCATGAGGTTCAATCTGTGCTCTTTATTACTCGGCTTTAACTGGTGTCCCGCTATGTTAATACTGCAGTTTCTTCGAAAATATTCGTTTAAATTGCATGCAGTAAATGGTCAGGTTCATCTATATTACATGCACAATCTATATATGACACTATTTGGATGAAAATTAATGCTCTAATGCGCTTCGTAAATGAGCATTTATTTCTCGGTAAGAGTAAAAAAATAAATATGGTCATTGTGGGTTATCTTTAAGAGATAGACGCGGACTTTCTTGTAGACCTTCTGAAGGTGTTTGATAATGTAATACATTGTTTTGATCTATCACTTAGGGTTCAGCTAGCGTTTGCAATCAAAGTGCTAAATCTCAAAAATTATCATTTTTTCTTGACAACATCATATTATATGAATTATAGATCAAAACCACCCCGTTGACACCCTCTATGTATTCAAAATCTCATCAAAATCCGTTGCGTAGTTTCAAAGATATAAGTATATAAGGGGACAGACAGCAGAAAGTGACTTTGTTTTACACTATGAAATGTCTATGTATGTATGTGCTGGACTGGTGATTTGCAACCACGAACAGATACTCAGGATTTCGAACGGTTTTGGCTTTTCCATAGTATACACACAATAAAAAACCCAGATCTTAGTATTTTTGTCTGCCATTAACTGCGCTAGAATTTAGGACGCACCCATGATCATGTAAGTACGATTACTATTATTACGCAAGTAAAATCTAAAATTCCCGAAAACAATCTAAATTATATTAACATGCGTTTTAGTAATACAGAGCTGTCAACAGTAACAAAACTTCCCGTGTAAGGATATAAACGAGTACTTCTTGAAAAATAGCGCCCTCTACCTCTCTAAAATTCTTTCCCCTGAATGGAGACTATCCCTTCAACATTACATTCAGACTCCTGGGTATTCGATAGGTATCGCGTTATCTGCATCAATCTTTAAGGATAATACAAATCAATCTCAAACCTATGTCCACTATATTTAAATAAGTAGTATCAGTACCTATAGCTATTAATCATTACCTATGCCATGGTTATTTTTAAACCCTACGCAATTTGTAGTATATAGATGTTATATTCGCGTGTTGCTCAGTTTCGCTAACCTATTTAGTACCATACATACTTATGTATTTATTATATGTACCATAGTGATTCACCATGGACAAGGTAAAATTACACCATGAGTCAGCTATGGTAAAGTGTAGTCTATAAAATAGTTTCCACATCAGGGCAGGGCCTGGCATTTTGATTTAATTAAAAGCTTTCTAGGCTTGATAGGCAATTCGTTTAGGACGGGAGTGTTTCTGTATGACTTTCGGAACTTTTGTGTTTCAACTAACGATAAAAAACAAATATATTGTTCGAAGTAAGACTGCCTACATCTTTGAATATTATCGACTTAAAGATGAAAGACAGAAACTTTATGACAATTGTGACTCATTTTCAAAATAAGTATTATTAAGGCACACTTTCAAACCCAGTATTATTAAAGATAAAATTGCACGCTGTATTGGGATCCAGTCGGGAATGGTGATGTTTCCTTATTTTTCCTATTTAAAGCCATTTTGCAATGCACATTTTTCTGAGTAAAACCCACATACCGTATGTCTCGAACAGGAGTTAAATAATGTACATCTAACTTATGCTGCTATAATTGCGTTAGTTTTTGTTATGCATATGTTACAAATCTGTGCATAAAAAACGGCAGACATAAACAAACAATTAAACAATGGACTAAGTAACATTTATAACGTCATCATACCTGTAATGGAATCCATTCATCAGCCGAAGTATCCAACAAGTTATACAATGAAGATAGTAATTATACTGATTATATAAAGAAAAAATAATCAGCTAATTAAGAAGTTTCAAGCACAAAGATTTTATTTCAATAAATTATCTGAATTCACTTTAACACTGGTACACTTAAAAAACAAACAATTTGCAATCACTTTGTTTGATACAAACTTTAGACAACAAGTAACACCAATTTCAAATGTCGAATCAACAATCACGGCGATCGATGGCTGAAAAACGGAATGTTCCAAATTTAAAATTCGACACAGCGCTGTGCAATTCGTAGAACAATATTTTGTAACACTCGAATACCATTTTCATGGACAAAGGATAATTTATTTAAAAAAAACAAAATATTTATGCATTCACTTCTATTTCGACTCACTTCAAAATTATTCGTCGCACGTTTGTTTTAAACTGACAGATTTTTTTTTACACTGCAATCACGTCCATCACTGCTCGTGTTCTGATAAGTAATAATTTAATTAATTTAAATTAGTAATTGAAGGCCTTGTAATAATTTTGATTTGCGCAATTCCGATCGTTTTTTTTTCAAACGACGATGTTTACGAATCTGTGCTGTTACGGCCGTCCGCCATGGCTGAATGCGATGCGGCATGCAAAGAATGAAAGGCTGGGTTTACATGGACACTGAGTTTACTGTTATCGTACATATATAGTGTATCTTTTAATTTTCTAATTTTAATAGATATATGCAGTGTTGCGTCTTCTTGCCTACAATTTTCAGAGCGTGAAGTGTTTAGTAATATGTTTTTTTTTTACGGTATATATTATAACTAATTGCTGTGTATTTTGGTTGCATTTGATTTTCTATAAAATTTGTCTGATGATTGTTAAGTGGTTGCTAACGAAAATCAGACAGTACACAAATATAAATTATCTGTATTCCAATTAATTTAAATTTTAGCTTTCAAGTAGCATTGCAGTTATAATATTTGCATGGCAATTTTAATAAACAATAATATTACTGAGAATATTATTGTTACATGTTACACCAGGTTAACATCGTAGCTATTGCAAAAAGGAGGAGTTCGGTATAGTTTCGGGCAAAACTTCGTCTACTTGGACGGAACTGGAAAACTATTTATATATTTAGTATTTTAGTCTCGGTGGTCCAGTGGTAGTAGGATTTCCACAAATGACCGGTATATTTCAAGAAAGCACATTCGCGGAACAAGAAAACGTGGCGCGGTGTGTCCCTTTTTTATGGGATAGGAGGGCAAACGAGCAAGCGTGTCACCCGTAAGCAACCTGCGCCGCCCATGGACACCAGCAACACATATAGTGTTACCGTTGCGTTGCCGACCTTTAAGGAAGATAAGGGGATAAGAAACGATGGGGAAAGGGGGTGGGCCTCCGGGTACCTCTCTCACCGTACGAAACGCGACTTGAGCGCCACTTTACGTCGATCTTTTGAGAGGACGTGGTATTTCACCGGTCGAGCCGGCCCAATCATGCAGCGAACTGCTTGGCTCTATTACTGTACCACTGTATCCCTATACCAAATGTAGGGAACCGAAAAAGAAACTTATGGAATGGGAAGAAAGTAACTTATAATGTCCAACATTCCCTAAAACTACAGAAAATAATATATTTAATTAAAATAAGAATTACAGAAAATATAATTAAATGGCATCACCAAGGACGATGTGTGTACATAGAGTGGGTTTCCGTACCACCGCACACCACCGATTGACATAGTGTTTTATGTGTGTAATGTAGTTTATGAGACGAATTTAATTTATTTATTTTTTAAATTTATTTACACTCTTAAATTCAATTATAAATTTGAGGAAAATTTAAGTATAGTGCAAGTATATTACGAATAATGTAGAATTTCAAGCTAGTGTTTCGTAATTTGCTACATTAATTTAATGGAATCGATGGATATATCCAAATATTTTTATATTCTTAAATTTCACAAACGAAGCGGATCTTATAATAAAGCCATAGATAGAACTAACTGATCAACATCAAAAGCTACCTAATTGATTTGGTGAAATGTAATAACTTAAATTGAGTTTAAATTATAGGTATATTTTTCATTTTTATTAAATTATCCCATACTGAAAAAAAAATATAATTAATAATCCTTTAGAAATATAATTTATACACTTGAAAGTTTTTGGAATTCCTGCTAAAGTTCCTTAAAACTAATATAATTATCTTAGCGTACGAATTTCAAAAAAACTAGTAAAACAACATGACAACTTCGATTCGAAATTTAAAATTTAATTCCGGAATCAGTGGATATGTGGTGTCATCTATCGCAATAAGAATGAACTAACAAGTCTTATACAATACTTACAAGAGACGTCGTTGTACGACGACAAACTTGTTTTAAAGAAAACGCCACGGAGGCGCCACTAGTAACTTTTTAATCTAACAACATATCAAACGGTCGTACCTTCCTGGTACTATTATTGTGTTCGTGTATGTATGTATATGTATCGTGTTAAGCGCATGTAATGAGGAGAGATGATACACATGTTGCTAGAAGAAAGATAAACCTGAATGTGGTAGGAAATAAGAGAAGAAAGCTAAAAAGATATGGATGGATTGTGTGAAAGACGACATGATTATGAAGGGTGTCAGTGTGGAAGATGCGAACGATAGAGACGTGTGGAAAAATTAAAAATTTAATTTAATATTGTCCCGACTCCATATAATGGGATCAGGGCAGGAAGATCGCGATGATGTCAACTTGACGTGTTGCATAATAATATTCACCTTTCAAAGGCACTCTACAAAAGTGCATGCACTTAATACCATTATGAAGAAAACATGTGCGGGTGCAACCATATGGTGTAAATATTATTCCTATAAAATAAATTTATTATTGTTTTAATTTGACAATTTTATATTTTATTGCTTTTCGTATCTTTAAAGAAAGAGCCGTGGTTAACAGAGATTAGTTTTCGTTTCGTTACAATTTGTGCTTTTTTTATCACTACTTTTTTATTGTTGTCATTGCACAATGCAATTGACAATTACCTAAACAGGCACAACTGACTAGCGCTAAAAATAAAATATAGAGTCAGATACAATATATTTTATTTCTGTATACGGATAAAATACATCCATTTAATTATGGTTACGGAGAAAAACAACACATTGAAAGTTTATTTTAAATTATGTATCTGCAATTATATAGTATTTAATAATAATATAGTCATACTTTGGTATAGCTTCCACGCCGCTACACATTACAATTGCTATTTTTCTATTTTCTGTCTGTGTATCCACTTTTAACTCGAGAATGACTCGACTAAAATTCAAATCATATGATAATGCATTACTATTGGAAAATATGAATCCGCAAAAAAGAAACTATCCTTTAAGAATCGGACGTATCTCACGTACCTACCTAAACAGCCCTTATTTTGTACTAATTTTTATCTAGCCAAAATTAAAAGCTGCTAGTTTAATCTACAAAGGCTTTTGTAGGCAGTATTATTAACCGGATATAGTTAGTTTAATAACTTTTTTAAGATTATAGCGCTGAAAACAACGGCAGATCGTTATTTTAAACACAACAAAGACCGTTTTAAATTGCTTGATTGTTAAAATGCTGAGATATTTTACATAAATTAAACAATAGAACTTCACATATAATATGTAATATTGTTTAAGATTTACGTAAATTGTTCTTCAGTCCGACCATGGCTAAAAACAAAGGAAGTTTAAATTTTTTTAAAAAGGGGATATTGGGGGCTCATGCACATGGCAAAGTCTGCTAAATATTATTGAAACCTTATGAGAAATACATTTGATTACACCTAGGACTTACAGGTTAAAAATAAAATCAAAACTCATTTATCCAATTTAGGTCATATCAATCAACAGTGGTAGAGCCAAGCAGTTCGCTGCATGAATGGGCCGGCTCGACCGGTGAAATACCACGACCTCTCAGAAGACCGACGTAAAGTGGCTCATGCCGCGTTTCGTTCGGTGAGAGAGGTACCCGGTGGCCCACCCCCCTTCCCCGTCCTTTCCTATCCCCTATCCCTTAAAGGTCGGCAACGCTACAGTAACACTATATGTGTTGCTGGTGTCCATGGGCGGCGTTGATTGCTTACCATCAGGTGACACGCCAGCTCGTATGCCCTCCTCTATCCCATAAAAAAAAAATCAGACACTTGTGAAGGTCACTTATTGAAAATCCGCCAATTCGATTACTCTCGCGCTCAGAATAATTGGCGGGAAACTCAGGGAGAGAAAAAAGGAATAGCTTTAAATGCATACTTACGTTTTCTTTGTCCAAATCTAATTGGTTATCTCTCTTCGGTAGTGTGAAGCTAATAGTACCCTCATTCTTGCTCCTGGTCTTCTTTTCATCAGCACCGGACTTTTCAGCTGGTTTCTTGCAAACCAGAATAGGTTTCGGCTCCAATACCACAGTTTTCTTTACTTCGACTTCTGGAAATCCATTCTCGAAACTCTCCCACAGCTTCTTAAAGTCGGACTTTGAATTCGGTTTCTGGTTCGGCAAAAGGGGAGTGGAGTCTTGTGGTGTAGCAGGTAGAGAGTCGCAGGGTATATCGTAGATTTTCTGAAAATAAACATGGCTCATTAATATCGTGCAATTATATATTTGAGCATTTAAAACATTATAAATATACCTATATACATATGCTATACGTAACAAATAACCTCACGCTTGTTAATGCCAAAGCTACGCGCACACCTCATATCAGACTCGCCATTTCATCAGGCGGGGCGTATTAATTTCTGGTCCCAAATTTTGTAACTCATCGATAACTTAATTAAAAAATTAATATTGTTTTAATTCGTTTACTTAAGAGCAATTACTAACGCTCTCACCGCTGTCCCACTAACGACATCAGATTGACCCCCAATAATCAGCAAAGTGAAAGTAACCTTTTAAGCTAAATTATAACGACTTGTCCATGAATTCGGTTTTCATATAACCTCTATTGTACATCACAAAAGAAATGTTGGAAATATTTTAAAAGGAAAACACACGAGAGCTCGTGAGGGATCAAACTAAACCTTTCCAAATATTTCTTCAAGAGAAAGAAGGTTTATCAGGATTCATGTATTATTGTCTAGAAGACAACGATGTAGAATTGCGTAAAACATTATATTAATAATAAAATATATATGAACAAATCTCTTACAATATTTGTCAGTCACCGATATTTATCATATATATATCACATACAACTTGTGTACTCGGTTGCAAACTCGGAATACGTCAATACGATATCTAAAACTCCCAGATTGACTTCCAGAAGACAGTGGAAAATATATGGTACCTATATTTATCTTATTGAATATAATTAATATTATGTACAAGATATAAATTTCACATGATCACAACTTGCAGTTCAAGTTGAGGTTACGTACGTATCATTTCCGTATAACAACTCTCGATAATAATTATAATAAGTAAGTACTGCTACTGCGTGTGAAAGCAATAAAACTAGTTATTACTGGTTCGATTCCTGACGCTTTAATAGCAAATAACCGTTTACTTGGAGTTTAATTTCATCCAGACCGGTCTTATAGCGGTAGCCATGTACAGACGAAGTAGTTATAAATTTAAGTAAAACAACTGGTAATCCTTTTTCACATCAAATTTAAAAAAAAACAATCATCTAAAAAAAATTATATTAATCTATTAAAAAAAACTGAAAATGGTTTCAGACTCGATTAATATACCTACATAATTATACAATTTGATCGTCTTGGTGATCTAGAGTCGAGGACTATGCTTCTGGAAGTCATGGGATCGAATCCATACTCACACCAACTACATCTAGGAATTCTTTTAGGAAGTTACATGTGATATATTTATGATATGTCTCAGTATTCGACAACAGGTTATATTCTAATATTCCATTGGGGACGTAACAATTCGCCGGGTCGTAACCTAACAGCCGCTGTCTACACCTTATGGGGAAAAATAAAAGAGAGAAATAATAAAAGAATTGCTCGTTTAAAGATCAGTTCAGATCAGATCACCAATCCAGGTTCAATATTGAAAATACCCCCCATTATGGAACCATACCAAGATGGAACCCCAGATTGATGTGAATGATAGATGATGTAACAACCACGGCACCATATCGAGGTTAGCATTTCCTGTTCATTGTTCAAGAAGAGCGTCTTGTATTGCCAAAACACTTGTGCCAACAACTGGACGACTCCAAAAAGTTACAAGTTGTAAAATTTATTATTTTTGCAATACCTTTTATACAATAAAATTATTACATGTTTTGTGAAATATCTTCACCGTTATTGATAAATCTTAGGTTAATATAATAGCCACAGCGCAGATATACCAAATTTAATATATAAAAAATTCAAGTGTCTCTTTGTAATATTAAACTAGGCTCTTATTACTAAACGAACATGTATGTTTTTTATACAAAAAATATCTATACTTTTTTCGGTTTGTTCTTTCTGGCTTATATCTGAAATGGTCGGATCAAGTTTAATAGCACTTTCACTGTGCAGATAGCTGACATGATAAAGAATAAATAGTATACTAAATTCTACGCAGATGTAGTTACATGCATTGCCATATCAAGGACTACAAAAAGGATTTACATATGTAAGCGTTTTACTCATATCAACAAGATTAGAATATCGGTTTAGGAGTTTAGACATGAAAGTGTAATAAACAAAACACCAATCGCATTTTTAATATTATTTAGAAATAATCAATACTTAAACTACTCAAACTGTCGGGTATCATCTCCATAAAAAACTTAATGGCAAACCAGATGGAAACCAGTAACCATAGCTAAAAAAAATAATGTTTATTATTTTCAAGGTCTCTTGCTTTATCCTGAGTAACAACATTATTAAAGAGTTGAAGGCAAGCTCGCAATCATGTTTGGGTGAAACCTGTTTTTTAAAACCTGTACTCGAGTCCCAGCATTTTGACATTATTATTTCACATGTTTGTATGTTACATAAGTCCGCTATATAAATAAATCCCTTTGGCAATAATATATTAATAATTTATTTATATTTATTCCAATTCGGTAGAAAATAGCGTGAAGTTATCCAATATCCGTGGACGCCGCTAGTTACTTACCACCAGGTGGCGTTGCCTTGTTTGGGATAAAAATAACTAACACTACTACACTACCTTTTAGTGCATATAAGTACGTAAAACAGCCTTCAGCCTTCACCTTAGCCGCACGTTGGTAGCTATCAAAATTCCATCTTTCCAGATAAGAATATTCGGTGATTTATGACGAATAAAAAAAATCAAGAGTAACAAATGTTACTCATATCAAAATATTGAGAAGCGATAACTGGCTTGTCTGTGATATCGTCGCGACCGGAAAACGACTATAGCTACCTAGTTGGCAGGTCGGTACGATAATTTATCCGTCACGCGATTTAACCAGTTGCGTAAAACTTAAAACGCCTAACAACATTTTAAATCGATAAATGACATTATTTATGTAATCGTTGTAAAAGTGCCGTAAAATCGACCCACTTTTGAAATTATTCTGACAAGAAGTTTTTCTTTTTTTATTTAAGAAGAAATACTGTAATCAGGCATTTAAAGTCTCGACGGTCCAGTGGTCGAGCACCCCGCTTCTGTATCCAGAGGTAGCGGGTTCGAATCCTGGCTCACACCAATGACTTTTCGAAAGTTTTGTGTGATAGATATGGATGGCTAAAAACTTTGTGCCCAGTATGGCATTAGGTTCGCCACCTATTCCATTTGGGACGGAAACATAACGACGAGTCGAGGCTTGACAGCCACTGCCTACACCTTCGGGTAGAAAAAGTAATAGTAATAAAATAGTTTTAGTATATATTTAGGTTATGTTGTATTTAAATATCGATGTAAATTTTAAAGGATATTCAAAAATAATGCTGTTATGCTTAGGAAAATTACATGAACATGCCCCTCACCCCTCAATACATATCCATTTGACCTACTAAAGTAGCAGTCTTGCGGTGACAATAGAAACCAGGGTTGTCTCATAACCATTTTCCATTCTTAGTTTTAGAGCCGTTTAAATCCATTCGTTCCACAAACTATGGAAAAATTTTAACATCATGCCATAAGTTTTGATGGCGATGTTGGCAACGCAAGATAAACGAACAACGTTTAGCATCAATTTTATATGGTCAAATGTCTAAAGATACTATCATTTATTGTGTATTGTAACATACCTATTATTTGGTATAGCAATATTAAAATAAAGTTGTTATTGCTTAGGTGGAATTTTAGAAATTGTCTAGAATCTAAAAATTGTTGCTTCTGGCGCTAGATTGATATTACACTGAATCAAACACATATTTTCCTTTGAATATTTCTATTTGTTTGCTTTTAAGGAAATTACGCGTTCGGCTAAAGCCACGCCTTAACAAGAAGTATCGCCTAGCAGATTTTTTTTTATGGAATAGGAGGACAAACGAGCAGACGTGTCACCTGATGGAAAGCAACCAACGCCGCCCATGGACACCAGCAA
The DNA here is from genome assembly GCA_905147225.2 of Euproctis similis. Classification (NCBI taxonomy): domain Eukaryota; kingdom Metazoa; phylum Arthropoda; class Insecta; order Lepidoptera; family Erebidae; genus Euproctis; species Euproctis similis. Next base: position 10,494,797 of record LR990106.1, read on the forward strand.
CACATATAGTGTTACTGTTGCGTTGCCGACCTTTAAGGGATAGGGGATAGGAAAGGATGGGGAAGGGGTGGGCCTCCGGGTACCTCTCTCACCGAACGAAACGCGGCCATGCGCCACTTTACGTCGGTCTTCTGAGAGGTCGTGGTATTTCACCGGTCGAGCCGGCTCATTCATGCAGCGAACTGCTTGGCTCTACCACTGTTAAATTTTGTCTATGCGCAACTGCGAGAATAATCAAAATATCACTTTATATGCACTGAAATAACAAGTCGTTTGGCGACTACGCAGTGTCATTAAATTTATAAAAGATATACCTATCATAAAAGATATTACTATACTTTGTATATATTAATATAAGGTAATTGACAACCCTATATGCGTGCTAGTTAATATAATATTCGTCCATTGTATTATAATCAGCGGATCTTTTTCACACATGGCTCGAGAATGACACATTCTTATCACCATTTTAAAATGACAATCATCTCGTTAATGCGAAGAATTCATCAGGGTTGACTCCGAACCTTTACTTATTAAATGAAGTGCAACCAAAAAAAGCATTGTAATGACTGACATCTATTCCATTTCTAACATAAAAATTTGGCGTAACAGCTGCTACATACATCTAGGGATAGAAAAAGACGTGATGTTACCAAACAAAAATTTAGGTAGGTACATATTTAATATATGAAATATTATTGGTAATTTTGCCAACCCTAATCATCAAAATTTGACAATTCCATTATACGGAAGTCTATAATTGTGTTATTTTCTTTCTCACACAACCGACAACACAGAGTTGAAAGGACTTGTCTTCTATCTTACAATATATATAACAAGTGTAAAAGCTTCGTCTCAGTGGTCCAGTGGTCGAGCAGAGCACCCAGCTTCTGAATCTTCTGAAGTCGCGGGTTCGAATCTTGGCTCACACCAATAACTTTTCGATTTTTTTTTCGAAAGTTATGTGTGATAAATATCGATGACTAAAAACTTTGTTCCCGGTGTGGCAATAGGTTCGCCACCTATTCCATTTGGAACGTAGACATAACGGCGAGTTGAGGCTTAACAGCCATTGCCTACACATTCGGGTAGAAAAAGGCGTGAAGTTATGTGATGTTTTAAAAGCATCGTTACAATTGCAACAAAACAAGATACTCAATTTCCAGTAGGTACACAGTGTATACAGATAACCACATTTCTAAGTACATACATTTGAATCACCAGGACAAAGACCTGTGTGAACCGCAATACGTTATCAATTTTATGTATTTTATTCGTATATATACACAATTTATTGTAATTTGCAAACTGGCCTAATAAGATTCGTTGGCTGATCAAACTAGTTCGAATATATTTAAACACTTAATATACATGAGACACTGATCTAGTAACTATATAGTATTTTAATACTATATCGAGTCGGTATTTGAAATAAATTTTACAGGAGCAAGATTGGATGAATGAATACCGACCGGGGTTATGGGGGGAAACATAAGTCAGAAGCGGGGTCCTCTGTACCACCGAGACTGGTGATCAATTAAAAGATGATACCTACTCTAAAAATTACACGCGATGTTAGGAGGAAATGGAAGGGGGGTTAGTTTTAAATCTCGCTAAAGGGAAGGGGGTTTTAAAATTAAAATCACGTGATTAATGGACGATCCTTAATTCGAGCGTTTTATAGTCTTAAGAATCTGTCATTGACTGACATTTTATATGTTGTTATTATTATAGATATAAAAATGTTTTTGACTTTGTATCTGGTGATGTTGAAACTGTCTCTGTCTTTATACTAAGTACCTAAACAAAAATATAATTTAAAATAGATACATAGATAAAAATATAATTTATAAGTATAATTCTTGGAAGTTAACTCATAAACGGTTCTAGTTAAATGAATCAGTGTAGTGATTTAAATAAATACAGTTAAGTCAACCGTATTAAATTAAAATGAATAATTTGATCAAGGACGAATTGGTCTTCCATAGGGTGAAATAAATAAATAAACCCCTTGTTAGGCAAAAATAAACAATATGTGACAAAAAACAACACATTTGTGAAAACCGCTTTTAAATTTTAACCCTCTTGCTGCTGGTTATGGACGCTCTGACAGATCAAAAAATTGGCACTTTAGGCAGTTTGACACGGTTAGGTGTCAGATAAAGAATATTTCCTCTGTAACATTTTAGATGTTTTTCTGAACAATTTCGCTTGTGTCAACGCCGCTATCTGTTTTAATTGTTTTACCCTTGGCCGTATTTTTTGTTTGTTTCGTGCTATGTTATCAATCGCAACGGGAAAAAGTAGTACCAATACGTCTAAGTCTATTAGAAAAGGCAAACATTCAAAAGCAGATTTCACTTTTAAGCTTTTTCATGGAACGAGGTCGAGAATCTTTAAAAATCAGCTTTTAAACACTGGTCATTACATCCATTCTAGTGTTCTGTCTTTGAAATTTAAATTTATATAGAGCTTATTATTCCGTGCACAGTTAAGTTAGCGTGTTTAGGACGGGACTATAGTTAATTTTATTATAGTTTCTTTTTTTTAAAATCAGCTGATTTAATTATCTGTGTATTTTAATATCATTCAATATATCTCAATTAGAGTTATTATTAAAAAGGTCAATACAGCAAATTACACGAGGGGAACAATCCAGAATTGTCTTCTTTTTTGTGTGACGTCAAACGAAATTCTCATCTCACTCACACCCACCCACTCATTTTATGAACGGGAGTTGCTGACGACTGCGACTTCGTCACAAAGGTCAACATTCTCATTTTCCTCTCATTTCTTATGTTCTAAAACTACGTCTCACAGTCATATTAATGTATCAGATCAGAGGAATGTTTGTTGCGGATCTGATAAAAAAAATCTTTTACCTTATATTCTTTGACGTCATTTATATCATAAAAGATAGGCTTATACGTATGTATGATAAAAATCTTTATAGTATACATATATATTATTAAGGTGAAATATAAATTGACGCACATTTTCCAAACAGATAAATAAAGGAAGGCTGTCTTCATGGACAATTATGAATCATAAATACCTATACTAAATAATACGTATCTTTGGAAGGATGGAAGGATAAATCTGGAGAATTACTCATCGTTTTATTCATATTTAGGTGACCCGGCGAACTTTGTTTCGCGTCATCTATACATATATAATAAAATTGTAGGAAAGTTGAAACAGTACATTAAATATTTTTTTAGAATACTTGGGACATGATCTACAATCGATAACAAACCCAACAATAAGGTTTTTAGAATTTTTGTCTGTTTGTCTGTATGTTTGTTGAGGATAAACTCTAAAAATACTGCATGCTTTTACGTCATATTTTGAATAAATATAGCCAAGAGGTAGGGTCAGCACATGTGCTAAATATTATCATGCTATCACTAATTGGGGGGGTGAGCAATGAACCCTTATTATAAGGGTGTCATTGCACAGGCACAGTATTTTCGCTGCTTTCTGGCGAATACTCCATGTTAGATATAAGCCTATTTGGTTCGGTTATTTTATTTTGGGTATTCTTTAAGCAGATGCAGCAGTAGCCTATGAAGCCTTGTTCCAAATACCAAATCCTTACTTTACGTCTAAAATGGAATAATAGGTGGCGGCACCTATTGCCGAACACCGGGCACAAAGTTGTCAATCATCGATATTTATCATCCAGCGTGGGTGTGAGCCCAGGATCGATCTTACGACTTCTGAATCAGAAGCGGGGAACTCGACCACTGGACCACCGAGACTATTAATACTCAACAACAAATGCAGTTATTACTCAACACTTGAGTACATCGCTGTGTTCTACGGCTATTAAAAACTTATAGTTCAACAATCACATCTTACGCTTGACTATATACATACTTATATATATTTTTTTTGGTGTCTAGACACCAAAAAAAAAACATAACCACAAATATTTTTTTTATGGGATAGGAGGCCATACGAGCAGGTGTCTCACCTGATGTTAAGTAACCAGCGCCGCCCATGGACACCTGCAACACATATAGTATTACAGTTGTGTGGTCGACTTTTAAAGGAGTAGGATATGAAGGGGAAGGGGGAAGGGGAGTGGGCCTCCGTGTACCTCTCTCACCGAACGAAACGCGGCATGAGCCGTATTTCACCGGTCGAGCCGGCCCGTTCATGCAGCAAACTGCTTGGCTCTACCACTCAAAGAGTATGTTTTGTGAAACGAAGCCAGCTGCAAATTTTATATATAAAATAAAAGTGTTTCACCGAATACAAAGGTATTTAACGTATATTTTTTCAAATTAATTAATAAATTATCAAGTGCTATAATTATATATATATAGCATAGTTTATAAAACTACCAAGATATCAATAATGTAATTAATATCCAATGTCACTGATAATAAAGTTCACGGTCTCAGTACATGAGCTCTTGGACAAATGGCGCGCATCCATCGTTTTTATTACCGAACATCCAATAGCCAAACGTAACATAATAATATACTGTTTAGTTTTCTGTAATGTTTACAGATAAGATATTTTAATTGAATTCGTGATAAGTTCAATAAGAATTAATGATATTTATTATACATACAAGGATTTATTTAAATTGGTATGTTATCTTTCCGCTAGTTAAGGAGTCAAAGTGTACGCCACACACGTCAACATCATATTTTGCACAGAATTTAATAGCTTAACATAAAAATTAAAAACCGACGACCTCAAACATTTTTTTTGAAATACACTTCCTTTTAAAATATTCAGTACATGTAAAAATACACAAAATATATTATGTATATATACATAATAAGAACTGTTTTCTCACTACAACTGATGTTCCTAAAAATAGTCATATAATAATAAAATCCAGATGTTTCCTCCAACTTATAAATGGAGATTCTCTGTTTATTTAGACGAGGGTTACTATAAATAGTCACACATATGTATACAGTAGTTAATTGTTTCAAGTGAGAAATGATCCGACTAGTCTGCCTGTATGTATTTTACCATTACTTTTCTTATGAGTGTTTCAGTTACATAACGTGGCTTAAAGAAACGAAAATTGATATGGGCAAAAATTATAAAACTACAGTTTAATCTTTATAACACATAACTTCACGCCTTTTGTTACCCGAAGGTGTAGGCAGCGGCTGTTAAGCCTCGTCTCGCCGTTATGTTTACGTCCCAAATGGAATAGGTGGCGAACCTATTGCCATACCGGGCACAAAGTTTTTCAGTCATCGATATTTATCACACATAACTTCCGAAAACAATTTCGAAAAGTCATTGGTGTGAGCCAGTGTCTGGAATCGAACCCAGACCTGTGGATCAGAAGCCGTGTGCTCGACCACTGCGCCACCGAGACTGTTTTAATTCTCGGCATTCTCGGATTTTAATTCACATGCTGTGTCATGAAAGGAACGGATGAAAGAACAATACATGCTACGAAAATGGATAATATACGGAATGAGTAGGAGGAAGTTTAAAAGTTGGGCCAATAACTTAGACGATAAGAAGAAATTGCCTTGCGCGGTATGGGCATATAATGAGGAGGGGGCATATAATAGGAAGGCAAACGAGCACGCGTGTCACCTGATGGTAAGCGACCAGCGCCGCCCATGGACACCTGCAACACATAGAGTGTCACTGTTGCGTTGCCGACCTTTAAGGGAGTTGGATGGGAAAGTATGGGGAAGTGGGGTGGGCCTCCAGGTACCTCTCTCACCAAACGAAACGCGGCATGTGCCACTTTACGTCGATCTTCTGAGAGGTCGTGGTATTTCACCGGTCGAGCCGGCCCATTCATGTAGCAAACTGCTTGGCTCTACCACTGTTGGACGATTGGACCTTCATCCTATCCTCATGTCGTCTTTCACTGGATTGTATAAAGAAGACATGATTATGGAGGATGTTAATGGAGGATGATATGGAATCACGAATCTTTGCTACGAATGACATACAAAATCATATTATAATTATCATTTATACATACACATACATACATACATAACTTCACGCCAAATCCCTTGCGGGGTAGGCAGAGAGAACAGAACGCCATAGGGCACGATTCTTACACACCTCACTCGCTTCGTTGACTTTCATAACTCTTTTCATGCACGCGCGTCGGTTTTTGAGGCTCTTAACATCACCTTCCTCCAGAACACGTTCTATTTGGTCTTGGAATGTGTGTCTTGGCCGTCCTCGACTCCTACATCCGTCCGCTTTTGCATTGTATATCTGCTTAGTCAGTCTTGCGTCAACCATTCTTTCTACATGTCCGAACCATCGGAGCATGCCCTTTCTTACTTTTACACCGACACTCTCTTTCAAACCAACTTCCTTCCTTACAACCTTGTTTTCTACGCGGTCAGCGAGAGTCACTCCGCAGATTTTTATCATTTATAATATTATTTATTTATATTATGTATATTAATGGTGTACAAATAAATTACATAGTGGTCTTCTGATTCAGAAGTCGTAGGATCGATTGCGGGCTTACATTTCCCGAATTTTATTTTCGTTAGTTTTGTGTGATAAATATCAATGATGGACAACTTCGTGCTAAGAGTATGGCAATAGGTTCACCACTTATTCCATTTCGGATGTAACACGAGGATACGACGAGACATAACAGTCGCTGCCTACACATTCGAGAAGAGAAAGGTGTGAAGTTATTATTATGTATCTTTAACTATCTAGAAGTATTATAACAGATTTTATAAAAGCGATGTTGCTTTGGCCTTTTGCTGTACCTTACTAAGCCAACTGACGCCAAGTCGACCGCATGCCCAATGTAATATGTAGGTACTCTTCGTGAGAATGTTTACAAAACAACCAGGAGCGCTTCCGCTCAGCTAAAGTACAAACAAAAAACAGTAGCATTGCGTATACATACATCTAAAACTATGCACATTCTGTACATCATATAGCGTGAATGTATATTCTATACATCAATAATTATTGAATCAAAGAGGCGAGGGTGACTGCAATTCGCGCGACATTTACAATCTAAATTTATCGTTTTTATTCATTAATTGAAAAGAATATAGAATACATTTTATTGTACACAATTTATAGAATACATACATACATAACTTCACGCCAAATCCCTTGCGGGGTAGAAGAATACATAATAGTGATTTAGTACACGGTAGATTAAATACAATTGGCTGTCTTCTAGCATGATGCGATCTCTTCCAGACACAATCTTTAAAGATGGTGATGGTATTATTTTAGACATATTCTGTAAAAGTAGGCTTTGCAAAGCTGAAAACTATGGTGCCCTCTCAAGGTGAACAATAGTTTTATTGATGGGAAAGGAGACAAACTGTTAAGCTGTAAGCGACAAACGCCGCACACCGACATCTGCAACAACGAGAGGAACAGAGTTGCGATGCCGGGCCTTAAGGTGTGTCTCCAGACAGATGCAAAATTTGATATAGAATATCAATTATTCATCGTTACATAGTATAAAGTTGCTTTCCGCTGTCTGTCCCCTTATAAGCTTATTTATATCTTTGAAACTACACAACGGATTCTGATGGGTGTTTTTTAATAGATAGAGGGTAGCAAAGGGGTTGTTTGTATCTATAGATACAAAGCACTTTCATTTATAATGTAGAAAAGAAAAAGTGTTAAATCTAAAATTTACCTATTTATTACTTTGGTTGGGGAACAAAGTTCGCCGGGTCAACTAGTTCATAATAAATAGGATTTATCCTTCTAAACACTGAACAACAGACACTGTATCGTCGCAAAAACTTAACGTTCTTCCATGTATACCCCACGCTACTTTCCCTGCTAGCAATACACAATAGACTTTCGCTATTGCAACAACAAAACATCGATGATCGTCAATTTTATTTTATATATCGATGCAATTAAGAAACTTTAATCAATTACTATGTGAAACTTCTTTATACAACATGTGACATAACACTTTTCGACTCGACATAATCTTATGATCAAATGTACATAGATACAATATTATAATAATTTTTTTTCGGATACTCCTTACGCAACGCAATCCAGGACAAACATAACTTTTATACACATTATGGTCAGAATTTGCGGATATAATATAGTAAATATAGCAGATAGTGGATATTATTGTTGTTTTTTTTACTATATAACGCTTTTTGCTATCCGAAGTTGTAGGCACTCCTAGGCTGTTAGGTACCCCTATACTCGCCGAATCTTATACCTCAAATGTAATAGGTTCCATAACCTATTGCATTATATACAGGACACAATGTCATCACTCATGCTTTCTTTAAACAATACATGCGTAGTTATACAGAGAAGTGCCCAATCCTTTAGAATTTCATTCACAAAATTTTAGAGCAATTTTTTTTTGGCAATATGATTCACTCCTTTCTTTCAAAGATTCTAAATTTATATTTATTTGTATAGATGAACATATACAAATATTCATGCATGTAATTGATTTGACGTACCATATACAGCATGTACGGTGGCAATCTACTTGCTAATTTACGCACAGCAGTACCAAAACATGAAGATACATCAATTGTCTGATATTAGTTCACGCTCGTTCTACAAATAGCGTTATAAATTATATTAATAACTTTTAAACGATTCAGAATATTGAAAAGGTTTGTGAATCTAGTTGCTTCCATTCGTTATTGGCGGTGTTCATGCTAATATTATTTGTTCAGCTGTTACAAAACTATTAACTATACATTATAGTATTTATTATAGAGGATATACTTAGCACGTGGTTAGTTTGAAAATACATTTCTATAGATAGTTTTTTTTTTAGTGTTTTTTCTTTCACACTGCCAATCGCCCTTTTAGTGACCAACAGGTCCATTGCGCAAATTTTATCGCGGCTTTTCAAAAACAATATTCGGAATTTGGTCTTATTCTTATTTGTATTATAATAAAGCTAGGAGCATAATTCTATTTTTATAAGAATTAGGATTAAACAGAAACAAATGTGTCAATATTTTAAACCGAAAATAATTACATAAATTGGTCTCGGTGGTCCAGTGGTCGAGCACACTGCTTCTGAATCAAGAAGTCGTGGTTTTGAATCCGGACTGACACCAAGGACTTTTCGAAATTCTTTTCGGAAGTTATGTGTGATAAAGATCGATGACTTTGTGCACGGTGAACGGCAATAGGTTTGCCACCGATTCCATTTGGGACGTAAACATAACGGCAATCGAGGCTTAATAGCCACTACCTACACCTTCGGGTAGAAAAAGGCGTGTAGTTACGTTATGTTACTTAGATAAAAAGTATACCGTATATTGCTCATTTTTGACAACATGAAAGGAGGCAAGAGGCGCCACGTCTTTTAAATTTCAATTATTATGTATGTACGAAGTACCACCCAGTTGTAAGTATTGCGTCCCATCCGGCTAACGGCCGCACCGAATGTATTTAACCTAGAAATACGTGGGAAATATATATAAGTATATTGAGCTAACTATCTATTGAATAAATTCCTACTTTTTACATGTGGAAATAACTGTCAATCTCTATTATTCAAGACAAAAGTACAAAAGTAGAGCCTTATTCATACGAACAAACAATAGCTATAGTTTCTAGTAATAGTGACATTAAATAATTATTGAATAGACAGAATTCACGACGCCAACTAGTAACACTATTTACACACGCTCATCTTATGGGCTCAATGAGCCGTAAAAACATTTACAAAAAAAACGCTTGTCTTAAGTTTTAAGCTTTGACTATTAAAGATTTGACTATTTTTGATAGAAAAACCTATCTCACTATGCTCACAGACCGCGGCATAAGCGAGAAAACCCGGTGTGTTAAAATCGATACCCGGCATCCTTTCAACTCTCGTCAAGCGTTACCGGAGTCCAACATCGACTTCAAAAATCAAAAAACGCAATGTGTGTATGTAATACAACATGTGAGAGTTACATGCATTGAACAACCGAACATAATATTCATTTCTATGTACCATTAGAAATCGACAACAAAGTTCACACAGAGAAAGTGACTCGCACTTGTCGAATGGCTTGACTTGTTAGCGGGACACGACAAGTGATTAGGAAACGTTCGGTGTCCGGCCTCCAGGCGGTGCCACTAATCCACTCCAGTTTTTTTTCTAAATGTCTAGATTAGATTAGATAAAAATATCATTTACAATATAACGCCTTCATATAATAATGTATTAAATACTTTAGATAATACATGTATAAGGCAGTATATTATTATTGTAGCAATCTCCATCAGACAGTTAATAGATTAAATGGTGTAGATTTGTTTTACTCAATGCGATTGCAATATATTCTTAAATTAATTATTCATAGTATCAGTGGTCTAATGGTCGAGCTCCCCGCTTCTCATTCAGAAATTGTGAGTTGGATTACGGACTCACAGCAATGATTTCCCGAATATCTTTTCGGAAGTTATGTGTGATAAAATATATCGATCACTCACAAGTTTGTGCCTGGTGTAACTGCGATATGTTCGCCACCTATTGTTACCATTTGGGACGTATGGTAATAATTCGGCTAGTCGAGCTCCCTTAGAAGAGCTCCCGGCTCAAAAAAGGCGTGCAGTTACGTTTTTAAGCGACGCAGTTTTATAAAAGTTGTCTTATATATTGTATAATAGTACTAAGACACGATAATCAAATATTATACGCAACAATTTGATTAGAATTTTAAAGATGTTTTCGTTGTTCTCCATGGGATAAAATTCTAAGCAAACAAAATCACAAGTACCAGCTAATTTATAACAAAGAGTATTTTTTTTCTCTAATCGTAAATAACTCCGTTTTAAAAAATCAGGTTAAACACATACATCCCGCGTATAGTTACCAAAACATACGATTTTAAACCACAACACATCACCATATAGTACATTTTCCAAATATCAACATAATATATTAATATATATATTTTGACATAGTTCAGTAATCGCATAGTCGTGTAAATTGACACGTTCACGGTATCAGTTATTTTTAACCGACCTGTTAAAAATAAAATATACATACACGACTAGTTTAAAATGCCGTTGACATACTTATTACTAACAAACTAGATATACGTAGGTATACTATAAGCTAAATTCTAGACCAAATCTGTACACGCTTTTATTATTTAACTAGTTAACCCGGCGAACTTCGTTCCGCATCAAAAGAAATAAATTAGTAATATTTGGATCTTAAAAAGTTCAATTTGTGCTATTTATCGGCACGCGTTTTGGCGCGCAAACGCAACTGCTATGTACCGCTATGTACACATACCGATATTACATTATTAACCACAGAAATAGATCAAGATAGAACGGCCGCGATGTCATATTTCCATACATTTCGAGCGTGTCACTTTTTTGTAAAACCACGCCCACAGCGTGACGTCATTTTCATTGTGAGCGAGGCGACTAGTTAGGAGACACACTCATTCGATTTTCGATGTTACTATCTGCAACATGTGTTAAATTTATTATTTTTATATCGTACCAACTTTATTGATTTTGTGTAACGATAATCATAGAAAGTAAAACATGTTAAATACTTTAATCCGACATATTAATACCTAAAACATATTTTTCCAACAGCATATAAAATTTAATTATAAATATTTTACTGTCCTTGGAACTATACATATTTATTAAATATTTGCCTTTTTGTAAGGGTTGGCCTCACAGTCCTGGTTAAATAACGAAGCCGAACATCGACATATACCTCGGTTACTGCCCGTTTGAGAAGAACGAGATGACTTTCCATCGGAGATTGGTCAAATTGGTGAAAACTTATACTGTCAAATAAACTGCTGCCAATGTAATTACGAAGCACTTTGGTTGAAATTTGTGGTGTTAGAATAAAGTAGGGACAAAGCAAGATATGAGCTGATACTTAAATTATTATTGAATTAATTTATCGATAAGTCCTAAGACTCAACGATACATGGAGTGCCCATCTCTAACATTCGAATCACAGCGATTAACAGACACAGCGATTAACTGGCAGGTGTATTGTGTATTTCGTTCGATTCGACGTACATTACGCGTATAATTTATACGCGCAATGTTTTTGTATACGAGCGTTGAATGCGGACAGCAATGGATATTTATCATAACGAAAAAATATACAACTTGTGATCGTAATTATTGAACATAGTAAAAGTAAAACAATAATTTATAATCTCAAAAAAATACTTTCTACTGATTTTTTGTACTTACTGATCATACGAAATATTTCCTTTTTTCATATTTGATTCACTACTTTTGTTTTTACAATTTTTCACAGCATAATAAGGCATATATGTGACGTTTTATCTATTTTTTTACGTCCTGAACGCATGGCAGGAACGCTCGTTGCGTAATGAGAGCGAGTTTCGAAAAGCATGCAATATAGTGCAGGGTTTTGGCACGCTTGCCACGCCTATTCGCCGTTCTATCTTGATTTATTTCTGTGGTATTAACATTAATACTGTAATATCTTCGTAAATATTAGTTAAAATTACATGCTGTAAATGGCTATATTGATCTATATTAAAAGCACAATCTATTTAAGACACTTAATTGGATGAAAATTAATGCTGTAATGTTTAAAATTGCTTCGTAAATAAGCCATTATTTCTCGTAAAAAGTAAAAAAATAATAATGGTCATTGTGGGTTATCCCTAAGACATAGACATATGCCCTCGCGGACTTTTTTATAGACCTTTTAAAGGTGTATAATAATGTAGTACATTGTTTTGATTTATCACTTAGGGTTCAGGCAGCGTTTTCGATTAAAGTTTTAAATCTTGAAAATTATCATTTTTTTTCACTACACTATTCATGAATTATAGATCAAAACCACCCCGTTGACACCCTCTAACTATTAAAAAAAACCGCATCAAAATCCGTTGCGTAGTTTCAAAGATTTAAGCATACAAAGGGACATAGGGAAAGAGAAAGCGACTTTGTTTTATACTATGTAGTGATTATTTTTTAATTGAATTTTTTTAATTGAATATTAGATATTTTAAACTATTCAAAGAAATGTATAGCATTTTGTAATAATAGATGGTGTTAATCAAAATAAAAGTATGTACGAGTATAAGTCATACCCACATGTGCATTATGTGCATGTTAAGCGGCAAATAATTAGTAGCAAGTCATGTTAATTACTAAGCCGCCTACATATGACCTCCAAGTGACACATAGATAGGTTCAACCATAAATTATTCAGAGTAACGTCTCACACGGTCATACGCATTCCTAGTTCATGGATAGATATATTATACAGTTATGTCCATACCAGCATAGTAGAAGTAAACAATGGATCTTTAAAATAACATTACAACGTTTTAATCATTTAGTGAAATGAAATATTTATTAATAACATAACTTCACGCCTTTTTCTATCCAAAGGTGTAGGCAACGGCTGTTAAGCCTCGACTCGCCGAATCGTTACGTTATGTCCCAAATGGAATGGGTGATGAACCTATTGCCATACACCGGCACAAAAGTTGTCATTATGGTGAGCCCGGAATCGAACCCATAACATCTGAATCAGAAGCGGGGAGATTAACCACTGAACAACTGTGATCTAAAATATGAGGGTTTTCAAGATACAAAATAATAACGATGATAAATGATGGGGACAATTGATAGTGAGAAAATACGAATTACTTAACCGAAGAATGAAGTGCGGTCCCTGGCGGATTGAAAGTCAGGAAGTGTAAACTGATATATATATAAAGAACATACAATAAATATATCTATGTTCCCGTCAATAGACGCGGTTGAATGCTTCGACGTAGATTCCCAGCGTTCTCAGCCAGCCGTACCGACGCGACCTGTCCTTCAACGGTTCAGTGATTCTGTTCATACCTTTACTTGGCACTAAAGTTAGTTTCGGGGAAGTTATATGTCATACATAATTAATGGAGGTATAAAGTATGACCATATCATTTGATTTTATGAGATAGGCTGCTAGATAAAAGCTCACTGAGGTACCAGTTGAAATAAAAATATTTAATTTCATCATCAATCATGTCAATAAAAGTTATCGCAAGTCTGCCCTCTGGACATTCCACTTTTTAGAGACTGTGCAATAAATTATTGAACTTATTAATCGTCTATTTATTCATTTATGTATTTTTATTCCAAAAATCCCTAAATTAAACATAATACTAGGTACTTTTCGACCGCAGCTCGTCCGTTTCTCAGCCACACGTTCGCTAGATTACTTTAGACTTATACATTTTTTCTTCATATCTGCCACATGTTTTTAAATATGTTTTATAAACATAAGAAACGTGACCCGTTATCGTTAATTTCCACTGTTATTAAATAATATAAAATTTCATAAACACTAGGAGGCTGGTGACCAATAAGTGTAGCTGGCACTATTCCATGGTTCTCTATCAGCTTCCATTACTGACCTTGGCAATAGACAGCTTCACTTTATATCAAGAACTTTTGTGTTTTTGGCATTACATCATCATCAGCCTTTCGATGTCCACTGTTGGACGTAGGCCTCCCCCATAGAACGCCATAGCTCACGAGCCTGCGCCTTCCGCCGTCGGTCCACCTAGTGGGGGGACGCCCTACTCCACGTCGCCCAGTTCGTGGTCGCCACTCGAGAACCTTTTTCCCCCAACGGTTATCAGTTCGTCGAGCGATGTGGCCTGCCCATCTCCACTTCAGCGTGCTAACCTTTCGGGCTATGTCGGTCACGCCTGATCTCCTGCGGATTTCCGTATTATGGATTTTGTCCCGCAAAGAGATTCCCAACATAGCCCACGCCCAGCAGCACGCTGAGCGACTTTGAGCCTTGTTATGAGGTCAACATTCAAAGACCACGTCTCAGTTCCGTATGTCATCACTGGTAACACACCTTGGACTTAAGGCACTAAGGGATATTTGACGAGAAGATTTCCCTTAGTTTCCCGAACGCTGCCCAAGCGAGTTGGATCCGTCGGTTTACCTCTTTCTCGAAGTTGGCTCTACCTAGTTGAATAACTTGTCCTAGGTAAATATAGTGATCGACAACTTCGAGGATTGCATCGCCAACAGTTACCAGTACTTGAATGACATGGGCATTGGACATAATTTTGGTCTTGTTCATGTTCATTCTGAGACCTACCTGTTGGGAAACTTTGCTGAGGTCCTTAAGCATTGTACCAAGGTCCTCCAGTGACTCTCACATGACCACGATATCATCAGCAAATCGAAGGTGAGTGATGTATTCGCCATTGATGTTGATGCCAAGTCCGGACCAGTCTAGGAGCTTGAATATGTCTTCCAATGCAGCGGTGAACAGCTTCGGGGAAATTAAGTCCCCTTGTCTGACACCTTTCTGCAATGAAATTGGATACGTACTCCCAGACCCAATTCGGACTGACATAGTGGCGTTTCTATACACACACTGCAACACTTCGATATACCGGTAGTCAATTTGGCATCTCTGGAGGGACTGCAGTACTGCCCAAGTTTCGACGGAATCAAAGGCATTACAATTTATTTAAATAATTTTGCAGAATTTGGATTTGAATTTTCTAGGTAGATACTAAATTCTTTGCTAGAATAGCGTCGTCATGCAGGAAATTAAAAGATAATAATTTATTTTTTCACTTCACGGCTATAATAACTGCAGATGTAAACAGCGGCAGTTGTACCGCTGGACTATTTACGACGTTATGTTAATAGACTCGCCGAATTTTTACGTTCCAAATGTAATATGGAGTAATTACCTTTTGGCAAACATAAACATAACTTTACGCATTTTTCTACCAGAAGGTGTAGGCAGCGGCTGTTAAGCGTTGTCTCGCCGTCTTGTTTACGTCCCACATGGAATAGGCGGTGAACCTATTGCCATACTGGGCACAAAGTTTTCACTCATCGATATTTGTCACGCATAACTTCCGACATTAATTCATTAAAACAACTTTTAGGATTATATCGCGTTTATTTATTATTTATTTATATTTATTTCCCGACGTTTCGAACTCTTTACAGAGATCATTTTCACGAGATCTCTGTAAAGAGTTCGAAACGTCGGGAAATAAATAATAAATAAACGCGATATAATCCTAAAAGTTGTTTTAATCAATGAGTGAGATTCGCGAAAATCTTAGAAATAAATATTCCGACATTAATATCGAAAAGTCATTGATAGGATTCGAATCCGCGACTATTTGATTCAGAAGCGGAGGCTTGGTCCTGGACCACTAAGACCTTGGCAAACATCACGTACATTTTTAGAAGGAGCTCAGATATTTGAATTATATATATAAAGAATGGAAAGTTCTGCTTCCAAATCTTGGGACTACTACATCCAGTATCATATATTATGTCATAAGGACAGGAAATTAGACTGTACCTATTTAACAATGTTTCCAAGTAACCCTTAGATTTCAGTAGTTAAACAAGGAAAGAATTGTTTGTAAAATAATAAAACCAGACTAGCCAGGCTGACTAACAATATCTATTAGCCTGGTAAATTTCCAGGGTAACCCAGCAAACTAGTGGATTAGTGTCCATTTATATACCTATGTTTACAACTAATTAAATTGTATATTTATAAATTAAAATTCTGAAAATGATGTCATCAAGCAATGAATCAGGCAGTCATTGCACTTAACTGTAGTAGCTGACTTGCAAACAGGAATATGGGTCTGTACTACAGACAATATTATGTAAAATCTTTTTCTTTCTATATACATAAACAGACTGTCAATCCATTATTCAAAATTATAGAATAGATTTTAACCATGGTAATTGTATAATTTTGCAATCGGTACCCACATTGGTACACAGGCTACATGTCTGACAGCATTAAATAAAATTTGATCCGAAAAAAATATTTTGTCACCACTTATCTCACTGTAAACTTGTTGTCAGTATTGCATCTCTGATAGTTTGGCAAACTGAAAGTATAACATAACAAAACTTCACGCCTTTTGTTACCGAAGGTGTAGGCAGCGGCTGTTAAGCCTCGTCTCTCTGTTATGTATATGTCCCAAATGGAATATATGCTATTTATCACATGTAACATCCGAAAACAATTTCGAAAAGTCATTGGTGTGAGCCAGTGTCAGGATTCGAAACCCGGAGCTCTGGATCAGAAGCCGTGTGCTCTATCACTGGACCACCGAGACTATTAACTACTACTATAACTGTAAGTATATACACCAAATTCATGTATAAAAAATATTGCATGAGTAAATATTATGGTGAAAAACTTATTTTAAGACTTACTTCATCAGTTTTCTGCTGCCTTAAATCCTCCATACTATGGCTACTTTTCAATGTCTTCAGTGTTCCATACTTATTCTTGTGAACCACCTTTATATCGTCTTCCGAGTATGGCGTATCATAAATATGTTCTTTTACATAAAATTCAGAATTTTTAACTACACATTTACAATTTAAATGGCATTTGAAATGACCCTGTTTCACTTCATTTAATGTACATTTACGGCACTTATTTGAGAATGGCTCCAAACTATCATCACTACAAGCACAGCACTTAGTTAAAGGGTTCTCTTTCTCTCTTTCAAGAGGAGTATATGGAAGACTTGACACAGAGTTATTCATGGCACAATTGAGGGAATTGAAACAACGCGATATTGGATCAGCTGTTTGATTTGGTAGTAAAGTTCTATTAGTAATATCCAAAATTTCTGTACACAAATAGTGGATTTCTTTAGGTTTCCTAGGAAGGCTAGTATTTTTCTCTGTTTTTTGGTTAGTCACTGGCCCAGATTTCTCTTGTAAATAAGTTTCTAACTTTTCTAGCTTCCTTATTGCTTCTTTCTTTTGATCTTCAATATTCTCTTCTGGGATAGAAGGTCTGCAAATTCTTGGAGGCTTTTTCGGCGGTGGACCTGGTGGCAATGGTTGCTTTAAAGCTTTCTTCAATGTATCTGTTAATTTTAAGTGAGGATTTTTACGTTCTAAGCGTATAGTTTCACTGGAGTCACAAAATTCATTCATAATTTGAAGATTTGTGTCTGCAGACTTTTCAACTAGAGACTTGAGTCGCTTTACATGACCTATCTTCTCTTCTTCCACGTTTTCAGTCTCAGAACTAACACCACTATCAGTCATAACATCCTGTCTTTCAACCTCTTTATTTTTTAGTTTAACTACTTTAGAGTACTGGTCTAAAATATGCTGTGGTACTTCCGAGTCAGGTATAGAGTTTCGTAAGACTCGGTCTTCACCTTGCCTGGATACATCAGCATAATCTTGGGGAACAAAGTTTTCTTTCTGCATCTGTTCTTCTAGAAAATTAGTAAGTTTCTTCAGTTTCTCTTTACTTAATTTACCTTCCATTTTTAAAGAAAAATCTGTTGTTTCTGATCTACCGTTACAGCTATCGTGCCTCTTAGGACAATTGTTGATTATTTTTTTACTTCTATCGCAGCGAAATGCATGACTTCTATGAAGTTTCTTACCAGGATCACTGATTTGCCTTATTAAAGAATTTTTCGTTTCAGCAGCACATGTTTTCACATCACTTTTGTGTAAATAACTGCAGTTTGGTTTAGGAGTGAATTCCTTAATATTTTCTGACTCACTAGCAATATTTGGCGATAGTGGGTAAACGATATTATTTTCGGTATTTTCCTTTCCAACGTTTGATATAGAATCATGTTTACATTTGTAGAGCTGTGATTCTATTTTTAAAGGTATGGTTTCCACATTCAGATTCTCGAATTTGCTTTTAATTTCCTGAACTCTGTTTCTATGAGACGATATCATTTCGATACAACACAATACATGTTTATTTTGAATTTATATTTATTGACCAAAGTTTTACTCAAATCCACATGTTTAATTTCTTATTAATAACATGTGTTACGATACCACATTCATGTATTCCAACAATAATAAAAATTGTATACAATAGTGGTATTTGTTTAGAAGAAAACATTTGTGTTCGCACCGGGTACTCACAACTTACTAAAGTTAATAGTGTAAAATTTGGTGTCAAATTGCACAGGAATAGTTTTTGTGATTACTAATAAAATAACTATAACCGTTACACTAAGCTATCAAGCTAATTTTCACGCAGATGTAATACGATCCTCTGACACTGAGGTACGATCTTTGTCCACACAAATGCTAACAATAAATAACAAAATAAATGTTACAAAGCAACAAAACACATTTCCGTCTAAATTAAATTAAAGCTTACTAAAACCATGGAGGTTGAACAAAGAATTGCCATCTACATAGCGTTGAAATAAAACTGAATAAATGACCATGGAATAGCAAAAAATAAGCGGCGCTAGTATAACATCCAGATATCATAGAAAGAATTTAATTTTAAAAAATGTATGATACCATCATAAAACTACTTTTTAACAATTACAAAGACTTTACATTTTTTATTTATGATTAGTTTTCTATGTTCAAAAATTAAATAGGTAAGAATTCTATTCATAATTTTATCATATGTCTTTGCTGGTAGAAGTCTGTCCGACGACTATTGGTGAGATTTGGGTGTGCGACCCCAACCTCCTCGAGCTGCTGCTGCTACATCCCAGTCCTTCCGTAACAGCAGTATCCCCACCTTGATATCCTAACTTATCTATAATAGTCCTTATGTTCACCCTCTCCCTCTCCTTTTCCGCCAATCCATTGGTCTGCCGTGCCAAAGGATGCATGTGCAGGGGCGAGTCTGCATGCTAGCGTGCCGGATATCTGGAAGTGGTGCCCCCAGATACTATTTAACCTTCCCGTTGCATGCGGGGCTCTGCATTGTGGTGACACTTCATTTCCCTAGCTACTCGTGGGAACTAAATGGCAGCTAAAGAAAAATATACCGAAGGCGGCGATAATGCTCGCCACATATCACGCCAAGGTATTCCACGGGGCGAAAAGCGGGCCGCGGAGTGCCGCATAGCTACGCTGAATGTGCAGGGAGGAATGAGTGATAAGATGAATGAATTATGTCAGGTAGTGAAAGAAAGACGTATAGATCTGATGGTAGTAAGTGAGACTAAAAGGAAAGGCATGGGCATTTCTCAACACGGTGATCTAACGGCGCTATGGTCGGGAGTTCCAGAAGGAGAACGCGCGTGCCAAGGTGTTGGGGTTGTCCTGTCGGAGCGTCTGAAGAATTGTATGAAAGATTTTGAGTGTGTTAGTCCTAGACTTTTGTGGATCCGACTAAAGCTGGGTCTGCTTCGTGTATTTCTGGTAGCTGTTTACGCACCGGATACCGGGCGCCCAGTGTCGGAGAAGGAGGAGTTCTGGGATAGTGTGAGATTGTTGTTAAGTAAATGCGAGAATAATGAGAGGATTATGGTAATAGGAGATTGTAATAGCTGGGTTGGAGTGGAAAGAGAGGGTTTTGAAAGAGTCTTAGGAAAGTATGGTGATGAAAGAATAAACGAGAGTGGCTCCAGTTTGCTACAAGTGTGTGTGGAAAAGGACCTTGTGGTTACGAATACTCTGTTCAACCACAAGGATATCCATAAGTATACATGGGAGAGGAATGAAAGTAGGAGTATGATCGATTTTGTGATTGTAGACCATAGGCTCAAAAGTAAAGTCGTAGATACCAGGAGCTATCGTGGCGTCAGTGTGGGAACAGATCACTATTTGGTGGTAAGTCGAACTAAGGATGTGTTTAAAGCCTGGCGTCACTGGAACAAAAAGCCGACAACGAGTCTTGGTCGAATAAAAGTTGAAAAACTGAGTGACATAGACGTGCAAGCGGAATATTTGAGGGAAATGGTAGAAAGGACAAAGCACGTATGGGATGTATCATATGCGGGTGGAATGAATGATATATGGGAGGTTGTAAAAAGTAGTATGGTTGGAGCAGCTGCCAAAGTATGTGTAGAGACTAAAAGAAAGAAAGGAAGGTCTTTGGATGAATGCTGGTGGGATGCAGAGGTTAAGAAAGTAGTGGAATGTAAGAAAAAGGCGTGGTTGGATGGACTAGCCATCAAAGCGAAAGGTAATGAAAGTCATACAGAGAACGTATACCAGGTAAGAAATGCAAAAAGTGTGTATGTGGAAGCAAAGAAGAAAGCTAAAATTGTGGTACAGGAAAAGAAGAAGTGTATGAAAGAGAAGTTTGACAGAAAGATGTCTGAGAACTTCAGGACCAATTTAAAACTGTTTTGGAAGCAGGTTAGATTGAGTCGCGGCGGTTCAAGGTCATCTGAGTTGGACGTTATAAGAGCGAAAGATGGACGATTGTTGAGTATTGAAAGGGATGTTCTGCATCGTTGGAAAAGTTACTTCGAAGAACTCTTTGAGTGTAGTGAGGGACATCTTCACAATAATGAGCCGGTGAACATTCCAATTCCCACTCACTCACAAAACGATGCAGTTCAAGAAATTACGGAAGATGAAATAGTGAATGCAATAAAAAGTACGAAATTGGGTAAGTGCAGGGTATGACAGGATAACTACCGAGATGCTGAAAAGTGGCAAAGGGGTTGTTGTAAGATTACTGCGACTACTTTTCAATGTGTGTTGGCGTGATGGCTGTGTTCCGGACGACTGGACCAAAGCAGTCATTGTGCCCTTGCACAAGGGGAAGGGGTCGCGGCAGGACTGCAAAAACTACCGAGGCATTAGTCTTCTCAGTGTTGTAGGTAAATTGTATGCGAAGATTCTTATTGAACGAGTGACGAATGTAACAGATGAGAAATTGTGGGATGTACAAGCGGGATTTAGGAGAGGAAGGGGGTGCATCGATCAGATCTTCTCTCTGCGGACCATCTGTGAAAAACATTTAGCCAAGTCCAAAAAAGTATTTTGTGCTTTTGTAGATCTGGAGAAGGCCTATGATCGTGTACCCAGGAATGAATTATGGTCAACGCTATCGAATACATATGGGGTTGACGAGCGCCTGGTGCGGGCTTTAAATTCTCTATATGAGAATTCTAGAGCCTGCATCAGGGTGAATGGGGCGCACTCAGACTGGTTTAACATCTATAAAGGTGTTCGACAGGGATGTGTTGCGTCACCATGGCTCTTCAATCTCTATATGGATAGTTGTCTGACAAATCTGAAAGAGACTGAATGTGGTTTAAGCATGGAAGAGGTGCGTGTCAAGTGCCTACTGTACGCCGATGACCAGGTATTACTTGCTTCGTCAGCGTCGGAGTTACAAGACATGCTAATCTTGGTGAATGAAGGGTTTAGAGAAAGAGGTATGAAAATAAATGTAAGCAAGACGAAAGCTATGGTTGTAGAGAGAGAGAAAGAGGTCACATTGTGTGATATGATATTGGATGGCGAGAAATTGGAGCAAGTGAATGAGTTTGTATATTTGGGAAGTATGTTTACAAGAGACGGAAAATGTTAGGAAGATATTGAAAGGAGAGTGACTGCGGGTAACAGAGTTAATGGTGCACTGCATGCCTTGATGCGTAGTCAGGCTGTGTCTGAAAAGGCACGCTTGACGATTCACAATGGTGTGTTGGTACCAACTCTGACATACGGGAGTGAGTGTTGGGTGTGGCAGGCGAAGCATGAAAGTAAGGTGAATGCAGTGGAAATGCGTTCTCTGAGAAGTATGTGTGGAGTCACCATTGCGGATCGAATAAAAAATAGCGTGATAAGGGAGAAATGCAAGTTGAAGGATGATGTGGTGACCAAAGTGGAGAGAAGTATGTTAAGATGGTTTGGTCATATTGCAAGAATGGATGAAAGCCGAATGACTAAAAGAGTATACGAAGCGAATGTGAGTGGCAGAGTCGGGATCGGGAGACCAAGACGGAGCTACCACGACCAAATAAGTGGTCTGTTTAAAAAAGGCAAAATGCGTAGCACCCGAAACCGACGTAAATGCATGACGAGATGTATGACTGTGGATGAGGCGAAAGATGTGTGTCAGGATCGTAGCTTGTGGAAAGCCAAAGTCTCTGCCTACCCCCATGGGATACAGGCGTGAGCTTATGTATGTATGTAAACTGTAGATGGCAATTAGATATTGTAATTCGGGAAGAATCACCCAAACAACGAGACCAAAATAGGGATTTGAGATTACAGGGAAAAAATAGATTTAATAAATATCGATTTTTCTTTAAGCATTATTAATCGATTCGCCAATAATTGTTTTTTTTTAAAAATCGCTTTTTATGAAAATCATTTTTTTTCTATTAGATAGAATCCTACATGCTTTGAATATTTCATTAATAAACCTAAGTTATTAATATTAACAATTAATCAGATTAAAAATATAATAAAAAAATATCAAATTCTAAACTCAAAATCATTGCAAAGGTTCTTTTAAACTACAAGTCTTTCTTTTCGTAAGAAATAATGAAACCAATTATCATTATTGATACAAATTTTTATTTTATTGCATACTTATATACATAACTTCACGCCAAGGTATTGCGGGGTCGGCAGAGAGACCAGAGCGCCTTAAGACACGATTCTTACACAACTCACTCGCTACGTTGACTTTCTTAACTCTTTTGATCCACGCGCGTCGATTTGAGGCTCCAGACATCACCTTCCTCCAGAACACGTTCTATTTGGGCATGGAATGTGTGTCTTGGCCGTCCTCGACTCCTACATCCATCCGCTTTTGCCTTGTATATCTACTTAGTCAATCTTGCATCCTCCATTCTTTCTACATGCCCGAACCATCGAAGCATGCCCTTTCTTACTTTTACACTGATACTCTCTTTCAATTATAATAAAAATGAAATGAGCACCCCAACAAAACGACAACCTTACTGTTTCAAAAATTAAGTTCAATAGTTATTGTCACAAATGTCCAGTCTTATTTAAAATTAGACTAGTATTAAAATAAAATACTTAAACTGATAATTAAAAAAAAACATACAACAACGGTATGGTCTCAAAATCAAAAATGTAAAGCAATTCTTTCGTTAATCCTATTAATCTCTTAATATTTAAAATATTGTGATCAATGCCAACATAAAGAAAAAAACTAAATAATTTTCTGTCAATGAGATCGTAATGTTGGTATCGATGGCTCGCATCATGCGAAAGCACTACTTTAAACCAATAATTGCCTCAAATACATTTTTTGGAATGAAATAAAATAAAATTAAAAATTGAAGGGTTGTTTTAGCCCCGATACTCACCAGCCAGGTCTGCAATTCCGTGTTGTGATATAACAGGAGAGGTGTGTGACAAGCTTTCAGCTTGCCTCAAACACCTACTCAAAAATTAGTGCCAGCTCACCTACTATAATTGGAAAACTATGCTAAAAATCATCACTGACAGTGCGATGACAAGTAAGCTATTCACAGCATGTTGAAATTTCAACATGTCAACAATATTTTTGCCACAGATTTATCATAGACTGTGGTTTATTCTTATTCTTTAATTATTGTGAACTCGAAAACAGAAAAAACATAACATAACTTCACGCATTTTCTACCCGAAGGTGTAGGCAGCGGTTGTTAGACCTCTACTCGCTGTTATGTTTACGTCCCAAATGAAAAAGGTGGCGAACCTATTGTCATACCGGGCACAAAGTTTTCAGCCACCATCACACATAACTTCCGAAAATAAATTCGAAAAGTCATTGGTGTGAGCCAGGATTCTAAGCTTTGGACCACCGAGACAATGTTATTGATTTAGATGTTAAATGATAGGAATACAAATTTAAAAATGGTTATCTATTATTGTAAACAAACAAGTTCAGTACTATCTTATCGTTTGTTTTTATTGTAATACTTATTTGATATCTCTATTGTTTCGCCATACTTTACTATCAATATTCTCTTACTACTTGATCTTGTTGTATGTGGAACTTTGATGGAAATAATATCATAGCCTTAACGAAAACTGTCGCCGCCATCTATCGGCACCTAATGCAATTAATAAGATATACTTTTAATATTAACAATTCTAAACTTTATGGCTATTATATTAACTGTTCTAAACTTAATGGCTTATTTATGAGTAGTAGGTACACTAGGCACCTAGGTAAGCTAGTATGGTAGGAAACTATACTCCGCCTATTATATTATTGTATTTTAGAAAGCTCACGAATATTCGTTGCTATAACTTTGTTCTAGCGCCATAACCTAAAATTCCGAACAAAAAAAACATTTCACAAAACCGCAGAAAACCTTCCGGCTAAGAGCCAGAGCTTCTCTACGATGTTGCGGAGTAACAAAATCTGGTCCACCCATGCACCCTCTTCCGTTTCTGAAATCTTCACATACTTTCGCTGCTAAACTGATCAAACTGATGGCCCTGTAACTGGCGCACTGCATACGTGATCACTTACCTTTATATAAGGGCACGATGACAGCACACCTTCAGTCCATGGGAACCTTACTGGACCTCCAGCATAGATTGGTCAAGGTCACGAAAGCATCCTGGACTTTGTTTTGCAAGATGATAATTATACTAAATTTTAACTCGCAGTGGCAGAAGACCAGGAAATTTTGGGAAACTATGGGAAAATTTTGAGGAGTGTTGGAAAAAACAAGGATAACCACAGAGGATGATCGATGATGGAAGGATTTAAATAAAAAAAAAATATAAACTTTAAAATTAATATTTTTTTTAAATCTTTAGATACAAAACGCCTAATTAATATTTACAATATTATAACTAAAATTCGTACCAAAATAATTTCTATAGAGTCACCGATTTTCCATTACACATTACCATAATATTTATAATATAAAACTACATTCGTCCATTAAAAAGGAGTCTTTATTCATATCTTAAAGCTTTATTAAATCTAAGAGATATGTTTGTTTGGTTGGAATGTTCATAATTAGTAATATTTATATTAATTTACTAACAATTTGACTGAATTACATGTCATTTTGGAATTAATTTACTAGTGAGACGTAATATGGCCCACAAGCTTTAATTACGTATATTTTTGTAGAAACTAATTTACTTTTTGAATTCAGAATGTGTGTGATCACAATGTCATAATGTAAATCAGTTTTAATGGAAATCAATATAATAAACGATGTGAATGCGTTGTAAAATTAAATAATCGTATTAAAATTTATTATAATATATTACAAATAGAGTTATATTAAAACCTGTATTTTAATGATATAATTCATTATATATTTACGTAAGTAAGTACAATGCCAAATTTTCTTTTCACTACTTACCTAATTAAAAAAGATATTTCGCATATGGTTTGTGATGAATCTTCTACTAATATGATTCCCATGGTATTTATTATACTTTATGAAAATTTGCAATTAGAGCTTTCTTTAACCAAATTTGATTTTTAATATCACCAAACGTTGTATATGTGGCTAATCAATTTGTTTCAAATTTGAATATATTGATCTAGTTAGTAAAGTACGCAAAATTGAATTTTAATATATAATGAGCAAATATTCTTTTTATTAATTCTAATTAAGCCCACCAAATAAAATTGGGGGCCTTTTGGAGTCAGTCGTTTACACAACCTTATAAATAATTACAATAGCCTAGGACCGTTCCCCGGTGTTATCTGGTGTGTTATTTATTGTATTAATAATACATTATTTTAACTTTAACCGGTTCAGTGATGCCCTAACAGATATTTGACAAATTGCTATTTCTAATTTGGCAGGCGCTTACTGTGCAGCAAACGCGTACAATATTATTCGAGACTTAGGTATTAATTGATAGTTTACATTTATTATTTATTTAGAGTAACGCCAAAACGTAAAACAGTGTCAATATGTCTTGATTTTTTTTTCACGAAACTTATTAAATACTTACTATTATTTGGAATGAAGATATGATATCATTGATATATTGGAGGTGGTAAAATTACGAGATGAATATACAACAAAGGCAATAAATTATAAACAATCAATCAAAATTGGTTATTAAAAATTTATAAAAACAATTACATATTTATTTCTTAGATTTTCGCGAATCACATTCATAACATTAAAACAAGCTTTCAGGATTGTATCGCGTTTATTTAGAACTTTTTTATTTATTTCCGACGTTTCGAACTCTTTACAGAGATCATTTTCACGAGTGATAAGTAAGTTCTAAATAAACTCGATGCAATCCTGAAAGGTTGTTTTAATGTTAACAATTACATATCTAACAACATATAATAATTATTTTATAATCTCATCGACATTAAACTTCCCTACATATTTTACAACTCACCAGTTTGTTTGTTCTTAAAGGAAAAGAAAGCACCTGATAATCCTTCACCGTTATATTTAATAATTGCTAACGCGATACCCTGATACTTTATTACTAATTTATTCCTAGAAAATAAATTAAAATCCCAGGCAACGATAAGCACTACTAGTGTAGTATTACACATCACATCTTGAATTGTTGATAATTTCTAACTAAAATCACTTTCTGTATTTGATATCCTTAAATATGATTGACTTAATAATAGTGTCCGACCGAAGTTTCGGTTTCGGCTTCGGCCACCTTCGGCCAAAAATCCGTCTTCAGCGAGATCTTCGGCTTCGGCCGCATTCTGGGCCGAAGCCGAAGGTCCTGCCGAAGGCTCGAGAACAGTCGGAATTAAACGAACTGTTACGAAAGAGTGAGTGACTGACAGACCGGACTGCACTTAGTTCAGTGCGGATACCTCTATTACCGAGAGACAAGCGTCATGAGCCACTTTATGATGATATTCTTTTTTAACTGTGGATAATATTAAAGAAAATTATTAAATTACTAATAGTTTATAAACCTTCAGCTTCGGCTTCGGCCGAAGGTTGTGGAGATTGCCGATTAATCTGCTTCGGCCAAAAGTAGACCTTCGGTCGGACACTACTTAATAACGAAAGTAATATCTATTACATAACACTCGCCAGGGAACAGTCTTTTATAATTGAATTACTTTATTCCTCTGATGACTTGCTAAGTTCTGATAATATAAACGAATTGTCAGACCTAATCAATGACTCCCTCTCCATATCGTTGAATGACGACTTGACAAAGTCAGTTCTTAAAAAACTACAATCACTTCTTACATTACTAAGTTCTTGTATTTTCTCATTGCTAAGTGGTATATATGCTGATTCTCTATTTGGTAGAATTTTATGTGAACCGTGTAGGATCAATGTTGATCCTCTTCTCAGCGTCTGCCTTCCAAGTTCAACAATTTCTATAGATTTCTGTCCCATGACGAGATTTTTGTACGCCTTAATAAAATATACGGTCAAGATGAGTAGACCTATTAGTATGAGAGAGTACGTCAGGGCTGGTGCAGCTACTGGCCCCACTGTGGTAGCCAGATATATCCATCGCCAAATAGGTGTTGAAAGCTCTTGAAGACCCTGTGTATCGAAATAATACCACATTAGTTTTCATGTTTGCGATTGACACAAAATTATTAGATAAAATGTGAATTCCTTTATTATTGTAAGTTTTGATTACATTTATTTGTATTTTAAGTAACACTATTCTCTTTAGCTCGTTAAGTTTTATTTAGGATCATTGGTGATTTAATACTTACAAACGGTTACATATATGATCTCACATACTGAGCCGCCTGGAACTATAAACTGCCTAAGTTTAATAAGTGTAAAGTCCCCAAAACAGGCCAAGCCAATATTAATAATAATCTATAGAGTAGAACATTAAAACTGCAATATAGGTAGGTAGATATATACATACTTCTTCAATCCACATTACAGGGAAGATCATGTCAGGAAACTTGTTGATATTGTTGATAGGAATGTTCGCTGCTCTGTCCACTTTCATGTTCAGTTGTACACGGACGAACCCTTCGATTGGTACTCCAATTTTCTACAGAAAAATATAATAAAGTTGTTAATATTTACATTAGTTAAAATAAGATATAACTTTTTTCTGTCTACACCGCAATAGACTTGGTGTGAAGTTAAAATAATCAAATTGTAGTTTCATAGTATTTAAGTATCAAGGAGGTAATCCAGATCTGATGCCAAAGACTAACTCGTTTTCTATTCTATCTAAAACTCATTATCTATGGACTGACTTACTAAAACACAGGTACATTCGTAAAATAAAATATATTTTTAAAATTGGAATAATCATGTAAATAAATAGACTTGTGTGACGGACTTCCTAAATTAAAAAAAAAAAAAGAATTAAATGACACCCAATATCATACAAACCCCTTTGTCTATGTAATGGGCGATGAGTAGAGTTCTTGGTAATAATAATAATAGAGTAAATTATAGTAAACTAGCTGACCCGGCGAACTCTGTTTCGCATTAAAAGTAATAACTGCTGCCCCGCTATGTTAATACTGCAATATCTTCGACAAATTTGAAGTCGATACCAGCTATAGGTTAAAAATGGGAATTTTCCATTGTTAACACCCCTGCAACCGCCCTTGTGGGTGAAATTTCGTAAAATCCGTTCTTAGCTGACCTCTACTCGGCGAAAGGAATAATCCTACCAAATTTCAAGTCGCTACGCCTTATGGTTCCAGAGATATCGTGATGAGTCAATATATAGGTGGAAATCTCTTATATATATAGATTAGTTATTAATTTCTTCCACATTACCGGTTGTATCATGAAATAGGTCTCGTGCTTCTGTTTGTCAGGCTTGAGTCCTTCGATTGGTTCCAACAGTGTCGGGTCTGCATCGTAGAAATGTGGAAATGATAGATATACTGGCGCATCTGAAAAGATATTTACGTTTATAAGACAAATAAATATTACAGAAAATCATCATTATAATATATTATTATAACAGAATATGACTTCAAGAAGGTATAGGCGGCGACTGTTGAGCCTCGACTCGCCGTTATGTTTACCTACGTCCCAAATGATATACACCACCTATTCCAATAGAATAGCTGGCGTATTTAACAGTGGTAGAACTAAGCAGTTCGCTGCATAAATGGACAAGCGCACATAACATAACTTTGTTACCCGAAGGTGTAGGCGGCGGCTGTTAAGCCTCGTCTCGCCGTTATGTTTACGTCCCAAATGGAATAGGTGGCGAACCTATTGCCATACCGGGCACAAAGTTTGCAGTCATCGAAATTTATCACACATAACTTCCGAAAATATGGACCCACTCGACCGGTGAAATACCACGACCTCTCAGAAGATCGACTTAAATGTGGCACATGCCGCGTTTCATTCGCTGAGAGAGGTACCCGGTGGCCCATCCCCTTCCCCATCCTTCTTATCCTAATCTCTTAAAGGTCGGCAACGCAAAGGTAGCACTATATGTGTGGCTGGTGTCCATGGGTGGCGCAAGTTGCTTACCATCAGGTGACACGCTTGCTCGTTTGCCCTCCTATCCCATAAAAAATACACCGTGGACAATGTTGTCAGACATCGATATATTACATATAATTTCCGAAAAGAGTTTTAAAAAGTCATAGGTGAGCCTGGAATGAAACCAACGACTTCTTGATTCAGAAACGGGACCACTGGACTACCGAAACACTAAATAACATGTTTAACACGTTCTTAGCAATATCCAATGAACTTTGAACGAACGAATGATGAATAGGTTACGGAATGAATCGGTTACTACTCGTATTTCGTCATGTGTCATGGCAATCCTAGGAAATTCTTCGTCAGCTTTTACGCTGCATATTAGACAATTTTTTTTGTAGGAATTCAAATGTTTAGAAAATGAAAAAGTAAAATATTCTGTAAAAAGTTTCAGGCAGCAAATCAATACGAAATAAGGATGAGACTAAAAGAATATTATGTACTTACTATATTGACAAGGGCTGATATTCTGTAATCCTTTTGGGGGACACTTCTCTCCAGGGTAGAAGCATTTGTTGTCTGGGTTGATATCTGCGCTCTCGAAAGTCGAAGGTGGCGGAGTATAGAGACCAGCTTGTATACCTGTCAAAGTAAAAAAAAGCATTAGCTCTATAATAGTTTGATAAAAATATTAACACAATATGTCTTTTAGTCTGTGATTTGGAGGTTGATCACCTCGCTTCTGAATCAAGTAGTTCTGGAATCGTTTCCGTGTTCATATTAATGACTTTTCGAAATTATTTTCGAAAGTAATGTGAGATAAATACCAATGACTGATAAGTTTGTGCCCGGTGTATGGCAATAGTTGAGGCAGAATCGTCGCCGCCTACATCTTTGGGTGTAAAGTTGCGTAATTTATACATTAATTTTGATATTATAGTGGGTATCAATTATCTTACCGTCTTTATAAACGTCTTTTCGATATTGAAGAGGTAGTATTCTGCACAAATCCTTATCATAGACATGCACTATTTCAGACTTGGTGAGTGATCGTGGCGGAAAGAATGAACCTTCGGATGCACTGGAACAATGTAAAATAAAATTAGTTTTTTTTCCAGGTTTTTTTATGGTATAGGTGACAAACGAGTAGGCGTGTCACCTGATGCTGACGAACAAAGCTCCCCATGGACAGCTGAACACATTATCGTGTTACAGTTGCATTGCCGGTCCTTACAATAGATTAAGAAGGGATTGAGCCTCCGGATACCTCTCTCACCAAGTGAAACGCGACAAAAGTCACTTTACGTCGATATTCTGAGAGATCGTGGTATTTCACCGGTCGAGCCGGCCCATTCGTACAGCGAACTGCGTGATTCTACCACTGCACGGTAGTTTACATTACGTTAGAATGCCGAAGATAGTGGTGTTATAAGGTGTAAAATTTTTTTTTTTTCGTTATGGTCAATGTATACACAGGATGTAATACATGTATAACATAGTATACACATACGTTTGTGTGTCAAAGCCGAAGGTTATATTTGTAAATGCACGTCCCCCACCTTGTGTAACGACTGACGAACAAACAGAAAAGCGAGTTTGTTTATTTTCAAACAGCGTAGGTAATGCGTTCCGAGTATAGACTGTATTGTTTTTTAAAGATTACAAATACATATACACTTATATGTATATACATAGGTGTACCGGTATGAAATGAGCGTTTTGTTTTTGTGAAAATAAAATATTAATTTTGATTAGATAAAAAAAAAAATATTCAAAATATTGTCCATCACTTTCTACATATTTGTCCACCTTTTTGGTAATTTGTGTATACCATGCCAATAGAAATGTTCGTTTAGAATTTGAAGCAAACCAATCAGACACCCAATTTTCCACTTCCGCGTAGGAATCGAACCGCTGCTCAGCCAATGCGTGTCCCATCGATGAAAATAAATGGTAATCGGAAGGAGCCAAGTCCGGTGAATACGGCGGGTGGGGTAGCAATTCCCAGCCAAGTACTTTGATTGTATCCTCAACCGATTTTGCTTTGTGTGCAGGTGCATTGTCGTGTAACAAAATTACTTTGCCGTGTCTTCTGGCCCATTCTGGTCGTTTTTCGATCAATGCGTTGTTCAAATCGATCATTTGTTGTTTGTAGCGACTAGTATTAACAGTTTCACCAGGTTTTAGGAGTTCATAATACACCACACCCTTCTGATCCCACCAAACACAGAGCATTGCCTTCTTCCCGAAACGATCTGGTTTTGCAGTCGATGCTGATGGTTGTCCCGGATTAACCCAAGATTTTCTTCGTTTAGGATTCTTAAAATAAATCCATTTTTCATCGCCAGTGATAATTCGATGCAAAAGTGAATTTCTTTCGTGTCTTTGAAGCAAAATTTCACAAGTGTTTTTCCGGTTTTCCATTTATCTTTCATTCAATTCATGTGGCACCCATTTTCCACACTTTTGAATTTTTCCCATAGCTTTCAAACGGTCTGAAATTGTTTGTTGTGCAACATTTAACATAGCTGCCATTTGCTTCTGACTCAAAGTCATCCAATATGGCTTGCAGTTTGGCGTCTTCGAATTTTTTTGGTGGTCTTCCACGTTCTTCATTTCTCACATCAAAATCATTACATTTGAAACGTTGAAACCATCTCTTGCATGTTGCTTCTGATAGAGCATGATCACCATATGCTTCGACAAGCATTCGATGTGATTTTACATACATACATACATACATACATACATAACTTCACGCCAAATCCCTTGCGGGGTAGGCAGAGAGAACAGAGCGCCATAGGGCACGATTCTTACACACCTCACTCGCTTCGTTGACTTTCATAACTCTTTTCATGCACACGATGTGATTTTGCAGCATTTTTTTTCAAATGGAAACAAAAAATTAATGCTTTCCGCAAATCATCACTTTCCGGCACAAAATTTGTCATTTTTAACACAATAAAAAAATATGTTGTTTGTTTACTAACTGTTAGGTTAATTGAATGTTTGACAGTTGTCATGGCAACCAAACAGAAATAAAATTAAGGCTTATTCACAACAAATAACCCCTACCAACACATTTGTATCTTAACGCTCATTTCATACCGGTACACCTGGTACATACCCGGGACATTCCCGGAAAGGTATAAGGAATAACATAACTTCACCCCTTTTTTTACCCGAAGGTGTAGGCAGCGGCTGTTAAGCCTCGTCTCGCCGTTATGATTACGTCCCAAATGGAATAGGTACCTATTGCCATACCGGGCACTAAGTTGTCAGTCATCGATATTTATCACACATAACTTCCGAAAATAATTAGGCAAAGTCATTGGTGTGAGCCAGTGCCAGGATTTTAACCCATTACTTCTTGAATGAAGCGGGGTGCTCGCCACTGCGCCACCGAGACTGTTATAAGGAATAAATGGCGGAATTATTCCTATAGCCCAGTCATAATCTGTTCGGATCATTCGGAAATTGCTATTGGCCTCTTATAAAGTCAAAGAGAGTTGTTAAATAACTTTTTTTCCGGGAGAAGAGAAATGCTGACAAAGTCATAGTGGGGTTGCCGACCTTAGAGATGATATAAAAAGGCGATGGATGGGGAGGAGGAAGTAGTGGGCCTCTAGACGGACTCTCTCACCGAAGGAAATGCGGCATGATCAGATTTAAGTCAATGTTGTAAGAGAGGGCGTGGTACTACAGTGGTGGAGCCGGTCCATTTATGCAGCAAAATACGAGGCAGGAATATCTGCTCTGTTCTCTCTGCCTACCCCGCAAAGGATTTGACGTGAAGTTATGTATGTGTATGTATAATAATATTATAGTAGCTCCACGGTCTTTGAATGTTGGCCTCATGACGAAGCTCAAAGTCGCTCAGCGTGCTATGCTTGGAATTTCTCCGCGTGACAAAATCCGAAATACACATATCCGCAGGAGATTTGGCGTGACCGACGTAGCCCGAAAGGTTAGCACGTGAGATTTTTTTTTTTGGATAGGATGGCAAACGAAACTTATCACCGATATATGTATGTCAATAATCATACTTTGTTAATTTTGAGACGTATTGTTCGCGGGAAATCCTGAGGCCTTCGGGAAATGTGTACACATAAATAATATATACAAATGTATGTCGTCATGTCAATACAACATATATTACTTAGAAGTAATATTAACTATCATGATTCATATCCGTTCTAATGAAAAGGTTTTTTTCTTCTCGTAAAGTCTATTAAAAGTAAATAAATACTTATAATATATATTATAAGTACCTATTTACAAATCTAGTATCCATAGCATAAGCATTTAATTGCTTAGTTTGGAACTAGAGGTTGCTGTGTGTTTTGTGTCCAAGATATTATAAATTAAAAATAAATAGAACTATATTATTTTAATGCATGACTGCTGCTGAAGTTAAGCTACATTATACCCCGCGTGCTATAATGTAGCTTAACTTCACGTCAGTGCATCATTATATTTTTGTCAATTTTACCAAGGGCGGGAATAATATCCATGGGGAAGGGATATGATTATCTCCCTTAAAAAATCGATACCTATTAAAGTACTTCATACATTTTACGCAACAAAGTCTACAACTAAAGTTATAACACACTTTTTTACTTAATTTATGTAGAATTAAATAAAAAAAAATAATATTACAGAAGTCACCTTATTACTTCAGCTATCTGTCCGTGTAAGATGTGTACGTGTCCGTTAAGATCGGTACTTTTCAAAGATAAGCTCTGACAAAAAGACATGTACTGACAGATGAAATATTAAAAGGCAATGGTAAAAAAAAACAAGTAATAAAAAAATATCTAAAATATAATTTCAAAATACATACACTTACAAATACATAGATTATTATTGTTGAATTAAACCACTACGGGGAAATACATACAAAATGCAAAATAGACAATTAGACAAATAATAAAAAATATATTAATATGTGCATGCAATGCATACATATTAAACGGGCGTTAAATATCAATTACAATTATTGTAAATACAAGTTAATTATTTCTTTAGAATCATAAAGACTATATGTAAGATCAAATAGGTTGTAAGTGATGCATTTTTTTGTTTAGGTACTGCATAAATACATGTTCATAAATCGTATACAGACTATTAAATTTCATTGGTAAACTCTTATGTCAATTACAGATGATTGTTTTTTTTTTAATATGCCGCATTTTTATTTTTATGGTATAGGGGGCAAACGAGCGCAATCGGGTCACCAGATGGTAAGTAACCAGCGCCGCCCATAGACACCTGCAACACAGTCTTACAGTTGCGTTGCCGGCCTTTAACATAGTGGGATGTGAAGGCAGGGGGAAGGGGGTTTAAGTCTCCGGACACCTCTCTCACAGAACGAAACAGATTAGATTCCATTTTAGAGTGAACACTTACCGTATGTCATTGCAAGGCCTGTCTTTCCAATGCGGTAGGTGATCCAATCCGTTGATCCTGTCCATATACCCAAATCTTTCCATGTTCTCATGACCTGTGTACATTGTGGATACTTCGTCTAGGGTCCCATTTCTCTAAAAGTAATAAATAACTTATTAATTCATGTAAAACAACTGGTATTATTCTAAAATTTCTGACAGATATAACTCCCAACACTTGGTGGTATGGAGCAACGAGCACCCTCTTTCGGAATCAATAAATCTTCGACGATGAGAATGACGATTCATTTTGACCGCCACTGTAAACGTCCCAAAATTAGGAACGTTACAATTCGACAGGTTGTCGGTGAGGAACAGACGCTAACTAGTTCGGCAGAAAAAATATATAAAATACTTACTGCTAAAAGTAATCCCATTTGACTATTTGGTCTCTTGCCTTTTGGGTAAAAGTAATGTGCCAGAGTAACAAGCGGGTCATCATAACTGAAAAAAAATACAAATATCACTTATCTATCTAAAATTCTTCATCAACAAAAAATTACTTTCGCTTTTAGCATTTAAGAAGAGAAGACCAGAAGAATATTGTACTCACCCGAAAACAAGTTCTTCGGCGGTCACGTGAACGAAAGGTTTGGCTCTATCTCTGTATGTTATGGCCAAACCTGATACCAGAAGATTAAACAGCCAACTCGCCATATTTGGGGAGAATGAAGTCACAGTCTGAAAATAACATGTAAAATCAAGCAATAATAATATATTTTTCTCAAAAGCTATCTTCCCAACTAGGGTTTGAGTTCAGTCGAGATTTTTAGTGGTGTATATTCTAGGTGTCTGAAGGTTTTTCTATGCCTATTCTATTTCTTGCCGGATTTTGTGCCCGAGTCAAAGGGCCCGAGGTTACACACGTTAGCTCATCGCGAAGTTGAACGGGTGTGTAGAGTCACACTTAGGATTTCGCCGGAGTTTGCCGAGGAACTTCACTAAGGATCTTATTTTTATTAAAGTCAAAGTCAAAATAGCTTTATTCATAAAGATCTTCGCAGACACTTAAAAATAGTCAACAAGTACCTACAGATAACATATTATTTAAAATGAAATACAAACACGAGCGCTTGTGGAAAGTGCCTCTGTGGAACAAAAAAAAGACACGGACGCAATCGCCACAAGCGGCCAGATTCTGAGTGTAGGGGCTATCATGAGAAGAATCGGGCAAGATACTCATGTGCCAAATACTCTTTTCAAACCATTTGAAATAAATAACGATATTATTATCACTATTGAAAACAAAGCATTAGGTTAGTGAATAAAAGGTGTAGCAGCCAGAATACTCGACAATCACAATTAAAACCCAACCAAATTAAAATCGACGTCCTACATGTTAACTAAGAAATTCTATGCGATCATAGTAGTCGAGCACAATTAACGCGACATCTTTTAATTATAGTGGTAACGGTGTGCAACAATTGTGGCGAATAATAAAATTTATATGTATCATATATTGAACACAACATCAAGGCAAATTTAAAATTAAAAAGCTATCAGAAATTATTGGGTACAGAACGCCTCCACTCCAAAATAAATGAATAATTTATTATTAGATCCAAAAACTAATATCAATCTTAAGAAATTATATATGTAGGTATACAATATATGAGATAAGTAACTAGATTGAAGTAGATGTGAACACGGCATGGTTATTAGTGAAGTTGTGTTAACTATGCATTAAATTGAAATGAAATTATAAGTTAAATAATATGATACAAGTAGAATAAGAAATACAAGTACATTATGAACAACGAAATTCAGCATGATGGTATAGCGTTTGGGAGCATTTTTCGTAATGCAGCGAAAGAACAGTAACGGAGAAAAGAGTCAATATCACTCCTAAAATCATTGGATAACGTCGACATGCGGTAAATTGGTGATGTTGGTCAAGGTTGGTCAAGGTTAGTTCTGCATCTTGGGGGTTGAAAAGCTGTACGGTTACATATTATTCCCAATGCGCAGAATCACCAAAGACAAACGTTGAATGGTATCTGGGGAATCTATAAAGCCGTAAACAAGTTTATAAAATTCGCGAGTGTGTGGAAAATGTATTAGATTGTGTTAGATGAAATGTCAGCAAAAGTCATACAGGGTAAGTAATATGGAAAACACAAATGAGCAAAGAAGAATACTAAATAATGCCGAAAATACATTTTTTAAATTTCTGTAGGTCTGTTTTTTTTCGTAAGTTTAGATAAGAATAGAGAAAGATATAAAACATCTGAGGAAAAAAAGGCATGACATGACGTAAACGATACTTTTTACGGTTGGTTTTTAGGTTGGTACTCCAAGACACTAAAGGTATACATGCTTTAAGTACTTATAAACTTAGTTATCTCATAATATATCTCATTAATACCTTTAAGAGCTTTTTACCTTAAATAAAAACTGATTTAAGTTTTTAGTTGTCATTTTAGGTATTCAAAATCCTGATGAGTGCATCTATGTGTAATCAAAACTCCTCCATATATCCATCATAAAAATAAAGAATGAAACTTTGTAAAAATCTTACCAGTAAAGGTATGTTTGGCACCACCAGCTTCTGGTTCTTATTGACTGATAGCTCCGGGACGAATCTCAATATCTTATTATGCTGGTAAGTCACTGTATCGTTTTCGTGGAATTTGATGTTCACCTTCTCCATGTCTTCTCTGTAATAGGCAATATGGTTTACAGACCTGCATTACACGTCATACAATACATTAATAGTTAAAATTTTTTGATCTTTTCACAGTTCGCTCCATGACCAATAAGGCAATAATACCCGAATAAGATGACTAGGAGGTGGTCGAACCCACCTTATGTGTAATGAATAGTGCCATGAATAGGCCAATAGGTGAAATACTACGACCTCACACAATCGATGTAAAGTGGATTATGTCGCGTTTCTATCGGGGAGTTCCTGTCCTTATCTCCTCTCTATCCCACCTTTGCAGCTGTAAACGCGCAAAGCTGACTAGCTTAAAGGGGATAAACGAGTAAGCGACCTGGTGATAAGCGACTGTTTATCACCAGGTCGCTTACTCTTTTCCCCCTTTGCCATAAAAAGAGGAAGAAAACCACTGAATTAGAATCCTTATTCTTTATCTTCTAGCAATGATAAAACGTGTCGCGTAAACGCAGTCGCGAATAACAACTAGTAATACCGTTTAAATGTGAATCATAACAAAATAGTTATTCTTAAATGTTATAAGAATCGGAATTATGAGAAAATACTTTTAAAATATTCATAATTTATTATATATCCTAAGAAAATTAAAATTTGTTTTTATCTTTTATTTGATCATCAACTTCCTTGATGAGCCATACAATAAGTTAAGCCGCAATAGCTCATTATTAAATTTTTTATAGTTATATTATATTATTTTAAACACAAAAGGACAATAAAACATGGTTTGACACAAAAAAACTAACATCTTGCATTTAAGATTTTTCGTGGATCGTCATTTTATTTCGTTGTTATATGATTGATCAATAGGCCATGCCTATTCATTCAATTATAATTATATTTTATAATACATAATATAAAAAAAGTTGTTTTTGCAAAGATAAGAGAAACACCTACTTTTTCATATCGACTTCAAAATTGCGAAACTATATGTATGACTGTAATATTATCGTAACTTTGTATCTGTGTTGCTACCTGGTAGATATATATTTTCCTATCGATAAATATAAGTAAAAACTTTGAAATTTTATAGTCACGTTATTAGATTTTTGTATCGGGTCCATGATTTGAATATTTTTACAAAATTTTATGCAGCTTACTAATAATTTATAATATGCATAGATAACTCTTTAGAATTTTAATATGTTCGTAATATTACATACTTCAATAAACTGTAAGTTTAAATATAGTAATATCTGGATGACCGAGCTTTGCTCGGTATTTTCTTTTTTTTTATAAACAACGCCATCTGCTGGAATAGCTTTAGTGTTGTTGTCGTTAAAGCAAGTTAGTTGCTCACAATTTAAAATAATTATAGCATTCGCCAATAGATGTCAGGAATTCCAAAAAGTAAGTTGATGTTTAAGTTGATTATCGATAAAACACGATAAAATGAAATTTTCTAAAAATGATTCCTAGCTAGATCGATTTATCGCCCCCGAAACCCCCTATATACTAAATTTCATGAAAATCGTTGGAGCCGATTCCGAGTTCCAATTAATATACATATATATATACATATATATATACAAGAATTGCTCGTTTAAAGATATAAGATTTGCGAAACAAATGATAACACATATGATTTATTAGTGGCAACAACATTTCATTTTCGTTAGGTAGACGTCATTTTCTATGTTAGAAGTCATTCTCTAAGTTGGAGAAATAAGTAATTCTGCTCCACGTCTAATTCAGTGTTGAGTTTGAATTGAAAATGAAAATTGAGAAATTTTGAGACGAATGAACTATATGAAATAACAAAAAATTTAGAAATTAAAAAAACACAACATAACTTCACGCCTTTGTTACCCGAAGTTGTAGGCAGCTGCTGTTAGGCCTTGTCTCGCCGTTAAGTTAGCATCCCAAATGGAATAGATGGCGAACCTATTGCCATACCGGGCACAAAGTTTTCAGTCGTCAATATTTATGACACATAACTCCCGAAAACAATTTCGAAAGTTTATTGGTGTGAGCCAGTGTCAGGATTCGAACCCGGACCTCTGGATCATAAGCCGTGTGCTCGACCACTGGGCCACCGAAACCATAAAATTAAAATAAATATTATTTTTTTCTTTTAGTTAATTTTGAAGTCGATGTAATTTTTGGTTTGTTACTTTTTATTGTTGCTCTTTTATTGCAATGCGTGGTCATAATTTAGTACTCACGTTAGACGTTAGTTACGTCAGTATATAAGTAGATGATATAGATAAATCTAGAATTTATAACAAGTTTATCCTTATTAATCAAAACTTCATGCTATAATTAGATTATTTTTTCCTAATTTTTAATTTGGAAGTCACTGAAAGTCCCGATGATGAAGACAAATTCATTTGATGCTATCATGATATTACTTAAATATTATCGTGTTGATATTATTCAATCAATCAAAAATCAAATCAAGATTGCGTGGAGTCCCTCCGCGCTACTGAAGTGAAACATCATGTAATTCTTATTCACTCAATTTGTAAATATAAAAAACTACCCTATTAAATTAAACGTATTTCAAATCAAACTAAAAACGCATTGGGGCATTGAAAACGTTAAACGATTGCAAGATAGTTGTTAGTTAGTTGTTAGTTCCACTGCAGATAAAACATTACCTACCGTTAAGTGTATTGATATGTGAAGCAAAATCTCTGTACCCATGTTTAAGAACGAGAGAATTTAAAGGTATAATAGATAGTATATACGACTTTGTAAGTGCAGTCAGAATGACGAAGTTCAAATAAAATAAGGTTCAAGTAATTTTGACCCTAGTAACTGGCCAGTATAAACTAGAGAAATTCTAAAATCATAAATGTGATGAAAGTATGTCAATATCAAATTTTCCATTTATTTCCTTTTCGGGAATATTATTTTTTATTATTGCCACATAAACAAAACAGTACCTACATTGTCTTAACTTCCATAAATTCACGCCAAGTCCCTTGCGTTGCCAGCAAAAAAATAAACGTTGCCTCGTCCAAATCAAATCTAAAGAATCAGGAATGACGTCATTCGGCAAACTGGGTTCTTTTTGTCAACTAATTTATTACATTAACTTACAATAAACGTAACTGTCAGACATTCGCGTAAATATAATAAATATAATATGTATATCTATTCTGGTTAATCGAGTTTAATGACATGGGACATTTAGATCAGGAAACGGCGTCGTAACTAAAGGGCAAATGGAAGCGGTTCTTTACATAAAAATTATTACGTTTAACAAGTTTTAAAACCTTATGATTATTTATATGACGTAAAGAGATCTCGCTCCAATATTATATACCTTCATATTGCGCTAAAAGTATAACATAAGACGCCATTTTCTACCCTAGGATGCAGGCAGTGGCTGTAATGCCTCGATTCCAATCGTTATGTTATGTCCCAAATAGGTGACGGAAGCTATTGCCATACACCGTGCACACAATTGTCGGTCATCGATATTTATTACAGATTGTTTTCCGAAAAGAAAATATATGAAAATAATTAGATGTTGCTTTACGCTGTCTGTCCCCTTATATCATCAGATCTTTGAAACTACGCAACAGATTTTGATGTGTTTTTTTATTAGATACAGGGTGTAAACGGGGATTGTATGTATAATTCATGTATACTGTAGCAAAGAAAAAGTGATAATTTTCGAAATTTAGCACTTTAATTGCAAACGTGCTGGCTGAACACTAAATGATAGATCAAAACAAGGCATTATATTATTATACATATTTAAAAGGTCTACAAAAAGTCCGCGATGGTGTCTATCTCTTAGGGATAACCCATAATGTCAATTTTTATTTCTACTTCTTAGGCGAAACAAAGTTGGCTGGGCCACCTAATATGAAAGAAAATATTATTTATCAGATTCCCCAAGAATTGATATTTTTTAAGATTGTTTTTTCTTTGACCTCTTATACCTTAAAAGGTTTGGTGGACTTTAGTTTTGAATCTGATGGAAGTGCGTCAGAGAAAGAATAGATTATTTCTCGGTATTCCCACGCAAACCAGAATTCTGTTTTTTTCTTAATCGACTTTTATTGTTTTGACCATTTTATTTTTTGTTTGTTTATTTGAGCATGACGTCAAAAGAGATCACCAAGAAAGAGGTGCTAATAAATACTGACAGAATTAAAAAGATCTTAGGGTTAAACAAGTTTTATCTCAGACTAGCTACTGCTGCTTTAGTTTTAATCATCAAAATATTAATCAAAAACGCGGTAGCTTGATACATTTTTGTATGGAATACTAATAATAGAAAAAGAACAAACCCATGTTACTTCGGAATAAAGTAGTATTCTAATGGTGAAATAATTGGTGAAATCGGTTCGTTACTTTCAAAGTTTATTAACGACAAACATACACATCTTTCTTCACAATGATTTTAAAAATGGATAAACAGGCTTACCTATAAACAAATGGTCCAACTTCAACAAGCTTAGGTTTCTCATCGTTCTCTAAGAATCCCTGGGGGTTCGTCACATTAAATATATACACTTTGGTTAATCTAATTACACCTGGTTTGTGCCAATAACTGTAGCTTAGTGAACCATTCCATAACTTTAATTCCTGTAATCAAATATAAACATTATTTACATTAATTGTAAATATTTTAACAGTTAAAGATGACTTTATTAAATTATTTCATTTTGTATATTGTATTAAGTAATACAAATTAGTAAATTACGTTATTTATCGCTTTTTAGCTATAGAGGTACTATTTCATATATACTTAAATATTTTGTGGTTTACGTTTCTAGAAGTCGGTTTAACTTTTTTTTTAAGGCTAAGGCTAAACATCACTTTCTTCCAGAACTTCTTCGGTTTCGTCTTGGAAGGTGTGTCATGTCCGTCCTCAACTCCTCCGTCCGTCCGCTTTTGCATTGTATATCTGCTTAGTCAATCTTATCCATTTTTTCTACATGTCCGAACCATCGGAACACCGACATTCTCTTTCGATCCGACTTCCTTCCTTTCAACCTTGTTTTCGACCCGGTCATGGAGAGTGAATCCGCAGATTTTTATGGGATTTCCTATCTAATATATCGATATAATCGATTCTATCTTCACGACTCTTTTTATCCGAAGGCGTAGGCAGTGGCTATTACACCAAACATTCGTTTTCAACCAAATTTTCACATCCCAAATGGTATATATAGGTGGAAGAGCCTAATATATGTTGATACAGAAGCAGGGTGCACGATCTCAACCGAGATCTTAAATCGAGATAATTAAAAAAAGGCCAAATAGAGGCCGAGTTTTTTGTTAGGTTGATTGCACCATCACGTGAGCTTTTTTTATTAAACCATAACACGTGTAACTAACGCATTATTTTTATGTAAATAATTGTTTCCTTTACGCAAAAAAAAAATGATTGCGAGTAGCCTTACCCTAAATATAATGTAATCCAGCCAAGGCACGAAGGACAGTATTATTCCAAGTACAACCGTACATATACTGAACATAATGACTGCGAGTCGTCCTGAAACAATAAAATATATAAGTTAGACCTATAGTACAGTACATTCACGACGTTAAGGCCAAAAGTCTAAAAATTGCGCTAATGGAAAGTCATTTGCTTTTGCAATTTGAAAGTCTAGATTCGAATCCAGTATCTCTGAATAGGTGTGTGAGAGCTGATACATTGTCAGATAACTTGCATCAGGTTAATTCTCTTAGTCTATATATCCCCCTATATTAGGAAAACAACATAACATAACATAACCTCACGCCATTGTTACCAGAAGGTGTAGGCAGCGGCTGTTAAGCCTCGTCTCGCCGTTATGTTTACGTCCCAAATGGACAACAAAGGCACAAAGTTTGTCAGTCATCGATATTTATCACACGTAACTTCCGAAAATTTCGAAAATTTCGAAAATTTGAATCAGAAGCGGGGGTGCTAGGGTGTAGGAAAACTTTAGGAAATTCTTTAGTAAAATTTCTTTACGTAAAATTCTAATTGATATAATCTGTAAAAAGCCTTTGGGTATCTACCAAAACTCAAAGTTTTCAAACTCCGTTCAGCAATTCTTGCTCTTGGACATGCAAGGGGAGGTAACATTTCATTTGCGCGCACGTGATCAGCCGCACGAAATGCCAATTATTGCATCATATAATAATTATAAAAAGGCAATATTTTGCACTCAGCTTCGGTCGTGGAAGAACCATTCCGTGTCACACCGAAATAAAGGTCCTATTAAATTTGGTTCTTTATTTTCAGAGTTCCTTAATTAGGTACAAACAAAAAAAATTTCCTTTTCATAATATTAGTGTTAATAAGTTAAGAAAAGACTTAAATATGCACTTGAAGTCTTTTAAAACATTTAGTTCTA
The DNA here is from genome assembly GCA_905147225.2 of Euproctis similis. NCBI lineage: Eukaryota > Metazoa > Arthropoda > Insecta > Lepidoptera > Erebidae > Euproctis > Euproctis similis. The sequence goes on from LR990106.1 coordinate 10,539,294, forward strand.
ACTACAAGCAGACAGCTTCCAATATACAATAATATAATAATTTGTGTGCACGCATTGTCTCTTAGATTCCGGCTCGGTGTGCTGAACTATTGAAATAATTAAACATAGTGTCAAAACTCAACATTGAACACAACAAATCTTACTAAGAAATATTATACTAGTTAATAAAAAACTGATCTTCGTTTATAGTGTTACAGAAAAAAATGTAAAAGCCTCCTAGGCTGGGCGTTAAATGCGTTAAACGTTTACTAGTCGCATAAGAAGTTTTACTTCAATAACAACTAATTTGAAATTCAAAGTCGCAAAGTTTTCACGGAAATCGCTAGTTAATAAAGGAATGAGTAGTAGAATCACATCGAGATGTCTAATGTTTCCAGCTATACTAATGACGGGTGCATACAAAGCCTTATCCGTTTAATCTAAGGTCACACCAATGTCAACCACACGGAAGATTATTATTATTAATATATCAACGAACAGTTAAAAACTAATTACAATAATTACTAGAATTCCCTTAAGTCAAGTGGCTGGTGACAATTATAACAGTAGTAGTTGATTATACTAATGAACTAGTGCGCTAAACTAGACCAATAAACATTCCAAGACAATTAATAAATTACATACATGAATATTATTGAGGTCGGGTCCAATGGTCGAACTCCTTGCTTCCGAATCAAGCAGTGGTAATATCCGACCGGACTTTTGGACTAACACCAATGATTTTTAGGAATTCTTTTCAAGAGTTATGTGTGATACTTTTCGATAACTGACAACATCGTGTTCCGATAAATAGCAATAGTTTCTGCCACATGTTCCATTTGGAATTTAAACAATTCATCTTGTCAAGACTTAATAACAGCTTTACACCTTCGGACAGAAAAGGCGTGGAATATAAAAAAAAATCACTAAAAGAAAATTAAATTTATTTTGCAAATGCAATCCACTTTTTTTATTGGATAGGAGGGCAAACGAGCAAGCGTGTCACCTGATGGTAAGCAACCTGCACCGCCCATGGACACCAGCAACACATATAGTGTTACCATTGCGTTGCCGACCTTTAAGGGAGTAGAATAGGAAAGGATGGGGAAGGGTGGTGGGCCTCCGGTACCTCCCTCACCGAACGAAACGCGGTATGAGCTACTTTACATCGATCTTCTGAGGGGTCGTGGTATTTCACCGGTCGAGCCGGCCCATTCATGCAGCGAACTGTTTGGCTTTACCACTGTTAAAACTTTTTTAATTAGAAACATTTTCATGTCACAGAAAGCATTTTGTGAAATAAAACTATTATTTTAAGTTCTTATATTATATGTGTTTTTTAAAACTGTTTATGAAAAATCTTTGTCTGCCCTTTAGTCTGTGGCAATAACACTTTTATTAATCAAGCTAGAAAAGATAATTGTTCTATTCATTTATGCCTCAAAAATCGACGCGCGTGCAATAAAAGAGTCATGAAAGTCAACGAAGCGATTGAGGTGTGTAAGAATCGTGCCTTACGGCGCTCCGTTCTCTCTGCCTACCCCGCAAGGGATTTGGCGTGAAGTTATGTATGTATTTTCTACAGTGATGTAGATAAATTCTTAAAATATTTTACTTATTTCAATCAAGTGATATCATAACTAATTAAAATTTAGAAACTTGACATTTATTCGATAAAATATATATATTAGGAAGGTTTTATCATTAATATTAATGGTTATATTTATTAACTTAACATATGTTCAATTTCATTGCATTTCCCAAAATAGAATAACATCTAAAACGTAAGTATTCGGATGTTCTTAGGTCAATTACAGGCCAATTTTTATTTTAAAGTTGTTACTCACTTTAACGAATGCGACCAAATGCGAATGTTATGATCTACTTTTATTTCAGTACTAGCTGTGCCCGCGACTTCGTACGCGTGGAATTTGTGATCAGATAGCTATATTTTTACATAGACAGTTGAGAAGTAATTACCTCTAAAATGAAATTGTAACTGGTAGGATAAGTACAGATTGCGGTAGCAATGGTTGTTGCCCGCATTGTTTATTTTCATTTTAACAGGAATTTTTGTAGTATAGCTGTAGCCCGCGACGTCATCTGCCTGAACGCTATACAGCACCAAAAATACCTACGATTATACCTTTTAAAATAACATTTATTTACCCGTTACTTCTTTACATTTCATAAATACAGAAAGTACAGTAACAGAGGGAGACTGTCTTTTGTAAAATTGTTGAACTTCAAAAGTGCTGATTTTCAGTCTGCTTTGAATAAATGACTTTATGGTGATTCTGCTGAATTAAGTAATAAGTTGCGACTGAAGCAAATGTAGAAAATAATGAATAAGAAAATATAAATATAGAAAAGGATAAAAATATATACTTATAAAACTTCTCTATAAACAACATTGCTGGTTTGGCTCTCCGCAGCCAAAATGTAAAGAGAGTCAGGACTGGTGACGCGGGAGCAAGCGACGTACAGCTGCCCGTGTGAGAAGCAGCTCGTCCTGAGGTCGACACCCGCTGCTCTCAGTGTCTGCCCCTGCGACTTATTGATGGTCATCGCGAAGCAAACACTCACGGGGAACTGTACGCGCTTGAACTGGAACGGGAAGTTATGAGGTATGAGGGGAATGCGTGGTACAAATACTGCCTCGCCTACGCCACAACCCGTAAGAATTTCCGCCTCAATGCTGTGTCTGTGGAGCGAGATGACTTTAAGGCGGGTCCCGTTACACAACTTCGGAGGAGATAGGTTCCGAAGAAGCATAATCGGGACACCGACTTTCAGCTTGATAGTATGCGCTGGAAGTCCACTTGCTGACAGAGAGTTCAGAAATTCCACGGGATAATGTGTGGCATCATCTTGCTCGATGACAGTGTTTATAGAGGTGTAAACCACTTCATTCCCCTCAATTTTCGAGAGAATGCATTCGTTGATTGCTTCAGCCTGACCATTTTTGGGCGTCAAAATTGCCCGCTCACATACCCAAGAATTCTGCTGGTGCGGTATATGAGTGATGTCCCCGTACACACAGCGAATGAGTTCTTCTAAGCTGGATACGACTCTACCGAGAGACTCTGGAAGCACCACCTGCCCACCTCTCTCCTCTGGTAGAGTGCCTTCGCCAAGACTTAGAAGAACATCGGAGAATTCTTGAGCACGTGCATTGCCGCCGAGCCGAGCTCTCATATTAATGGTCAAGCGCAGCGTACGAACTCGTGACCACAGCGAAGATCGTTTCAACGAAGCATTCACCTCGTCAGCCCTCGATCCCCGCGTCACCACGGGAAGCGTTTGTCGGAAATCGCCACTGAATAGAACTGTGACACCACCCATCAAGTGTTCGTTCCTGCGGATGTCCTGCAGGGTTCTGTCCACGGCCTCAACTGCTTTTCTATTGGCCATCGTACACTCATCCCATACGATCAGAGAGCAATCCTTCAGCACGTGTCCCTTATCACTATTGCGTGACACACCACAAACAGGCGTTTCGGTGCTCTCTAAATCGATGGGAATTTTAAACATGGCATGTGCTGTCTTGCCACCCGGAAGCAGTGTGGCAGCGATTCCCGACGACGCTACAGCAATGGCAATTTTGCCTTGCCTCCTGACCTCTGCAAGTATGCCAGTGGTAACAAATGTTTTTCCTGTTCCACCAGGAGCATCCAAGAAAAACATTTTACCCTGGTTTTGCCCAACGCTTTTAAGAACAGTGTCATAAATTTGTTTTTGCTCTGAAGAGAACAAAGCGACATGGTGATTTCGTATGGTGGTCATTTCGCTCGGATCGTAAATTGTCTCAGCGTTATACTCTCGATTTCCACGGTCTTGATGCGGTGATGATTGGGGAGCTGGTAACCCATATTCGACCAATGGATTGCCGCCGATGGAAATGACCACGTCTTGAAGTGAACTAAGACAGGTGTTCAGCACGCGTTCATCAGTTACTTCGACTTCGTCTCCAGTAGCACGCCTCAAAGCTCGTAGAAAATCTTCAGATAGATGATGTCGATATTTTTCCCACAAAGCTACCGGGTTCGTGACTCCACAAAACACCAAGATGACGGCAAACAGATGACGCATACGGCTGGGGCTGTTACTGACGCTCGCCTCCGCGAGGGTGTCATCCCAGTTTTGGTCACCGTCGAGAAGGTGACGTGCTACACAGGCTGCGCGGTAAGTGGGATACTCCACGCCATCAAATGTTCTCAGAAAGGCAAAAGACGTTGGGCCTCGGATCGTGTGAAGTAATAACCGCAGAAAATAGCATTCGCCATTATTCGGGTGCACGGTATAAACTCTACCCAATACGGTGTCCTTGAAAATTCCCGGAAAACCTTCGACAGCACCTCCTCTTCGACGTCGGTTAAATATTCCCCTTTGCTTGTCGTACGTGTAATATGAAGGCACCTCGTCATACGTAAGGAACCTCGCAAACTGGTCGATTTCGCAGAGCCTGAAAAATGCCAAGAGAGTTGTTTGGCGCGGATTTTCTAAGCGCTCAGCAACGTTGTTGGGATCAAAATATATGCGCTGACCGTTTTCTAGGTGGACGTCTAAATGCATGACGGCAGGATGCCTGTCATGTATAGAGAACGCCAGTATCCGCCAAACTGCTTCAGACGTGCTGATGTAGCGACCGGACTGATACTTGGTCACCTCGTCTCTGTCAGTGTTCTGTAAAGCAAACGTCGCCTGATCGCTACCTTTGTTCACGTATTTGCAGATATATTTGATCGACCCGACGCTGGTGCACGACTCGACGTTGATGTGCGTCTGGAAGGTCCTGGACAGTACTGGTGAGTAAGGAACAATCCATCGGTTATCGACCGGTCGCGCCTGGCCACGCACGCTCAGCTCAGTGGAATGCCCGCCCTCTGCTGGTGATCGGCGCCGGTATGAGGGATATCCATCCTCACCAGTAATGGTTTCGTTGGTAAATTTTTTTGGGAATCTTTTTGTACAACGTCCGTCTTTCATACAAGGGGAACTTGGATTTAACGTGCCACAGGGGCCATGCACCATGTGACTTTTAACAATTTGATGCAGAACAGGATCAACGTCAGGGTCCGGAAGCTCTGCACTTATGACTTGATCAATCTGGATAGGCCTGATCTTTTCTTCCAACCACAAAAGCAGATGCGCGTGTGGCAAGCCGCGTTTTTGCCATTCCACGGAGTACATATGACATCGGACTGTACCAAACACTTTTGCCTTTGTTAGAAGATCCATAAGGCATTTCAACTTCAGGTGGAATACGCGAGAGATCAAGTCGTGCCTGTCGTACGAAACCTGTCCTGCAAGGAGTTGAGCTGTTATTTCAGGCCACTTTGGGTTGGTAGTGATAGTAATAAAGAGGTCCGGGCGACCAAACTTTCGCACATAGCAAAATGCATCTTGGGTCCTCTCGTGCATGTACCGCGGACCTCCTGTGAAGGTGGAGGGGAGAATGACCATCCTTCCTACATCTTGAGCATTGGCATCATTCTGCATGGCATCTCTGAGATGGACGTAGTTCTCAGCTCTCAGCTTTCTTTGATTGGACCTTATAAATACCAAACGCTCTGTCTCAATTTTGGCATACATGTCCACCAGAAACTGACTAAAGAGTGTACGATGATGGTGGAGATAAGAGCCATTGTTCACCCTCAGCTGGATCAAGAAGCTGTAGAACTGCATGGCGGACGTTTTTTTGTTATAATTTGGGGAGCCTGTCTGGGGGTCTACATTATAGTGGGCGAAATGGTAGCCATCCTCTCCGCGACAAAACATGAGCGGATATTGAAGAGAATCGTACGCGCGGTGAGTTTCGCTGATCCTTTGAAGCCGGTCATCGTGCGTGCGTAAGACGATATCTCTTTTATCACACTCCTGATCGACTAAGAGAACGGCGACCTCATTCGTCGTTGGCGCATTATATCGTCCCGGATGGGCTGCAATCGGCTTTCTATCTGCACTGATGACAAACTTAAAGCGGTTGCGCTCGTTCTCAGGCACCGACGCCAGAGCGGCTTTGAAGTTGCCAATGTGCGGATTAACGTTATGCAACATACTTTGCAATCCTCTGACCAGAACAGGGTCCAAATTGGGGATGTGTCTACTTCGTAGGTTTGCTTGTTCTTCAAAATCACTTACAAAATAAATTTGCAAAAATTTTGGAATGTCTGTAGGTAGCAGCGAACCGATTTGATGGTAAACTTGCCCCTGGACCTTGAATGTCGGCATGAAACCTGCTTCAACGATTTGATTTGCACCAAACGAAGTCATCTGGAAGGCGCTGTTATAAGCTCGGATGTTTTTCAAAAAATGGCTGGACTTCGGATGTTCGCCATTTAGTAAGATTCTTAACAGATCTGGTGGGTCTTGCATAGACTCCAAGCGTACCTTACCAGATGCACAACACATCCCATTGGGCTCTCCTTTCCATTTGCGGGCTTGACAGTGGGCACACACTTCTTCTAAGACACCAATATCTCCGTGTGCGGCGTAGTTAATCGCAACATTGTACATAAATCCACTTCCCTCTTTATTTAGCCACGATTGCTCTTCGATATCGTAAACCATGGATTCATCGTCAGATGTTGAAAGTTGATTCATGCTACGCCGCAGACGATCTAGTTCTAGTTGTGCCGCACGCTGTTCACCCGACCAAGATCCTCGAAACTCTTGAATTCTATCCCGTTCTAGCGATAGATGAGCAGACGTATCGCCACACACGTCGTGGTACCGCTGCCGAGCAGCTGCACGACGTTCTTCACGCTGCTCATCGTTCTCTAACGACCGTGAAAGGGCATGCTGAGAACGATCTCTTCTTAACCGGGTCATCCGCTCTTCATGATCTTCGATCGACCGAGAAAGAGAAGTGCGACTCCGCTGCGAATTCAACCTCGTCTCTCGCTGCGTGTATGTCTCTGACGCGCGAGACTCGGCGTGGCGCTCCCGGTCGCTTTCCAGTCGCGCTTCTCGCGCTTCGACACTCTCATAAAATCGAGCGGCATCTGAGCGAGAGCGCTGGGAACTCAACCTCGTCTCTTGCTGCGTGTACGTCTCTGACGCGCGAGACTCAGCGTGGCGCTCCCGGTCGCTATCCAGTCGAGCTTCTCGCGCTTCGACACTCTCACAAAATCGAGCTGCATCTGTGCGAGAGCGCTGGGAACTCAACCTCGTCTCTTGCTGCGTGTACGTCTCTGACGCGCGAGACTCAGCGTGGCGCTCCCGGTCGCTTTCCAGTCGAGCTTTTCGCGCTTCGACACTCTCACAAAATCGAGCTGCATCTGTGCGAGAGCGCTGGGAACTCAACCTCGTCTCTAGCTGCGTGTACGTCTCTGACGCGCGAGACTCAGCGTGGCGCTCCCGGTCGCTTTCCAGTCGAGCTTCTCGCGCTTCGACACTCTCACAAAATCGAGCTGCATCTGTGCGAGAGCGCTGGGAACTCAACCTCGTCTCTAGCTGCGTGTACGTCTCTGACGCGCGAGACTCAGCGTGACGCTCCCGGTCGCTTTCCAATCGAGCTTCTCGAATTTCAGCACTCTCGCACGATCGAGCGGCATAAGTGCGGCTGCGCTGCAAACTCAGTCTTGTCTCTTGTTGCGTGTATGTCTCTGACGCGCGAGACTCAGCATGGCGCTTCCGATCATTTAATAGCCGCATTTCGTATGCTTCTATACTTTCCAGAGACCGCAACGATGCATTTTGACGAGCCTCGTGGCGCAATGGTAAAAAACTACCGGCTGCAGCAACGAGGTCGGTGGTTCGATTCCCACCCGAGCACAAATATTTGTGACAAACATGAATATTTGTGTGGCGTCTGGGTGTTTTTCTATGTATTATAAGTATGTATTTACAGAAGAAAAGTATATATGTATTATTATCCGTTGTCTAGTATCCATAACACAAGCATTTAGTTGCTTAGCTTGGAACTAGAGGGCGCTGTGTGATTTGTGTCCAAGATATTATTATTATTATTATTATTTTGAGTGCGCATAGTATCTAATCGGGACTGGCGCGACGTACTACTTTCTCCATCTCGAATTTCCGCATTGTGTTCTCGAAGAGTAGCTATCCTTGCCTCACGCTCAATGGTGGTTTCAAGAGATCGAGCTAACCTTTTCCTTCGACTATCGTTTGAGGATTGGGATAGATTAGACCGTTTTCTAGGCATTTTGATTATTTTAAGTTTGAAAAATAACAGAAAATAATTTACACGCTGAGAATTTACACACAGATAATGATAGCTAAGCAGTAAGCAGTAGTCCGATTCCGAATGAAGTTTATTTAAGTAAATATTTTTTTTTTTAATTATATTTCAGGAAAGTATTTTCAGTTTTCACGTTAAATTCGACTAAGCACACGATAACTTATAGCAACGCAGGTAACCCCAGTTTCTATGAGTTGTCGCGGCGACATCCGTACTCATAACATCACTTTTGGTGAACGAAATTATAGCGCGATCTAATTCGACGCCAACGCCATCTAGTTAGCGAATAGGAAACATTTTTTTTTAATGGTGTAAAATTATAAAATTACGAAGCAATCATTACACCAATAAATACCGAACAAAAATATTAACAGTTTTTAGCATATACAAATACATTTTTTTAATTGTCTTGCTCATCTCTGAAAAGAATTAACGATACAATTTTAAAGAAGAAAATGCACAACTCCATCTATGACTCTTAAAAACATCTATTGACCGCAAGCGCATGATGAAATTTCAATTATTTATATTCAAAAAGTGTTTAAACATGTAATTCGACTTGATGTTTTTAAAATCTCAAAGATTTATTTATATCTAAAACCAAAAAGTGCTTACACGTGTAATTCAACTTAATGTTTTCTGTTTTGTAAATCTCATAGATGGCACTGTTTTAAAATTGTCTGTTATGTTTAACGGCATAAGTTAATTAAAATGTGAAGCTAACTTATATTATATTATTATTATTATTATATGTATAGATTAAAGCATGGTTATTAACATAATAACACCATAACAACATACAAATATGCGTCGTTAGATTACACGTTGCTACAGAATACATTGAAGAAATAAAGGTTCACTGCTCGTTCCTCGTAGGTGATAGCGTGATAATATGTAGCCTATATGTTGACCCGACTTCTTAATAATTTTCGTGCCAAATTTGAAGTAAATCCATGCAGTACTTTTTGAGTTTATCCCGGACATACATACAGACAAACAGACAAACAGACAAACAGACAAACAGACAAACAGACAAAAATTCTAAAAAGTATATTTTTGGCTTCGGTATCGATTGCAGATCACACACCAAGTATTCTTTTTAAAAAATATTCAATGTACAGTTTTGACTTTTCTACAATTTTATTATATGTAACTAGCTGTGCCCGCGACTTCGTACGCGTGGAATTTGTGATCAGATAGCTATATTTTTACATAGACAGTTGAGAAGTAATTACCTCTAAAATGAAATTGTAACTGGTAGGATAAGTACAGATTGCGGTAGCAATGGTTGTTGCCCGCATTGTTTATTTTCATTTTAACAGGAATTTTTGTAGTATAGCTGTAGCCCGCGACGTCATCTGCCTGAACGCTATACAGCACCAAAAATACCTACGATTATACCTTTTAAAATAACATTTATTTACCCGTTACTTCTTTACATTTCATAAATACAGAAAGTACAGTAACAGAGGGAGACTGTCTTTTGTAAAATTGTTGAACTTCAAAAGTGCTGATTTTCAGTCTGCTTTGAATAAATGACTTTATGGTGATTCTGCTGAATTAAGTAATAAGTTGCGACTGAAGCAAATGTAGAAAATAATGAATAAGAAAATATAAATATAGAAAAGGATAAAAATATATACTTATAAAACTTCTCTATAAACAACATTGCTGGTTTGGCTCTCCGCAGCCAAAATGTAAAGAGAGTCAGGACTGGTGACGCGGGAGCAAGCGACGTACAGCTGCCCGTGTGAGAAGCAGCTCGTCCTGAGGTCGACACCCGCTGCTCTCAGTGTCTGCCCCTGCGACTTATTGATGGTCATCGCGAAGCAAACACTCACGGGGAACTGTACGCGCTTGAACTGGAACGGGAAGTTATGAGGTATGAGGGGAATGCGTGGTACAAATACTGCCTCGCCTACGCCACAACCCGTAAGAATTTCCGCCTCAATGCTGTGTCTGTGGAGCGAGATGACTTTAAGGCGGGTCCCGTTACACAACTTCGGAGGAGATAGGTTCCGAAGAAGCATAATCGGGACACCGACTTTCAGCTTGATAGTATGCGCTGGAAGTCCACTTGCTGACAGAGAGTTCAGAAATTCCACGGGATAATGTGTGGCATCATCTTGCTCGATGACAGTGTTTATAGAGGTGTAAACCACTTCATTCCCCTCAATTTTCGAGAGAATGCATTCGTTGATTGCTTCAGCCTGACCATTTTTGGGCGTCAAAATTGCCCGCTCACATACCCAAGAATTCTGCTGGTGCGGTATATGACTGATGTCCCCGTACACACAGCGAATGAGTTCTTCTAAGCTGGATACGACTCTACCGAGAGACTCTGGAAGCACCACCTGCCCACCTCTCTCCTCTGGTAGAGTGCCTTCGCCAAGACTTAGAAGAACATCGGAGAATTCTTGAGCACGTGCATTGCCGCCGAGCCGAGCTCTCATATTAATGGTCAAGCGCAGCGTACGAACTCGTGACCACAGCGAAGATCGTTTCAACGAAGCATTCACCTCGTCAGCCCTCGATCCCCGCGTCACCACGGGAAGCGTTTGTCGGAAATCGCCACTGAATAGAACTGTGACACCACCCATCAAGTGTTCGTTCCTGCGGATGTCCTGCAGGGTTCTGTCCACGGCCTCAACTGCTTTTCTATTGGCCATCGTACACTCATCCCATACGATCAGAGAGCAATCCTTCAGCACGTGTCCCTTATCACTATTGCGTGACACACCACAAACAGGCGTTTCGGTGCTCTCTAAATCGATGGGAATTTTAAACATGGCATGTGCTGTCTTGCCACCCGGAAGCAGTGTGGCAGCGATTCCCGACGACGCTACAGCAATGGCAATTTTGCCTTGCCTCCTGACCTCTGCAAGTATGCCAGTGGTAACAAATGTTTTTCCTGTTCCACCAGGAGCATCCAAGAAAAACATTTTACCCTGGTTTTGCCCAACGCTTTTAAGAACAGTGTCATAAATTTGTTTTTGCTCTGAAGAGAACAAAGCGACATGGTGATTTCGTATGGTGGTCATTTCGCTCGGATCGTAAATTGTCTCAGCGTTATACTCTCGATTTCCACGGTCTTGATGCGGTGATGATTGGGGAGCTGGTAACCCATATTCGACCAATGGATTGCCGCCGATGGAAATGACCACGTCTTGAAGTGAACTAAGACAGGTGTTCAGCACGCGTTCATCAGTTACTTCGACTTCGTCTCCAGTAGCACGCCTCAAAGCTCGTAGAAAATCTTCAGATAGATGATGTCGATATTTTTCCCACAAAGCTACCGGGTTCGTGACTCCACAAAACACCAAGATGACGGCAAACAGATGACGCATACGGCTGGGGCTGTTACTGACGCTCGCCTCCGCGAGGGTGTCATCCCAGTTTTGGTCACCGTCGAGAAGGTGACGTGCTACACAGGCTGCGCGGTAAGTGGGATACTCCACGCCATCAAATGTTCTCAGAAAGGCAAAAGACGTTGGGCCTCGGATCGTGTGAAGTAATAACCGCAGAAAATAGCATTCGCCATTATTCGGGTGCACGGTATAAACTCTACCCAATACGGTGTCCTTGAAAATTCCCGGAAAACCTTCGACAGCACCTCCTCTTCGACGTCGGTTAAATATTCCCCTTTGCTTGTCGTACGTGTAATATGAAGGCACCTCGTCATACGTAAGGAACCTCGCAAACTGGTCGATTTCGCAGAGCCTGAAAAATGCCAAGAGAGTTGTTTGGCGCGGATTTTCTAAGCGCTCAGCAACGTTGTTGGGATCAAAATATATGCGCTGACCGTTTTCTAGGTGGACGTCTAAATGCATGACGGCAGGATGCCTGTCATGTATAGAGAACGCCAGTATCCGCCAAACTGCTTCAGACGTGCTGATGTAGCGACCGGACTGATACTTGGTCACCTCGTCTCTGTCAGTGTTCTGTAAAGCAAACGTCGCCTGATCGCTACCTTTGTTCACGTATTTGCAGATATATTTGATCGACCCGACGCTGGTGCACGACTCGACGTTGATGTGCGTCTGGAAGGTCCTGGACAGTACTGGTGAGTAAGGAACAATCCATCGGTTATCGACCGGTCGCGCCTGGCCACGCACGCTCAGCTCAGTGGAATGCCCGCCCTCTGCTGGTGATCGGCGCCGGTATGAGGGATATCCATCCTCACCAGTAATGGTTTCGTTGGTAAATTTTTTTGGGAATCTTTTTGTACAACGTCCGTCTTTCATACAAGGGGAACTTGGATTTAACGTGCCACAGGGGCCATGCACCATGTGACTTTTAACAATTTGATGCAGAACAGGATCAACGTCAGGGTCCGGAAGCTCTGCACTTATGACTTGATCAATCTGGATAGGCCTGATCTTTTCTTCCAACCACAAAAGCAGATGCGCGTGTGGCAAGCCGCGTTTTTGCCATTCCACGGAGTACATATGACATCGGACTGTACCAAACACTTTTGCCTTTGTTAGAAGATCCATAAGGCATTTCAACTTCAGGTGGAATACGCGAGAGATCAAGTCGTGCCTGTCGTACGAAACCTGTCCTGCAAGGAGTTGAGCTGTTATTTCAGGCCACTTTGGGTTGGTAGTGATAGTAATAAAGAGGTCCGGGCGACCAAACTTTCGCACATAGCAAAATGCATCTTGGGTCCTCTCGTGCATGTACCGCGGACCTCCTGTGAAGGTGGAGGGGAGAATGACCATCCTTCCTACATCTTGAGCATTGGCATCATTCTGCATGGCATCTCTGAGATGGACGTAGTTCTCAGCTCTCAGCTTTCTTTGATTGGACCTTATAAATACCAAACGCTCTGTCTCAATTTTGGCATACATGTCCACCAGAAACTGACTAAAGAGTGTACGATGATGGTGGAGATAAGAGCCATTGTTCACCCTCAGCTGGATCAAGAAGCTGTAGAACTGCATGGCGGACGTTTTTTTGTTATAATTTGGGGAGCCTGTCTGGGGGTCTACATTATAGTGGGCGAAATGGTAGCCATCCTCTCCGCGACAAAACATGAGCGGATATTGAAGAGAATCGTACGCGCGGTGAGTTTCGCTGATCCTTTGAAGCCGGTCATCGTGCGTGCGTAAGACGATATCTCTTTTATCACACTCCTGATCGACTAAGAGAACGGCGACCTCATTCGTCGTTGGCGCATTATATCGTCCCGGATGGGCTGCAATCGGCTTTCTATCTGCACTGATGACAAACTTAAAGCGGTTGCGCTCGTTCTCAGGCACCGACGCCAGAGCGGCTTTGAAGTTGCCAATGTGCGGATTAACGTTATGCAACATACTTTGCAATCCTCTGACCAGAACAGGGTCCAAATTGGGGATGTGTCTACTTCGTAGGTTTGCTTGTTCTTCAAAATCACTTACAAAATAAATTTGCAAAAATTTTGGAATGTCTGTAGGTAGCAGCGAACCGATTTGATGGTAAACTTGCCCCTGGACCTTGAATGTCGGCATGAAACCTGCTTCAACGATTTGATTTGCACCAAACGAAGTCATCTGGAAGGCGCTGTTATAAGCTCGGATGTTTTTCAAAAAATGGCTGGACTTCGGATGTTCGCCATTTAGTAAGATTCTTATCAGATCTGGTGGGTCTTGCATAGACTCCAAGCGTACCTTACCAGATGCACAACACATCCCATTGGGCTCTCCTTTCCATTTGCGGGCTTGACAGTGGGCACACACTTCTTCTAAGACACCAATATCTCCGTGTGCGGCGTAGTTAATCGCAACATTGTACATAAATCCACTTCCCTCTTTATTTAGCCACGATTGCTCTTCGATATCGTAAACCATGGATTCATCGTCAGATGTTGAAAGTTGATTCATGCTACGCCGCAGACGATCTAGTTCTAGTTGTGCCGCACGCTGTTCACCCGACCAAGATCCTCGAAACTCTTGAATTCTATCCCGTTCTAGCGATAGATGAGCAGACGTATCGCCACACACGTCGTGGTACCGCTGCCGAGCAGCTGCACGACGTTCTTCACGCTGCTCATCGTTCTCTAACGACCGTGAAAGGGCATGCTGAGAACGATCTCTTCTTAACCGGGTCATCCGCTCTTCATGATCTTCGATCGACCGAGAAAGAGAAGTGCGACTCCGCTGCGAATTCAACCTCGTCTCTCGCTGCGTGTATGTCTCTGACGCGCGAGACTCGGCGTGGCGCTCCCGGTCGCTTTCCAGTCGCGCTTCTCGCGCTTCGACACTCTCATAAAATCGAGCGGCATCTGAGCGAGAGCGCTGGGAACTCAACCTCGTCTCTTGCTGCGTGTACGTCTCTGACGCGCGAGACTCAGCGTGGCGCTCCCGGTCGCTTTCCAGTCGAGCTTCTCGCGCTTCGACACTCTCACAAAATCGAGCTGCATCTGTGCGAGAGCGCTGGGAACTCAACCTCGTCTCTTGCTGCGTGTACGTCTCTGACGCGCGAGACTCAGCGTGGCGCTCCCGGTCGCTTTCCAGTCGAGCTTTTCGCGCTTCGACACTCTCACAAAATCGAGCTGCATCTGTGCGAGAGCGCTGGGAACTCAACCTCGTCTCTAGCTGCGTGTACGTCTCTGACGCGCGAGACTCAGCGTGGCGCTCCCGGTCGCTTTCCAGTCGAGCTTCTCGCGCTTCGACACTCTCACAAAATCGAGCTGCATCTGTGCGAGAGCGCTGGGAACTCAACCTCGTCTCTAGCTGCGTGTACGTCTCTGACGCGCGAGACTCAGCGTGACGCTCCCGGTCGCTTTCCAATCGAGCTTCTCGAATTTCAGCACTCTCGCACGATCGAGCGGCATAAGTGCGGCTGCGCTGCAAACTCAGTCTTGTCTCTTGTTGCGTGTATGTCTCTGACGCGCGAGACTCAGCATGGCGCTTCCGATCATTTAATAGCCGCATTTCGTATGCTTCTATACTTTCCAGAGACCGCAACGATGCATTTTGAGTGCGCATAGTATCTAATCGGGACTGGCGCGACGTACTACTTTCTCCATCTCGAATTTCCGCATTGTGTTCTCGAAGAGTAGCTATCCTTGCCTCACGCTCAATGGTGGTTTCAAGAGATCGAGCTAACCTTTTCCTTCGACTATCGTTTGAGGATTGGGATAGATTAGACCGTTTTCTAGGCATTTTGATTATTTTAAGTTTGAAAAATAACAGAAAATAATTTACACGCTGAGAATTTACACACAGATAATGATAGCTAAGCAGTAAGCAGTAGTCCGATTCCGAATGAAGTTTATTTAAGTAAATATTATTTTTTTTAATTATATTTCAGGAAAGTATTTTCAGTTTTCACGTTAAATTCGACTAAGCACACGATAACTTATAGCAACGCAGGTAACCCCAGTTTCTATGAGTTGTCGCGGCGACATCCGTACTCATAACATCACTTTTGGTGAACGAAATTATAGCGCGATCTAATTCGACGCCAACGCCATCTAGTTAGCGAATAGGAAACATTTTTTTTTAATGGTGTAAAATTATAAAATTACGAAGCAATCATTACACCAATAAATACCGAACAAAAATATTAACAGTTTTTAGCATATTATTATACAAATACATTTTTTTAATTGTCTTGCTCATCTCTGAAAAGAATTAACGATACAATTTTAAAGAAGAAAATGCACAACTCCATCTATGACTCTTAAAAACATCTATTGACCGCAAGCGCATGATGAAATTTCAATTATTTATATTCAAAAAGTGTTTAAACATGTAATTCGACTTGATGTTTTTAAAATCTCAAAGATTTATTTATATCTAAAACCAAAAAGTGCTTACACGTGTAATTCAACTTAATGTTTTCTGTTTTGTAAATCTCATAGATGGCACTGTTTTAAAATTGTCTGTTATGTTTAACGGCATAAGTTAATTAAAATGTGAAGCTAACTTATATTATATTATTATTATTATTATATGTATAGATTAAAGCATGGTTATTAACATAATAACACCATAACAACATACAAATATGCGTCGTTAGATTACACGTTGCTACAGAATACATTGAAGAAATAAAGGTTCACTGCTCGTTCCTCGTAGGTGATAGCGTGATAATATGTAGCCTATATGTTGACCCGACTTCTTAATAATTTTCGTGCCAAATTTGAAGTAAATCCATGCAGTACTTTTTGAGTTTATCCCGGACATACATACAGACAAACAGACAAACAGACAAACAGACAAACAGACAAACAGACAAAAATTCTAAAAAGTATATTTTTGGCTTCGGTATCGACTGCAGATCACACACCAAGTATTCTTTTTAAAAAATATTCAATGTACAGTTTTGACTTTTCTACAATTTTATTATATGTATAGATAATAGATAATTAACATAAAAATGTTGACCACGATTTATATGTTATACTTTTGGGTAATCAAGTTCAGGTAATTTAAAAATAATAATGCCCAAAGATAAGGCAATTAGGACTAAATTATGACTCGAACAAATTATTTTTTTGACTAGTCTCAAATTGTACAGGTCATCATCATCTTCCTGCCCTGTTCCCATTATTTGTGGTCGGCACAACAGCTTTTTCTTTTCCACACTCACCTATCATTCGCATCGTCCACACAACACCCTTCTTATTCATGTCGTCTTTTACACAATCCATCCATATTTTCTTAAGTCTTCCTCTTCGTTTATCATTTTTATCCTCTTATCATTTTTCTAGTAACATGTGTATCATATCATCTGTCCTTAATACATGCCCATACCAAGCAAAGTGATTTCTTCATATCCTCTCAGTTGTTGGCGCCACTTCCAAACTTCCTTTTTTTTTTATGGGATAAGAGGGCAAACGAGCAGGCGTGTCACCTGATGGTAAGCAACTAACGCCGCCCATGGACACCAGCAGCACATATAGTGTTACTGTTGCGTTGCCGACCTTTAAGGGAAGGGGATAGGAAAGGATGGGGAAGGGGGTGGGCCTCCGGGTACCTCTCTCACCTTCTGAGAGGTCGTGGTATTTCACCGGTCGAGCCTGCCCATTTATGCAGTAAACTGCTTGGCTCTACCACTGTTAAACTGTCCTCTTACATATTCATTCCGTATTTTATCCATTTACGTCATAATCGTAAAACAATTTCTGATTTGGTTCTGCTGATTAATAAACCAACACTCTCGTCTCTGCTTCCTTTGCACTAGTCTGCTCTGTACATTCTGAGCATCTTCACCAAAGAGCACGATTTCATCCAAAGAGACGGAATAAAGGGACAAGGCGTTCTAAACGTTGCACGAATTAGTCTCATATACTTCTTGGACAAAACTTTTCCTCTTTGGGCCCTCCACAAGACCTTTCGAGGCTTTTTGAAGTCGATGACCACCATGTGCAGGTTTTACTGCACTTCATATTGTTCATATAGCTGGATTATAAATGGCCCCTGTCGCCTCTCGTCCCTACATGAACCAGAATTGGTTTTGAGATACCTCACCTCTTCTGACATTGTTCCAATATCCAATATCTTCCGCACTTCTACAGGTATTCTATCAGGTCCTAACGCTTTTCCATTCTTCATACTAATGACAGCCTTTTGTACTTCTTGCATACTAATTAATCTAACAGGTGGTAAAATCTGTTGCCATATTCATCGGACATATTATTGTTGGTCATTGATAGTTATTACACATAACTTCCTGAAAGAAATCGGTCCGATTGGTCATATTCGAAATCAAATTTCTGAACCACCATCGGGAATTGTGATGCAAGAGATTATTATCATTTCAATCATCATTATCATATTAATAAGATAAGTATTTTGAGATAATTAATACGTTACTGACATTCTTCTGAGGCCATTCTCCTTCCCCTTTCTGTCCCGTTCCATTCCCTATTCTATCTTAAAGGACGACCAGGCAACTGTAACACCATCTGTGTTGCAGGAGTCCCTATATAATAAGTGTTACAGTTACACCAGTGTTATAATTATTTGATTTTGATTGAAGAATGATAGTCGCAATAAACGTACCACTCATTTTTATTGAATGAGATATAAGATCATATCTATCAAATAATTATAACACTGGTGTAATTGTAACACTTATGATATAGGGACTCCTGCAACACAAATGGTGTTACAGTTGCCTGGTCGGCCTTTAAGATAGAATAGGGAATGGGACGGGAAAGAAAGGGGAAGGAGAATGGCCTCAGAATATCTCAATCAGCAAACGAAACATAGCATAAGTTTGAACGAACTTTAAGTCGTTTTTCTTAGAGTTCGTTGTATTTCACCGGTCGAGCCGGCCCATTTTTGCAATATATTGCGTGTCTCTGCCACTGTTAAGTATTTCTAGCTGGATTTCTACACGTTACCATCCAAACGTGTGTCCACGTGCTGAATTAAATACCATATCATTATAGAATAAATGGTGATAGACTGTATCTGAACTATACTTATAATCACATGTCACGGAGGATGGCGATGACATTTAACATTATAATTCTAATGATATATAACACCGCAAGTTGTTAACTCGAGTACAAGAGTGGTAGTTACATATCAATCTGTTACTTCCTTTGGAGCAATTTACGTTTTAACATATCATGCCTCATTGCAATATAATTTACGCTTACTATATACACGAATGTCCGGCTATTTATTTATATACTAAGGCTGTTAACACATTTGAGCTATTTTATTACAGAAATAAGGCTATTGGTTAATGCAGAATGATTCAAATACATTTTAAGAGTTCCGTCAATCTCAAAATGTCATAAAGTGTCAACTGTTTCGTTTTCCTGTCCGTATACATGTTAAAGAAAATTTCGTAGAAAAACAGTGGACTTTAGTAGAAATTCTTACAATTAAAATATACTTAATAACATATAACATAACTTCACGTCCTTTTCTACCCGAAGGTGTAGGCAGCGGCTGTTAAGCCTCGACTCGCCGAATCGTATGTTACCGTCCTAAATGAAATGGGTGACGAACCCATTGCTGTCAGTCATCGATATTTATCACACATAACTTCCGAAAAGAATTCCGAGAAAATATTGGTGTCAATCGAATCCCACTTCTGAACCAGAAGCGGGAGCTTAACCACTTGACATAATAACTTAATAAGTAATGTTATAATTGAAAGATGAGCAAAGACGTAAATTAGATATTTTAGAATAACCTCACCTATTTTATCGAAATAGGAGAAATATTAAGGACAAGCATGGACGTTTGTATGGCGTCTGGGTGTTTTTCTATGTATTTTATGTATGTATTTACAAAAGAAAAGTATATATGTATTAATATCGGTTAACAGTAACTAGTTTCTATAACACAAGTATTTAATTGCTGAGTTTGCTAGAAGAGGGCGCTGTGCGTATTGTATCTAAGATATTATTAATACTTTGTGACCTTAGATTCTTAAACAAAACCAGGTATAAAAAATTACTCCACACATTGTAATAAGGTTGAGAGCCCTCTGCGCTCACCAAAAGTCCGCGTAAAATTGTAACAGCCCTCAGGCTAACAATTCAATTAGAAGTCATTGAAAAAAAAAAAATAGAAATATGAATTTTTTTGAAATCTTTGGTAGAGTTTTATTAAATTATTTCACTATTACAAACTCTTATATAAGATACATAAAAATGTACATTTTTACAGAGAACTATATTAATAATCGGTTTTCATCTTCTAGCTTTTTACTAGAAATATATTCAAGTATACTAATAATAGTCCACAGTGAAGTGTAAAAAAAATATTTAAAGTATAATTTTGTGCAGTTTTATTGTCTAATACCAAATTGTTCCGTGCGTAGTTATTTCTTGAATTCAACTCGGGCACGCAAAGTTATGTATTATGTACTTACAAGTTAAAATAAGTACCTACTCACTTTCTATAATTATACTTTGATTTGTGTTCAATAATAAATATTCTTAATGTGTATCATATAAGTATTAACGATAATTATAGATAGAAAGTATCTCAATTTCTAAATACCCAGGCTTCCTGGATGGAAAGAGATTATATTATTTGTACTTGGTAAGTCACAGCGTTTAGTGCATCTGGATTTTGGTGTGAAACTAGATGGCGTTGGGTACAAATAAGTAAATACTATCGCAAATATCCGGCTCGCAATATTCGGTCAGGACCATTTTCTGTTTTTGTTATTTAAAAATATGTTTATAAATTAAAGCAATTATTACCCACTGTATATATATTATATATTGTAGTCGTAAATAATAATATGCCCGGTGTTGTTATTATTGTAAATGTGGAATAACATTATTATAACAAGATTAACAAGGCCCGGCTAATGTGTTAGCGGGTATTGCTTGTTATAATTGCGAATGACACTTTTAATGGCCGCTTTAAACGTTGCGTTATATATAATTTGTTATTTTATTCACGTGTTTTATTAAACAGGTTTGTTGTTACCGTGATGTTATGACGACCATATCATCGTTTTGCAACATAAAAAAACGGTTTCAATTAAACCACATTGCGAATAACAAAACAATTATATAAATAAAATAAAATAAAAAGAGCGTCGCAAATTTAAAAGACCGATTTTTCGAAATTGGATTTTTTCCAATACAAGGTAATAGATTTTACCGTAATCAATTTGGAATTTGAAAATTCACTGAGATTATTTATTCTTACATTATGTAGTAAGTATTAAATGTAGCTTCAATACTAGCCGCATTTTTACTTTGATTTATGTACGCCCGCAAGCCCGATGGTGTCACTCACAGTTACGTTTCCTACACTCGTTTATGTTCACATAAATAATAAGACCACGAAGTATAGATACAAAGAGTACGAACTTAATTTTGAACAAATGATCTCCATTTAGAATTTACGGCGGTAGAGGGCGCCATTTTTCAAGAACCACCAATGGCTTACACCACTGACTATTCCATTTGGGACGTAAATATAACGACGAGACGAGGCTTAACAGCCGCTGCCTACACCTTCGGGTAACAAGGGCGTGAAGTTATGTTATGTTTAAAACCAGTAAAACCCGAGAAAAATAACAAGAAAGAAAATAATAATAATAGAATCGTTACGTCCTAAATTCAAGCACAGCGCCAGTGGCAGAAAAGAGAACTAAAACCTGGGTTTATTATTGTATACAACGGAAAAGCCTGTACCGTTCGGACTTCTTGTATAATCTATACTTCGTGGTTAAGACTTAATTGCAATAATTGCTATATTGTATAAACAGATCATAAATATCTTCTATTCTAATAACTTATAAATGCACTATTAAAGTCATAAATAGTCTGCATTTATAAGTAGTACTTCCAATATACTTGATAGTATATGCATTTTTTTTTCTTCTTTGAGTCAAGATAATACGTAAATGGGAAAATATTGACATGAACATGTTTAAATGGTCGGAAAGTTTCAGCGGAAGATAAAAATATAAATTCGCACGTTTTATTATACACGAGTCACGCGGTCGTCAAGCAACTAATCCCGCATCTGCAGCATCCGCTGTTTATTTTTGTTATCTAACAGTCTACACTTAATTACATTATTTACAATATATACAATTAAAAAACTACCTGAAATGCCGTATTAAAATTATTATTTCGTCTACACTATTATAGGTTTTTTGTTAAATATTTTTATCGTACAGATGCAATTTGCTCTGGTTATTTATTATAAGAGTAGACTTTATTTAATTACTAGCGGACACAACACTGCACGCTGCGGCTTTCTAATGACGTCAAACTTTTGCACTTGAATCAGATTTTAATGAAACACAGTTTATTCACAGTATTATTCAGATTACAAGTGTCTTAGGAAAATTGGCTAGGATTCTGATTAATATGTCTCTTGTTGTTTTGTCTAGATGTCGAGCACTCCGCTTCTGAATCAAGAAGTTGTGGGATCGAATCTAGACTCACACCAATTATTCTTCGGAATTCCTCTCAGAAGTTATGTGTGCTAAATAACGATGAATCTCAACATTACCCCTCGTTTTGAGTGTATGGCAATATAATTTCGGAAGTAAAAAATCGGTGAGTTAGAAGTTAATACTGTTTAAATAAAATGACCATAGATTTTTCCGCTAAACAATCCGTGGCAAAGTTTTTAGTTTTACCTCTACAAAACAACAGTGATAAATGTATCCATTTATTTACCAGGTTGTATTTTTTACGTAAAACACATACAAATAGACACAAATTGTGAAGACTTTAATTTTATTTTCTATTGTTTTAATAACTATAGCAAAACACTTCATTTTTCTTATTTTTTTTCAATTCTGTACATCAGAGTATACAATTAGTGGCAATTAGTGTCAAAATAATGATAATGATGTGATAATACTAGAATATTCTTTTCTGGTTAAAATATTACAACGATTTAAATTGAGCAAAGGCTAAATGGAACTATAGGAGCCGTTAAAGTATTACTTGAGCAGTATAGGGGGAGTAGGGGGAGCCAATTGATGATAACGTCATCAGTAGTTATTTACTTTTATTACATTTATGGCAACCCTCACATTGTCATTGCTTGAAAACTAAACGCATTTTCAAGCAAAGACAAGGACGGGGTCAAAAGAAGTTTAACCCCAGCTTTTAGATGCTGCCATGTACATGATCCAAGAATAAAATTACGGCATATTTGGAAAAAGTGTGCAAACAACATTTTCGCGATGTCACGGCAACTATGTCTCCTGCCAAAAATCGTGACGACTAAACAACTTATTGCCGTAAACTTCAAATTTACGAAGTTAAAAAGTGAAGCTAAAACGTGAGCATTAACTTTTTTTTATACATATTCCAAAAAAAAATCCCTACGCCATTCTTGTAGTTGGTCTATTAGGATTTCTTTTAAGGTTTCAAAGATCTTTCTTTTAGGTAAGAGTTTTGTTTACTTTTGCAGACAAGGGGGTCTGGGGGTAAATAATCGTAATAAATCAGCTTACGCATAAGTAGTCCCTACTTGATCATCGAAGACGCCTCTAAACAAAATCTCTCTATCAAAAATAACCTTTAAATGTGTTAATGACTACGAGAAACAAGAAAATACGGAAATGACGATTAACGAAACTATTAAAATCAAATCATCAAATCAAAACTGTACCAAGGTCATCTACACCGACATGTCAAGATCACTTGTGTCCATCCAAAGTGAAAGTCCACCAGCTATGAATGGGAAACCAGTTCTGTAAGCATGGTGCCGTTATGGAGTGCACCGTGCAACCAGTTACTAACCAGTTAGACATCAAATGCTTTTGTAAAATATATCACAATTGCAATCAAGCATTTCGTCTATCAGACAATCAGTAAATACTTTCTCGACTGTGATACCTAGACTTTCACTTCATAAAGATATATGGTGGACGCCAATCCGAAGTAATTTAATCTTTTTTTATGGAATAGGAGGGCAAAGGAGCAAGTGGGTCACCTGGTGGTAAGTAACTACTCACCTCCCATGAACACCGTGGTGTATTGCCATCTTTTAAGAAGGTAGGAGGGGAAAGGAAGTGGAAAGGGGATCGGGCCTCCGGATTTCTCTCTCAACGAACGAAACGCGGCAGGAACCACTTCACGCTGATATATATTGGTCGTGGTATTTTACCGGTCCAGCTGACCCATTCATGAAGCGAACTACAAGATTCTACCACTATATATTTTTCCGTGATACAAAGGAACCCCTATGCTAATAGAGACAAAAATCTAATATATACATAGCATACATAACTTCACGCCAAATGGGGGGTAGGCAGAGAAAACAGAGCGCCATAATAACACCACCTTCCTCAAGAATTCGTTCAATTTGGTCATGGAAAGTGTGCCATGGCCGTCGTCAGCTCCTACGTCTATCCGCTTTTGCATTGTATATCTGCTTAGTTAATCTTGCTATCTATATGAAAACATTATTATATGCCCAGATTCATCAAGGTTCTTACATCTATACTACAATCTACCCAATTATTTATAACGCGCGACTTGCATACATACAGGGCTATTATGGTTAAGAGCCATATTCATTCAACGTTAGTTCAGATCAAGTCGCAAAAGAAATCTTCAGCTAATAATTATTGTCGTTCAAATCACTACATACGAGTAGTATAAAACAAATTCACTTTCCCCTGTCTGTCCCTGTATACGTTTAAATCTTTAAAACTAGGCATGGATTCACGGATTCTGATGCGGTTTTATTAACAGATAGATACAAAGGATGGCTTTTATGTATATTATATGCATAATATACTTTGAAAATAGACACAGGTTTTGGACCATCTTCACCAACGCTGGCTGAACAGCTTAACAAGGTCTACTAAAAAGACCGCGTTGGTATATATATATATATATATATATATATATATATATATATATATATACTAGCTGACCCGGCGAACTCTGTTTCGCATCAAAAGTAATAACTGCTGCCCCGCTATGTTAATACTGCAATATCTTCGACAAATTTGAAGTCGATAGCAGCTATAGGTTAAAAATGGGAATTTTCCATTGTTAACACCCCCGCAACCCCCCTTGTGGGTGGAATTTCGTAAAATCCGTACTTAGCTGACCTCTACTCGGCGAAAGGAATAATCCTACCAAATTTCAAGTCGCTACGCCTTATGGTTCCAGAGATATCGTGATGAGTCAATATATAGGTGGAAATCTCTTATATA
Source organism: Euproctis similis (assembly GCA_905147225.2). Taxonomy (NCBI): domain Eukaryota; kingdom Metazoa; phylum Arthropoda; class Insecta; order Lepidoptera; family Erebidae; genus Euproctis; species Euproctis similis. The sequence goes on from LR990106.1 coordinate 10,564,093, forward strand.
TATATAGATTTACTCTTGGATATAACCCACAATGACCCTTTGAAATCTTTACTTTTTACGACAACTAATTGCTTATTTACGAAGCCGATTTTAACAATTTCTAGAAGTTTCAACTACGAGTAGTTAGTTTAACGTGAGTCAGATCACGTAATTAATGGACAGCCCCTAAGACAGATCAGCAACTACTGTCGTCTGTCACGTTGCACGATCGCGCATACCCTCGAGAGTGGTGGAAGCGTGGTTCGGTTTTACGTTTTTTAACCTCGACTACTAACTTTTATTATTTTTACTTAATTATCACAATGGAGTTTTTCGCCAACCCCATTTGTATAAAATTTTATAATTATCGTTTCAGTACTTTATATGAACAAAGAAACAAAGTCATCTGTTTGTTACGGATAAGCTCTAAAAATACTGCACACAATAATTATAATATTAATTCTTGGACACAAATCACACAGTGCCCTCTAGTTCCAAATTAAGCAACTAAATGCTTGTGCTATAGATACTAGTTAATCTATATATATAAGAGATTTCCACCTATATATTGACTCATCACGATATCTCTGGAACCATAAAGCGTAGCGACTTGAAATTTGGTAGGATTATTCCTTTCGCCGAGTAGAGGTCAGCTAAGAACGGATTTTACGAAATTCCACCCACAAGGGGGGTTGCGGGGGTGTTAACAATGGAAAATTCCCATTTTTAACCTATAGCTGCTATCGACTTCAAATTTGTCGAAGATATTGCAGTATTAACATAGCGGGGCAGCAGTTATTACTTTTGATGCGAAACAGAGTTCGCCGGGGCAGCTAGTACATATATACTTTTCTTTTGTAAATACTTATAATACATTAAAAAACACCCAGCAATGTCCATTCATATCTAATATTACATGCATATTGCCAAGAGAGCAGGTCAAAACATATGCTAAATATTATCACGCTATCACTAATTGAGGGTGAACAATAAACCCTTATGTCGTCCACGCAAGTAAGCATGAATAAGATTATAGGTAAAGATGCGTTTCTAAACGGTCTTAAGAATATTTAAGTCATTAATGTTTAAAACAATCTACAATATCTAATTTATATAAATATGTTAAACAGTTCTTAACTGAACGATAAAACTATTGTTCTTTATGTGAAAATTATAAAACAACTTATATTTTCTTAGATAAAGATGAACGCAAAGGTCAGGGCCGAATGGGAGGGCGAACGCTAAAACTTATGACTTGGTTATTATTTCTTTTAATGTAAAATTATATATTACTACTAGCTGATCCGGCAAACGTTGTCTTGCCAAAAAATAAAATTTAATAATAGGGGTTGATCGCAGGGGGTTCAAAATTTAGGGTTGTATGTATTTTTGTTGCCCGTTTTATAAAAAAAAAGTTAAATCAGAAATATAGCGAAAAATAATATATTGAGGGGTGGGCTACCCTTGTGATTTAGGGGGATGAAAAATAGATGTTGTCCGATTTTCAGATCTACCCGATATGCACATAAAATTTCATGGGAATCAGTAAAGTTTCGGAGGAGTTTAACCACAAAACACCGCGACACGAGATTTTTATATATAAGATTGGACTTGGTTGGACAGATACGTTAACATTTTCTATATCTCATTAATATTAAGAAATTTTAGTTATAATATAATAAGCAATTGTTATATTACTAGATAATGTTGAGTCTTTGAGTCTTCAACTGGAGCAATACACAAATTATATGCCAAAAAATTTTATTGCCTATAAATCTTTGTTTAGTGAACATATTCTAGTAAAAAAAATTGATAGAGCTATTTATCATCAGGCTCGCCTTGAACTATTAACACTAGAACGTTGGAATTTTAGATGAAATGGAAAGAAGACTTGGACTTTAGATAAGGAATGAATTGATGAACGTAGTCAAGAATGAAGTGAGTGAATGGAACATCAATTTAGAACACAAGTTTTTCTCTTGTTCACAGTTTCTTATGTGTAACTTGTGGAGCATCGAGCAAGTGTCATTGTTTGTCTGTTTGTATGTGTCCACAATGTGCTGGACATGAGCCAGTAATTGTTAACAAACAAACATGCCTAGTGATTAAGAGCTAAAAAGCTTTGTTTAACTTCCGCCTTTTTAGCAATACCTACATGTTTTTAAACAGTCTTTTATCTTTATCTCTTGAAGGCATATCTATAAATGGTAAAGTATGAACAAGTGTTAGCTCAAAATAAGTCATTTATCTCACAATTAGCCGGCTCGACCGGTGAAGCACCACAATACTTCAGAAAATCATCGTAAAATTGCTCGTGCCTCCTTTCGGAGAGAGATTTTTCATATCTCTTTGGTTGCATCTATGTAGGTATATGTATTTTATTGTCTTTAAGTTTTTTATTGTTAAAGATAAACATATTTTAAACAATATATAAAAATTTAACGAACACAATAACCGGATATATTTTAAAAATCACGTTTATTTATAAACGGGTTTAAAAGAATGCATATATTTCCTTGTCAAAATTTTAAAGATAAAAATAATGAATTACCCACATATTATAATATTAAAGCAAATAATGAATTTAACGCGATTTTAAGGAAAAATGCTGTTAAAGAAGAATAAAATGACGACTCTTAAGATATGTGATATGAGGTTTTTTTAATATAATCAACACATTTGTTGATTATATAAAAAAAAACTATAATAAAATAGCTATAATAGCAAATAGTAAAAAAAATGCATTAATTTTAACAACTTAACTGTCCAATGAGTTACATAAAACTCCTAATGATTTTAGTACTCACTCGTGACTCACTAAACTAAACTAAACAAATCGCAAAAATACCATTGGAAATGAAATATTAACGAAGAAAGCGCAAAATACCGATTTTCGTGACTTTTGACCTTAAAATTTAATAGTTGCGTACACCCTACCATATGTAGGTTTTGAGACAACTTTTAGGGTGTCAATATATAAATATTTACAGAGTTACAGCCGGGTATCTCAAATTCCGAGATTCTTACCTAATTTAACCTTATATGACTGGACTATTACATAGGATAAAATGAAGTCGCTTTCCGCTGTCTGTCACCTTCTATACTAAGATCTTTGAAAGTACGCAACGAATTTTCATGCGGGTTTTTTAAATAGATAGAGGGTGTCAGCGGGGTGGTTTTTATTTATAATTCAAGTAAAATTTAGTAAAGAAAAAGTGAGAAATCCAAAATTTACTTATAATACTAATGTTGCGGAACAAAGTTCGCCGGGTCAACTAAATAACAATAAAATAATGAATGTTCTATGTTAAAGAAGTGAGTGCTGATCCCTAAGATCACGTCATTTTGTAACTTAGTTTATTATAATTACGTACTCTGAATAAACAACACTATTAAAAATGAAATAGCTTTATGCGTATTAACCAGTAATTATATTTACGTTTACATACCTACCAGTTAATTAACCAGTTTTAGTGGTTGTTAACCAATCATCAAAACGTATTTATTTAGTTAATACTTTGATCTACGTAATCTATATATCTATCTATACTATATTATACTTACTAGTTGACCCATCAAACTAATTCTTGGCAAAAAAATAAAGTTTTGATAAGCCAATGAAAATAATAGGAGTTGATCATAGGGGCGTGAAAATGTTGGGTTGTATACTATTTTCCAATACCAATTTCTCTGTCTGTTTGCTCTGGCAAATCTTTGAAACATCGCTGATAGAAAATTGATGTAATAAGCTGTAGCATGGTTACTTTTAATTTCAGAAACTTAAATTTATAATTTAAGTATCTGAGAATTACAATAGTTTTAAAATAAAAGTAAGTTTTCTTTATGATGCAAGATTGACTAAGCAGATATACAATGCAATAGTGGAGGATTCGAGGACGGCCAAGACACACAATCCATGACCAAATAGAACGTGTTCTGGAGGAAGGTGATGTTAGGAGCCTCAAAAATCGACGCGCGTGCATGAAAAGAGTTATGAAAGTCAACGAAGCGAGTGAGGTGGGTAAGAATCGTGCCTTATGGCGCTCCGTACTCACTGCCTACCCCGCAAGGGATTTTGCGTGAAAATATGTATGTATGTTAGTTTTCCTGCCCACGGAACTTAGAATAGGATATATCATAGATACACTGTCAAAAGTATGGCTAAACATGTTCGTGCTAATAGTTTTACATTGATTAATGACTTCCAATTCTTATTATTTGATGACAACTAGCTAACATGACACTAGAGACATTTGTTGTATAAAATAAGACCATTATCTGATTTACATATTATCTATTATATAAAAAAATCGTTTATAATAATACCACAAGATTAGAAATATCACTCGCAAGGTCATAACATTAATTTAAATGTAAAAGTCTATCACTTGCCATCAAGTTATGATAAAATAACGACCGAGAACAATGTGGTTATACCAACGAAAACCACGTCGAATAACCACGAATATTTAATATTAATAGCTAATTAAGGCATGAACGAACTAATGCTTCGTTCATTCATTCATTGAAGTTACGAAAGAGAACCTAATCTATCTAAGGACCGTCCTCATGTGGAATACTGTTCACATCTTTGGGCAGGGGCACCCCAGTACCAGCTTACTCCGTTTGACCGCATCCATCGACACGCGGTTCGCTTTGACGACAACCTAGCTCTTTCCGATCGGCTTAATCCCCTGGCGTTGAGGAGAGTAGTTCCATCTTTATGCATCCTCTACCGCATATACCACGGGGAGTGCTCTGAGGAATTGTTCGGATTAATACCGCCAGCTGATTTTCGCCATCGCTCGACGCGCCAACGCTACCACCCGCATTGGCTGAACGGTTGGCGATCAACAACAGTACGTGCACTTCTTGCCACGCACTGTTCCTTCATGGAACCAGTTGCCGGCGATGGTATTTCGTGGCCGTTACGACTTAGTAACCTTCAAGAAACGAGCCTATTCCCATCTGAAAGGCCGGCAAGGTCCGGGTTCGATTCCTGACACTGGCTGACACCAATGACTTTTCGAAATTAATTTCGAAAGTTATGTGTGATAAATATCGATGACTGAAAACTTTGTGCCCGGTATGGCAATAGATTCGCCACCTATTCCATTTGGGACATAAACATAACGGCGAGAAGAGGTTTAACAGCCGCTACCTACACCTTCGGGTAACAAAGGGCGTGAAGTTATGTTTATGTAATTATCACACAAAGTTCATTACCACGCTATCTTTATCAATTCAGGATATAACATCCGCTTGATTGATTCAGTTGCTGTAAGGATGTATTGATAATTGATAACATTGCATTTATATTTTTTACTAGAAAGTCGGTCATTGACCTGAAACCCTTACTGTGAAGGTTCTTCTATCTTGACTTGAAAGCCACGGCTTTCGTTGCATACCAAACTCATATTCTCATACCTACCAATTCTGCATACAAAATTTCATCACAATATGTCCAGCTATTTCGAAAGAGTCGGACAACGAGTGCTGTTTTTATATAAGACGTGGATATTTAAGAGAAATAACGACGCATTTACAAAAAAACATATTCTAGCAGAATTATCTTATAATAAAAGACCTTAGTTGCTTTATTTGGAAACTAGATGGCGTTGTGTGTACTGAATCCTAAAATGCTATTACGTCGTCACCTTACCATCAAAACAGCTTGATGCTATGAAATATTTTTGCGGTTTTTGGATCACAATCTCATAACGAGAAGACTATCTTGGAAGGTTATAGGGTCCCCAGTCCTCGTTAAAGATGTGCTTAGAGTCAATTGTCATTACATGGTATAAAAAAACATACAGACGAATTGAGAACCTCCTCCTTTTTTTCGAAGTCGGGTGACAAAGTCGCTTTCAATGTCTGTCCCCTTATACGGGTTTTTTAATGGATAGAGGGTTTCAACGGGGTAGTTTATATCTATAATTCATGTATAGTGTAGTAAAAAAAAGTGATAATTTTCAAGATTTAGAACTTTAATTGCACACGCTGCCTGAACCCTAAGTGATAAATAAAAACAACGTACTACATTAAAAGGTCTACAAAAAAGTCCGCGAGGGCATATGTCTATGTCTTAGGGATAACCTACAATGACCATTTTTATTTTTTTACTTTTTACAAGAAATAATCGCTTATTTACGAAGCGATTTTAAACATTGCAGCATTAATTTTCATCCTATTATGTATCTTAAATAGATTGTGCTTTTATTATAGATCAATATGGCCCTTTACAGCATGAAATTTAATCGAATATTGACGAAGATATTACAGTTTTAACATAGCGGGACATAACAGTTGCGTTGCGCGTCAAAACGCGTGCCGGTAAATAACACAAATTGAACTTTATAAGATCCAAATTTTATTCATTTATTACTTTTGATGCGGAACAAAGCTCGCCGGGTCAGCTAGTTATATATAAATAGTAAATTAGTAAGGTATTTACAAGCTAAATGGAAATATAAACTGGTCCAGATAATAAGACAAATAACAGACAGATGTCAAACGGAGATAACCTGACGAGAAAAATTCCGTTGAACTAATTAACTAGTTCTGGAGGCTTTGAGATATGAAAGTGGTGTGTCGACATTTCTCTTTCAGCGTTCCGTGACAGAATCTATAATAACTTTTATTACGATAGCCTTATCTGGTTGCATGCATATCTTTTTAATAGTTTTCGAGATTTTCAAAACGGACTGTGTCTAAAGTATTGCCGATTCATATAATAGTAAATGTTTTGATTGCATAATTTACTGCAGTTAATAGATAGCTTGGTGGTTTCACAGTCCGTTTTCTTGTATAACGTTACCGAGTTCTTCTTCAGGAAGTTTTCCCAGAGGCCCAACCACTTCCCATCCCACTTCTGACTCCCATTCTATTTCCTTCTTCTCTATCCTATTTTAAAAGCCGGCAACGCTACTGTCACTCTATCTGTGGTGCAGGTATCCATACGTGGCGTTAGTTGCTTACCACCAGGTGATACGCTTGCTCTTTTGCCTCCTTATCCCATATAAACATAGCTTTGGAAATCTTTTTGAAAGTTGTCTGTGTTAAATATTGATGACTAACAAAATTGTACCCGAAATAGGCTCTATCAAAATGAAACCATTCCATTCAGCGTTTTAAGGCATCAACTGCATGACTTATAATGTATATAATAAAAGTACTAATTTAACTTAACCGTGATAACTTCAGGAAACTGTAAGTAAAGTACTCATTAACTTTGAATGAAGGGTCATGCTTAGCTTGTGAACTTCAACGATTTAACATAACATAACTTCACGCCTTCGTTACCCGAAGGTGTAGGCAGCCGCTGTTAAGCATCATTTCGTCGTCATATTTATGTCCCAAATGGAATAGGTGGCAAACCTATTGCCATACCGGACACAAAGTTTTTCAGTCATCGATATATTTCATACATAACTTCGGAAAAAAAATTCGAAAGTCATTGATGTGAGCCAGTGTAAGGATTCGAACCCGCGACTTCCAGATTCAGAAGCTCGACCACTGGACCACCGAGACATTTTGATTTCGACATTTTCGACATCGATTTTCGACAGATTTAAGCTTATGAAAAATATACGCATAAGTACTTATAAGTTCTTTTTAAGGCTACACATTTTACTTTGACACAATGTTTAACACATTGACAAACTCTGCGTTTAGAAATACAGTGTTGGTATATGTTTTTTAAACAAACTTTTCTAACTCAGCCAACGAGAACTTCCTGTATAGTTTTAAACAATGTATAAATTAAATTTAATATCGAGGTTACATAACATACACATTTTGATTTTGACATTGACAGTTCGAGATATATTAACATTTTTCTAAATAGGTAATATTATTCATGTTTAAATCTAACCAAGAATTAAACTAGTTACCTTGTGAAAATTAATTAACGACCCTTATTGAGGTCAAGTGGATAAACATGATCTTGGTGATTAAACTGTATATGGAAAACATAATTATTACGTATATAGGTAGATATAGGAATGATGTATGTAGCCCAGTAACGTCATCATCGTCAAGGTGTATTGGGATGAAATCCTGACTCACACCCCAATGACTTATTGTGGGACTGGGAAGTCATGTGCAATAGATATGGATGACTGGCAATGCTCAAGCCGATATTTAGGTTCGGCTACCTATTCTAATTGGGACGTAAAAATTCGAGCCGAATTTTCGAGCCGTATTGTTTTTGAGCGTCTGTTATATGCCAGACGCTGGCTACATACTCTTTGGGGTAGAAAACGGCGTGAAGTAACAAAAAAAAAGTATTGTAAAAACTTATGATTGCGTGACATGTCGAGTTCAACTCCTGACTATGTCTAATGTATATTTAGTTTCTTACACATATCATTACAATGAAATAGCCTAGTAGATTAAAATTTCAAAATTAATCTGGCCTTGGAATAAATTGGTCTTGTTACAGTTTCAACGCTGTATCAGTAACTATATCGCTGTATGGAACACGGTATGAAACTAAGCGCAAAATCTTTTTAACAAATTTCTTTAAATTTTACAAGATTTAAGTAAATTGTAGGAATATTTTAAACGGAAGTCAGTATTTACACTAGTTCAATGATCTAACCACGGAGCTATCGAGGAAATAAATTTTCTGCAACAATTCCCGTCACATTGCATTAAAATATAATTTCTTGAAGCTCCATCCACTGAAAAAGTTTTCAGACGAATGTCGACATATAAATAAAACACAAGCTTACAATTACCTACTAAGGTGTTGTGAAAAACCAAAATGACAACTGATATTTTTATATAAGTATAGTAAATTCTTTATTAATATACACCGTTTTTAATCTGAAAATTCTAATTCTCGGTCTTTTTCCAGAGCTATTAGTATATAGCTTTTTTGCTTCAGTAATATAAAGTTAGCTAGCCTTTCATTAAGACATTTTAAGCTTTTCTAGACTTCGTTTTCTTAAGATTCATTGCAATTTATACTTCGAGTAAAAGAAACAAATAAACAAGATATTTAATTAAAGAATGGAAAATACTTCAGTTTATTTAACTTGGATAGAAAGTTTCAGGTAATAAACACATTATTATTAAAAGCTTTTATTTAACTTGCACTGTATGTATGTATGTATGTATGTTCGGTGGAATCTTGGAACTCAATTTTGAAGTAGATATCTTTAACCGATTGAGCTGAAATTTTGTATACACGTTTATTTTGGATGACAATGCATGATATGATGTGTGACATCCTTCCATATCCAATATGGCAGACCACCCAAGATGGAGGAATGGATATTTGAATGCATTTCTGCAATATGGGTATCAAATGAAAAGTTTATTGAGTGTAACTCAAAAAATAATATGACGTCATTCTAAATCCAATATGGTGGAATATCCAAGATGGAGGAAAACATATTTTAAGCTTCTGTACAATATGGCTATCAAATGAAAGGGCTCATTGAGAGTAACTTAAAAATAATGTGACGTCATTCTAAATCCAATATGGCGGATCATCCAAGTTAGAGGAACGATTTTTTTTAATGCATTTCTACAATATGGGCATCAAATGAAAGGGCTTGTTAATAGTAACTCGAAAAAAAAATATGACGTCATTCCAAATCCAATATGGTGGGAAAAATAATTGCATTTTAACAATATGGGTATCAAATGATAGGGCTTGTTGAAGTTAACTCAAAAAATGATATGACGTCATTCTAAATCCAATATGGCGGATATTCCACCATATTTGCATTTATACAGGGTATCAAATGAAAGGACTTGTTAAGAATAACTCGATAAATAATGTGACGTCATTCTAAATACAATACGGTGGACCATCCAAGATGACGGCATACATATTTTTGCTGCATTTCTACAATATGGCTATGAATTAAAAATCATTATTGCGATTAAATGGAAAAGAAAGCTCCAAGCTGAAATTGAATTAGATGATCTATTTTGAAGAGCTGGACTGTTTGAAATTAAGCGGTAAACTAACTGGCAATAATGATGCGTTGAATGAAATGACACTAACCTAGCCAGTTATAACTAAAAATAAAAAATAAATTATAAGCAAAAACGTTTTTAAAGAAGCTTTTATTTAAGCGCTCTAAAAATAAGAAAATAATATTTCCTTAAAATTTCAAGTATCAACTTAGAGCCACAGTATGTACAATTTATATAATAATAAAAGCTTGTCGCGAGGTTTGTCTCCCTATCAGTAGGTAATTAAATTGCAATGTATAATATAGCAAAGTTAGTAGATTCATTTACATGAGTGTTTTGCCCATTTCTTCTCATGACAACCTTACACTCAGAATCCGTGCATTTTTGTTCCAAGGAGGTATTTTTCTCAAGCGCTCGTGTATTAATGTTATGTTTTAAATATAATAATAAGTTAAATATCTCTATTTACGGACTATATTTAACTGTGTGTGAAGACCCATGAAAATAAAGCTATTTTGGTTTGATTTGACATTATAAAATTAGTACAGTTTATTTACAACTCGACAACGCGACAAGCTTTTATTATTATATAAATTGTACATACTAAGTTGATACTTGAAATTTTTAAGGAAATATTATTTTCTTATTTTTAGAGCGCTTAAATAAAAGCTTCTTTAAAAACGGTTTTTGCTTTTAATTTATTTTGGGAATTAACACAAACTCAACTTACGCCATAAACCATATATACAAAAAAGCTGTTAATCATCAGAATTAACACTTAATCATAATATATGTGTGATCTAATTTTAATATTTGCCTTCCGTTCATGGTCAAGATATGAGAAAAACCGCGACCAAATTATCATTAACCAAATGACTAAGATTATCTCTGGTATATTTTTTTTCAATTTTAATATTTAACAAATAGACCTTGGTGGTTTTGACATGACTAAGAGTAAATTTTATGAACATAACATCCTGAATTTCACCACATCTTACCTCAGCACTCTATGCTAAACGCTTGAGGAGGAAAACCCGAAAATGATAAACATACAACCATTGTCAACTATTTAGCGATTCCTCGGGACTTTTGCGAGAAGTTCATTTCTATTTTTAACTATGACTATCACGCTCATAAGGTTATTACTTGGAGGTGTAGACAGCGGCAAATGTGACTTGATGCACCGGTTTAATTTCCTCCTACCAAATTTGTCAAAACCAGACATTGGGTCTGCCCAATGAAATTTGTATTGTCTGCAATTCTACTTTTTTTTATGGGATAGGAGGGCAAACGAGCAGGCGTGTCACCTGATGGTAAGCAACCAACGCCGCCCATGGACACCAGCAACACACAGTGTTACTGTTGCGTTGCCGACCTTTAAGGGATAGGGGATAGGAAAGGATGGGGAAGGGGGGTGGGCCTCCGGGTACCTCTCTTACCGAACGAAACGCGGCATGAGCCACTTTACTTCGGTCTTCTGAGAGGTATTTCACCGGTCGAGCCGGCCCATTCATGCAGTGAACTGCTTGGCTCTACCAGTCTACATTTTACTTAGAATAAATCCTTAATTAGTCATCACTTGCGCCACCCGAAGCGAAGAGATGGAAGAGTGTCACTATTCTCACACAAGTTTTGAAAAGTCCGTATTATTACATAACATAACTTCATGCCTTTTTCTACCCGAACGTGTAGGCAGTGGCTGTTAAGCCTCGACTCGACGTTATGTTTACGTCCCAAATGGTATAGGCGGCGAACCTATTCCCATACCGGGCATAAAATTTTTAGTTATCGATATTTACCACCAATTATTTTGGAAATGTCATTGATGTGTGCCAGGATGCGAACCCGCTACCTCTTGATTCAGAAGCGGGGTGCTCGACCACTGGATCACCGAGACTTTATACATAAGTATTATATATTTGCATGACACAGTACAGATGCTTATGACGTTGAAAAGCCTAGTTATGCGATAACACATACTTCAAACATTGTATGCATCGCATGCGTAATAAAATATTTTTGTGAAGACTGTATGTTACCTATATTTTCACTGCTTAATAAACTATTTACGTTATTATACTTCTGAATTCAAAGTCTCTGGTTTAAATACGTTAAACCCATATTGAAAATGTTTCAATAAAGTAGCCGATTCAAGTCGCTTTATTATTCTAAGAGTTTACTGAGTTTCTTTCCTGTTTAATAATATCAGTACAGATAATCAGATAAAATGTGCAATACAATTCGAAGAACTGAAGAGTCGAGAAAGGCCGCAGCGCACTTTCCATGACCAAATTGACCGTGGCTGAAACGAAGGTGACGTTAGCAGCCTTAACAGGTGAGCGTGCACGCCAAGAGTGATGAAAGTCAAGGAAGCGTATCAGTTGTGGACAATCCGTAATATCTGCTTACTCCACGTTTTTAGACTAGGACACTATGTATTAAAGGTATATATTTACAAAAAAAAAGTATATATAACACAAGCATTTAGTTGATTAGTTTGGAACTAGAGGGCGCTGTGTGTCCACGATATTATTATTATTTTTAATATTAAAATTTGGATACTATACTACACAACACCGTTTGATCTTTCAAGCTAAGCCACAAAATGCTTGGTTTTTTTAGCAGTCGGTTATTTTACCACCGCACATAGAGGCTCGTAGAACAATGAAGTTACATTGTGTTTGTTTGGAAAAAAGCTACTTTTCCAAAAAATTGGCAGAGCGATGTAACCAATAGTGGTAGAAGCATGCAATTCACTGCATGAATGGGACGGCTCGTCCGGTGAAGTACCACCTCTCAGAATATCGACGTAAAGTGGATCATATGCTGCGTTTCGCTTGGTAAAAGAGCGGACGCCCAACCCAACTTCCCCTCTCCTCTTTCCACCACAATTCCGACCCTGCCCTATCCCTTATTAAACGCTGGTAATACAACTGTTATACTATTTGTGTTGCAGACATATATTTAGCATAGACTATAATAGATAGCACATGTCAGGAAAAATGTACTAATATTCATCACTGACAGTGCAACCGCGTATATTAGATTTTCAGGATATTTACATTTCAATACATGAACATTAACTATGTAAAAGTTGTCACTTTGGAGCGCTTTTTACGCACACATTGATAAGTCACTCACGCATCAACAACCCATTTTTGGTCTCGTTGTTTGGGTGACTATTGCCGATCTATTATTATTCTTATATCTATGGTTGCGCATACATAAAAATAAATGTAACATTTTTGGCGGGAAACTTACCATTACTTAATCTTCTCTGTTGCGATATCAACATACTGAGTGGCACTCTTCTTTCATTTGGAGACAGGCCGAATAGCCTGTTCCTCGCCGTTTGCCCCACTTGCGACAAATACGGTTTGTGACCCATGGCGAGTGTGATACATGTGGTGTAGTATCTGGAAAGATCAAGAAGAATACTATTAGAATTTTCTTGAAACATTTGTATAATAACTGTTTGCGGTCTATTCAATGTCGTAAAAAATATTCCATTCGAGCAAGTTTTTTTTTTTTAATTCACTCTTTGCTTGCTCCGTTGCAAAATAACATGTCAAAAGTTAACTATGTAATAATAATATGTTTATACCTACATATAACAAGTTATTGAAACTATGTGAGTCATTTTTAGAGTTCCATATTCGATCATTATGGACAATTTGAGGAAGAAAGGGTAATTTTTAACATAAATATCTTTTTACCCAAATGTGGAGGCAGTGACTGTTAAACTGCGACCTATTGCCATACCGAGCACAATGTTTTCAGTCATTTATTTATCACACATAACTTTAATTTCGAAAGTCGTGTGTGATAAATATCGATTTTCGAAAAGTCATTGGAAGCAGGATTCGAACCCGCGACTTCTTTGTTGCTGCATAAATTTGCATCAAAAGCTATGGAACCCAACACCCGCTATGATCCGTACTGCTCTTGGCCGGTTTTTGGTTCATAAAGGTCAGTATAAATATTATTAAGTTATGGAAATACCCAATTACCATTAGTTAGTAAATAAGTCCAAGGTTCGATTCTTGGTCATGATATTTTTAGAAAATATTATAAGGTTTCGCTTTAAGGATGAATGGAAATTGCTACCAGGAAAAACTGAGTCAATTGTTTTAAAAGTTAAATGACGATAAAATTATAAATAATGGAAACATAATTTTATTATATAATATCTACCTAAGAAAAAAAAATTAAAAATTAGAGACTACCATCAATATCCCCAATATTTTACTCCTGCTGAAGGATAAACCAGCAACGAAAACATTCCCAAGGAGGGTTGACGTCAGGCAGGCGGCAGGTCATAAAACAACAGCCAAGACTTTTGACAACATGGATAGTTCGAAAGGCGTCCATAAATTACGTGAGATGATTTGGGGGGGAGGGGGTCGAGTAAAATCTCATATAATCTCACGTTAGGGAGAGGGAGGGTTTCGACAAATATCACACAAATTTTTGTTTTGATTGAAACAAAAATATATATACTATTTTGGTCTATCCAATCCAAATTGTATGCACATGCTCAAGATTTAACCTCTTTACTGTGTCTGCCAAAAAATGATGATATTAGCATCGTCTATGTAACACGACAAGCGCGTATGCTCCACAAAATACGACCATCGCGGATTGTCACAAGACGAGCCCATGAGTTACCGTACGCAAGCGCCAACGGCTTGGAGTGGCTAGATCAGAACGAAGTCGAAGGAGCAGATGATTTTACTGAAAATCATATGGGCATGTTGGTTACAATAGTCTCTCTTGAGACTGCGCATAGTTCTCCATGGTCTGAATTAGAGTAGATATACTTTTCTTCTTTCTTTTTTATCACAGTAGTCATGATTTAAGTATTCTATTGTTAAATTTGTATTACATTTATAACTCTTAGCAATATTGATTACAAGTCTCAACTAGTCGTAAATAAAAGCACGAAGCAAATTGTTTTTTTTTTCTGTCTACAATAATAACCCAAAGTGTTTACGTAAGAAACCCACATTCTGAAAAATCTCACGATATCTCACCAACGGGGACGGCGGAACAGAAAATTAAAAAAAAAAACACCTCACGTAATTAAAACCGATTCGAACCCACCTGACCACTCAGCAAGAGTTCAGAGTGCTTAACCAAATTATATTTATTTATGATATGACGCGGGAATATTTCCTAAGCTAAATATAAACCTGCAACAGGTTATGTGCATATTTAAATGAAGGCGTTTACGTCTGATTTTATAATGTAACCATATAATATGTAAATTAACATCTTCAGTGTATTATACCAGAAATGAAATTTATAAGAAACGGTTACTTTTAACCGCGTCTTTGTTCACATTGATGTATTTGCCTCCGGAAAACTGTCTAATCAAATGAAATGAGCCACATATAACAGTGGTAGAGCCAAGCAGTTCGCTGCATGAATGGGCCGGCTCGACCGGTGAAATACCACGACCTCTCAGAAGACCGACGTAAAGTGGCTCATGCCGCGTTTCGTTCGGTGAGAGAGGTACCCGGAGGCCCACCCCCTTCCCCCATCCTTTCCTATCCCCTACCCCTTAAAGGTTGGCAACGCAACAGTAACACTATATGTATTGCAGGTGTCCATGGGCGGCGTTGGTTGCTTACCACCAGGTGACCCGCCTGCTCGTTTGCCCTCCTATCCCATAAAAAAAAACATTACGACGATTTTCTAAGAAGTCGTGAGAGATAACCAGTGGAGTCAGGCTTTTCATGCAGCGAACTGTGTGACCGCCTATGTGGTGTTTTTCAGACTTTACTTTTACTTGACTACGGGAACAATGTTTTATTTTGCTTAAAACATTTTTACCCAGAATCAATAATCTTACGCCATCAAATTTTCCGAAATAAGTTCATTTATTGCAAAGTATTCTCCTCTGTCTTCTACCAAATAAAATTAAGATTTGCATGGACATTAGAATTTAGGAACAAGATCTTTGGGACCAATTGCTTTGGGACAAGATGGTTGCTTGATAACATTTATCGAACTTTTGGTAAAGAAAAACATGGCCGCGTCATTTGTAAATGCAGATTATATTATCGCGGTGCGAAATCGAAGGTGTTTTCTTTAGAATTTAGTCATTATAACCTCAAATTTTTAGCCACAACTAACAATAACAAGCAACATTATATGAACCTTGTGCAAAGAGTTTCCAGTGGATAGCACAGCGATAGATAAATCATCATCATGAATTTGGTCAGAAATTGACGAAGTTCTTCTGCTTTGGTGTTTTCTCTTCTTCATTTGGTGGATGACCGTGTCAGTGTCAGTGTCTCTTATGCCATTGATTTCTTAGAGAAGATACAGGGTCTTTTGGGGCTAGTCAAGCATAGTCACTTAGTCACATAGCCCTTTCGTTTTTTTCCGGTTTCCTTCAATTGCTGAGGACGCTATAGACATTCTCTTAGCTTGAAACTTTTATGTATATTTATTACCTATATAAAATACAGTACAACAAAAAATGTTTTCAAATACATTTAAAAAGTCAATCTTATCTAAATATATATATATATATATATATATATTCAATTAACATCTTTAAACAATTCTGTAATAATGGAAAATCAATTACTGCTGTTCAGTAAAATAACGTCAATGCAAATGGCGATTTTTACAAATAATAATGGCACAAGAAAATGTCTTTTCCTCGTTTTAAATATAAAAAAATGTATATATTTAAGTAAAATAAACATTAAAACTAGATATCTCTTTTAAATTAAAATAATTAAAATATTTGAAGGTAACCGCTTATCTGCATTTGTCTACTATGTTCTCTTGTATTCTGTACCGTGTATTTTTCGTATTCTTCTGTTTTTTTTTTCTTTTCAATTTTAGCGACATTGCTCTATGTACTCTGAGTACAATAATAAAATGAATACCACCTGCGTCTTAAAGAGAAACATTTTATGTATGTAAAAACTACTTGCTTATTGTATTTTATTTAATCTTTCATTTTTTTTCGCCACACCAATAATATACATTTATTATGACATTAAAACTTGTTTCCTGAATCAGTCTATTTATAACCTGCTTAAAAATTAATTGTATAATTTAAAATATCGAAGAGAATATACCACGGGATAGAGTTTGTTTTATACTAAATTAAGATTATTAAGTCTTTTTTCAGTTCTCATTAAGAAGTATACATATATATTTTTATTTTAATAACTTTCTGTTTTACGAAACTGTTAATTTTATCTAATATAATTTGCTTTCTAGAAAGCAATTCGAAATCGTAATAATTTAATGAAAATCGTTTTCAGCAAACAGGTTTTATTTTCATTTAAGACTAGCTGACCCGACGAACTTTGTTCCGCATCAAAAGTAATGAAAAACTAAAATTTGGATATTAAAAAGTTCAATTAACGCTATTTATCGGCACGCGTTTTGGCGCGCAACGCGACTGCTATGTCCCGCCATGTTAATACTGCCATATCTTTGAAAATATTCGTTTAAATTGCATTCTGTAAAGGGCTATATTGATGTACATTAAAAGCAAAATCTATTTAAGACACTTAACTGGATGAAAATTAATGCTGTAAGGTTTAAAATTGCCTCGTAAATAAGCCATTATTTCTCGTAAAAAGTAAATAAGTAAAAATGGACATTGTGGGTTATGCTTAAAGATAGATATATGCCCTCGCGGACTTTTTTATAGACCTTTTCAAGGTGTCTAATAATGTAGTACGTTGTCTTGATTTATCACTTAGGGTTCAGGCAGCGTTTGCGATTAAAGTTCTAAATCTTGAAAATTATCACTTTTTTTTACTGTAATATACATGAATTATATCGCATACTGTAATATAAATCGCATCTAAATCCGTTGCGTAGTTTTAAAAATATGCGCATATAAGGGGACAGACAGCAGAAAGTGACTTTGTTTATACTAAGAAATCAAATGTTCATCTGTTTTGAATGGCCAAGGGCTATATTGTCACATAATCATTGTCCAAATCACATGAACCAGTTCTTTAGCTTGGGTTTTTTTTTGTAATGGTGGTAAGTGACTAGCCTCCATGGCTAGATAGATTGTGTTACAGTGGAGGTGTCTCCCTTTAAGGGAAAGGCATGGGCATGAAGGGAGAAAAGGTTGGTATACCTGCAGAAACCTACGTGGCTTTACCATTGTGGGGTCAAACTACAGTTTCAAATACACAATTCTTATGTGAATTACAAAAAGTGAAATTCAGGCGGATATGTACATTACAATAAATTACAGTTGCCGGAATTACTGAAAAAAATAAAATAATATAATTCATACTATATTTACAATTATAAAATATTGGTACATATGTATTTTAATTACATAACATAATTAATTAACTAAAAATAGAATCAAAATTGCAATAATTTTAATGATATCTTTATATTGTGTGCAGTAACTTTTATTAAGTTATTTCAAGTACGTCATACGTAAGGACGTCGCGACTTCTACCGCTATTTTTATTATTTTTCGAGTCTTCGATTATTTTCCGAATGTGTATTGTCACTCAAGTAGATTAAAGTTGAAAATGAATACGAAGAAAACCTCGTAAATTGCTAAATTACATTACAACTGCAATATTTAAGTAACGACATGATTTTATGTGCGTGCGAGCATCTTGGTCAAGGACCAATGCGCGACTGTGATTGGTCGATAACAACGTTCCATATTTAAACACTTGGTAACGGCTTTTTCATTTATTTGACGTTCTGTAATATTTGCGTATACTACTATATTATGTAATAATACTATTTAAGAAAAAAATATTGATACTGCATATTAGAGTATTAATAAGGTAACATTTAGATTTTATCTTCACACCCATATCATTAGGTGTAGTCAGCGTTACCTCGTGTCGTGAAATCAAATAATATGGGTTTAGGTCAGCTATAATTTTCATGTTTAAAAATTTATTACAAGGAATGTAAAGATAATTAGAATTACATCCTATTTCTAGACGTCACATAATACGTCAAAGTCTGAATCCATTCCTCTATATTAAAGTCTATTAAAAAAACTTTAGGATATTTCAACACACCGATTCCGTGTTGGTAAATAAATATGGTATCAAAACATGCAGTAATTTTAACAAGAAATATTTGAGTAAAATTAAAAAAAAAACAGTTGTGGAGTATTTTAAAAAATAAATATTTTAAAAATAATATTTAAGTAATATTTCTAAAAAAATACATTTAAGTAATAATTAAAAAATCCATTTACTTTATACCTATTTGAAAAATATATATGTATTTAATGGTTTAAAAAAACATATAAGTAATATTTTAATTAATGTCCCTTATTACATAATAATTTTCTATTTTCCATTTTAGTTATATTTTTTTATATACATAGCTACCTATGAACATAATTTCACGCCAAGTTCCTTCCGATGTGGCAGAGAGAACAGAGCGCCATAAGGCACGGTTCTTGCAAGGCTCACTCGCTTCTTGCACTTTCATAGCTACTTAATTTGTGATTGTGATATAAACAATCTTAAATATTGGTCTACACAAGTTTATCAATCACCATCTCATCAGGGTAAAGCACTCATATAATCCTTAAATTCATCTTAATAATTAATGGACGCTTCCAGGGTCACAAAGTTACGTTATATCTAATATATAAAATTCTCGTGTCGCGGTGTTTGTGGTTAAACTCCTCCGAAACGGCTTGACCGATTCTCATGAAATTCTGTGTGCATATCGGGTAGTGTCCGACCGAAGCTTCGGCTTCGGATTCGGACACCTTTGGCCAAAAATCCATCTTCGGCGAGATCTTCGGCTGCCGCCGAAGGTCCGAGAACAGTCGGAATTAAATGAACTGTTACGAAAGTGTGAGTGACTGACAGACCGGACTGCACTTAGTTCAGTGCAGATACCTCTATCACCGAGAGAAAAGCGCTATGAGCATCTTTACGCCGATATTCTTCTTAAGAATAGTATAATATTGAAGAAAATTTTTAAATTACTAATAGTTTATAAACCTTCGGCTTCGGCCAAAAATTGCCCTTCGGTCGGACACTAATATCGGGTAAGTCTGAGAATAGGGCAACATCTATTTTTATCCCCCTAAATGTTAATGGTTAAGGGTCCTTTTTAATTTTTCGATATGTTTATTTTTTTATTTTTTTTTATAAAACGGGATACAAAAATACATACAAACCGAAATTTTCAACCCTCTACGATCAACCACTATTTTTTTAATTTTAGTTTTTGGCACGACAACGTTTGTCGGGTCAGTTAGTTACATAAAATATGGTCGAAACTGGAGACGAAGAGCCGAAGATCGGGATCAGTGGCGCATGTTAAGAGAGGCCTACGTCCAGCAGTAGATTGATGCAGGCTGATGACGACGATGATAACTTATAATATAAAAAATAATCATTGCATAACTGTTTTATTAATCTTCGTAGTTGACTGACTGTGGCAGGCAAATTGTTGAGAAACAACTGATCTACTACTAACAGTTTATCATTTTATATTATCTTGAAATTTCTACGCTTATTACTATAAAACACAACATAACTTTACGCCTTTTTTCCACCCAGTGGCTTTTAAGCCTCGACTCGCCGTTATGTTTACGTCCCAAATGGAATAGGTGGGCGAACCTATGGCCATTGCCGACCGGCCACAAAGTTTTCAATCGATATTTATCACACATAATTCGAATAATCTCGGAATTACCCAATATGCTTACAAAATCTCACGAGAATCGGTCAAGCCGTTTCCGAGGAGTTTAATGACGTGAATTTTGTATGTGAGATAATATTTAATAAGATTATGATTAAGTAAACGATTCGTTCGGTGGTCTTACTGGTCCCTGCCAGCCGTCAAAGTGAAAGTACAGTCGTCTGATTAAATATCATGTACCAGCCAATATTTTACATTCACTTTTTATTATTGCAAATATTCTTACATATTTCTACCGATATTACGTTCCTATTTTGGATGTGAACTTCGAAAGTCGAAGTTTCTCGTGGAGTATTAAGTCTTTCTCATATCAAATAATTTTTATTATGTAATAGACATATTAACTAGAACTACTTTTACCACTGAAAAGACTATGCTCAACTCCTATTTATCATAGCGTGATGAATGTGATCTAACACGGACTAACAAACTTTTTTTTTCTAACAACACGATTTTTTCAATTCCAACCAGTAATTTCTGAGATTATGAGCGCGTACAAAGAAAACAAACTCTTCAGTTTTATAATATTAGTATGGATTATTATTTTAGTTTATGTATTATATTGGTAATTAAAAACCAAATATATCCGTATATCTTACAGACACATATATAACTTCATGCCAAATCCCTTGCGGGGTAGGCTTAGAGAACATAACGCCATAGTGCACTATTCTAACACGCCTCACTCGCTTCGCTGACTTACGAGTATATGCACGCGCGTCGATTTTTGAGGCTCCAAATATCACCTTCCGCCAGAACACGTTCTATTTGGTCATGAAATGTGTGTTTTGGCCGTCCTCGACTCTTACATTCATCCGAATTTGCATTGTATATCTGCTTAGACAGTGCTTGCAGTAATACCGTAACTTATACGGCGAGAAATATTTCGCATTTGATCAAATGCCACACTCTTCGATTACCAAATAAAATTTAGTAAGATAAAATCAATTACAAATATATCTATTAAAAAAATCTTATAGAAAAATATATCTTTTATAGTTTTGAATAATTTAATAATTGACTATTACAATAACTTAATTTGTTATGTCCTTAAAGGTAGACTGGATGAAGGAAGAGCGATGGGACCTTTGTTTGTACATTTTTAATAAAAATAAAATATATTAAACTTAGATGCAAAATCATTGCATCTAAGTTTAATATATTTTATTTGATACACAATAAATAATATTAAATCATAACATAGAATAAAACAAAGTCGTTTTCCGCTATCTGTCCCCTTATATGCTTATATCTTTGAAACTACGCAACGGATTATTGAAGCGCTTTTGTTGAGAGGGTGTCAACGAGGTTGTTTTTAAAAAAAAAATTAGTAAATAAATAGTGATAAATTTAAAATTTATTACTATTGATGCGGAACAAATTTCGCCGCGGCAACTATTTATATATATAAAAGATTAGCTAAACGTATATATAAAATTCTCGTGTCACAATTTTCGTTCCCATACTCCTCCGAAACGGCTTGACCGATTCTCATGAAATTTTGTGAGCATATTGAGTAGGTCTGAGAATCGGCCAAAATCTATTTCTCATCCCCGTAAATGTTAAGGGTAGCCCACCCATTTCTGTTTCTTATTTTTGCCTATTTTTTAAATTTTATTTGTCGGCAAGACAACGTTTGCTGGGTCAGCTAGTTATATATATTTATATACAAAAATATTAGTTAGTACTAATCACAATCAAAGAATGATAGGAAAATATGTGTTGCAGTTACAACAGGAAAACTGGTCCAATTACATCGATTAAACTGTTTTGCAATGGAAATGAAAATGAAGGTTGAATATCAAACAAAAGGAATCTTGCACACGAAACAATGCTATCGAGAAAAATGCAAAAAAAAATTATTTGTTTTGTTATTATCAATGAATGAACTTGTCAGGGTACTGGCGCGACACGCTGAAATAATTTTTAAGGCCTAAGTATATTGATAGGTGCTGAAAATCTATTTTCTTATATCGATAATAAATATATTGGTAATCGATATCATTACATATTATAAAACAAAGTCGCTTTCCGCTGTCTGTCCCCTTATATGCTTTTATCTTTGTAACTACGCAACGGATTTTAATGCGGTTTTCTTTAATAGATAGAGGGTGTCAACGGGGTGTTTTTTATGTGAAATGTAGTAAAGAAAAAGTGATCATTTTCGAGATTTACAATTTTAATTGCAAACGCTATGAAAATTACTTTTGATGCGGAACAGAGTTCGCAGGGTCAGCTAGTTTATAATAACCCTATCTGGAAAGTCATTGCTTAATCGAGATGAGCTTAAATTTGGTATTTCAAAATTCTGAAGGTTGTTCCATTACACTATAAATTAATTATACTGGTCTAAAAGATATGTACAGGGGCTGCATAGCAAAAAAATCTAATATAATGCAGAAAAAAAACATTGAATTTAATTGTCTACCTATTGAGAACCGACATTTTTTTACGTGTGTTAAGCTAGAAAGGTCAAGTCAGCAGAATCACTTGTTTTATATCTCAAAATTTAGTGCTCATTTAGTGCTAATTTAGTGTTGATAACAGATATTTAGTGCTGTGATAGGGGGACTGAAAATGAGAACACTGCTAACTTTACATTAAGCTAGCAGTGTACCATTCGTCTCAGTCTGTCTCAGTCGGCAGAATCACTCGTTTTATATCTCAAAATTTAGTGCTCATTTAGTGCTAATTTAGTGCTGATAACAGATATTTAGTGCTGTGATAGGGGGACTGAAAATGAGATTTCTGCTAACTTTACATTAAGCTAGCAGTGTACCATTCGTCTCAGTCTGTCTCAGTCGGCAGAATCACTTGTTTTATATCTCAAAATTTAGTGCTCATTTAGTGCTAATTTAGTGTTGATAACAGATATTTAGTGCTGTGATAGGGGGACTGAAAATGAGATTTCTGCTAACTTTACATTAAGCTAGCAGTGTACCATTTGTCTCAGTCTGTCTCAGTCGGCAGAATCACTCGTTTTATATCTCAAAATTTTGTGCTCATTTAGTGCTAATTTAGTGCTGATAACAGATATTTCGTGCTGTGATAGGGGGACTGAAAATGAGAACACTGCTAACTTTTCATTAAGCTATCAGTGTACCATTCGTCTCAGTCTGTCTCAGTCGGCAGAATCACTCGTTTTATATCTCAAAATTTAGTGCTCATTTAGTGCTAAATTAGTGCTGATAACAGATATTTGGAGCTGTGATAGGGGGACTGAAAATGAGAACACTGCTAACTTTACATTAAGCTAGCAGTGTACCATTCGTCTCAGTCTGTCTCAGTCGGCAGAATCACTCGTTTTATATCTCAAAATTTAGTGCTCATTTAGTGCTAATTTAGTGTTGATAACAGATATTTAGTGCTGTGATAGGGGGACTGAAAATGAGAACACTGCTAACTTTACATTAAGCTAGCAGTGTACCATTCGTCTCAGTCTGTCTCAGTCGGCAGAATCACTCGTTTTATATCTCAAAATTTAGTGCTCATTTAGTGCTAATTTAGTGCTGATAACAGATATTTCGTGCTGTGATAGGGGGACTGAAAATGAGAACACTGCTAACTTTTCATTAAGCTATCAGTGTACCATTCGTCTCAGTCTGTCTCAGTCGGCAGAATCACTCGTTTTATATCTCAAAATTTAGTGCTCATTTAGTGCTAAATTAGTGCTGATAACAGATATTTGGAGCTGTGATAGGGGGACTGAAAATGAGAACACTGCTAACTTTACATTAAGCTAGCAGTGTACCATTCGTCTCAGTCTGTCTCAGTCGGCAGAATCACTCGTTTTATATCTCAAAATTTAGTGCTCATTTAGTGCTAATTTAGTGTTGATAACAGATATTTAGTGCTGTGATAGGGGGACTGAAAATGAGATTTCTGCTAACTTTACATTAAGCTAGCAGTGTACCATTCGTCTCAGTCTGTCTCAGTCGGCAGAATCACTCGTTTTATATCTCAAAATTTAGTGCTCATTTAGTGCTAATTTAGTGTTGATAACAGATATTTAGTGCTGTGATAGGGGGACTGAAAATGAGATTTCTGCTAACTTTACATTAAGCTAGCAGTGTACCATTCGTCTCAGTCTGTCTCAGTCGGCAGAATCCCTCGTTTTATATCGCGTTAGCAGTGTTCTCATTTTCAGTCCCCCTATCACAGCTCCAAATATCTGTTATCAGCACTAATTTAGCACTAAATGAGCACTAAATTTTGAGATAAAAAACGAGTGATTCTGCCGACTGAGACAGACTGAGACGAATGGTACACTGATAGCTTAATGAAAAGTTAGCAGTGTTCTCATTTTCAGTCCCCCTATCACAGCACGAAATATCTGTTATCAGCACTAAATTAGCACTAAATGAGCACTAAATTTTGAGATATAAAACGAGTGATTCTGCCGACTGAGACAGACTGAGACGAATGGTACACTGCTAGCTTAATGTAAAGTTAGCAGTGTTCTCATTTTCAGTCCCCCTATCACAGCACTAAATATCTGTTATCAGCACTAATTTAGCACTAAATGAGCACTAAATTTTGAGATATAAAACGAGGGATTCTGCCGACTGAGACAGACTGAGACGAATGGTACACTGATAGCTTAATGAAAAGTTAGCAGTGTTCTCATTTTCAGTCCCCCTATCACAGCACGAAATATCTGTTATCAGCACTAAATTAGCACTAAATAAGCACTAAATTTTGAGATATAAAACGAGTGATTCTGCCGACTGAGACAGACTGAGACGAATGGTACACTGCTAGCTTAATGTAAAGTTAGCAGAAATCTCATTTTCAGTCCCCCTATCACAGCACTAAATATCTGTTATCAACACTAAATTAGCACTAAATGAGCACTAAATTTTGAGATATAAAACGAGTGATTCTGCCGACTGAGACAGACTGAGACGCATGGTACACTGCTAGCTTAATGTAAAGTTAGCAGAAATCTCATTTTCAGTCCCCCTATCACAGCACTAAATATCTGTTATTAACACTAAATTAGCACTAAATGAGCACTAAATTTTGAGATATAAAACAAGTGATTCTGCCGACTGAGACAGACTGAGACGAATGGTACACTGCTAGCTTAATGTAAAGTTAGCAGTGTTCTCATTTTCAGTCCCCCTATCACAGCTCCAAATATCTGTTATCAGCACTAATTTAGCACTAAATGAGCACTAAATTTTGAGATATAAAACGAGTGATTCTGCCGACTGAGACAGACTGAGACGAATGGTACACTGATAGCTTAATGAAAAGTTAGCAGTGTTCTCATTTTCAGTCCCCCTATCACAGCACGAAATATCTGTTATCAGCACTAAATTAGCACTAAATGAGCACTAAATTTTGAGATATAAAACGAGTGATTCTGCCGACTGAGACAGACTGAGACAAATGGTACACTGCTAGCTTAATGTAAAGTTAGCAGAAATCTCATTTTCAGTCCCCCTATCACAGCACTAAATATCTGTTATCAACACTAAATTAGCACTAAATGAGCACTAAATTTTGAGATATAAAACAAGTGATTCTGCCGACTGAGACAGACTGAGACGAATGGTACACTGCTAGCTTAATGTAAAGTTAGCAGAAATCTCATTTTCAGTCCCCCTATCACAGCACTAAATATCTGTTATCAGCACTAAATTAGCACTAAATGAGCACTAAATTTTGAGATATGAAACAAGTGATTCTGCTGACTTGACCTTTCTAGCTTAACACACGTCATTTTTTTTGCAATGCAATTAAATAATTATTATTGAACATTAAAATTGTGAATAATAAATAACAGACTACAAGTATGAGACATGTTTTATGCTGTATTTTATTCACATAGTTATTATAATTCACATGGAAATTTATTTTATTATTTAAAATTAAAATATTAATTTTCGCATGTATTTTTTTTCTATCAGATATACTTTTAAATCTAAGTTGTATAAATAACTTTAGGTTATTTATATAATAATGTATCAAGTTTATTTACATACTTACTTGTACAGTGAGTAATGCAAAATGTTATTGAATATTAAGTTATGTACTGTATTTACTAAATACATACATACATACATAACTTCACGCCAAATCCCTTGCGGGGTAGGCAGAGAGAACAGAGCGCCATAGGGCACGATTCTTACACACCTCACTCGCTTCGTTGACTTTCATAACTCTTTTCATGCACGCGCGTCGGTTTTTGAGGCTCTTAACATCACCTTCCTCTAGAACACGTTCTATTTGGTCTTGGAATGTGTGTCTTGGCCGTCCTCGACTCCTACATCCGTCCGCTTTTGCATTGTATATCTGCTTAGTCAGTCTTGCGTCAACCATTCTTTCTACATGTCCGAACCATCGGAGCATGCCCTTTCTTACTTTTACACCGACACTCTCTTTCAAACCAACTTCCTTCCTTACAACCTTGTTTTCTACGCGGTCAGCGAGAGTCACTCCGCAGATTTTGCGTAGAGCCCTCATTTCTACCGCGTTTATTCTACTTTCATGCACACTCTGCCATACCCAGCTCTCGCTTCCATAAGTTAGTGTTGGGATCAGGACTGCATTGTGGATTGCTAACTGGGCCTTTCTGCTAATATTTTTTGCGCCCAGGAATCTGCCCAACACTCCGTTTACGCTATTTCCTATCGCCACTCGTCTTTCTACATCCGCGGTGTACCTTCCATCTCTGCTAAAAGCGCATCCAAGATATACAATTTCATTCACCTGTTCCAGCACTACATCATCAACCATTATCCTTGCATCTGTTCTGGATTCCTCCCTTTCAAACACCATTACTTTCGTTTTCGTCGCATTCAACTGCAAGCCTTTAATCATGCAATCATCTTTCATAGTAGTGACTAGTGTTTGCAGGTCCGACGGCGATTCGGCTAGAAGCACGGCGTCATCTGCGTAAAGCAGGCAGCTCACAACTAGGTCACCCATTCGCATCCCTACATCCATCGATCTCATTCTCTGGAGACAACTGTCCAGGTACAGGATGAACAGTCGAGCGGACAGCACGCAACCCTGTCTGACGCCGATATTGACGTCAAACCAGGGGGACAAGCCGCCGTCAACACGCACACACGCTGTGCAGCCCTCATAAGTGGACTGCACAGCGCGCAGCAGTGCTCCGCTCACCCCGTAGCCCGGGAGTATATCCCACAGATCCTTTCGTAACACTCTGTCAAATGCTTTTTCCAGATCCACAAAACCGCAGAAAACCTTCCGGTTAACAGCCAGTTGTTTCTCCACGATGTTGCGGAGAGAAAAAATCTGATCCATGCACCCTCGTCCGCTTCTGAAACCACCCTGAGCCTCCCACAACACTCCATCAGATATCACCCTCATTCTCCTTTCAATAATTTTCCCATACACTTTTGCTGCTAAACTGATCAAACTGATGGCCCTGTAACTGGCGCACTGCATACGTGATCCCTTACCTTTATACAAGGGCACGATGACAGCGCGCCTCCAGTCCATGGGAACCTTACCCGACCTCCAGCACAGATTGCTCAAGGTCAGGAAAGCGTCCCGGACACAGGATCCACCGTGTTTGATCATTTCAGCAGACATCATATCAATTCCAGCTGCCTTACCATTTTTCATACTTCGTATCGACCATTCAATCTCTTCCATAGTAATGTCCTCATCAGATGTTGGCGCAGCGGTGTCAGCCGTAGGCTCACTCGCGGCGCCCACATCCGGAACATACTCGTACATTTCCCCAAAATACTCACTCCACCTGCCCAATACATCGCTTGGGTTTGCAAGAATGTCACCAAACTTAGACATAATTTTGTCCATTCTGGATGTTGACGAAGAACCCCGAGACTTTCTAACTTCCCTCCAGAAGAGTTTGTTATTCGCCTCGAAGTTCTCCGTCAACCTCACTTCCTCATTCGCAACAAGTCTTTCACGCTTCTCTTTCACTAAGGCTTTGGTAACATTCCTGCAGCGGCGGTAGCTCTCATACTTTTTCTCTGTCATACTATCATTCTGGTTCAAACTTGAGACATAATCCAACCATGCTTTTTTCTTTCTTTCGACGCTGGATTTCACATCCGCGTCCCACCAGGCGTCACCTCTCAGAATCTTATGCCTCTTTGCACTACCACATACTTCTTTTGCACTATTCACTATACTTTCTTTCATTCTTTCCCAGCATTCTTCAACACCTAGGTCAGAAAGACTCGTCTCATTGAGTCCTTTACTGACTAGGCCTACATACATACTCCGTACACTTTCATCTTCTAATTTCTCACATTTTATCCTTTCAAGCTCTCCGAAATGGGTACGCACTCGCCAGTGTCTCCACTTCTTGAAAAGGCCCACGAATCGGCTTACCACCAGGTAGTGGTCCGTATCAAGAGTGGGGCCTCTGTAGGCTCTTGTATCCCTTAGAGTATTTCGGAGACGACTATCTATCAAAATCAAATCTATCATACTCTTTTGCTCATTCCGTCTCCACGTATACGTGTGAATATCTTTATGACGGAATAATGTGTTAGACACAAGGAGGTTCCGTTCCAGGCATACGTCCAATATCGGCTTACCAGCATCATTCACTCTCTTGTCACCATTCGGACCAAGGACAGCCTCCAGGCCGTCTCGCTTGGTTCCGACCCACCCATTAAGATCACCACACAGAATTATCCTTTCATTTTCCTCAGCTAGATCCAGAATATCCCTAACAGTTTCCCAAAACTCCTCGAGTTCGCGGGGATCCGCGGAGCTAACGGGAGCATAAGCTGCGACCAGGAAAACTCGCGTGATCCCCAGTTTTATTCGAACCCAAAGATGTCTTGGGCCTACCAACTCATGATCTTTCACTCCGGAAGCAAAGCGGGAGGAGAGAACGACTCCAACACCCCCACTGGCACAGACGTCCGGGTCCACTCCGGACCATAGGGCTACCATGCCACCGGGGAGGTCCTCGGTCTCCCTCCCCCTCCGCTTTGTCTCCGTCAAACATAAGGCATCCAGGCATCTCTCATTTAATACATCCATCATCTCATTCATCTTTCTTGCCATGCTACCTCTAACATTCCACGTGCCTATACGGCACTCCCCTCTCCTCGTCCCGCCAGGATTGGCGCTGCGTGAAGGGTGGCGGCCCCCTTCGCCGCATGCGCATGCAGCCGCACCGACGGGGGCTAATCGGTGCCCGTCGCTTGCGGGGCACGCCCTAGCAGCCCGTCCGGCTGAGTTTGCTTTGGTCAAGATTGCGTCCCACTGGGACGGCAGGGATCGCGACGCGCACGCTCTTGACATGACCCCCAAATTTACTAAATATTGTATGATTTTATAAACTGCTAAAATTAAAAGCCTTTAAAAAGCTTAAATATAAAAATAAGGCCCCGAAAATAAGGGGCAATCACAGCTTAGCAAGCGGCTACAGTTTCTTATGGAAATATAAAAATCATCCGTCGCTTAGGTTATATTTTTTTAAATCTTACTCACAGAAGATTTTTAAAAAAAGTAACTAACCAAAAATTATATATATATGGGTAAGATTTAAAAAATATAAGCAGGTTTTATCTTCATATTTTAATCATCGGATCATATAACTATCATCAAAAATTTTAAAATATAACATCAAGAATAATATAAAAGTTGACAATAAACAGAGACATTAAAAATACGTGTGTTGCCAACCGGCCATTTGGTTACCTATAATTTACCAGAAAAAAAAAATATTTTAGGATAACATTTTTATAGTTATATAAATTTTTATATACTATAAAATAAAATAATTTAAAATATTCGGCTATTTTTATATTTACAAAGTATATATAGTCACAAAATTAAAAACACATTAAAACTCCAATCTACGCATAAAGCATTATTAATTTGTTCTGCCTACCTACTTGTTGATTTGAAACTTTTGAGAAATAATTAGGACTTCATATACCCTATGTACAGTCAAAATAAAACCGACGTAAATACGTCGGATTTATTTTCGGTGATTTATTTTCGGTTTCGACACCGAACCGGCCCGTTCATGTGTCGAACTGAGTGATCCTATAAATATTGAAAATAGATAGGAGTATAGATTTTATTTGGGGGCTAACTTTTAAACAACAATTTACCACTTAAACTTAACAAAAGACTGTTATGATTGTATGCAAAAATACTTTCCAGGATATCAATTGTCTAGCAAACAACTTTCACAACAATATTTTCTACTTTTTTTCTGCAATTAAAATCAATATCTTCATTAGTATCAGTAATGCTTTGTCTACCATCAGCTGGACATTCCCGCTTATGTCCTTAGGTCCAATTAATTTACCTAACACTCCTTTCACACCTGTTTCCTGACAGTACTCTTCTTTGTACATCTCTGGTGTTCCTTCCATCTAAATTCCTATGCCTAACTCCACGCCTTTTTCTACCCGAAGATAAAGGCAGGGGCGACAGGCGACTCGCCTATATTTTAAAACACACATGAAATATGGAATAATGGCTGAAGCTGCTGTAATATACCAAGAATAATTTTATCAGTCAAAATAAAACTTAATTTAAAATCGTAAGAAGAGATAAATTAATTACATTATTTACAGTTTAAACAATTCAAAGACTAGCTATAAAGCGTCCCACACAAAAGACCTACCCAATGCACAAGAGACACCCCGTCCAAACTCTTGGCATCATCGCGCACCAAACCGTTCGGTTCTAGAACGGCTGGTACACCGGCGGTGATAAGAGCACGACGGATTTATGTAGTTGATATAAACGTGAGTCGTATCAATCATCAATATTTATTATCGATATTAGCCTTTTGAGTGCTCGACCTCTAGACCTGCGAGACCATAGTCTGGTCTACTTATAACACAATGATTCTAATAATTTACAACTTTAATTGTATAGACGACCGAGATGTGTGCTCACCTTTATATTCATAGCCGTGAAGATTGTAAAATCTGCATTATTAACTAATTGTTAACAATTATGTATAATTCCAATGATAACTGTACTGACATGTACTATATTATATGTACATATTCGAGGACTAGTAGTTGCCCATAGCTCCGCCCGCGTGTCCTTTAACAAAACCTAGATAATGCAGCACGACCTAGGTGTTGCGCTAAGGTCGATAAATCTCTTATAAAAATGTGAGAATAGACAGAAATTAAAAATATAACTCATTCTATTTGCAATTGGAGGAGTCAACAGGAGAACTTATCAAGAAATTAAACTTACATAAATTAGATTTTCTCTCTTATAAAGTCTATTAGTAAGTAATAGTTTTTGTTTCATAATAGACCGTGTGTTACTACTGCTTTGGAGCTTAGTGCGATCACAGTTTTTACCGTAGGTGACGTATGTGACGACGTCTTGATTGATGATGAAATTTGAACTGATGCAGACCATTTTGTACCATGTCCCCTTGGCTTAGTAGTACTTCTTGTAACTCTAGTCCAATGACCTCTGGAGGTCCAATGACTTTCCAGCAGCTGCTAAGTGTGACAAATATCGATGTGAGAAATGATAGAGTTATGCCTGAAAAAATCTAAATATAAAAATTTTCTCTTCATTTTTCAGTTTTGCTTTCGGAAGTTACGTGTGTTACGTTAGATACGTACAATGTGTGGCAATAAATTTCGCCACATATTCGCCTACACCTTCTGGTAGAATAAAGGCGTGAAGTATTTTTTATAAGGGATAGGAGGACAAGAAACTATCGCCGCCCATGGATACCTAAATCACAGATAGTGTTACAGTTGCTTGGTCTGCCTTTAAGATGGGATAGAGAAAGGGTCGCAAGTTTGAAAGGCAGGGGAGAGAGAAGCGGTTGGGCCTCTGGATACCTCACTCACCGAGTAAAACGCGGCATGAGCAACTTTAAGTCTATAATCTGAGTGGTGGTATTAAACTGGTCAAGTGGGCTCATTCATGCAGCAAACTGCGTGGCTCTACCACGGTTAAAATAAAAATCAGAATCTCCTCCTATTCGAAGTCGTTTAAAAAGTCAATCTTACAAAACCGTTGTACACCACGCAAATATAATATATGTGTATAGTTACATCACATACATATACATACATACATACAAACATACTTTCATATTGCATAAAAAAAACATCGTACGATTATGACGAATCATCATTGAAATCGCTAATATGCATAAAAATGTATTAAGTGTTAATAAAAACACACAAATTTAAGGTATTTGTGTTTGAGCCAGATACATTTGTTACAAACACATGAAGCAATCACAAATATTAAATATGATATTAACATAACATAACTTCACGCCTTTTTCCACCCGAATGTGTAGGCAGCGGCTGTCAAGCCTCGACTCGCCGTTATGTTTACGTACCGAATTGAAAAGATGGCGAATATATTGCCATACACCGGATAAAAAATTTCAGTCATCGATATTTATCACAGATAACATCCGAAAATAATTTCGAAAAGTCATTGGTGTAAGCATCCATATATCCATATATCCTTCGAAACTCAGAAATCACTAAACTGTCTATTGGTAAAATAATTTTCAAAATCCATTCATTAAACCCACCAATGACTTTAACAGCTTAAACCTGACAATTTTTCAAAGTTTACCTGCGTATCATTACATAGCATAAAATAAAGTCACTTTCCGCTGTCTGTCACCTTAAATGCTTAGATCGTTGAAACTACGCAAAGGATTTTGATGCGGTTTTTTTAATATGTATGTGTGTAATGTAATAAAATAAAAGTGATAATTTTCAAAAAAAAAATACTACTGTACGCTGTAAAACTACTTTTGATGCGGATCAAAGTTCGCCGGGTCAGCTAGTAATATTTTTAAAAATTACTTAACAATTTTTCAGTTTCTCTTTAAGAAAGTGTTGTCTACAGTTTTTTTTTAAATAATATATTAGATTTTTTTCCGGCAGACGTGACCACTGACACTTCAGACATTTTCTTTTTACATAGTGAAAAGGCATAATTATATTTTTTTTCTATAGGATAGAAATGGCAAATACAACAAGCAGTTCACCTTATGGTAAGCAACTACCATCACCAGGATAGTGTCACAGTTGCGTTGTTGGCTTTAAAGATGGAATAGAAAAGACATCAGAAGTGGGATGGTTGACATCAGAAGGTTGGGGGACAGGGGTTGGATTTCTGGATACCTGCGAAAAGCGGTGTAAGCAACTTTATCTCGTTATTAAGAGTGATTTTGGTATTTTACCGGTCAAGACAGCTAATTCACGTATTACCTCTACCACTGTAAAAACATACAATTAGACATAGTACTATGAGCGGAAGGATTACCTGTTGACTTCAGCGTGCCGCCAGTTTCAAATGAGGTTGTAACATCCTCTATGTAAATCAAAAGAATTTCTGTTTGGTTCAAATCAAGGTAAACTATATCAACATACCTACATAAGGACGAATAAATTAATCAATGATAAAATATTTACTATTAAATAATAAATACTCTGTGTATCTTTTAATCTTGTTTTCAATAATAAAAAAAAAATAGTTATTGTTACTTTATACCCCCTTTTTTCTATAGAAAGTTTTCGATTTTGTACTTCAAACTGCTAGGTTTGAAGTACAAAATCGAAAGTTTATTTAGTTTTTTTTTATAAGTCCACGTCTTTTTTCCCAACGGTGTAGACGGACTGTAACCTCTCAACTTTCTTATTTTTTACGTCCCAAATGGAATAGTTGGCGATACACATTGACATACACCGGGCAAAATTTAGTCAGTCACTGATATTTATCACAGACAATTTTAGAAAAAATATTGGTCCAGGCTTAGATTTCAAGATTTCTTGATACAGAAACGGGGAGCTCTGACTGAGATGACAAACCAAGTTTTGTACTAATAACATTATTATCTCACCACGGTTACGAAAACCGAAGACATAATGACAAATTCAAATAATACTATGAACCGTCTAAGAAAAATGTAAAAGGCGTCATTGACTATTGCTATTACTAAAGGTGTCATTGACTATTGAGTAGGAATAGGTATTCACAGAAATATTTTTATAAGGAAAATAAATTAATTTAAATGTAATAAATCACTTTATGATTTTGGAATTGTCCAAGATAATTTTTAATTTAATGAAATAATTACAGTGCGGTAACAATCCTGACTTTGAGATCCATTATGGATGGTTACTTTCCATTCCATTGGTTACATTTAGATAATAATACCAAAAACAAATGAAAGGTAGTTTTTTCGACTTGTGAATAAAAAATGAACATTTTATTTATGCTGTTATAGATATATATTGACAGCTTATATTTTTTTCTATACATTCTCACCTTTAATATCAGATCCTGGCAACATTGTGTCGTGTTACTGACCTAAATTATTAGGACCCATTGTGACTGGCCCGTTAGCGCACATTAAGTCCATGGGCAGTTATATTTTTAAATAAACATTTAAGTCATTCAGTAACTACAACAGTATTAAGTAATATCTTGATGGTAAACACCGCAGGTTTTATGATACGCAATAAACAGGGAATTTATAATAATATTAACTCATTCAGAATTTAGTTGCAGACGAGCGATTTATGTAATTTTTGGTCACAGACTACAAAGATACCTAACTTATAACTAAGTTACACTCAATAATAACAACTGACCAACCAATATTCAAGTAATAACCATCGGTGAAGATAAATGGAAAAACTTTCAATTGTATCACAAATGGCTCATGAATAAATCATATCATATGACTGGTTGTAGAAGAAAGGCTGTCAGGTTGATATCACAGCATGATATACCCGCTATTGTATTTGCTTAATATTTACTAGGGATGGGCCGAGTACTCGTTGATACTCGATACTCGGTGGGTTTTTTGATACTCCAACTCGACCGAGTAGCTCGGTTCGATTGCCGAGTATATATAAAAAGTACAATATATATAGGTACATCTATTTAAAGGAGTGTTAATAAAAAATAAGCCTCTTTTCTTAGTAGACATTACTCGCTTCCAAATTATCGGTCGCTATGCAAGGTGCGCGCATATACTTTTTGTAAATACAAACTTATAATACATATAAAAACAATCAGACGCCATACAAACATTCATTCTTGCCATAAAATTCAAAATTCCCAATTTACCACTGCACCACGAGGCCCTGATAGAAATTCGGGTATTTGGGTGTTTATGCGTTTTAACCGCTGTAACTAAAGACGTTTCACACGCCCGTCTGAACAAATACAAAGATTAGGTAAATACATTATCTGAGCCAATTATAATAACATCAGCTATATAAAACGATATTGCTTAATTTATTATAATTACAATGTAAGCAGATATTTGAAACTTGTACAAACATATTAATAGTTTTGTTTTAATTTATTATAATAATAATATTTAAAAACTAAGAATTAAAACTATAAAATTATACTGGCTGGTGATAAATTTATCTAATTTTAATGAGTTCCTAACAAAAAGGTTACATTAAAAAAATAGCGAGATTAATTTTTATTTTTATTTTATGATTCTCTTACTAGATAGGGCGGGCGGAGAAGAGCAATTTTGCTACAAGAAATCGTTCGCTTCTTAATGTTTTAGGTCTACACTAACTGACCGCGCGAATGTTACCTATTTGGTCAGTGATCCGCTCCTAGCGGTCACAACGTGATTTTATATAGCTTATAGCCCTCGTCTATAAATGGACACCAAAATATTGTTTCAATTTGAACCAGTAGTTCCCGAGATTAGTTTTTATACAAATACACAAACTTTTCCGCAATATTGGTTTGGATTAAATTCATTAGGGAATCTCGATGAAAGCAATTTATTTCATCTAATAATCTTATATATAAAATTCTCGTGTCACAATTTTGGTTCCCATACTCCTCCGAAACGGCTTGACTGCTTCTCATGCAATTTTGTGAGCATATTGAGTAGGTATGAGAATCGGCCAACATCTATTTTTTATCCCCCTAAATTTATTTTTTTAATTTTTCGATATTTTTCTGTTTCTTATTTTTTTTTTGTTTATAAAGGTCTCGGTGGCGCAGTGGTCGAGCACACGGATTCTGATCCAGAGGTCCGGGTTCGATTCCAGACACTGGCTCACACCAATGACTTTTCGAAACTCTTTTCGGAAGTTATGTGTGATAAATATCGATGACTGAAAAACTTTGTGCCCGGTATGGCAATAGGTTCGCCACCTATTTCATTTGGGACGTAAACATAACGGCGAGACGAGGCTTAGCAGCCACTGGCTACACCTTCGGGTAACAAAAGGCGTGAAGTTATGTTATGTTATGTTATTTTTTTTATAAAACGGGATACAAAAATACATACAACCCTAAATTTTTAATCCCCTACGCTCAACCCCTATTTTATAAATTTTATTTTTCGGCAAGACAACGTTTGCCGGGTCAGCTAGTTATCAGTATAAAGAAACACAAACAGACAGTGTGACAGATAGATACATTCCAGGTGAAATGATATTTAATTAATCACAAATTAATATGTGCATAATAATAATAAAACAAATTAATATAACGTACTTAAATTATGGGCATCCGTGAATTTTTAATATGATTTTTAATGGAGACGCGATCAAATGATATGGAACCAGTTTATCGGTACTTTACTTGTCCCATAGTGACAAAATTTGGCGTGTAATAATATTCTTACCTGTTCTAAATTTAGAGTTTCTCTCTACAGTAGTAATGTAATAAAGAGGTTAAGTTTCTGAGGTTGTAATCTTCCTTTTTTGTATTTTTTCGATCGATACAAAGAGTTCTTTTACCCATAGAAAGGTGATTTTCTTTTTTTTATAAATTACGGACAAGAAATATGAAATTATCTATTGAGATGATCTGTTACTTTCCGTTCAAATCTTTAAAACTACGCAATGGAGTATGATGTGATTTTTAATAGATCAAGAGTGGTTTATCTGTATAATTCATGCATAAATAGTAAATAAATAGTGATAATTTTTAAGGTTTGGCGATTTAATTTCAAACGCTGAACGAGCGCTAAGTGATAGATCAAAATAATCTACTACAACCTCATGAAAATCGTGTATGTCTATCTCTTAGGGATAACCCACAAGATTTTTTTTTCAAAACTTCAAGTAAATAGTGGCTTATTTTATTTTATATATTTTCTTATTTATAAGATACATAGTATATAAGATATATTCATTGTCCCACAAAACTGCACAATAAAGCGGTTTTAAAAATTGCCACCATTACCAATTGAACTGAATAAAGTCCAAAATGTATGAATTTATTTCTTCTAAGGCGAAAGAAAGTTCGTCGAGTCAGGTAGTTTTATTAAAATCATCTAGCATCAAGTACCGACACACACACAAACACACGCTTATTATAATTGAAATGGAATGCCTTATAATTATTTAAAATTTTATTTATCGCAACCAATTTTGAAACGAATATATATTAACAGTGGTAGAGCCAAGCAGTTCGCGGCATGAATGGGCCGGCTCGACCGGTGAAATACCACGACCTCTCAGAAGACCGACGTAAAGTGGCTCATGCTGCGTTTCGTTCGGTGAGAGAGGTACCCGGAGGCCCACCCCCCTTCCCCATCCTTTCCTATCCCCTAAAGGTCGGCAACGCAACAGTAACACTATATGTGTTGCTGGTGTCCATGGGCGGCGTTGGTTGCTTACCATCACGTGACACGCCTGCTCGTTTGCCCTCCTATCCCATAAAAAAAAAAATTTTTTTTTTTAATCGTAACAAATATTTCGAAGCGGTCGGCGTGAACCTTTCAAATGCTAGACATTAATAATATCAATATCATAAACGTTATTGCGATTTGAAACTCCTTCTTTTGATTGGTCTCTATTTTGCATCTAATAACTTTTCGAAAAATATTTACGAAAGTCAGCTATATGTTATGTATCGTTAATCGAAAAAAATATAGAACATTGTCTTCGCAATTTGCAACTTTATATTTGCCATTTTCAATAGTATTATAAAATTATATTTCGGTAGCTTAAATGCCGGGACTTTCGTTTATTTAAATATAAAATAGTTTTACAGACGCTGCAGAAATATATCTGTAACATATAAATATAAATAATTTATAATAGCTAGAGACGAGACCCGTAGACCTACTTTTCTCTGCTGTAACTCGTCGAAGCAGTTCAGTAACTAGCAGGACTATTATGAGCTCTTAATTCCAGCCAGCTTACGCGCTGCTCAAATTCGAGCTTGCAACGAATAATTCCAGCTAGTCTAGACTACTCATCACTAACCAACTGGAAGTAGTCGTTAATAAACCAAAATTTGCAATTAATTTGACAGTGACCCGCTGGAATTTGCCGTTGGAAATACGAATTTGCAACGCGCCAACTGAATTCTCTGATGGCACGTAGAACAATAGAAAGGCTTAGAGAGAACTGAAGGATGAGCATGCTAAAAACTCATTCACCAAACAAAACGCTCCATGAGCAACTTTACTATGTTTTCCGAAAGGTCGTCCTCCTCTCTACCACTCTCGGCTCTACCACTGTTAATGTGAATAGTTTACATCGGACATAACCTGTTGATTTAGAACGATTCAACATACTATGAAAAAAAATTTATATTATATTTTAACAGTGGTAGAGCCAAGCAGTTTGCTGCATGAATGGGCCGGCTCGACCGGTGAAATATCACAACCACTCAGAAGATCGACGTAAAGTGGCTCATGCCGCGTTTCGTTCGGTGAGAGAGGTACCCGGAGGCCCACCCCCTTTCCCCATCCTTTCCTTTCCCCTATCCCCTAAAGGTCGGCAACGCAACAGTAACACTATATGTGTTGCTGGTGTCCATGGGCGGCGTTGGTTGCTTACCATCAGGTGACACGCCTGTCGTTTGCCCTCCTATCCCATAAAAAAAAAGATGGTCCCCAACAGAACAATACAAACAATCTTCTCTTAAAAACCCTCGGAAATATTAGAAAAAGGTGGGAGTGACATTATTCTAGGCCGGTGGCACACGTATCTATATTTTTAATTAATATTTTTTTACATGACATAACATAACTTCGCGCCTTGTTATGGGAAGGTGTAGGCAGCATCTGTTAAGCCTCTTCTCGCGGTTATGTTTAAGTCCCAAATGGAATAGGTGGCGCACCTATTCCCATACCGGGTACAAAGATTTCAATCATCGATATTTATCACACATAACTTCCGAAAACAATTTCGAAAAGTCATTGGTGTAAACCAGTGCAAGAATTCGAATGCGCGATTTCCGGATTCAGAAGCGGGGTGCGCGACCACTAGACCATTGAGACTATTTTTTTAATTTGTGTTATTCAAATAAAAATTCTAACAAATCTTTACTTTGCCGCTTGTAATTAACTCATTACAGACCGTTAGTATAACTTTGGCACTTTCTACAGTATATTGACTTTGAAATGAAACCAGCTGCCTAATTACAATGATTGTTGATACTCACAATAACTACTGCGAGACCCAAAGAGGTGCGAATTATATTAGGGTTCCTTTTTGGTAAAATCCATAATCAAAAGCCAACATAAATTAAAAAAAAAAAATGGTAGAGATATTTGAGATTTTGTTTCTACCGTCTGGAGGAGGTCGATCATCCCGCTTTTGAATTGACATGTCGTGGTATCGATTTCTGAATGACACTAATAAATATCGATTACTGATAAGATTTTGCCCGATGTATGGCGATGTAAATGTAACTGCCATCTTTTCTTTGTAAGACGCAAAATTCGGTGAGTCGAACGATAGCTGCTGCTTACACCTTCGGGTAGAACAAGGTGTGAAGTTCTGTTATTTATGTATGTGATATATATTATAATAGACTTGCTTTCCGGCTCCTGGTGTTACTCTTGTACAAACAAAATGGCGATTACGATGATGATTAATACTAGTGTAGATAAAAGACTAGGAATTACTATGACTTGATTAGAAGGATATAATATGGAAGCAGCTAATATATGAATATAATATTATATAGACGGGCCTCGTGTGCATTGGCAAAACTACCGACCGCAGAGTCCATTAATCACGCTAGACTTGAAAGCTTTTAAAAATCTATTTAAGACACAATTGAATGACAATTAATGCTGTAATGTTTAAAATCGGTTCGTAAATAAGCCATTATTTCTCGTAAAAATAACAAAATTAAAATGGTCATTGTGGGTTATCCCTAAGAGATAAACATATGCCCTCGCGGACTTTTTTGTAGGCCTTCTGAAGGTGTTTAACAATGTACAACATTGTTTTGATCTATCACTTAAAGTTCACCTAGAGTTTTTAATTAAAGTGCTAAATCTCGAATATTATCATTTCTTTTTACAACATCATTTATATTAATTATAGAAAAAAAACCACTCCGTAGACACACTCTAACTATTAAAAAAAACGCATCAAAATCCGTTGTGTAGTTTTAGAGATATAAGCATATAAGGGGACAGACAGCGGAAAGTAACTTTGTTTTATACTATGCAATGATGTTTATTAATATGCGGATAAAAACCTCTTAAATAACAATATTAATTTAAACTGCGCCGTTTTTAAATAGTTTAAAAGATCAAAGTGAAACAACGGTAGTGTAATATTGTATATTATCATAAGATCTTATAAGATGTTCATTTGAAGATAACATACATTTTGTGTTGTCAATTTATTTAAAAGACGCGTGTTACTTTATCTTATCTTGTAAATGTGTAATTCAATAAGAATAATAACATATAATCACGTCTTTAAAAACCGAAGACGTAGGCAGTGTTAACATATCGTTACGAATAAAATATTGGGTCCCATGTAATGTACAGTTGACGAAGGGAATATCATACGTAAGACTCATTCTCCAGTCATGGATAAGTAGTACCTAGAACTTCAAAAAGGGGTATCTCAACCATCCCGCTTTTTTTCTACCTGAAGGTGTAGGCAGCGACTGTTAAATCTCGACCTATTTAAACATTCCAAATGAAATAAGTATTTTTTTAATGGGATAGGAGCGCAAACGAGCAAGTGGGTGATGGAAAGCAACTACTCACTGTCCATTAACACCGTGGTGCGTAGCCGTCCTTTAAGACAGTAGGAAGAAAAAGGATGGGGACACCTCTCTCAGCGAATGACACCTGTCGTCCCAGGTTCACGCCGATATTCCGAGAGGTGATATTTCACCGGTTGATCCGGCCCAATCATGCAGCGAACTGCAAGACTCTACCACCCTAATCCTGAGCATAATTTAGTCAATCACTGATATTTATCACAAATTACTACTGAAAGGTATTTCGAAAGATTATTAGTGTGAGTCTAGATTCGAAAGCGAGACTTTTTGATTAAGAAGCCGGATTCTTAACCTCCAGACCATCGAGAAGAAACAAGAATATTACATATTGAATGTTCTAACATTTTCGGACAAATAAATCAATTTCACCACCACGCTATTATTTATAACTAGCTGTTGCCCGCTACTTCGTCTGCGTGGACGTCATAAGGCCGCAAAAATACTGTGCTTGTGCCATTATAAGGGTTCATTGCTCACTCCCAATTAGTGATAGCGTGATAATAGCCTATGTGTTGACCCGGCCTCTCGGCTATATGTATGCAAAATTGGACGCAAAAGCGTGCAGTACTTTTAGAGTTTATGCGTAACCAACGTACAGAAAAACAGACAAAAATTCCAAAAACCATATTTTTACGTTCTGTATCGATTGTTGATCATATCTCAAGTATTCTAAAAAAAATAGTGAGTTGTTTAGTTTAAAAAGATTGAACATTTGCGATATTCACTCAAAGCAATTGTAACAAAATTATTAAAGCACCAAAAATCCTTATTATATATTAAACTTAACAACTGAACTAAATTACTTTACAGTTAACTTTCTAATTGTAGTTATATATACTTAGATGCTATAATTATAAAGATCATCATACCGACAACGGAATAATATGCTGAATCTTAAATCTGTATAACAAATTACAATTTACAGTACGACCATGATATTAATTAGGTACTATTGAATAGAGAAGAACTAACTTTTCATCAAAAGTAATAAATGAGTATGTCCCGTTATGTTAATACTGCAATATCTTCGAAAATATTCGTTTAAATAACATGCTATAAAGGGCCAGGATCATCTACTTATATATTAAATGCACAATCTATAAATCTACTTATATATTAAGACACTTAACTGGATGAAAATTAATGCTGTAATGTTTAAAATCGGTTATCCCTAAGAGATAGAGATATGCCCTCGCGGACTTTTTTGTAGACCTTCTGAAGTTGTTTAATAATGTAGACCATTGTTTTTATCTATCACTTAGGGTTCACCCAGCGTTTGCAATTAAAGTGAATTATATCAAACACAAAACCATCCCGTTGACACCCTCTAACTATTAAAAAAAACCGCATCTAAATCCGTTGCGTAGTTTTAAAGATATAAGCATTTAAGGAGACAGACAGCGGAAAGTGACTTTGTTTTATACTATGTAATGATGTATTGAATTTATTCTATGTCAATATCGAGTTTAGTTATTTTTTAAACACACAAATTTCAAACAAATAACTAATATTATTAATGTAGAATTAATAATTAAACATTCTTGTAAAACATACATACTCACGTAATTATATGTCACAGCAGGAAATAAACTTAATATATTGATAACTAGTTGACCCTCGCAACTTTGTTGCATCTCAGAAGCAATAGATTGGTTCCAATATAAAGGTAACCCTATATATTCCTTATTACATCAGCTGTCCTGTCTATAAAAGTTACGGTAAAATCGTGAAAAAAATGGATATAACAAAAAAAATTTATGTACCATATTACTTATGTTTTGGAGGAAGGTTAGGAGCCTCAAAAATCGAAGCGAGTGCATGAAGAGTTATGAAAGTCAACGAAGCGCGT
This sequence comes from Euproctis similis, assembly GCA_905147225.2. NCBI lineage: Eukaryota > Metazoa > Arthropoda > Insecta > Lepidoptera > Erebidae > Euproctis > Euproctis similis. Next base: position 10,607,528 of record LR990106.1, read on the forward strand.
GAGGCGTGTAAGAATCATGCCTTATGGCGCTCTGTTGTCTATGCCTACCCCGCAAGGGTTTTGACGGCAAGTAATGTATGTATGTTTATTACTTGCTATTCATATGCTTGTAGTAAAAAGCGGTTATCTTTAAATAAAATTTAATTTTATTTCATTATTTATCTTTTTATTTATAATTTAAATTGCAAATATTCATCTATCTGGATTGTAGAGTTAAATTAAAATAGAATATGCTATTTTAATACATATTGTACTGCTGATACTACGTGGCATTCCATAGTTTTTATTCCGAATTCCTAATACTTTACTTGGAAGGATTTCGATTACATAACAAACATAACATAACTTCATGCCTTTTTCTACCCGAAAGTGTAGGCAGTGGATGTTAAGCCTCGACTCGCCGTTATGCTTACGTCTCAAATGGCGAATGTGGGGAACCTATTGCCATAACCTCCACAATTTTTTTAATCACCGATATTTATCACACATAACTTTCGGAGTTAATTTCGCAAACTCATTGGTGTGAGCAAGGATTCGAACCCGCGACCTCTGGATTCAGAAGCAGGGTGCTCGACAACTGGATCAGCGAGAGTACAATTCGAGATTTCGATTAGTTGTTAACATAATGTACCTAACTTTATTTATAAGGAACAAACATTGAACGTTGCTTTACATTGTTTGGTCTAAAGCCTTTTTTTCTCTTCAGGTATTTAATTTTCTTCACAATACGTTATATTTTTTTCTAGTTAATCTGACCCATATAGTATGATATTAATAATATTTTCAACACACTATGACTCTTTCAATTGAAGTGGAACGACACTTCAATTTATTTTCCACACCGCTAAGCTTTAGACCTTTTACGTAATCCTATCTAGTTTAGTACTTTAGAAATATATACACTTAGGTATTAGCAATAACATTGTAGTTAGAGTAAACACTTTTAGAGTCCTGTAGTACGCTTCATGAATAAGCCGGCTCAACCGGTGAAATACCACGACCTCTCAGAATATTGGCGTGAAGTGGCTCGTGCCGCGATTCCTTCTTTTAGAGACGTATCCCCTTCCTTTCCCCTCCTACTCCCGTAAAGAGCGGCAATGGTAGGGTGTTCGCTTTATTGTTCGCCCATAAAAAATAAAAAATATCCTCTGTGGCATAAGCCCATAAAAAAAATCCTCTGGACCACCCGACAGCAGTGGTAACTTAAACAGGACTAAATTATGTTACATGTTATATATAAGGAAAACGTTTTAAAAAAATGTGTACAATTAACGTAATTAGCTACTACATTTACTAAAAATTTTGGCCAGTATATAGAGTTTTAATGTATGAAAATAAAAAATACAATTATACACTCTAATATAATAATAAAATCATATATAATATTTAATTAGATTAAAGTGAAATTTACTTTCGCTCTGATTCAAAATAATATTTATTTTTTCTATTTGGTTGCAATGATTTCAGGCAAAACTAAAGAAAAAATATAATTACTTACATAGGTGCATACATACACAACCTCACGCCGCGCCTGTATCCCATAAGTGGGGCAGAAACTTTGGCTTTCCACAAGCTACGACCCTGACACGATTCTTTCGCCTCATCCAGTCACTTAAATTATCATGCCATTCATTTACGTTTAGGGTACTACGCATTTTGCCATTTTTAAACATGCCATTTGTATTAAAAATATAACTAAAGTTCGTAAAATGTATATAGAGACTGAATAACAGATGTAACATAGGACACTTTGTATCTCGTTGAGATGACAGAGGTAGAATACGAAATGCCAGTTTCCAACGGATCGGATGAAAGAGTTGCTTTTTATCGCAACATAACCTACAATATGAGATAAAAAGTAGCTCGTAATTACAAGCTAGATTAACATAGTTCTAATTATAAATAAGTTATAAATAACTTTAAAAACTTAAAAACTTTAAAAAATAAATAAGTTATAAATAACTTATTTATAATTAGAACTATATATTAGAATATATTAGAACTATAAATTCTTATGAGAAAGTTCTTAAAATAATTGAATAAATTCAATTATTTTAAGAACTTTCTCATAATAATTTGCAAAATAATTAATGATAACATTGAATATAGATTGAAACGAAATGGGGTGATCAATAAAGGAGAAAACAACAAATCTTCAAATATTAAATATAGTATAACATAACTTCACGCCTTTTTCTACCCGAAGTTGTAGACAGCGGCTGTTAAGCCTCCTCTCGCCGTTATGTTTACGTCTCAAATGGAATAGGTGGTTCGTGCTCGACCACTGGACCACCTTATTTGACTGACTGACATACGGCCGAAACCAATAATCAATCTCCAATCTAAGATTGAAGCCAATCTAAGATCAATGTGTATCTGTCGATCGCTTCCCCAAACAAAATCAATCCATGGATAAATTATTGTCACGCTTATTAGTAGAAATAGATTGAAATATTGATCTTACATAGCAAAATTCGGATTGGGATTGTTTAATTGTTTCGACCGACAGTGATCTATCGGCGCACAGCTCAAAACACTGGACGGATCGGGCTGAAACTTGGCATGCAGGTTGATGTTTTAATGATAGGGCATGAAAGTTTGTATGAACCTTTGTTAATTTTAAACCGATCGGGCGGAGACTTTGCATGCTCATAGGTACTATGACTTGGACATCCCCTAAGAAAGCGTTTTGATATATTCCACCCTTAAGGGGATAAAAGGTACTTGGTTCTGCTGCAAAAACAATACTTCTTCACGTGAGCTAAGCCGCGGGCAAAAGCTAGTAATGTATAACATAACTTCACGCCTTTTTCTACCCCAAGGCAGCGGCTGTTAAGCCATTAGCTTTAGGTCTCAAATGGAATGGGTGGCGAACCTATTGCCATACCGGGCACCAAGTTTTCAGTCATCAATATTTAACACTCATAACTTCCGAAATTAATTTCGAAAGTCATTAGTATGAGCCAATGTGAGGAATCGAACCCGCGACCATTGGACCGAGACTTAGTAGTAATATATAAAGTTCATTAAATAAATAGATAAAACATTCACACAGGTTCATAGATGGTGTTATTTACCAATATCTCGCTATCTCGCGCGACTCGTAACATATTACACAATGTATTACATAATTACTGTGACATACAGACACACAGGCCTACAAGTCTACTTCCTTTACTTATTATATATTAGGTAAACTTATAGCGGGAACCAGTTCTGTTGCAAATGTGTATAAAGTTGTGGGCCTAACTATGTATTATGCATGTGGATTCTCTGTCTGTTACTTCATTTACTACAGAAAATCAAGTGAACAGGTTTGAGAAAAAGTATTTTGATGCATTCGTATATATGATATACAGAGTATTTTAAGTTCATGTTTTACGGCTAGTTGATCCTCCTAATATTGTCTTTTCTTTCTTCTTAAATTCTATCGGATTTTACTTTTAAAATTATGTTTTCATTTTAATAAAGTACACTAGTTAATTCAGCCATATCTTATGAAAACGAGTTCAGACTTTTCAGTATTAGTAATGCATAAAAATTAAATATTAGGATCAAATCTTTGATCCATAATAGTAATAATAACTAAGTCAAACTATATATATCCTTTTTTTTTTCATATCAATTCTTCTATAAACTTCAGTGTTATAGAGTTATTTTCCTTCTACGATAAATACTAAGATGGTTTAGACCTCCTGAAAGTTGCCGTCCGTGTCTACCTTAAGTTTATTTATGTCAATCTGACGGTGTCAAAACCACGGACCGCCTTTTTTATGGGATAGGAGGGCAAATGGGCATGCGTGTCACCTGATGGTAAGCAACCTACGCCGCCCATGGACACCAGCAACACATATAGTGTTACTGTTGCGTTGCCGACCTTTAAGGTTTAGGGGATAGGGAAGGATGGGGAAGGGGGTGGGCCTCCGGGTACCTCTCTCACTGAACGAAACGCGGCATTAGCCACTTTACATCGATCTTCGGAGAGGTCGTGGTATTTCACCGGTCGAGCCTACCACAATGATTAGATTAAAGATTCTAAAAGAGTATTCAGTCAGAGCTCTGATATTGATATTTAAAACTGTATCCTTCAAAATATCAATAAAGTAGGGTAGTAGTATAATTGTCCTTCTAGCCCGGATAAGACAAAGAAGACTTTTATGGATTGATGAAATGAATTGTCATGTCTCTTTTATCTGTCTGCTTGCATAATTGGATTTAATAACAACATTAACTTAAAACGTTAAACAGTTAAGATATTGACCTACATACAAAACCTGTTTTTACGCTACTTGCATATTTTTTTAAATATTTATTATGACCAAGCTAAGGTCACCCACACATATGTGTATGATTGATAAAAGTTAAGCATTCTTGGCAAGGTCGTTAGGCAGGTGAATGAATTACTTGTCAATTTTATACGCAGTAGACATACAATTTTATTATTATATATATTTATTTTATATTTTTGTAAGTCCTCTGCACATCTTATAATTATTGTTAAATATATAATTAAATTCATTAAAATTATTTCATGCGTACATAATTCATAATTATTTTTTTACCTGCTCACATTTCTAATTAAATTGTTTGAAGTTAATTATATTAATTAAAAAATGATCGTAAGCCTGACCGCTTAGAAAGTAAAGTTACAAACTAAAAGAATAAAAGGACAATAATTAGATATATCTATACTAATAAATAAAATCGGAGTGTCTGTTTGTAATATTGAAAGGGCCGCGAATGCATATTATTATGAATATATCATACGGTATAGGTATACACCAACATTTTTTTTCATTTTGTCTGTTCGTCTGTCTGTCTGTTTGTTCCGGTTAATATCTGAAATGGCAGAACCGAGTCCGACTAGATTTTTTTTGTAGGTAGCAGATGCAATATGGAGTACGTTTTTATTTTATAAAAAACCTGTTTTACTCATTTATTTGGTTCTGAAGCGAAACAAAGTTCGCCGGGTCAGCTAGTTATTCGTTATCTAAGGCTCTATAGCAAAATGATTAAGTATCTCACATCGATAAGATTAATTACTTTTGAAAAACAGTTTTTCTGAAGAAATCGATATGTATCTCATACATACATTGGTATGAGCCAGAATTCGAAGTTCGGTGCTCGACCACTTGACCGCCGAGATTTTAAACACTTAAAAGACCACTAAAGAAAGATAATTATTATATTATCGATAACTAACGAATTATTGAACCCTAACGTTAAGGCAACAACCTGGTCACGTGTTGAATTTGAGGAAATTAAGCATTTGGAAGCTTAGAATACCGCCACCCCATCTCTTCCCGTGGGTGTCGTAAAAGGCGACTAAGGGAAAAGCTAGAAGAATGGGCAGCAGCATTCTCTCTCAAGAAAATACAGCCTACTGCGATCGCCAACCCGCCTGCCAAGCGTGGCGATTATGGCAAAAACCCCCCATGATTGAGCGGACCGGCAGTTGTGGCGCTCTATGGGGGAGGCCTATGTCCAGCAGTGGACTTCGAAAAAAAAGGCTAATGATGATGATGATGATGAAGCATTTGGAAGAAAACAAACGTGGGTTTTAGATGGCTTTGAAAACCTATTTACCCTATCAGAAAATCTCTTTAACAGTGGTAGAGCCAAGCAGTTCGCTGCATGAATTCTAAGTACTTTGTAAAGTCTATGGAATAAAGATATTTTGAATTTGAATGGACCGCCTCGACCGGTGAAATACCACGACCTCTAAGAAGATCGACGTAAACTGGCTCATGCCGCGTTTCGTTTGGTGAGAGAGATATCAGGAGGCCCACCCCCCTTCCCCATCCTTTTGCTATCCTACTCCCTTAAAGGTCGGCAACGCAACAGTAACATAATATGTGTTGCTGGTGTCTATGGGCGGCGCAGATTGCTTACCATCAGGTGACACGTTTGCCTTCCTATCACTTAAAAAAAATCTCTAGGAAAGAATTCTTCTGTGACCCAAAACTGGACTTTACCCACATGTAATCTCAAGAACACAACTCTGACACGAAGTAGTGTTTTTTAACTTTGGATATTGCAGGGTAACTATAACCAGGGTAACTATATTCCCGAGTAGTTACTGTTTTAAAACTCTGTGCCCGGTATGGCAATAGGTTCGCCACCTTTTCCATTTAGGACGTAAACATAACGGCGAGACGAGGCTTAACAGCCGCTGCCTACACCTTCGGGCAGAAAAGGCGTAAAGTTATGTTATGTTTATCATTGAATTTGATTAATAATAATAATAATCATTAATCAAATTCAATTTTGCAATCCTTCAATCCGCTAAGGCGCGGAATGTGTGAGAATATTCTAGCCGATTAATAATTAAGGGAAATAATTAATATATTATTTTAAAATATTACATTATTCTTTAAAATACCTCAATGTGTTTATTTTTACACAGGTTGTAATCTTAGGATGCAGAACTTGCAAATAAAATGGACGAATAACTTTAAATAAATAAAAATAAATTCCATAACAATTCTGGGAAATTAACATTATTAAAAAATTAAATATAATTATTATGTCACTAACACAGGTAATTATGTTCGAGCAAGGATAATATTAAGCAATATTTAACATAACACCCGAAGGTGTAGGCAGCGGCTGTTAAGCCTCGTCTCGCCGTTATGTTTACGTCCCAAATGGAATAGGTGGCGAACCTATTCAGTCATCGATAATTATCACACGTAACTTCCGAAAACTTCGAAAAGTCATTGGTGTGTGCCAGGATTTGAACCCACTACTTCTTGAATCAGAAGCGGGGTGCTAGCCACTGCGCCACCGAGAACAATATTTATTTATTTTTAAAAATATGTTAACTTACTAACTGACCCGGCGTACTTTGTTTCGCCTCGGAAGCGACTTTGTTTCGCCGTATTACACCAGCTAGCTACCAGTAAAAGTCATGTCAAAGTCGGTCCGGCAAATTCAGATATTACCCGTAAAGTTTTTTTTTTGTATGTACCGTAGATATATTCATATCAATTTAGTAGAAAGCACTTATTTCAACAAACAGACGCTTCAATTTTATTAAATTTATATGTATAGATTAAAAATGATCAATTTAGGATAACAAACCTCAAGAGAACTTACTAAAATAAACAAAGCTCTAAAACTTGCTAATATGCCGATAAAAATATACATAAGGATTAAGTGTATTAAAATTTATTGCCAAAAAAATAAAACAACAAACATGATAACATCTTGGTATCAAAACCACAAAGTGCGTCATTCGTCGTCGGATAAGGTTAGTTGAGAATATATAACCTCATTATGTAGGGAAAAACCTATGTGTTATTATTTGCCATATGTAATAGAAAAATATTACAGTGATAGAGCCACCCGGTTGGACCGGTGAAATACCTCGACATTTCAGAATATCAACGTAAAGACGCTCATGCGCCGTTTCGTTCGGTGAGTCAGGTATCCGAAGGCCTAACACCTCTCCCCCCTTCCCCATCCCATCCCGTTCCAATCCGTCATCAGGTGATCCAGTTGCTCCATTGCCCATTATCCCATAAAAGCTACTACCCTTAAAATCCCTTTCGTTAAAGAACTGTTGTTAAGGATATTGTGTTTTGAAACGTAGACGACCAGAATTATGTTTGCATCCTTGGTCTGTGAAAGTGAAGTAATGGCCTCTGAATCAAAAAGTCGTAGGATGGAATCCGGGCTCACACCAAAACTTTGAACTTGCTGACTATAGTATCGCATTATAGTATACTAGGAGAGTCGAGGCTTGAAAGAAGCGTGAAAGCGTGAAATTATGGAAAAAAAAATGGAACAAGAACCTAACATAACATAACTTCACGCCTTTTTCTACCCGAAGGTGTGTTAAGGCTCGACTCGCCGTTATGTTTACGTCCCAAATGGAATAGGTGGCGAACCTATTACCATACCGGGCACAAAGTTTTCAGTCATCTTTATTTATCACACATAACTTTCAAAATTAATTTCGTAAAGTGAGCCACAATTCGAACCCGCCACCTCTGAATTCAGAAGCGGGGTGCTAGACCACTGGACCACCGAGACTTGAAGATGAAACAAGAAGGAGACTATTAATCCCCTTTTTTCCCGATATTTTCATAAGCGTTCTGGACTCAAATACGCTTAACTTTACTTCAATTTTACGGGGAAATAAAATTGCATAAACTAAACATACTCAGTTATAATCGAAAACTTACAAACATTTCAGAGATAATGTTACGGAGCATCAGAATGCTAAAAAAAATATTATATTATAATATTATATAATATTATATTGGTCAGAACCAATTTTATATTCTATTTGTACTAAAAAAAACTTTTTCTTAAATAACAAATCCCTCAATTAGTCATCATGAAATAAACACGTCGTCAATTCGCTTCATAATCCTTGGCGTTCTAAGACCTTGAGGTACATATATATATTTCACATTTTTAAATGATAATTTTCATAATTAAGATACATATATTATATACACTTTTATAATGACCCAAAGAGGTCAAGTAGCTCCGTATAAAATATTGTATTTAGATTTTTTATCTACATATTACAACGTTCTCTCTGCCTACTCCGCAAGAGATTTGGCGTGAAGTTATGTATGTATACAATTTCACGCCTAGTCGATTGCCGGGCAGATGAAGAATACAGAGCACTATAGCCTATGATTCTTACTTACACTCGCTTCTCGGTTTTTAAGGCTCCTGACATCTTTTAGTAAGTTATTTAACAAAACATAACCTTTTCTACCCGAAACTGTAGGCAGTGGCGGTTAAGCCTGGACCGGTCGTTATGTTTACGTCCCAAATGGAATAGGAGGCGAACCTATTGCCATACCGGGCCACAAAGTTTTCAGTCATCGATATTTATCACACATAACTTTCGAAGTTAAAATCACAAATCCCGAAATTTGAGAACCCGCGACCTTCTGATCCAGAAGCGGGGTGTTTGATCACTGTATCACCGACACTTAAGTTATATAAGACGTCACATTAGACAGCAAATATGAAGGATCCTTTGTTAAAGAAGAAACGGTTGTTTTTTTCTTCATTACACATTGTATAGAACTTACCGCAATGATCATAATCAAAGTTGGTATTTCCAAAGTGTCACTATCAACGGACAGCCATTAATTTTACATTCAATCTATTCATTATTTACCTGAAATGGAAAAAAATAAACAGATTAGTTATAACATTGAGGAAACGACTTATTATTTTTAGAAATCATTACTTATCATCATTACATAGTAGTTATAAAACAAAGTCGCTGTCCGCTGTCTGTCCCTTTATATGCTTAGATATTTGAAACTACGCAACGGATTTTGATGCGAGATTTTTTAATAGATAGAGGGTGTCGACGGGGTGGTTTGTATGTGTAATTCGTGTCATTCATATTATAAAGAAACTAGCTGACCCGGCAAACGTTGTCTTGCCGAAAAATAAAATTTAAAAAATAGCGGTTGATCGTAGGGGGTCGAAAATTTAGGGTTGTATGTATTTTTTATCCCGTTTTATAAAAAAAATAAGAAACAGAAATATGTCGAAAAATTAAAAAAAAATATTGAGGGGTGGGCTACCCTTGTGATTTAGGGGGATGAAAAATAGATGTTGTCCTATTCTCAGACCTACCCAATATGCACACAAAATTTCATGAGAATCGGTCAAGCCGTTTCGGAGGAGTTCAATTACGCACATCTAGACTCGAGAATTTTATATATTAGAAAGTAATAATTTTCGAGATTTAGAACTTTAATTGTAAATGCTGTAAAAAATACTTTTGGTGCGGAATAAAGTTCGCCGGTTCAGCTATGTAGTTATGTATAAATAAGGAATGATTTGTTTGTTTGTTTGCTGTTACATACACTCTCAAAAACGGTAAACTGATATATATTTTCATCACTATTAAAAATCTATCAAACGTCCAATTAAATGTTGTCATTTGAAAATCACACTAAAAATTTCTTTAATTCTTTATTTGTGTTTAAATTCTGAGATTGCAGATTAATTTAAGACTTTTTGACATTGTTTTTAGTATAACAAATTGAAATATATCTGTTGTGTTAATTAATTTATTTGATTATAAATACCATAAGAGTTCAGTAATTTAGACACGATATGACAATAGGTAGACTTATTCGGTTAGAAATAATCTAAAATAATGATATGATGATTCCTCTATGATGATCCGCTGAAGCTACCATTACACACACTACATACAAAAAAGACTATTTATTTTGTATAATATGGCTTCACGACTTTTTTGTTATAACCAGATAGCCGCAATTATTCCTTGACTCTTGACAAAATTTATATACCATGCCGGGTATTTCAATTAAAAACGTATAATCATGAACATAACTTCACACCTTTTTCTACACGAAGGTGTAGGCAGCAGTTGTCTCGTCGCCGTGTTTACGTCCCAAATGGAAAAGGTGGCAAACCTATTGCAATATCGGGCTTATTGCAGTATATAAACCGGTCACAAGGTATTTAGTTATCGATATTTATCGCACATAACTTCCGAAAATAATTTCGAAAAGTCATTGGTGTCTGGCAGCCAGGATTCGAACGATTAAAAAGCGGGGTGCTCGACCACTGGACCACCGAGGTTATTAAAAAACGAATAAATTTTTTTGTTTATTTGCTCTTTGACAGTTCACGCCTATGAATTTATGATTTTATTTTTCAATACAATGTAGGAGATTAACGTGGTACTTTATTGACAGGTGCCACCCATTTAGTGTATTGCCTTTTGTCATGACATGTAAACATTGACGTTGTGAGTTTTCGTTTTGTCCAAAAGAACATACACCTCGGTGATCTTAAGCTATTATGTCTAAGATCTACTAAAGGTAGCTTAATTAAGCAGTTTCCTGACAATTCGTTAAGTTATTTTATTCAGGAGTAGAGAAACAAAAGATATAAAAAAAAACACTAATAAATTATAGTATCAGTTTTGTTCAGATCTACTTACAATTTAAAATGTTTCGTTACATTTCTCTAGAGATATTAAGAACTTTCCTTTAAAAATATGGTAATTAATTAAATTATGTTAAGTTAATGGTAAAGTTAAATTCCAATCAAATCGTTAATACCTAATTACTTAGAGAACTAAATATTAACAAGTTAAAATCAGACAGTTCCCATGATTTCACTATTTAAGTAGTGATACGCGAACTAAAAAAAAATTACAGCAAATATCGCTTTTAAAAAGTTTTATTAAGTAGCTAGTGTCGTCCAAATATTAATTTTGAAATATTTTATTCCATTAACTAGTTGTTGACCGCAGATCTGCCCACGTGTCCTTTCTAATGACTAAAACATTTTTCACATACATCAGTTCATCCATGTTTATTTATTTATCGGTTCAGGAAAAGCTTAATTGAATTATGAAAATTTGAAAAATCTGTAGAAGTATTTCGGAAAGTCGTGGGAGTAATTAATTATTAATTGTGCCTTTCTGCAAAGCAGTAAAACTAACTATCTTTAATGACAATTCTTGGTAGAATAAGTTAATTCAAATGTAAGTTACCTACATTTGAATTAACTTATTGTACCAAGAATTGTCATTACATAGTATAAAACAAAGTCACTTGCCGCTGCCTGTCCCCTTATATGCTTATATCCTTGAAAGTACGCAACAGATTTTGATGCGGTTTTTTTAATAGATGGAGGGTGTCAACGGGGTGGTTTTTAGCTATAATTCATGTATGGATATAGTAAAGAAAAAGTGATAAATTCAAATTTTACTCATTTATACGTTTTATGCGGAACAAAGTTCGCCGGGTCAGCTAGTAATATAATAAGAATAAAGCGCTTGCAACAAAAACTAGGAAATTTAATTGTGATAGACAGCCCTCCTTGTTATTTTTTCAAACCTAGACTCCTGAATCAGGCATAGGTGTATGATATGTTCAAATAGATCTCTACATTAGCAGAAACGACAGTTTTAAAACTAATTTGCTGAATAAATGTGCTGAGAATACAGACGTAAGGTGGCTCATGTCACGTGTTATTCGGTAGGAGAGGCATACGGATGTCTAAACCTTCCCCTGATCCCCATGCCACTTCTGAACCCTTCACTATCCCATATTGAAGGCCGGCAACGTAACATCAACACTATTTGTGTTGCAGGTGTCCACGGGCTGCGCTAGTCACTTATCACCAGAGGACCCAGATCCTCGTTTGACTCCTATCCCATAAAAAAGACATTGGTATTAATTACTAAAAAATTAAGAAAGTAGCCCTGTATAGACAAAATTTGGTCGTAAACATATGTTGTGATAACCCTAGCATACTATGAAGATTGCGTTGCACAACACTGGACACGGATGGGTGACCATTACATGGACGTGAACAGTTGCGGCAGCAATCAAGTATTTAGAAAAAATTTGGTTGCATTAGGCGCATAATCCTACTATGATTTATAGTGGTATAGTATATTATCAGGGGCAGACTTAGCAGCTAGCTTCATTTATGGGCCGCCTCGACTGGTATAATATCACGACCTTTAAGAAAATTGACATAAAGTGACTCATGTCGCCTTCCGTACAGTAAGAGAGGTAGGTATACGGAGGCCGGAGCAATTGTAGTTGCTTTAGTGTGAGGCGGATATGAACCCGAGAGAGACTTCTTGATTCAGAAGCGTGGTTATCAACCTCCAGACGGTTCCATTGGTGCGTCATATTATTATATTTTTTTTAAAGAGTTATCAAGATATTTATAATTTTATAAGAATCACAAAAAAAAAACGAAAGTTGTACCCGGCGTCAAGTTGAGATCAGTACTTAACCCAAGTCAAGATAAGTGGGGTGAACGTACTTACATCTAACCTTATGTTGGGGACATTTTAATTTTAGGCTGCCCACTATTTATTTTAATCAATAAATATTGATCCTTGCATGAGTATTGTAATTTTACTAAACGTTATTTAGCTAAAGCTATTTTTTTTATGGAATGTGTAATAAATAATTATTTCATAGGAGATTTTATATTTCAATAGAATCTTAGATTTTCTTTCTGGAAATATTTCTTTTAAACATAATCTTTATTTTTACAGTCCCGGTGGTCCAGTGATCGAGCACAAGGCTTCTGATCCAGAGATCCGGGTTCGAATCCTGACACTGGCTCACACCAATAACTTTTCGAAATTGTTTTCGGAAGTTATATGTGATAAATATCAATGACTGAAAACTTTGTGAACGGTATGGCAATAGGTTCGCCACCTATTCCATTTGGGACGTAACATAACGGCGAGACGAGGCTTAACAGCCGCTGCCTACACCTTCGGGTAACAAAGGCGTGAAGTTATGTATGTAATCATTATTTGTAATAGTTAGACAATTATATAAATTTATACTTAAATAACAAACATAATATCTAATTCTTTAAATAGGATACCTGAGATAATGACAGTAAACCATACCCTATAAAACTTCAACAAGACTTAGTTAAACATACCTACTTATTATTAAATATAATTTTCTTCAAATATTTTTTCTGTTAATTCGGCTTCAACGCTGTTATTCTGAATTCCGATATTTAAAATAAATATGTACGTTATGTTTATATGTATGTGTGCTTGGACATAGCTTAACCTCACCTGCATAGATTCGCGAGCTACTGTTTTTATTCTAAAACGACCAATAAAAACTAATCGCGGAAATAGCCTAGTCTATTCTTCTTGCAGATCCAAATCTATAGCATACATTTTTTCTCTCTTATATATATTAACACATATATACATGACTTCACGCTAAGTCCCTTACGGAGCAGGAAGAAAAGAGCGCCAAAAGACACGATTTTAACACGCCTTACTCGCTATTTTGACTGTCATAACTCTTCTCATACACGCCCGTCGATATTTAAGGCTCCTGACATCGCCTTCCTACAGGGCTCGTTCTATTTGGTCACGGAAAGTGACAGCTGTCCGCGTCTCCTACATCTGATATATTTGCCTTTATTTATATTTGATGTTAGGAGCCTCAAAAATCGACGCGCGTACATGAAAATAATTATGAAAGTCAAAGAAGCGAGTGAGGCGTGTAAGAATCGCGCCTTATGGCGCTCCGTTCTCTCTGCCTACCCGGCAAGGGTTTGGGCGTAAAGATATGTATGTATGTATGTATATTTGTCGAAATCAATGCAAGTGAACGCAACTACAAAACGCCGCTTCTAATCTAGTTTGAATCTCACGGTTGCTAGTTCTGTCGAAGTATTACTGGTTATATCGGTCCGCGAACTTGAGCTACAAAAACGCCTAACACTTTCCAAACACACGCTTTACTCAGAAATAATGCAACTTGGAAATAAACACTCGAGTGACACAATTAGTTAAGTATTGTTCTGTTTGTACTCCAAAGATTAGTAAATGAAAGGTGATAAGGTGATTCTCCTCTTATGGTGTTTATTTCCAAACGGCTAAACCTATTATTATAACATAACATAACTTCACGCCTTTTACCTGTTATGTTACCCGAAGGTGTAGGTAACGGCTGTTAAGCCTCGTCTCGCCGTTATGTTTACGGCCCTATTGCCATACTGGGCACAAAGTTTTTCAGTCATCGATATTTATCACACTTAACTTCCCAAAATCAATTTCGAAAAGTCATTGGTGTGAGCCAGTATCAGTATTCGTACCCGGACCTCTAGATCAGAAGCCGTGTGCTCGTCCGCTGGACCACCGAGACGAATAGGGAAAGGTGAGTCGGAAAGTAACCAGAGCCGCCCATAGACACCTGCAACTCAGATAGTGTTACAGTCGCCTATCTTTAAGGGAGTGGGGTGGGAAGTGAGAAGCAAGAGGCTGAGTATCCAGATATTTCACTCACCGAACGAAACGGAGTACGAGCCACTTTACTTTGATATTCTTTGAGGTCGTGGTATTTCACCAGTGAACTGTGTACATATACTACTCTGTGTAAAAAGTATCGGGTATATGTCAATAAAGAGACCCGCGTAAAAGAGGTCGTTCTAATTTTTTTACTGCATGTTGGTAGCACTGTACTGATTTAGCGCGCAAAATTTGAACGGGATCTGTCATTTAATTTGTTTTAAACTAAACTTTTTGTTGGTCATAGTTTTGAGTCCTCGGCGATTTTTACAATGGAAAATATTGTTGAACAAAGAGTGTGCCTTAAATTTTGTGTTTCGAATGATATTTCATGTGGTGGATCACTAAAAATGTTGCGAAATACCTACGGCGAATCATGTATATCGAAAACAAGGGCTTATGAATGGTATAAGGCTTTTAAAGAAGGCCGAGAAGTAGTAGTAGACTTGCCTCGTTCTGGTAGACCTTCAACCGCTACGACCAAAGAAAACATCGACAGAATCAAGAAGCTAGTGCTCGAAAAACGACGTATGAGTCTGAGAGCTGAAACCGCGGCAAAGTCGCACCAAAATCAAGGTGATGCTGACAGTTTTTTTTGATTACCGTGGTGTGGTTCACTCAGAATTCCTTCCAGAGGGAGAAACAGTGAATAAAGAATATTATTTAGGTGTCATGAAGCGTTTGCGTGAGAGTATCCGCCGAAAACGTCCAGATTTGTGGCGACACAACTCATGGATGCTGCACCATGATAATGCACCATCACACACAGCCATTATAGTGAAAGAGTTTTTAGCGAAAAATTCAACAAACGTTCTCGACCAAGCACCCTATTCACCTGATATGGCTCCGTGTTCTGTACAAACAAGTACCTATGTTTTGAGTTTCGCGGTTTATCATTTTATGTAAGGAGGGTAGTTATTTTTATGGCTATGTAAGATTTGATCGATTTGGACAGACGTTGTTCGGTCGTTCGTAATTGTAATTGTTACGAAGAACAGGTTGCTTTTTATTGATTTGCTTTTAATGAAAGTATTGTGTGAATTGGGAAACTATATTTGTGAGTAGTGGCGATTCGAGTTGTGGGGCCCTATTGTGTCGTCGGTCGCTGCTTTTAAGATAAGTCCTAACAGTTTTCTATTTTGATTGGCCAATCCGAGATTAACTGAGTAGGTTTAACAGGTAGCAGACCCTTACTTCGGTAAGTCTATTGCCCTTTTTTGAAGTTCATTTAACCACCAATAATATTAGCCTTGCGCAACGCAAGCTTTAGTTCGTGCCCCTTTGCACCCTCACTGCCCTGGTGTATCTTCCACTGCGCACCCTGGGTCAGCGAGGGACGGTACTGAACATAATGTGTGGTAGCAGAGCGTGGTTGGTGTAGTTAGTACTTAGCGAAATAATCGCAGTTATGAATAGTTGTTTTGTTCAGCCCGCGCTGAAAATGTGTAATTAATTTGTTATAATACATCAATGCTTGGGTAATTGTTTGTAGTTTTTTAAATTCAGTCATTTAGTTTACCGTTAGAAGCAAGTTTAATATAAATTGAGTTCACTGCGGCCTACGTAAATACCTACCATTTTACAAAAAAAAAAAAAATTCTGCTTAATGATTTGTATTTGTTTGACTGTCTGTTATTATTTACTGAACATATTGGGTCATTGCTTATTCTATATTTTCATATAATTGTGCAACCTTAATAGGCAATAATTTAACTTTTTTTTATGTCGTAGGTATTTGCTCAAGTTATAAAATCGTTGGTCACAGAGTAGCATCGATTAATCGAGACAGCATAAGTCCACAGTGTAGTGAAAGAAATTAATTGTTTTGAGTATCGATAATCGTTTCACTTGATTCGATTACAATAATCGATTATATTTTTTATTTTTTTTATTTTGGAATTGTTTATTTGTTGTTTTTTTTTAATAAAAATGTCTGCCTTTGCTTCCGTTAAGGACTCGGCGGGTAAAATCCGCTCAGAATTGAGATGGTTCTCAACTGCAGCCGCTTTGGTGGACAGGCACGATAGAAACGAGTCATTGCTGGACCGGTACAGCAAATTGGATAAACGTCAAGAGTTTGTGGATGACATGTACCGCAAATTTAATACCTATATACAGGATGTCACCTTTGATGAATACTCGGAATCGCATCGTGAGTTAGTACATGCTGATTATGACCAAATTCTGGAGTGTGTTGATCGAATCTCTCAGCGTGCACGAAATATCTTGGCTTCCAAAGGAAGTGAGCCTCACCTCACCACAGAGGTCAAGTGTTCCTCGATAGGTTTGTTGAGTAAACTCCCTACGTTAGATTTGCCGCGTTTTGACGGGCGTTTGGACCGCTGGCTGGGCTTTATTAACTTGTTTGAAAGCTTAGTCCACGCAAGACCAGATTTAGGTTCAGCACAGAAGTTAGCGTACTTGTTTTCCGTATTGGATGGCGAGGCAGGGGGTCTGGTACAGCATTTAGAAATCAACGATGACAATTACATGGTTGCACGAACGTTATTGTTAAAACGCTACCAAAATAAGCGCTATCTGGCAGATACACATATTTGCCAGCTTTTAAATTTGCCATTGGTTTCCAGGGTCTCGACATTGAGGTCCGATTTGTTGAACCCTCTGATGATAGCCATTAACGCACTGGAGAGGTTGGAACTACCAGTTGGCGCTTGGTCATACATGCTCGTTCACATGGTTTTGAAAAAACTGCCTTCTGATCTTAGGGCTCGATTCGAACAGAAATATGGTGGTGACGATGCCACATATCTTCCTTCATTTGAAGAACTGAAAAAGTTTTTAGAGGACGAGTGTCGTATGTGTGACATGACAGTCACTGACAGGCTAGTTAGGCAACAGCTGCCACAGCCGCGCTTACCGAATCGTAACCTCGCCCATGGGGGACCAGAGGGACGCCGGCCCCCTCGTTTTGCGGTTACTCATTCTAGGCTGGAGTGTGCCTATTGTAAGGCGTCTGGGCACAAGGTTGCAAATTGTCTGGAGTTTGCTGCGCTGCATGTGGCCTCACGCCGTCGTTTGGCCAAGGCTCGAGGTTGGTGTTTCTCCTGTTTAGGGGATCACTTCCAGCGCTCTTGTGCGGACCCTCGCCCATGTGTTGTTTGTGGAGGGCAGCATCTGAAGTTATTGTGTGCGAATGCGAATAGAATTGAGCATCATCATGACGGCCGGGGATCAGTCACAGGCGGGTATCAGCGGAATCAAAATCGTAGTTTAGAGCCACGCCCATGCTCTCCTCGCATTGTCGACCATGGTATCGTGAGCCATCCACAGACTCGTCACACTCCGTCTCCACCCCGTGACCACCGTCTCCGTCTTGGGTCCAGCTCGCCCAATTACAGGCGGGTAGAACAGGCTTCGTCGTCGCGTGGTGTCACTGATAACCGCTCTCGACGGGTTGTTCACTCACCCATTCGAGTTGATTGTTTGCTACCTAGGCGTGAATAGGAACCAGGCGTCTGCCCCCGCTATGTACCTCCCCCATTTGAGACCGTACTCCTGCCTACTGCATATGTCAGAGTCTGGGGACGGACGGGTGCCTCTGTTGTGGTTCGGGCAATTCTGGACACAGGCTCTCAGGGGTGCATAGTGTCTTCTTGGTTGGCGGGGCAGATACGCCTACAGGTTCGAAGGTATCCTTTTGTTACAAGAGGAGTCGGGAACGCAGTTGTGGCCAATGTGGGGGGCCAAGCCTTGTTTGCGTTCTCTCCGATTGAGTCATCAGAGCCGTCCATTGGATCGTCGGCTATAGTGATGGACAACATTTTGGGTAACCATCCAGAGAAACAGTTGTCTCCGGCGGTTATCAATTTGGCTTCAAATTTGAACTTGGCAGATCCCAATTTTGGTACACCTGGATCGGTCGACTTGTTGCTTGGCGCCGATGTCTTAGGTAAAATAGTATTAGGCAATATAAGGTTTTTGCAGCCAGGTGGCATGGTGATTGTGCCTACAATATTCGGCAAGGCATTAATGGGGCCTGTACTTACTACAGCCACCCCTCCACTTGAACCAGACACTGTATTGTCTGTTGGCTCTGCTCTTTCTGATGCAGTTCAGAAGTTTTGGGAGACCGAGGAGCCACCAAAAGCGTCACGCGTAAACCCGGAACACGAGGAGTGTGAACGGTTCTACAAAAAACACACTAGTCGTCTCCATTCTGGCCGTATTATGACCCGATTGCCGTTTCTTGCTGTACGGCCGCCTCTTGGCATCTCGCGACCTACAGCAGAAAAGCGTTTGTTGGCTATGGAGCGTCGCATGAGCAGGGATCCACTTCTCAAGGAGAAGTATGTTGAATTTATGCGTGAGTATGAAGAATTGGGACATATGTCTGTGTCAAAATTAGATTGGGCTTCAGAGGAGCACTTTTTTCTACCCCATCATGCGGTGATCAAACCATCCAATGGCAAGTTGCGCACTGTGTTTGATGGTTCTGCGCAGACTTCAACGGGTGTTTCTTTGAATCACTGCCTACATGGTGGTCCCAAATTGCTTAAGGATCTATGCGACGTCATCACGCGTTTTAGACGTCACCAGGTCGTTTTTGTTGCTGACATCAAAATGATGTTCAGACAAACGATTATACACCCTGACGACCGACGTTATCAGTTAATATTGTGGCGAGAAAACCCTCACGATCCCATCATTGTTTATGAGCTCAATACGAACACATACGGGCTAAAGTCAAGCCCCTTTTTGGCAATTCGTTCTCTTTGGGAGCTTTCGGATCGGGAGCGGTCGGCCTACCCTCGAGCGTCAGCTATCTTGAAGGAGGATCTGTACGTTGACGACATTTGTACTGGTGCCTCCTCAATCGAGGAGGCTGTCCAGCTACGGAATGAAATTATCGATATTTTGGCCTCCGCAGGTTATGAGTTGCGTAAATGGATGTCCAACTCACCTGATCTTCTAAATGATCTACCCGACGACCATCAGCAGGACCCTTATTTATTTGAAAATGTGGAAAACCCTGCTATGATCACTGTCCTTGGCATTCAATATAAACCAGTCCAAGATATTTTCACATACAACGTTGATTTAGAGATCCCGTACACTTGGTCTAAACGATTGGTGTTGTCCACCGTTGCCAGGACCTTTGACCCTAATGGGTGGGTATGTCCTGTGATATTTTGGGCGAAATGCTTCCTGCAAAGGCTTTGGACTGCAGGACTCACCTGGGACGAGCCTCTTACAGGAAATTTTGTGGAGGACTGGCTTGAATTCGTGTCTTCTCTTCCTGACATCAACAAAATCTCGCTCCCTCGATGCATACTTCCTTCTGGTAAGTATACAGCAACCCTTCATGGGTTCTCGGATGCCTCTGAACGCGGTTATGCTGCGGTGGTATTCTTGCGTGCTGTTTGTTCGAATGGCGACGTAATGGTTTCGCTGGTCATGGCAAAGAGCAAGGTCGCACCGCTTAGAACCGCGTTGACGATACCAAAATTAGAGTTATCGGGTGCCACTCTTCTTGTTCGACTATTAAACCACGTACATCAATTGTTGTGCCAGACGGTAAATATCAGAGCCACCTATGCCTGGACTGACAGTCAAATTGTTTTATGTTGGTTGAAGGCGTCAGTTCACACCTTGGAAGTTTTTGTGGCCAACCGGGTCTCTCAGATACAAAGTTCTGAGGTGCCGTTGATTTGGAGACACGTACCTGGTGAGATCAATCCAGCTGATTGCGCGTCTCGGGGTTGTATGGCCTCTAGTTTGATTGACCACCCTCTTTGGTGGGGACCAGACTGGTTAAAGTGTCCAGAAGCTGACTGGCCCCAAACGCCCGCCTTGGAAGTTACTTCGTTGCCTGGATTGCGAACCCTTGCCATCGAAAAGAGAGACTGTTTGTTTGATCCTGATTTCTTGCTGAATCGTTACGGCTGTTTAGATAAATTGGTGTGTGTCACTGCTTGGATTAGGCGCTTCTATTACAATTGTAGACACCCGAATAGTCGGCACGTAGACCCATTCTTGACACCACAAGAGCGACAGGATGCTCTTTTGTATTGGGTTCGATTACTGCAAGGAGTCCATTTCGAAAATGAAATTGATATTTTAAAATCGGGAAATTCTAAATTGTCTGGCACTATTCGCAAGTTGAGCCCTTTTCTTGACGACTCTGGTATCTTACGTGTTGGAGGACGTTTGAAAAACGCGAACATACCATATGGTGCACGTCATCCCATATTGTTACCCAAAGGGGGACACTTTGTACAATTGTTGGTGTCTGATCGTCACATTAAAAACTCTCACGCTGGATGCAATGCCCTATTGGCTATATTGCAACGAGAATTTTGGATACTTGCAGCTCGAAGAGTTATACGTAGTGTGGTCTTCCGTTGCATGCCTTGTTATCGGCTTAAAGCCGCTACCATGCAACCTATGATGGGTGACCTCCCCTCTGATCGTGTCACAGAGGCAAGACCATTTGCTGGAGTTGGTACAGACTTCGCTGGCCCCTTTTGTATCAAGACTTCTACTTTACGCAATAGTAAGACGGTCAAGGCTTATTTGTGTGTCTTCGTTTGTTTGTCCACTAAGGCGGTGCATTTAGAGTTAGTCTCATCCCTCTCTACTGAGGCCTTTGTTGCGACACTAGACCGATTTGTTTCAAGAAGGGGACTGCCTACTTTGATTAGATCCGACTGCGGAACAAACTTTAAGGGTACAAATAATTATTTAAAGGATGTACATGAGTTCTTGACAAACAACCAAACAAATATTGGCCACAGATTATCTAGCCGCAGGATAGCTTGGCGTTTCAGTCCGGCAGCCTGCCCACATTGGGGCGGCATTTTTGAAGCCGTAGTTAAAATCACAAAAACACATTTACGACGAGTTATCGGTGACTCAATATTAACATTTGAAGAACTCGCCACTGTCTTTTGTAAAATCGAGGCCGTATTGAACTCACGCCCATTGTGCCCGATCTCTTCAGATCCGAATGATTTGGAGGCCCTTACGCCGGGTCATTTTTTGATAGGACAGCCACTCAACGCCCTGCCGGAATATCCTTTTGACAATGTACAACCTAATCGTCTCTCGCGATTTGAACTAGTGCAACAGCTCACTCAAAGCTTTTGGAAACGTTGGAATTTAGAGTATCTACATATTTTACAACAGCGCGTTAAGTGGACTGACAAAACTGATCCACCTCGGGTTGGTGACCTCGTTTTGGTGAAAGATGTCAACTTGCCGCCATTATCTTGGCGTAGAGGGCGCATCCTTAATTTAGTTTATGGTACCGATGGTGTGCCTCGATTTGCCGAAGTTAAGGTGGACGGTTCGGTACTGAAGAGAGCGGTGGCAACATTATCGCGATTGCCAGTTGAATAACGGCCAGGTTGACCTGGCCGAGGCGGGTAGATGTTCTGTACAAACAAGTACCTATGTTTTGAGTTTCGCGGTTTATCATTTTATGTAAGGAGGGTAGTTATTTTTATGGCTATGTAAGATTTGATCGATTTGGACAGACGTTGTTCGGTCGTTCGTAATTGTAATTGTTACGAAGAACAGGTTGCTTTTTATTGATTTGCTTTTAATGAAAGTATTGTGTGAATTGGGAAACTATATTTGTGAGTAGTGGCGATTCGAGTTGTGGGGCCCTATTGTGTCGTCGGTCGCTGCTTTTAAGATAAGTCCTAACAGTTTTCTATTTTGATTGGCCAATCCGAGATTAACTGAGTAGGTTTAACAGGTAGCAGACCCTTACTTCGGTAAGTCTATTGCCCTTTTTTGAAGTTCATTTAACCACCAATAATATTAGCCTTGCGCAACGCAAGCTTTAGTTCGTGCCCCTTTGCACCCTCACTGCCCTGGTGTATCTTCCACTGCGCACCCTGGGTCAGCGAGGGACGGTACTGAACACTCCGTCTGACTTTTTTTTATTTCCCAAGTTAAAATTACCACTTCGAGGAAAACGTTTTGAGTCAATAGAAGCCATAAAAGAAAATTCGCTGAATGAGCTAAAGGCCATACCGCAAATAGCCTATGAAAAATGTATGGAAGACTGGGTGAAGCGGTGGAGATGTTGTATTGCAAGCGATGGGGCCTACTTTGAAGGCGATAAAATAAATTTAGATGAATAATTTGTATTTTTTGTTTTATTGACAAATTCCCGATACTTAGTACACAGAAGGTATATATACTTTGAAATATTTATTTATACACCTAAGTGTACCTGGGTAACAGAATTACAACAAATTCAGCAATTTCAGTAAACATGCAGAGTATTAGAAATGTTTACGCCATTAGAAATACTTCGATGACGTGAGCTATTTTGTTAATTAGTTATTTATAATTTTGCTAAAACTACTTAATATTATTAAAGCGCATTTATTGTCAATTAATATTTACTTAAAGCAATTATTAATTATGAAATTATTAATAAGTAACATTGTATCGTCACGAATTTGTTGTACAATACGTGTGCAATATCAAAACAAAACTGTCGCCTATAAAACCTGCAGGTTTAGTACGGATTCAGACGTCCCGAGTTCAATTCTGAGTCGAACTTTTCAGAGGTCACATGTAATATTTAAATGAGAACAAATAAATTTTGCCCAACGTATGATTATAGGTAGGCATTCTAATCATTTATTCTAAAGAAAGAAATGCCTGAATTGATTGCGGTGTCGAGGTTAGCGGGTTCGATCTTCATCCGACTATATTTTTTATGACAAGCATGAATGTTTGCATCGCGTCTGGATGTTTTTCTATGTATTATAAGTATGTATTTACAAAAGAAAAATATATATGTATTAATATCTGTTATCTAATTTCCATAACACGAGCATTTAGTTGCTTAGCTTGGAACTAGAGGGCGATGTGTGTATTATGTCCAAGATATTATTATTATATTTTGATTTTACCAATTGGTGAGAATTAATTATCAGTAACAATTGGATGTCACTACTGGCATATTCAATATAGCGAATTAAATCGTTTCGCTTCATACAACAGGTATGCATGATCAGTTGGCAACCGACCTTCGCGAAGCTGGTCCAGGTACGCCAATATGTACATAAAATGCAGTGGCAACTGGCAATGCAGTAAAATTTACTCAGCCATGACACCAAATATTTATTATGTTATTATTTAGCGCACATATATGTATGACATAATGTGATTACACCTACTAAATTCTACAATAATATTACATATGTTACTTGAATGCAATGGAAATTGTAAATAACTTCTTTGAAAACTTATAGTTTGTTTTATCTATACTAGTAAAGCATAATATTATTAAGAACTATTATTCCTATTTAAGAAAATATTCCAGGTATTGCTTATTTCTTGACGAAGGCAAATAGGAGCAGGGGTTAAATTAAAAAAGTTGTTTAATCAAAAACAGACGATTTTTTTCCAATCGACAGCTTTTTCTTTTAAATATAAAAACCTTGTCTCCTTGGTCTGAAGGTCGGGAACCCCGTCCAGTGATTATAAGGAAAATTTGTGTGATAAATAAAAAAGATTGATGTAATCGTGTATGACAACAGATTCCACTGACTGTTAAATTTGGGAGGTAAAAATTCGGCGTGACGCGGCTTAACGGGCGCTGCCAACGCCACATATAACCTCTGATACGACGCACTATAACCTTTTTTTAGTAATAGAACTAAATTATTCTAATATATACACAGTTCGCGGTAATACATGTGTAAAAAATTTATATATATATATTTTATGTTTTTATACACATTTGAAATGAATGTATAATTGTTTGGAATTGAATTGCCTCTTTTGTGTTATATTGTTTATATTTGCTGTAGCAAAATATTGTTAATCTGCTAACTAAACATTACTGTTAATTGGTAAGATTGTGTGCAATATGACGTTTCTCACCGGGCAAGCTTACTAGTTTCTTTTTTTTTGTTTGGAATCTTGAATAAGTCATGCTCACTGAAAGGTCCTTGCTTATGGCGGCGTCGTTGATCGGGTCGCCACCTTCCCTAAAATATGGCGAGGGAGGCGATGGCTGAGATATAGGTCATGCTCGTGAACGGGTGCTGTTTGTGGGGACTGGTCTGTTCAAGCGCCCAAAGAATATTAACGTACTGTGTCCTAAGTTTGACGTGAGGGACCTCATTTTGCTCTATAAATTATTCTAATAATCTGTAATTTAGTTTACTTATAATTAAGTAAAATCAAAAAAAAAAGCTAATAAAAAGGACTTCCCTAAGTTTCTTGCCAATTCTTCTCAGGACGTGAGTAATCGAATTGGCGGATTGAAAATATTGACCTTCATAAGTGTCTTTAATGACCTGAATTGAATAAATGAGATTTTGATTTTGATTTAAAGCTATATGGATGATAAAAATTTAATAGACCTAAGCAGAGATAGAGAGAGAAAGAGAGAATCTAATCGAATATGAAAATGAATTTTCATGCATGGTCATGAAATAAATAATAAAAAATACATGTACTAGTTGAAGATGATAAAATTACATAAAATTGTTAGACAAACAATTCGCATGCAAATTCGAGACCTTTCATTTGAAACAGAGACTGTCCTACTAAACTGTTGTTGAGGCTTTAAAAGGAATTAAAAGATCAGAAAAAGTATTCTTAAAACTGTTGCAAAGACTATAAACGACCACTGATTTAAATTTAAGATAAATATCTTATAAAAGTGACAAATGTACGTCTCTTTGAGAATAAAGCTTTTAAACCCAAGAGAGAGAATTCCAATGAACCCATAATCTATCAACAACATTATGGAAACTTGGTTTGGATTTCTCAGAAAATTAAAACTAAAAACATCTACATTATAACACGCACTTTAAAAAAATACCATCGGATTTTCCACTTTAATTTCGTTTAATCAATACCGTTCATTAATTATTTATTTTAAGAAGTGCTTTTCTTGTTATTATGTTATAAATAATTCTATCAATTAATTACCTACTAACTATAAAAAAATACCAGAAATAAAGTCTATAAGATATTACGTAATCATTATAAATATTTTCTTGAATATGTTTTGAGTTAAAAATATATTGATTATTTAACATTTAAATGTGTATAAAAATATAAGCAATTCAATATTTGTCAAATAGCATTATTTATTTTACTAATAATTATTTAATATCAAAATATTGTTGTCACAGAATATCCTTAATAAGGGGCCGTCCATTAATCACGTGATGTTTTTTTCATCATTTTTTGACCCCCCCTCCCCCTTGGTGATACGTCGTGATGTTTAACAGTACCCCCCCGCCCCCTATCCAACATCACGTGTATTTTAAGAGTATCTTTAATTCATCATCAATCTCCCTGGTCGAGTACTCGAGCGGCCCGCTTCTGAATCAGAAAGTCGTGGCATCGCTTCTAGGCTCACAACAAACATCATCATTACCAATAACTTTTCGAATTTTTTTTGCCTTCAAAAATATATTTATTTTCCTTTTAAAAAAATGTTTACTTCGTTTATTTTCCCGCCATCACAAACAAACACTTCTACTTAATATTTTTTAAGTGTGTGATGCTTTTAAAACAATTACGAACATCCATTAGACCCATGTAATATGGTACTAGACCTACAAATAATTTAAAAATAAGCTTAGTTTTTAATCTATCATAAGTAAGCCTGTCTATTAGTAGTTTATGGATTAATAGGGACATTGCCTTCACTGAACTTAGAACTTTTAAATACAATAGCAAACTCAGTATCACTCAGTATTGAAGTCTCTCGAGGATACGGCTTCTGATCCAGAGGTCCGGGTTCGATTCCTGACACGGGCTCACACCAATGACTTTTTGAAATTGTTTTCAGAAGTTACATGTGATAAATATCGATTACTGAAAACTTTGTGTCCGGTATGGCAATAGGTTCGCCACCTATTCCATTTGGGACGTAAATATAACGGCGAGACGAGGCTTAACAGCCGCTGCCTACACCTTCGGGTAACAAAAGGCGTGAAATTATGTTTATATTGGTATCTACATATTATATGTCAGCAGTATACACTAAACATTCGTGTTTTTTCTGCATTAAATACGTATTTACGTCAAACAGTTCACAATAATATCATGTTCAACCGATTCATCAGTTATGGAAAATAACTAAAGGTTGACCCGCGAACAGTTCAGAGAACAACTCACCATAATTAACCAAATGATTAATTTTAATTGTTTTCTTTCACAAATGTAGTATAAAACAGTTGTTTATACTACATTTGTGAAACAAGTTTATTGTATCTTTTTTTAAAAATGACACAGTTTTTTTTCGCTTTTGTTGACTTTTATTAATTATATTATTTTATTAATTATATAATAAGTATATATTTATCAACAGCATCATTATATATTTGAAAGATATAAATAAATATAGATATGAATTTGAAATTTATAAATATTTTAAATAAGTGGCGCCTTTTATGAGGGAATGCGTTTGATAGATTATTCAAAATATGACGTTTAATTATTGAAATATGTATGGTGAATTAGGTGACATTTTGTGACTTTGTAATTTGGAGGGTAGATCTCATTTTATGTTGTTTGTTTGTTGCTATAAAAAGACGTGTATTCATTGTATTGGAACACTTATTGTGAGCGATCGAAGCAGACGGAGCTCTGAGTCTTCTACTACATAAAGGCTAAGTGGATTTATCAAAATAAATATTAATAACATATTAAATGCTAAATAAATAAATACTATTAGATGAAAATTAAATAAATACTAATAATAAATAATTTAATTGATAAAAATTAATAAATATTAATAATAATTAAATAAATAAATATTACCAAATAAATTCAAATTAATAAAATAATGAATAAATAAATTTTAATGGTTTTTATTACAAAAATAATTGAAACAAATAAATTACTAATACGATTCTATGAAATGTGGTTTTTGTTACTACCTGACTTCTAGTAAATAATATATAGTAATTAATCTAACACGTTCATGGCAAATAAAGAAGTGGGAATTTAGGAACAAATTGAATAAATGTAATGATAAGTTTTTCGTATTTCCTTATTGATATTTAAAAAAAAAACTTTTTGTCCGTACAGTTTATTTGCACGTCTGCACTTGGAAAACTGACTTTTTTAGAAACTTAAAAAAGGTTGGAATTACAAGTTACAAACTTTTTACAATAATTGACAGAAAAAAAATGCATATTCTAAATTTAAATTTAGTAGAACATTATTCCCAACACTAGTAATATAATAACATTATATTACTAGTGTTGTACCAAAAAGTCTGCAACATTGATATAGCGCAGCGGTGCGCGGTGTTGCAATCGAGATGAGCATGTAGCGCTTTAATAGTGCCAAAGCGCTACTTATTGAAGACTAATAGTTTCAACTTTCAACAATATGCACCAGACACTTCTTTTATTGCACATATTTACAGCCGGTCCACGGGAGTTGGCAGCTATTTCATCAGTTGCAATTGCAACACGAGCAACGGA
Source organism: Euproctis similis (assembly GCA_905147225.2). Lineage (NCBI taxonomy): Eukaryota > Metazoa > Arthropoda > Insecta > Lepidoptera > Erebidae > Euproctis > Euproctis similis. Next base: position 10,635,794 of record LR990106.1, read on the forward strand.
CCATGTTACCTCGCTGATTATCTGTTACATCATATTGTTAGCAGTTAGCGTTTCCTATATTAATGAAATTTTCTGAGGATAGCTAATGTCTTGTACTCGTATGTTATCAGTTAGATTCTTGTTAAAATTTCCTTTTTAATAATTTTTGGTATACTACTAGCTCTAGCCCGCCAACTTTGTTTACATTGTAAATATAATTATTATTATGATTACATGATCTTCAATCAATTTAGTAAATAAGCGAAAATGAATATTATAATTATTTAATAATTTAATAGAATGCTCTATTGTCGAGATATTATGAAAATAATGAATTTTTTTTTTTGTTCATATATAATTGGTTAGGCTCACAGAAATAGATCAAGATAGAACGGCCGCGATGGCATATTTCCATACATTTCGAGCGTGTCACTTTTTTGAAAAACCACGCCCTCAGCGTGACGTCATTTTCATTGTGAGCGGCGCGACTAGTTAGGAGACACTCACATTAGATTATCGATGTTAATATCGGCAACGTGTGTTAATTTTATTATTTTTATATTTTACTAACTTTATTGATTTTCTGTAACGATAATCATAGAAAGTAAAACATGTTAAATACTTCAATCCGACATATTAAAACCTAAAACATATTTTTCCAACAGTATATAAAATTTAATTATAAATATTTTACTGTCCTTGAAACTATAAATATTTATTAAATATTTGCCTTTTTGTAAGGGTTGGCCTCACAGTCCTGGTTAAATAACGAAGCCGAACGTCTACATATACCTCGGTTACTGCCCATTTGAGAAGAACGAGATGATTTTCCATCGGCGATTGGTCAAATTGGTGAAAACTTATACTGTCAAATAAACTGCTGCCAATGTAATTACGAAAAACTTTGGTTGAAATTTGTGGTGTTAGAATAAAGTAGGGACAAAGCAAGATATGAGCTGATACTCAAATTATTATTGAATTAATTTATCGATAAGTCCTAAGACTTATCGATAAATGGATAAATCGACATGGAGTGCCCATCTCTAACATTCGAATCACAGCGATTAACAGACACAGCGATCAACTGGCAGGTGTATTGTGTATTTCGTTAGATTCGACGTACATTACGCGTATAATTTATACGCGCAATGTTTTTGTATACGAGCGTTGAATGCGGACAGCAATGGATATTTATCATAACGAAAAAATATACAACGTGTGATCGTAATTATTGAACATAGTAAAAGTAAAACAATAATTTATAATCTCAAAAAAATACTTTCTACTGATTTTCTGTACTTACTGATCATACGAAATATTTCCTTTTTTCATATTTGATTCACTACTTTTGTTTTTACAATTTTTCACAGCATAATAAGGCATATATGTGACGTTTTATCTATTTTTTTACGTCCTGAACGCATGGCAGGAACGCTCTGTTATAACCTCATACTGTACCCTAAATACCACTCTCAGCCTTATTCCTTTGAGTCAGCATTTTGATCCTTTCTTCATCATACATCCAGTCTAAGACGCCAGTCAATTCACAGCTTTCGCGTATAAAGGTTGCCTAAAGGTCTCTCTCCCTAAGTAATTAGTGAATAGTGTAATTATTAATACAATAAATCTTTCTATAATTAAAAATCCTTTTTTTAAAACCATCTCATAGAGAGACCCCATAACATTTTGGTGGCAGCGGTGGGATACGGCATTCGCCAGTGCTTTCGCGAAGCTCCGTTATTCAGTGAAAAAACAAAATACGTAAAAGTGAATTACTCCCGTATCCTGCTACCCCGCAAGCAATCCAGTTGGCATCCAGTAAAGCGAAGTGCAAGCATCCGGCGCGTCAAGCTAGCCATCCAGCGAGCACCCTAAAAAGCTTACATCCAGCCAACATCCCTGCGAGCATCCTAGAATAAATCTATCTACGTCCACGTGAGCGAGGCAAGCTCATATCCTTCAAAATCTCTGTGTGCTAGTGTATTCTTTACAAAATATAATTCATTCAGTGGTCCATGAGTGTTAGTGAATAAGTGCGTGAAACGTAATATGCAGCTGCGAGTGTTACTAATCGTCGCCGCCCACATATTCTTGTAAGTCTGAACTGATATTTTAACTACTTAAACTGTGAACATTGACATTTTAAATATTTTATTAATTTTATTTGTTACTCTATTTCATGTTATATTGTGTGTGTATTTTAACAATAGGTTTTTGTTTTAATTATTTAGGTATAGATTATGCCTAAAGGGTCTAAATACGTAGACTCTAAATTACATATAGAACTTCTTAATATTGATAATTCTGAGGAAAAATCTCCAATCCTATCACCTGTATTTACTAAGAAATCGAATTTAGAAATGGAACTAAATATATTACTTAAATTTGTTAAGCAGTATGATGGCTGCCGCGAGAAGTTGAATTCATTCATTACAAACTGTAATAATGCTTACGAATTAGCTACAGAATCACAAAAACCAATCCTTTTCAAATATATTTTATGCCAGCTAACGGGCAAAGCTGAAACAGCTTGCTCGATTAAAGACTTTACCTCATGGGACCAATTAAAAGACTTTTTGAAAACTCAATTCTCAGAACGCAAACACTACACACACCTACTCACCGATCTTCAAGAAAGTAAGCAGAACCCTTCCGAAAACGTCAGCCAGTTTGCGTTAAAAGTTGAGACCTGCCTATCTCAACTCCTTACCGAAATATCCCTCGCAAACCATAAAGCCAAAGAACTGTGTGGCCGTACAGCGGCTATGGAAGATCTTGCTCTGCACCACTTCTTAATGGGGCTACACCCGCGACTTTCCAATATAGTTCGATGCAGAAACCCTAAATCGCTTAACGAAGCTATTAACCTAGCAGTATCCGAAGAACGGATACAAGAAAATCTGTACAGACGTAATAATAATACATCCAGGGAAACCTTAAATCGTTCTAACCCCAGAACCCCGATCCAATCCTATAATAACAAGCCTAGATTCCCAATTAAGCCAATGCATCAACCCAATACTTTTAATTCCAATAGGAACAATCAGATAACGTGTAGATACTGTAAGGACGTCGGGCACGACATATCTAACTGCCTAAGACGCCAAGCAGCCAATAAACGTTTTCCTAATAATCAAAACCAAAAAGAAGGACATAACTCCTCTTCCGGGAATCAACCCTATACAAAACCTCCTCAAATAAACTTCGTTGAAGAAAACGACCCGTATTCTGAGGAACAGGATGAGGATACCCAAGAGGTATCTTTAAACCTGTAAACGTTCTGCATTTGTGCCGAGCAGAACGTAGGAGTAAAGGCACATACATCCGTAATAATCCTAAACCCAAATCAACAAAGGTTACCCATAAGAACAACCACATCCTGAAAGATAAATCTTTTCCATTAGCTACTGAACCAATTTCAGTACCTCCCAAGGTTACCCGCAAAGGCAACCAAACCTTAAAAGATAAATCTTTCAAATTAGCTACTGAATCAATTTCAGTACCTCCTAAGGTCACCCATACAGGCGACCAAACTCTGAAAGGTAAATCCTTCGAATTAGCTACTGAACAAATGTCAGTACCTCCAAATGTCACCTATAAGGGCGACCAAACTGCGAAAGGTAAACCTTTCGAATTAGCTACTGAACCGATTTCAGTACCTCCCGATCTCAAAGAGATCTACGAAATCAATATCGACACGTCCAAAAGACTACTACCACATGTGTTAGTAGAGTCTCAAGTGTCGAAAATCCCGTTAACTCTCTTAGTAGACTCAGGGTCTGCCATTTGTTTACTAAAACAATCAGCTCTTACAAAACACCCTATTTTAACTCATAAGCCTGTCAGTATAAAAGGCATCGATCCGGGTGAAGAAACCACCCAAACTCTAGGATATTTTAATTTTAAATTCCGAATTTCCGACAAAAGAACAGTCAGCCATAAATTCCATCTGATAAAAGATATTAACTTACCATACGACGGTATCTTAGGAACAGACTTCTTAACTGCCAACAACTGTAACATCGATTACAGTCGCGATACTCTAAAAATAAATAATAACGAAATTAAAATTCATTTCTTTGACCCATGTTACATCATTCCTCCACGTACTGAAACCGTGATTGAGTGCAGCGTTGCAAACCCTGAAGTAAAAGAGGGTGCAATACTGGACCAGCACATCTCAAAAACTCTTTTAGTAGCCAATTGTCTAGTTAAGGTAAAAGATAATAACTTAATAAATGTCTCAGTTTTAAATACTTCTAATAAACCTATTAAAATTAAACGCAACCTCAAACTCGAATTAAATCCTATTGAGATATATCCAATCCAATCCACTCCTAATATCGAAAATATTAGTGAGCGCACTCAAAAGATATTATCATTTTTAAGAATTTCTCACTTAAATCAAGAAGAAGCTGATGCCCTTTTAAATCTGTGCTCACAATATTCAGATATATTCCACCTTCCTGATGAACCATTATCCTTTACTTCTAGCATTCAGCACGAAATTACCACCACTAGTGATGTACCTATTCATACCAAGTCATACCGCTTCCCAGAGTGTCACAAAAAAGAAGTTGAAGCCCAAATCGACAAAATGCTCGATCAAAATATTATCACACCCTCCACTTCTCCTTGGTCTTCCCCAATCTGGGTAGTACCCAAAAAATCAGACGCTTCCGGCCAAAAGAAATGGCGGATCGTCATAGACTACCGTAAACTCAATGATATTACAGTTGGAGAAGTCTACCCAATTCCTCAAATTTCAGAGATTCTTGACCAATTAGGAAAGAGCCAATACTTCAGCACGCTTGACCTCTCATCCGGCTTCCATCAAATTTTAATATCGCCAAAGGATGCATCTAAAACCGCATTTTCTGTGCCCCAAGGTCATTTTGAGTTCAACCGTATGCCGTTTGGACTGAAAAACGCACCATCAACATTCCAGAGACTCATGAATAGTTGTTTATCGGGCCTTCAAGGCTCCCGGTGCTTTGTTTACTTAGACGATATCGTTCTTTATGCTTTTAATCTTAAAATAGCCATCCAGAACCTTAGAGATGTATTCGACAGGTTAAGAAAGTTCAATTTAAAACTCCAACCCGAAAAATGTGAATTTCTTAGAAAAGAAGTCACATATTTAGGGCATATCATCACACAAGATGGCGTGAAGCCTAATCCAGAGAAAGTAAAAGCTGTAATCCAATATCCTGTTCCAAAATCCCCCAGAGACATCAAATCCTTTTTAGGCCTTGTCTCATACTACCGACGATTCATTCCTAACTTCTCAAAATTGGCTAAGTCTCTCACGTCACTCCTAAAGAAAGACGTCCCATTTGCCTGGACTAATGAGCAGCAGCTCAACTTCGAAACGCTTAAGAACAAATTAGTCGAAGCTCCCATCCTTGCATATCCTGATTTTTCATTACCCTTCCTTTTGACCTGTGACGCCAGTAATTACGCCATATCGGCCATCCTATCACAAGGTCCCATCGGGCAAGACCGCCCAATCTCCTATGCATCACGCACCCTAAACAAAGCCGAATGTAATTATAGCACCACTGAAAAGGAGTGTTTAGCTATAGTTTTTGGCACCAAAACCTTCCGACCCTACCTTTACGGTCGCCGCTTTACCATCGTGACCGATCACAAACCCTTGCAGTGGTTGTTTAACTGCAAAGATCCAGGGTCTCGATTGGTTCGCTGGAGACTGAAACTCGAAGAGTTCGAATACAATATCCAGTACAAAAAAGGGAAAATGAACGCAAATGCTGATGCATTATCCCGATATCCTGTAAATCCGATTCAACCCGAAGGATTAGAAGAACCCCCTTCACAACCTCAAGATTTAGATTTATTTGACCTATTAGAGTCACCACCATCTTTTCCATTAGATGAAATCAATCCCGATAACTTCCTAAATAGTCCTAACTTAGATCTCCTCGATGTCGAACCTACTGTATCTCCATCACCTCCCGTAACACAACCTGCTCCTGAAACAACTCCTGAAAACACTCTAGAAAACCTCCAAGCCGAAGTCCAACCTTTATACTCACCAAATCCAACCACAAATGACTATACAACTTTTCTGAAACAAATCGCCGATAAGAATAGCGTCTTTAACACGAATATCACAGAGCATAATCAAAGCTTGTTAAAAAGTACAAGTTCAATAATCATCATCCCTACTTCAATCGATTTAGACGAATCAAATCCTTACATATACGAAATCCTTGCTAATGTCAGCAATAAAGTAACAATCCTTGAGGAAGAGAAGCAACTATACAACTATTCAAAAATTCCCCTAGGAAATAAGATATATTATCTTCTATATACAAAAGTTCATCATTTCGACCAAACAACATTCCAAGGTATATTCGAATCCCTTAAAATAATCCGCAATGAATTTGTCGTTGAATCCGTTGATGAAATCAGCATTTCTGATTTCAAAGATCCTTTCGAGAAACATAGCTTTATTAAAATATATAATATTATTAACTATCTCTTCCATAATACAAATATACAAATTAATATATATCACAACAGTGTTACCTTCCCATCACCTACTGAAGTTAGTAGAATATTACACGACAACCACGATATACCTATCGCTGGTCACCTCGGTATAAGTAAAATGTATAACCGTATCAAAGACTTGTATTTTTGGAAAAATATGCGAGCAGACATTGAATCCTATGTTAAAAAATGTAAAATGTGCCAAGAGAACAAAGCTTTACGACTTGCAAACCGAGCACCCATGCAAATTACCAGTAGCTCCACTAAACCAGGCGAACGGATATCATTAGATATAGTTGGCCCTCTCCCAGAATCAGGTCCTGGGAAACTTAAATTCATTCTCACTTTACAGGATGACCTTACAAAATTTTCAACCGCATATCCGATACGTAGCACTACGGCAGAAGAAACAAGCGAATGTCTCTTACACCATATTTCAATATTCGGTATCCCCAAAACGATACTAACAGACCAAGGCACCAATTTCACTGCTGACCTTTTTAAAAGAACATGTAATTTATTGAAGATCAAACAACTATGGTCGTCTCCATACCATCCGCAAACACAAGGTGCCTTGGAAAGAAGTCACTCAACTCTGAAAGAGTATCTTAAATCCTTTGTTAATGAAGAGCAAACGAACTGGCCCCGGTATGTATATACCGCTATGCTTACTTATAACACAACAACACACTCCACAACCCACTACACACCCTACGAATTAATGTTCGGTAATAAACCGTTCATTCCCAATTCTATATGCAATGAACCCCTTGGCGCGACATACCCAGAGTATGTACGCATGCTACAAAATCGTTTTAAATACTCCCGCGACAAAGCTTTAGAAAACATAAGGAAAAGTAAACAAGCATCAAAAGAATACTATGATTCCCGTTCCCGACCTATACAGTATAAAGCAGGTGACTATGTATATTTAAAAAACCATCTAAGACTACGTAAGGCCTTATCACCTATCTGGAAAGGACCTTATAAAGTGATAAAAGTACATAGTAACAATACATTGACCCTATTAATAAATAGGCGCCATGTACGACACCACTTCGATCAAATTAAATTGGCCGAAGTTACTAGTTAGAGTAGTGCAAACCTGAGCTACATTATTAGATTACATTGTATTACAATGATAACATTTAATCATTGCAGTTGATGTTACTTTGTAAGTGGGTATTAAATATACACTATAAGTTATACTGTTTTAATACGAAATTTGATTTAATTTAGTTTAAATAATTATATTTTATTAGACCGTTATAATACAGAATATTATGTACTTAGATTAAGATAGTATACGTATTAATATTAAATAGATTGCTAAGTGAACATTAAATATATTTATAAAATAATTGTATTTACAGTGTCTCGGCTGGGCTTTCGGACTCAGAAAACTATGTCCAACCGTTTGTTTCAAGTCCCGGATTATACTTTGACTACATAGGAAAATTAAAAATTAATAACGGTATTTTAAATGTACTTTTACCTATAGATGTATCTCATCTTAAATTACATATAGAAAATACCCAAACAGCTTTTGAACTACTTTTAGACCTATGTAAGAGATTAAGCTTTAATACCGACCCAGAATGTCATAACACTATGGGCCCACTAACTGTGCAACAACAGAACATTAAGAAGCTATATGAATCAATTTCTTATATGATTGATAATAGATCCAAACGAGCTTGGATTCCTGGAATAGGTTCAATTTTAAAACAAGTTTTTGGTAACTTAGATGAGAGTGACGCAATGAAGTATGATCAGGCAATTGAATCCGCACAAAATAACCAAAATAGATTATTGTCATTAATAAAAGATAATATTTTAATATCAAATTCGGTCATAGTTTCACATAACCAAACAATTCAGAAAATAAAACAAAATGAAATAAATTTATATAACGCTATCACTAAACTCTCTGTAGTTGTTCAAAATTTAACAGAATTATCAAATACCATAAAATCACGACAGCAATTAGAATTTGTTTTAAATAACTTAGAAACATTCATGATCACTCTAACTTTTCAACTCGAAGATATAGTCAGTGCTATCGCGTTCTGTAGTCATAACATTCTACATCCGGTGATAATGTCTCCGGCTATGATTTACCAAGAATTAGTTGAGAATATAAGACACCTACCAGATAGTGTTAAATTACCACTGTATCTAGATTTAAGTTCTGTTCATACCATTGTACAACTGTCAAAATTAACATGTTACTATTTTAATAATAAAATTGTATTCCTTTTACATGTACCTCTTGTGTCTAATCAGGAATATATGTTATTTAATAATATAATTCTACCAACCCCGAATAATGTAAACCAGTCCGATATATTTAATTTAATTATACCTAATAGTAAATATATTGCAATAACAAAGGACAAGTCTAACTATTGTAACTTAGACTCACTAAAAGACTGTCAACAGATTATTGAGACAGAATATTTGTGTGAAATACCTATTATATACAGAACTGATTCGCAACCCAGTTGTGAAAGCGAATTGATATCTAAATCAGTCAAAAACATTCCTAGACAATGTGATAGTAAATCTATTTTTGGCAAAGTAAATACTTTTAAACCACTTATTAATAATAGATTCCTTTACTCACAGTCCAATCTCACTAAAATCTCATTGGACTGCCAAAACTCCAATCAGATAAAAGAACTAAATGTTCTAGGTATCGGTATACTCACTATACCAAACAATTGTGTCGCCTACTGTCAGGGCATTACATTAACACCTAAAAATCATTTTATTTTAAATTTAACTGCACCTATAAATTTACCAAATTTCGACCACATAAATAACAGTTACTCTACAATAGATAAAATACCAACTGTCAAGTACAATGTAACCCCTGTCCATTTAGAAAACATAGATATTAGTAATATAAATTTGTTAAACAAATTATCTACGCAATTATTGTCAAAAACTAATAAAATTGAGGAAATGCCATACATTGTCAAGTACGGGACACATTATTCAGTAGCCACTAGTATAGTTTTAATTACTTTTATTGTTTACTTAATATATAAATGTGTAATTCTATTTTGTAAACCTGGCTGCAACCTTCGTATAAATAATCTCCGTGAAACTTATGTTCCCGAACCAAACCCTATAGAAATGGAACCGCGACCACGAGGAATTCCTGCTCCTACATTAAGGACATCCCTTTAAAAAAAAAAAAAAAAACTTAACTTTGGGTTTCATCCCCCAAAGTTCAGTCTAACCGGGGAGGTGTTATAACCTCATACTGTACCCTAAATACCACTCTCAGCCTTATTCCTTTGAGTCAGCATTTTGATCCTTTCTTCATCATACATCCAGTCTAAGACGCCAGTCAATTCACAGCTTTCGCGTATAAAGGTTGCCTAAAGGTCTCTCTCCCTAAGTAATTAGTGAATAGTGTAATTATTAATACAATAAATCTTTCTATAATTAAAAATCCTTTTTTTAAAACCATCTCATAGAGAGACCCCATAACAGCTCGTTGCGTAATGAGAGCGAGTTTCGAAAAGCATGCAATATAGTGCAGGGTTTTGGCACGCTTGCCACGCCTATTCGCCGTTCTATCTTGATCTATTTCTGTGGTTAGGCTAGTCCAGGTTCAAACCAGGAACCTATGTCACAATCCCAGTACTATCGACATTATACTGATATTAAGAACTGCACACGTTCCTACTTGCAAACACCCGGGTACTCACATATAAGTTTCTTATTACATAACAATATAAATAAGCGAAATCTATTATTTATCATAGATAAAATAAAAGATCTAAAAGGAGCTAGCAGAGGTGGAGCCATCGGTTAGCTGCATGAATGGGTCCTACTATCTACAAAACTGGACTTCTTTACTATTATCGCATTCATAACATGCCGAAATAATCTCTCCGGTGCATAATCCCATGAAGCGTAAATCAAATAGGCACATCACTAACGCGGCAGAGAAAAGAAATGTCAGTGTCGGTTAATTTTAAATAAACAAAAAGAAAACCACGTATAGTGCTAAAACTTGTATATATTCGAAGGTAATCACCAATTCATATAAAACAGACCACACTGTGTGCTAATAAGGCCTTGTATATAGCAATCGCTAAAATAACCAGTTCAATTATAAATAATCTTGAGAAATATTGGGGATTATTTTAAAGTACTAGCTGACTCGAAAGTAGGCATATAAAAAAACAGTGAACCACCCCTAACATTTAGGGGTGTGAAAAATAGATGTGAACCGATACGCGGTTACGTCTGAGAATAAACACACACTATTTCATCAGAATAGCACGAGCTATTTCAGCCAGTTTAGGAGTTCCTCACTCCCCATCCCATCCTTCTCTCAACTATATCTTAGATGCTAGCTACGCAACTGTGACCCTTTCTCCTTTGCAGGTGTCCATAGACGGTTTTAGTCGCTTACCAGCAGACCACCTGCAAGCTCGTTTGCCCCCTATTCCATACAATAAATACAAATAAATAACTCTTGGTGTAAGCTAATGTAAGTGAATGCTCCCTTTACAGTCATTATACATTACCTTAATATCATTTTAGTTAAACAAAAATAAAAAGCACTCGTTTAAAAATAAAGACTCATTTAAATTTAATATAATAATGTTTGTTATCGCGGTTATTGCACCTTTAATGCTAATTTAGTTTTACTTGCAAAACTATTCTAGTCTGCAATAAAAAGGTGCCCTAAGAGTTCTTCTCGTGAAAACGCTACAGTGCAGCAGAATAGTGAAGCGGATACTTTCTTCAAGAGTGCGATTTTAATCATAACAATTTATTAATTATTGATGATCCAGCGAACTTTTTCTCGCCCCAGAAGAGAAATAAAAATGGTCATTATGGGTTACCCCTAAGAGATAGACATATACCATCGGATTTTTTGTAGACCTTTTTTTTGAAGGTGTATAATAATGTAGTGAATGAAATTGTATATGTTGTTTAAATATGTATTTATAATTTCAACCGAAGCGTAATTTGATCTATTTATAAATTTATTTTCCTAACTTGATTTCAATGTACGACATTGCCTGTCATCGATATTTATCACACATATTTATGAATATTTATATGGGTACATGCTCAGTAAATCTTATAATTCTAAAACTATCATTAGTGACCATGAACTAGCTAAAAGTGTGCGTCATTTTAAATGCGGTTTTCACGCATGTCTTGTATGCAATTTGAAATCATTCGCTTGCCTTTTCTCTGGCAACCCGAAATTATGATGAGTTTACAATTGCCTTATAATCACCACGCGGTCCCCTGAATAGATACACCTCGAGGTAACAGTAACTGTCAAATTGACAGATAGGTGAGTACTGTTACATTGAAGTACCTCCAACGGTATTTTCAATTTTTGTTAAGATGGCCAGCAACTCTCTTAAAAATAATAAAACAAGATGTTGTTGTCTTGTTTTTTTTTTCATTTGCTCTTTGGAACTACTATGAATTTTGACAGGTGTCACTTCTGACAAATCATCGGCAAGCCGTGGTCAATCTACCTTTTCCTGGTTATTAGCGCAAGAAACTGTTTACATATTAGAGTTATCTATAGTTCGGTTTAATACAGTTAATTGATTTTCTTTTTGATGGTGATTTCTTTAATTTTATAACCTTTTATTTAGCTATCTTATAATTTATGTATTCAATGAGATCGATCTATGCACAATTTTTGTTTTAAAAAAATATCAAACTCATAACATATATGTTAAATAGTCAGTCAGTTGTGAAATGTTGTTAAGAAAAAATTTCTTAAGTAGTCAAATTTTCTAAAGAATCACATAGGTGTACCCATCTACCCTTTTACAAGATTAATTATAATTATGCAAATATAAGTCGCTGGAAAATACCCGAATATGAAAACATGACTGCCTATACAAAGACTTAATTAACAATGCATCATTTTTAGCATTACATTTACTTAATGATTTAAATATATCGTCATTATAGCATGAAGTACAATGGAAACTGAACAGCAAAGGTCTCCTTACAAAATGAAAAGGGTTATTAGGTATAGTATTTTGTACAACAATAACATCGGTGGATTTTAGGGTCAGTTTGTTGGAAATTAACATTAAAATTTGAAAACGATTGTTTGCGATTATTTAACATGTTTTTTTGCATGTTTACATAAAAAATATATTTGGAGACCTGATATTTTTAATAATTAAAGGTCCTCTTTGATTATTATCTTTTTAAAATAAAAAAAATGTAAAACCTTTTTACAATGTTTTTAATGAGTGCATATTTTGTACGACAAAAAAAAAAGTTTTTATCAGTAATTTTACTGATCTAAACCGACTCATCACCCTTCTGATATTATTTAAGGACGTTAAGAAACAAGAAAAAAGTTGGTTTGAAGGGGAGATGAAATAGAAAATAACATCCAAATAGATGTTCTAGATGACAACGTGTTATAGTCGCAAAGTCACAAATACCTGTTAACTTCCAAACGAGTCAAATTGGTAATTCCAGTATTTTGACCTTTATTAAATCGATTATCCTAACGAAGCAACAAAACAATTATAATGAAATCGACTTACACAAAAGTACTACCATTCATTTCTACTAGAATACTATGTTTAATTACTGAGGCAGAAAATTATTTTCTAAATGAGATTTATGAAGAAGAAATGCAGACAATGATGGAACTCAGCATAGCTAAATTGAGCTAGAAATTGTTATAAATAATACTAATGAACCTGATGAGAAGTAAGAAGGCAATATGGAAGATACATTAGGAATGTTGGTCAATGAAGGTCAAGGTGAAAGCTAATCATCATTAAGCGATGATCATCAACCAGTCATTACCACAAATGAGAAAAAAATAGAAGTCCCAAGTTCGATGTTGCAAAAAAGCATACGACAAAATACTGTGACTAAAGTTGATATTTGGATACAAAACTTGATGAGTTTATATATTTTAAGTTTTCTTTTTCATAACCAACCAAACTATTCTAATTAAAGGTTTACGTACATACGTAATAAACTCTTAAAAAAAAAATAGTTAGCTAATTGTTAAACAGTTTGATTGAATGGGCGTGTTCGAAGGTTAAATATTGCGGATTAAAAAAAAAACATCTATAATAATTTAATAATAATATAGTTAGGTATTACTAAGGAGGATACAATTATTTATTCGCCGTATTAACACTTCAACAAGGATAGATGCCAGATGAAAAAATAAAGGTAATCAATGATTTAGAAAGTGCGACAACTAAAAGCTTTGCAAATAACGCATCTGTACATTTTTTATTGTACTTTGTTCCTCCTCTTGATAATGTGCTTCTTATATTTACTTAAGAGCTTGCTCAATTGATCACTTGTACTGAAGTGATTTATACGATATAAAACGACAATAAAATGCCACATGTAAATATAGGAACGGTTTAATAGTTATCAAGTTTTGTTACTAGAATAACTTACATTTCGAAATGTTACAGTAAATAAACAAATAGAAAATATTATCAACTTTTACTCCTATTTAAAAAGTGGTACAGTTCGCTGCATGAATGCGTTGACTCAACCGGTGAAATACCACGACCTTAAGAATACCGACATTAAGAGACTCATGCTACTTTTCGCTCGACGAGAGAGGTATCCGGAGGCCCAACCCTTCCCATCCTACTTTCGACTTCTTCCCTATCCCCTTGTAAGAGGCTATCTATCTCCAGGTGTCCATGGGCGGCGTTTGATGCAATACCATAAAAAAATTCAGATATTCATGAATGAACATACAGTAAAATGATTGGAACATTTTGAACACTGACAATGTTGGCAAGCTATACTTATTACGTTTGGACTTAATGTCCATTGTCGATATGCGGACTTATACATGACTGAAACATGCTGAACCTGACTTAAAAGATACAGGTTCATCTCGTAGTCAAGAAATCCTTTACAGGTTTTCCCTGTATGTTTTTTAATGTTTCGAAACGAATTATGCGCTAGTGATGTGCCACACATTTTATTTGCTGAAAAAAAAACTTTTTTTTTTTTTCATATAATTTATTTATACGAATGACTTTCCCAGCGATGACCCACTCACAATTTAGATAGTCATTTCGTCTTCGAAAGTTTCAACACACAATCGAAATATTACTTTAATCAGACAAAGAAAGTATCTAGGTGTTAAATCGTAAATTTTTAGTCAGCCATCAATCACAGCATAGCCTGCGGCGGTTTTGTTGTGAACTTTCTTTGTTATTTTGTTAAAAATACAAAGTGATTAAAAATACAAGCTAAGTTTGTAGTGATATTTACGTGGATAACTAAAAACAATATCATGGGTTAACTTAAACTTAAAAGTATTACTATTAAGTCCTCTTAACTTAACTAAGGAGTGATGTGATCAATAACTTCCCAAATATCCATTTCCTTTCGTATAAGATTCCATGAATAAGCTTTCGATAAGACGCGGCTAATTTAGTCTTAAAAAATACGTCATGGCCTACCTCTAACACTTACAACCTTCGACTTTTTGTACTGTCTATCTGCTTGCTTTTTATTTTATCATGTTTTTCTTAATACTAAGAATAGTACTGATCGTAAAAATGTCTGATTCTATACATATTAATAAAGAGTTCTAACTGTCCGGGAAATATTTCATGATTACTAGGAGTTATCTTTCTGGGGATATACTTATAATGAACTCATTTTGTATGTACCTATGTTATGTTTATTCTACGTAATTTTTTTATATTTATATCTTTAATCTAAGTAACTTAAATTTTTATATCTGATTGCAACTAAAATAATGCAAGTAAACAATAATAATATCTTGGACACAATACACACAGCGCTCCCTAGTTCCAAGCTAAGCAACTAAATGCTTGTGTTATGGATACTAGATAACGGATATGAATACATATATACTTTTCTTTTGTAAATACATACTTATACACCCAGACGCCACACGAATATTCATGTTGGTCACAAGTATTTGTGCTCGGGTGAGAATCGAACCCCCGACCTCGTTGCTGCAGCCGGTAGTTTTACCAATGCGCCACGAGGCTCGTCAAATAATCTGGGATAGGAAACTAATAAAGCACGAAGAAAAGATACACAGAAGTCCAAACGGTATAGCTTTATCATAGTATTAACGTACACAATGATAAACTGAGATCTTAGTCCTTTTTTGGCCACTGGCTGCGCTAGAATTTCGGACGCAATGACGATGTCGATGATTAATAGTGTCCGACAGAGGCCTCGGCTTCGGCCATCTTCGGCCAAAAATCCATCTTCGGCGAGATTTTCGGCTTCGGCCGAAACCGAAGGTCCCGCCGAAGGTCCGAGAACACTCGGAATTAAACGAACTGTTACGAAAGAGTGACTGACGGACCGGACTGCACTTAGTTCAGTCCGGATACCTCTATCACCGCCAAAAAAGCGGCATGAGCCACTTTACGCCGATATTCTTCTTTAGCTGTGGATAATATTGAAGAAAATTATTAAATTACTAATAGTTTATAAACCTTCGGCTTCGGCCAAAAATAGACCTTCGGTCAGACACTAATGATTACGTATCGATACGTACGTTCGATTGTTAATATGACAAGCAAACACGCGTTGAAAAGTTGAAAAATCGAGTTCTTCTCGAAGGATGGCGCCCTCTACCGGCGAGGGTTCTTTCCCCTTAACATGATCATCATTGGGCTCCTGTGTATATTCGTGTAATAAATGATGTATTTAGTTACAATTATAAATGTATTTGATTTTTATTTATTTATATAGCATGACCGGCAGTTGTGGCGCTCTATGGGTGAGGCCTACGTCCAGCAGTGGACCTCAAAAGACTGATGATGACGATGATATAGCATGTAATTAAAACGTAGCAATCTAGTTGATCGCTAAAATGTGTCAAGTTCTAACTAACCCAAGGTGGGCGTCATACATCTTGTTCAGTAATTATAACGCAGCTGTGTTTATTAGGTATTTAACAAATATGCTTTAGCAATTTTATCGATTTCTACAGTCAGTTTCCTCAATTCCATAAATCTTAATTCCTACAAATATTATAAATACGAGAATCTGTCAGATGTTTCGAAACCTTATTATTAAATATTCAAGTTTTATAAGCAGCGAGGACACGTTAGGTAATAAGTAATCATATAATTATCTGATAAAAGATTTAAGATAATAAATATATAGTCTAGTACTTATAGCATGAAGAAAAAAAGAAGTGACACCTGGGTACAGAACAATATATAAATACAATATTTAAAAAAAGTTGCATTTTGTCTATAACTGAACTATTTGAACTCAGCCTATCATTGTAAATACAATCTCGGTGGTCCAGTTAGCGCTTCTGATTCAGAAGTCATGAGATCGATTCCCTGCTCTTACACCAATGATTTCTCGTAATCCTGACAATGGTAGAGCCAAGCAGTTCCCTGCATGAATGGGCCATCTCGACCGGTGAAATACCACGACCTCTCAAAAGATCGACGCCAATTGTCTCATGCCGAGTTTCGTTCGATGAGAGAGGTATACGGAAGCTGGTTTGCCTTCCCTATCCTTTTTCTATCCCACTCCCTTAAAGGTCGACAATGCAACTGTAACACTATATGTGTTGTAGGTGTCCAAGTCATGTGTGCTAAATATCGATGACTGACAACTGACGGGCCTCGTGGTCATTGGTAAAACTACCGGTTGCAGCAATGAGGTCGGGGGTTCGATTCCCACCCGAGCACAAATATTTGTGACAAACATGAATATTTGTGTGGTGTCTGGGTGTTTTTCTATGTATTATAAGTATGTATTTACAAAAGAAAAAGTATATATGTATTAATATCCGTTATCTAGTATCCATAACACAGGCATTTAGTTGCTTAGCTTGGAACTAGAGTGCGCTGTGTGTATTGTGTCCAAGATATTATTATTATTATAACTTTCTTCCCGAATAGATGACTTTGTGCCCGGTGTAAGCAGGTTTGCCGCCTATTCCATTTGAGACGTAATATGACGATTCGGCGAGTTTGAGGCGTAATAGCCTTCTACCTTCGGATAGAAAAAGGCGTAAAGTTATGTATATGATTTAGAATATTTAATTTGATTCAACGTAATTGTACGTACGCCTTCGGATGTAATGAGCGTGAAGGTACAGGCATAAATTATAAACAGCAAGGGCTCAGCAATAAACAAAAGTGTAACTGAACTCAACATAGCCTTCCAAAGGCTGTTTTATCTGTCGGTAATTTCGAAATAGATACGATCTTTCTCGTATATTTTTACAAAATTGCTTCACACATACTATTTAATTAACTAACTAATTTAATATTAACTTATATATATTTAAACATGATGTTATATAATTATATGTCGATTAAAATAAAAATTATAGTCGAGATTGTTGTTTTAAATAAGTAATTTATATATTAAAAATAGTTTTTTTTTTCTTTATTTCTTTACTACGTTTTTATACCTAAATTCAATCAACTCTATGAATAAGATCCTCGTGAACTTTTTATTCTCGCTACGATATTTGGGTGTGGATTACATGCGGAAAACTGAAAATGTACACATAATTTTAACCATCTTACTAATAAGTATTATAAATATGAAGGAAGTCACAAAATTTGCATAAAGATAGAAGAAATTTCGCGAATTACACTTTCGTCGTGAACTGTTTAAGTAAATGACATGTTATTCATAGACTACACGATAATCCCAGTGATGCTATCCCATGGTTTAATATCTCTTTTATTTTATTTAAATCTAAAATAACTAAGTTATTTAACTAGTTTAGACAGTGGTAGAGCCAAGCAGTTCGCTGCATAAATGGGCCGGCTCCACCGGTGAAATACCATGACCTCTTAGAAGATCGACGTAAAATGGATCATGCCGCGTTTCGTTCGGTGAGAGAGGTACCCGGAGGCCCACCCCCTTTCCCCATCCTTTCCTATCCCCTGTCCCTTAAAGGTCGGCAACGCAAGAGTAACACTATATGTGTTGCTGGTGTCCATGGGTGGCGTTGGTTGCTTACCATCAGGTGACATGCCTGCTCGTTTGCCCTCATATCCCATAAAAAAAAATAGTTATTTGAGTTGTGTAAAAATTGAATTGAGAAAAAGTTTATCATAAATAATCTATATAAATTTCTCATGTCTCGTGTTTGTTGCCGATCCCCTCCAAAACGCCTTGACAGATTCGTATGAAATATTGTGCGTAAATTATTTAAGGCTGAGAATATGATGTAAAATGTTATTAAGATTATACCCCTAAATAACTAGGGTAGACCATCACATTTTTTTATACTCCGGGCCAGCTAGTATAGTCGCTTTAAATAAATATGCCTTCTCTTATATGCAACGAAAAATTATTTTAATTTTCTTGGCGTGTTTTATATTTTTCACACTATATTTTAAATATACGTGCAGGGACACATTTTACGTCACTTTTTAAGCAATTATTTTCATAAATATTATTTTTTTTTGCCTAAAAAAGCGTTGAGGTTTCTAACATATGGTATATAGCGATATATACTATTATACGTCTATGCAGCAAATTTCATCAATTGTATAGTTTTTTTTTTAGTTAACGGGCGGATGTACGGACGGTCTTGACGAAACTAGAAGGTTATCGTTTCTGCAGCCTTGGCTGCGGAACCATAAAAAATAACAAACGTTTTACATGGCGAGATTTTCTTTATAAACTGCAGTTTATAAAGAAAATCTCGGATAAAATAAAAACAGACAACTGACTCTATGACGTTTAATTTAGAAACTGAATTTAGTACGCCAGAAAGTAGAATAAGCGAATAATTCCATCCAAAAAGGTTAAAAGAGCGGAGTTTTTAAAGACAGTGTTGGTTTCACAGTAACGTAAGCAATACTTCAGTGGTATGGGCCCGTACAGGAGAATACTGGAAGATTAAGTTATATCGGCTAAAGTAACAACTAAGAAACTAACAAATCTTACGGAAACATTAAAAACCAAGTGCCAGTTATGGTACCTAGCTATTTGGACCTACCCCGCAACGGCCTCACCCTGTAGGATACATATGTTTAGAGCAAGATTGAGTACAACTGCATAAATGCTTAATAATCCGATGATTTAAGATAAGAATAATAAAATAAATTGGTACTAAAAAATTCTGAGAAAAGACGATAACTGCTGCTGCTTACATCAGCGAGTATAACAGGCGTGAAGTAACGAACAGTACAAACAATTTTTCATTGTTCATTAGAGGTTTAAATAAAAAGCTGACTTAATCTCTATTAAAAAAGTATGTATTAGAAAAAAAAAGGTTTTAAGAATGCGTTAATATTATATCACATCCTCTTTTTCTCCTCTGATATGTACATCATATACGCGTGTCGAAACCTGTTCGAAATAACATTTAATATTTACTATTTCGTTATTACCTGAACTTAAGTAAAAAATGAAAGTGAAGTCTCGCGTTATCAGCCTAGCGTTCAATCTCATGAGCACTTTCGTGACCGACTGCCCCCAATCCCCCACCAACAGTGAAAGCCAACTATTATAAGCAAAAAAAAATGACATAACATAACATCACCAGCCATTATTATTATCTTTCAATAATTCAAATTTCATAAACGGTACATAATACCTTCTTATTTCGAAGGTGACAAAAAAACATTCCTTTTTTAAAAAAATTGTTTTCCTATTTCAAATACATATTCAAATATTTTCTTTATTGTATATTGTTTAAATACTTTTTTTTTAATTTCATAACTTTAAATAGGGAAAGTCCGGTGGTCTATAGATGTGATATAATTTAGCATCACAAGTTTTTAATATGTGCAAAAATTTTCAAAATAATATAATATCATATGGTCGTCATATTAAATGATTTCTGATCACATCACTAAACGAGTGTGTTGTGAAATTTTATTACACGCCATAAATTTACGAGTGTTTTATTTAATAACTTTTTTATAATTTATACAATCTATTGCTCGATTTTATTAACTTTTATTATCTTTAAGTAAGCGTAATAATGTAATCTCAATTGTAATTCGACATTGCAAGAATGGTCCCTATTTCCCAATAAATATTTAGCAGTTACGACAATATGGCTATTTATACTTTTATGATTTATTATATTTAAAAAAAAAAAATATGTATTTTATAAATACCTTAAATTATTTATATTATATTTGCATTCTATGTATTAACGTTCTTAATTATATTAAATCGCAAAAAATAAAAAAAAAATGCAATTTTTTTTTTGTTTTTTTTTTATATATATACTTTACCTACCTGAATTATAAGAAATCCTTTCTGACACAAGCTATTAAATACACTCGCACAGATTTCACTCAAGGATATCACAAAAATATATTTTATTTTTTTATTCACCAAACTATTACGACACAAAACAGTTCGATATTATTATTTTTTTCTTTTCGCTGTGTTGCAAGCGCGTACGGTCGCAACGGGCTTATTCGCCCGACTACAAAACCAAGTAAGCCATTCTCTTCATGCAAAGTTTCATTACACTGTCATAATATTGGAACTCCATATATACATATTCTTACAAACAAACTAATTAAGTTTATAATATGTCAGTTGTCATATATTAATAATATAACAGGAATTTTCTCAAAAAGAAAAACCCAGCTTTAAAGAAAACCCATCGAAACCCAGATACTATTTCACATCCCTAATCAATTTATTTATTAGGGATGTATTTTCGTGGAAAAAAAACTGTGTGCATTTCAGGAAATTGATCCAAAAATTATTAAAGCCAATAATTTAAATAAAAAAGAACTAAATTAAAAAAATATATTTAATAAAAATTCTTATTAAGTAACGATGTTCAAGCGATGGACAAAGATTGTTCAAGCACTCAATTTGTACAACCCTTCGACTGTAGATAACGTTTAGTTCATTCGACCTCTCAGAATATCGACGTAAAATGGCTCATGCCACGTTTTTCTTGGTGAGAAAGGTATCCGGAGGTCCAACTCCTTCCTCTCTTCTAGTCTCATCCCACTTCCGACCATTTTTAAGACCGGCAACGCAACTGTTAATATTGTAAGTGTCCATGGGAGGCGTTAGTCGTTTCATCAGGTGACACGTCTGCTCAATTGCCTCCCTATTTATATAGCTTATCCAGTATAAAGTCTTATAAAAAAAAACGTGTAACCTCCTAACTCCTAATTCTTGTTTAGAAATAAAAATTTTGTTGATGCTTCCCATATCATTACAACAATCGGAGCTAATTATGAAATTAGAACTCCAGAAAGAGATCTAATATAAAAAATGTTCAAGTCACAGTTTTACTTACCATTTTCCACCGAAACGGTCTGACCGATTGTCATAAAATTTTGAAAGTATATCGGGTAGTCTGATACTCCGATAACATCCATTTTTCATCCCCCTGAATGTTAATAACTAATATTAGATTATTTACGTTATTTTTTAATGAAAAAGCAAAAATACATACATCCTTAAATTTTCACCACCTCTATATATATTTGTTTATCAAAAAGTTATTTTTTTTAACTAAGACAACGTTTGCGGAATCAGCTAGTAATCTATAAAAAAAAATATTTAAGTAGGTACAGAACTATTTTCATTGCTTTGGAGACAATGAAAATACGTAATATCTTTATTTTTAAAAAAGTACATTAACTAGTTGTTGCCAGCAGCTGCGCCCGGATAAGATATTACCTGACGTTATTTTTGGAAACACCTTTTTTCTTCAATAAAGCCTACGTTATGCTCCAAAATTAAGGTCATTTACTAATTAAATAAAATTGTCAACTGACCGATGTTGATACTGCGCGTTTAGTTTATTTTAGCTATTTCCACAGCATTATGTCGTACGGCTTATTGCTCTGGGGTAGTGCCGCGGATGCAGATTCGGTTTTTGTGCTCCAGAAACGAGCCGTTCGTGCTATCTATATGATGAGTCCTAGGGATACACTAAGAAATAAATTTAAACAGATAAGAATTATGACATTTTATACGCAATATATTTATGAAAATCTTATTTATGTTCATAAATATAAAACTAAATTTAAGAAAAACTGTGATATTCATAAACTAAATTTAAGAAATAAAAACAAACTCGCTGTGCCCACTACTAGGCTCCATAAAATCTCTAGCTCGTTCCCAGGTCACTTAAGCGGTATACACTTCTACAATAAACTTCCATACGAAGCGGCTGAATTATCCATGGGTAAATTTAAGAATTATATTAAAAGTAGATTATATCAAAGGGCTTAACTATTGTATCGCAGATTATATAAACGATAAAAAAGTTTGGAATTGAACTACTCCCTTTGTGTTGTGTTGATTGTAATTATTACCATTTCTTAAACTGGAAATTTAAAAGAGTCGGCCTTGAGTTTCTTGCCAGTTCTTCTCAAGAAGCCTTGATGCCGGAACTGGCACTTAGATTCCCTTTCACATTCAAGACGGTGTGATGAAAGGGATTCTAAGCTCCGCGAATTTTAGCTATAATTTTAGTTATGTGACCATTCTAAGTACTTTATAAAGTCCAAGGAATAAAGATATTTTGAATTGAATTAATTAAAAGGCGGGAACAATAATATTATAGGTTAGATGAAAATTTTTAGTCTTACTCAACTGCACCAGAGGGTATTTTAGCTTGAATGATGTCATTAGCTTTGGTTTGACTAGAGGACTAATATCTATAGCCTGGTATATTGTGGAATTCCCATGGAAATATGATTAACTCGTGTTTTGTGGCATTTTTACCCAACTGCGCTTTAATAAGGCTATATTTATCTAAATCCAGTATAAACATTAACATAACTTCACGCCTTTTCTTACCCGAAGGTGTAGGCAGCGGCTGTTAAGGCACGTCTAGCCGTTATGTTTATGTCCCAAATGGAATAGGTGGCGAACCTATTACCATACCTATTACCATATTTATCACACATAACTTCCGAAAACAATTTCGAAAAGTCATTGGTGTGAGCCAGTTTCAGGAATCGAACCCGGACCTCTGGATCAGAAGCCGTGTGCTCGACCACTGCGCCACCGAGACTTTTTTTAAACATTAAACATAATAGGTTGGGGAAAAAGTATTTTCGTATTTTTGTATGAAAAGTCAAGACATTTTTTTCAAAGTTTATTTACATTTATTTACAATATATATGTACCGTTTTGTTGAATAACTTTCTGCCATTTTGTGGGCAGAGACATTATCCCGTTACTGTAGAAACTTTGGGACTTCTGATCAAAAAAACGGGACAAATAGTTTTGGCAGTCCTCTCTTGAGGTCAACCTTACAGAACCTAAAGAATTCTGAAGAGACCGAAACAGGTGAAAATCTGAAGGCGCAAGGTCAGGGCTATATGGTGGATGCACTAGGACCTCCCAGTCGAACTCTCTTAATTTTTGCTGAGTGGCTAAAGATGTGTGTGGTCTAGCGTTATCGTGATGAAAGACCACACCCTTCCTGTTGATCAATTCCGGCCGTTTTCTCTCGACTGCTTCCTTTAATCTCATCAGTTGCTGGCAGTAAAGATCAGAATCGATGGTTTTGCCGGACGGTAAAAGCTCATAATGAACAATGCCCTTCCAATCCCACCATACACACAGCATCACCTTATTTCGTGTTAGGCCAGGTTTGGCCACAGTCTGTGAAGCCTGGCCAACTTTCGACCACGACCTTTTTCGCACGTTCTTGTCGTACGTGATCCACTTTTCATCGCCAGTTATCAATCTCTTCAAAAACGGCTCGGTTTCATTACGTCTCAATAATGAATCGCAAATGAGTACACGGTTCATTAAGTTTCTTTGAGTGAGCTCGTGTGGCACCCAAATATCGAGCTTTTTTGTATAACCAGCTTTCTTCAAATGGGTCAAAACTGTTTTGTGGTCAATTCCCAGTTCTTCAGCTACATCGTAACTACTAATATGCCGATCTTGCTCCACTCTTTCAAAAATGGCGTCCATTTTATTCGTAACAGGGCGACCAGAGCGAGGTGCATCTTTAACATCAAAATTTCCGGACTGAAAACGTTTGAACCAAATTTGTGCTACTCTTACTGACACTGCATCAGGTCCATAAACATCACAAATTTTTTTCACTGCTTGAGTTGCATTTTTGCCTTTTTTATAATAAAATTTTAAAATGTATCGAATTTCTTCATTAGATTCACTCATTTTTACGGAGAGAAAAACAAATGAAAAATAGCGGGAAACAACTTTTTTTTATTTTTTTCTTTTCTTTATAATGTAACCTTTTTAATGTTACCAAAACCAGCCAGACACAAATAGTACAGTCAAAGAAATTTTATAATAAGTTTATACCTACGTTATGCGAAAAGACTT
Organism: Euproctis similis; assembly: GCA_905147225.2. Classification (NCBI taxonomy): domain Eukaryota; kingdom Metazoa; phylum Arthropoda; class Insecta; order Lepidoptera; family Erebidae; genus Euproctis; species Euproctis similis. The sequence goes on from LR990106.1 coordinate 10,660,589, forward strand.
TTTCCCCGACCTAATATATTTATTTCTTAAATTTGTGTGAATGTCATGTTTAGGAAACTGAATTTATGAAATCTATTTATATTTATGTATCCTCGTAGAATGGTCCAAAATATACAACATATACATACAATAGTGTTCAATAGAACATACATAACATAACTTCACGGCTTTTTCTACCCGAAGGTGTAGACAGCGGTTGTTTAACCTAGTCTCGCCGTTATGTATGTTTACGTCCCAAATGGAATAGGTGGCGAACCTATTCCCATACCAGGCACAAAGTTTTTAGTCATCGATATTTATCACACATAACTTACGAAATTAATTTGGAAAAGTCATTGGTGTGAGCCAATGTGAGGATTCGAACCCGCGACCTCTGGTTCCAGAAGCATGGTGCTCGACCACCGGACCACCGAGACTATAGAAAATAAAATTCAATAAAAATTATTTAAAAAAAAAAACATTTTAATGAATAAAAACCGTTTTCCATACTTCCCGGCAACTTGTAAAAATCTGAGTTATTAAGTGATCATAATCAAATTAGTTAAACCAATGAACTACTTATTACTTACAAGTAGGGCTAATAATTATTTCTAACCGGCTGATATTAACGTATTATTAAATATTTTATTCGCTTTTAATAAGTGCCAATTATTAAATACAAGCAGACCGCGCGAACTTCGTACCGCAATATTGTATGTAGCTTCCCGCCTCACGGTGTTACTCGCGTACAAACAAAATGTCGATGACGACGATCATAACATATAGCCTGTGTTACTCAGTGATAATGTAGTTTTCTAAAGAAAAAATAATTATGAAAATCGGTCCAGTACTTTTTGAGTTTATTCGTTACATACAAAAATACAACAATACAAATCTTTCCTCTATATAGGTAATATAAGTGTAGATAAGACTAAGACATGCAATTAGGTATTGTAATATAGATATTTATTGAATCTTGGTATGATGATTAAATGAAACAAATATTAAATGCGGACTTAATAAAAAAATGTAATAAAAATCATGTACTTTTGGATTATTGCCCTAATATTCGTTCGTTTTCTGTGACTATGGAGGCTGGAAAACAAGTCAATTGTTCTTGTCTTCTAGACGAATCAAGCTGGTTCTGAATCGAGATGTATAAGGGCCGAAACCAGTAATCAATCTCCAGTCTCTTGTTTTATGGGATAGGAGGGCAAACGCGCAAGCGTGTCACCTGATGGTAAGCAACCTGCGCTGCCCATGGACACCAGCAACACATATAGTGTTAACGTTGCGTTGCCGACCTATAAGGGAGTAGGATAGGAAAGGAACGGGGGTGGGCCTCCGGGTACCACTCCCACAGAACGAAACGCGGCATGAGCCACTTTACGTCGATCTTCTGAGAGATCGTGGTATTTCACTGGTCGAGCCGGCCCATTAATGCAGCGAACTGCTTGGCTCTACCACTGTAGAAACACTGTAGAAAGATTGAAGTCAGTTTGAGATTACTGTGTATCTGTCAAACGATCCCCAATTCTCCTGCCAATAACAAAACTTAGCTCTCTCTCCGTCTTTCTTCCCAACCACAGATAGCAGGTAAAACGTTCCCTCTTTACTGTTACGTTCCAAACTCCCCGATATATGTAAATACATTCACTTGGTACTTAAAATTCAGTGAGTCGTCGTAGAGCTGCCTCCGCCTGCAGGTATAACAGGTGTGAAGTAACAAAAACAAGTAAGTAAGTAGTATAAATTATAGGTATAATAAGTAGATGTGATATGGTTAAACAAAAAAATGTGCAAATTCCATTATCTGAATGCAAGTAGTTCTCAAACAATTGTAAGAATTGACACACCTATGTATTGGTAACACACTGCACGCGTAGCTTTTTATACAAGTTGTTAACCCTATTTAGCAGTTAACAGTGGTAGAGCCAAGCAGTTCGCTGCATGAACGGGCCGGCTCGACCGGTGAAATACCACGACATTTCAGAAATCGACGTAAAGTGGCTCATGCCGCGTTTCGTTCGGTGAGAGAGGTACCCGGAGGCCCACCCCCTTTTCCCCATCCTTTCCTTTCCCCTATCCCTTAAAGGTCGGCAACGCAACAGTAACACTATATGTGTTGCTGATGTCCATGGGCGACGTTGGTTGCTTACCATCAGGTGACACGCCTGCTCGTTTGCCCTCCTATACTATAAAAAAGAAATATCGATAACTTGTCGAAAATATATCACACTCTAGTGGTGCAGTGGTCGAACTCCCCGCGTCTGATTTAGAAGTCGTGGCATTGATTCCGTTCTCACACGAATGTTTTCTCGCAATTCTTTTCGGAGGTCATGTGTGATAAATATTGATAGCTGACAACTTTTTGCCAGATGTATAGGGATAAGTGAAGCCTCCAATTCCATTTGGGACGTAGCATAAAAATTCAGCGAGTCGAGTCTGAAAATCCGCTACCTACACCTTTGAAAAAAGGCGTGCGTTCTGTTGTCGAAAATCTTTTAAATGTTTTTAAATGTAAATGACTTTTAAAATATGTGCGATGTCAAACTATCACTTTTATCAACGGGCTATAAAGGGCTTGAAGGTATAAAAAATATTTGCTCTTGACCGGTTTCTTTTAATTAATTAGTCATATTAATTATATTTTAACGAAACACCTCAAACATATATGTCCGAATACATCTATTCATAAATTAATAGATACCAAGCAACTCTGTGATAGCGAATAACATAAAAAGTTATAAAACTAATAAAAAATCTAACAAAGTTAATGGCTGATTAATTTATGTATATAGATAATTTACTATCATGCTCTGATAACGTGAATCAACAAATTATTAAAATATCTTCAACCAAGACTATTTTTAAAAGGTTAAATACATTGCGTGGCTGTCGTTGAATCTTCTTCTGGCACAACCATCTAAAATTAATCAACTCTAAGCACTCTATAATCATTTTCTTCATTCAGCCCAAATATCATTTTAGATCAACGACATAATCCTCAATTTTATCAACGACCACGAAGTGTAGATAGAAGGAGTCCGAACGTAATGTTGAACGAATGGTCTCCATTTAGGGGAACGAATTTTCGCTGGTAGAGGCCTCTTTTTTTCAAAAAGTACTCGGTACTCGTTTAAACCCTTACGCGAAAAGTTTTGTTACTGTTGACAGTTATGTTAATATATCTAATACTAAACGCTAGTTGTTGTTATTTAGAAATAAATCAAACATCTGTACGTCCTAAATTCTAGCGCACCCTGTGGCAGAAAAGAAAACTAAGATCTGAGTTTATTATAGAGTACATTAATAATATGAAAAAACCTGTGTATCTATACTTCGTGCTATGACGGTCACTTTTAAATTTTGCCAATAAATTAATTACTATTAATGAGTTATTATATTAATAGATTAACATAGGCGTTCATTATGAAATCAATACTTAGATTTTACAAATGGCAATTGATAAGGAAGTAACATTGACTCTTAACAAATTGTAAAGTTTGATACCAGTTATTGATCTAGATTCGACATTCCCTCCCAAATTTAATTGCACGATATTTGCTGTTTAAATGTTGTTGTCAGGCTGGTGGAGCTAGCAGGTGCTAAAAAAACCCAGATTGTATTTTCAGAATCTGCAATAATATCTTCTAATTACTTAATAACTCATTATTGTGAGTTATCAGTCATTGTCTATTTTCCCGGCTATCTGGCAACCCTATAGGTAATTGAAAACGCGATAACCTCCGAAAACAGTGTGTTTTAATTATTATGACAGACATTAGCGTGAATATACGAAATAAAGATTTTCGTAATGAACGAAAAACTATTTGAATTGCAATAATATTACACAACTGCTCATATGGAATTATTAATTTGTAATTCTCGTCGGTGCGAATTATTGCTAATAGATGGCACTATTAGAAATTATCCAAAGTGGTCGGAAGTTATATGTAATGACAATATAGTAAAGCTCCGCAGACTATTAAAATTTATTTGAATTGGCGAAAGAAAGTGTTTATGTTATGTCTATAATAGTTTTTTATATTCTGACTGGGTGTTTCTTGCAGCTCTGCGTGTGTATATTTTCATCTTATATTGATTTTTTTCTTCATCAAATTTTAATGAAACCATTAACCAATAGTTAAACTTTGAAAACTGTATGAACCATACATATATTTGTAAAGTAATTTCGGAGATTCCCAACTTTATTACATTTTTAATTATGCTAGTATACAAAACAAAAATAGGCACAAAAATTATGTGGGGTACCAGACATATCGACAAATACGTATTTTTAATATTATACATGCGGCAGCCACTAGAAGCATTCACAAATGATTTCATTAAATAATGTTGAAGTAGTTATGAATCGTTTTTAAATTTGCTACTTTTACGATTTAGACAGTACAAACTACTACAGACTTTACATGCGCCTGATATTATATTATCTAATGTACTACTTTTTAACATTACTACCATTTCATTAAACTTTGTGATTTTTTTATGGAATAAATGCCAAACGAGCTAGCGAGTCACCTGAATGTATACGACTACTGCCGCCCATGGACACCTGAACCACAGATAGTTGCGTTATCGTCCCATAAGAATGGACAGAAAGAAAGGAAATCACTAGAAGAAATGGAAAAATAGTTACCAAGAATTAAAGAAGGGCAAACGAGCAGCCATGTCATCTGGACAACTGGTCACTTAAATCAATTTTGCCATGCAGAAAACTGCGTGACAGTGGTGGTACTGCTTAATATTTTTCTACCACGGACCTTATAATTTTTCTATAAAAATTCTGGTTTCCTTACGATTTAGGAATGAAAATATTTCTTAGATTTTGATATGTTAATTTTAAATCAATCTAATTGAGTGGATCGAGGTGTTACCAATTCTTGTTCTTCTACCGTTACCATATGTTGCCAAAAAAACCGAGTAATTATTATTTGAAACAGAAAAAAAAATGCTAATTAACAATTAACTTTCTCATTTATCAGCGCGTGAAATTAATGTTGTCTGCATGAGACATAAATAGGTATTTATCTTTTGTAAATTTAAAAATTTGGTCAAATTTTATTTTTAAGTGCAATAATAAATGCAAGAATGATACATCTTCTTGAAATTGCGGAATAGCTCCAAATTGTAGAATATAACGCAGATCATAGACCTCACGGAGTGGAGATATTACATAAATGTAAAAATTAAAAAAAATGCACATTCGCAACTAATCTAATAGTAGCGATTGAGGAAGTGAGGTTGACGGAGAACTTCGAGGCGAATAACAAACTCTTCTGGAGGGAAGTTAGAAAGGCTCGGGGTTCTACGACAACATCTAGAATACACAATATTATGTCTAATACTGGTGACATTCTTGCAAACTCAAACGATTTATTAAGTCGGTGGAGTGAGTACTTAGGGGAAATGTACGAGTATGCCCCGGATGTGGGCGCCGCGGTTGTGTACACGACTGACGCTGCTGCGCCAACATCTGACGAGCACATTACTATGGATTGAATGGTCGATACGAAGTATGAAAAATGGTAAGGCAGCAGACATCATCAGGAGAAGCTTCCCGGACACAGGTCCTTGACTTTCCTGATCTTGAGCACTCTATGCTGGAGTTTGGGTAAGGTTGCCGTGGACTGGAGGCGTGCTATCATCGTGTCCTTGTATAAAGGTAAGGGATCACGTATGCAGTACGGGCCATCAGTTTGATCAACGTAGCATCAAAGGGTATGGGAAAATTATTGAAAGGAGAATGAGGGTGATATCTGATGGAGTGTTGTGGGAGCCTCGGGTGGTCTCAGAAGCGGATGAGGGTGCACGGATCAGATTTTTTTACTCCGCAACATCGTGGAGAAGCAAGTAGTTGATAGCAGGAAGGTTTTCTGCGGTTTTGTGTTTTGTACGAAAGGATCCGTGGGACATACTCCCGCGGTACGGGGTGGATGAGAATTGCTGCTTGCTGTGCAGTCCACTTATGAGGGCTGCACATCATGTGTGCGTGTAAACGGTGGCTTGTCCACCCGGTTTGTTGTCAATATTGGCGTCAGACAGGGTTGCGAGCTGTCCGCTCGACTGTTCATCCTGTACCTGAACAGTTGTCTCCAGAGAATGAGATCGACGGATTTAGATATGTGAATGGATGACCTAGTTGTAAGCTGCCTGCTTTACGCAGATGTATGTACCTGCAGTCCCTTGAGACCCTAAGGAAAGTTTGTGATAGTTCCCCTTTTCAAAATATAACTTTAAATTAACTAAGTGGTAGAGCTAAGCAGTTCGCTGCATGAATGGGCCGGCTCGACCGGTGAAATACCACGACCTCTCAGAAGACCAACGTAAAGTGGCTCATGCCGCGTTTCGTTCGGTGAGAAAGGTACCCGGAGGCCCATCCCCTTCCCCATACTTTCCTATCCCCTATCCCTTAAAGGTCGGCAACGCAACAGTAACACTATAAAAAAATGGGTGCGTGTACTTATGTACGCGCGTGAGAAGTTATACTTCTTTGGCATCATTAAAATATATATACAATATAATTATTAAAAAAAAAAACAAAATTTAGAGAATAATAAATATAAAAGACATAGTTTGTACTATATATTATAAGATTCTTAATTTTAAATGTTTATTATTGATTATTTAATATTTTAAAAATAAATTTAATAATAAATTCAAAAATTGAATTTAAGGTCTTTTTTTATATATTTTTATTGATTTCTTAATGTTATATTCACTTTTCATTTTTATCAAAAAAAATTCATTAAATTTATTTAGTTATTTTTATAAATATTTATTATTTATTCAATTTAATAGCAAATATTAAAAATTAATATTATAATTTGATGTTCAATTTTAATTTTTATCACAAACTTTTTATTAAATGTTTTATTAAATTTATTTCTTTATTTTTTAAATATTAAATAACCAATAATAAGTATTTAACATTAATAATTTAATAATATTTAGTGTTAATTATATTAAATAAAAGTATTTTAATTTATATCAATAAATAATACATACGGATAGTTAACCTCAATTAAATTGGAGCATTTGAAAAAGTATATAAGCACAATTTTTTTCACTAATATTCACAAATAGTAAGTAATATCAATCAAAATATTCAATTTAAATCACATCTACTGAATATAATTTATTAGCACATATATAATTCGCACTTGTATGAAACTAAAACACGTGTTGTGAATGTATAAACTAGAAACATGTTGATAAATATTATAAATGTGAAAACAGTGATCAGAGGTGACGAGCGTACCAACATGCGCGACTAATATCGAGGTTCAATTTCTATTTTGTTGGTAGCTTTTTTTTCGAGACTTAATGAGCGGTTAAGCAGACAACTTCATACTGTTAATTTTGTGTCACAGATGCGCGCGCATCTTAAAATTTCACTCTCATCATTTTTTCATAACGCGCCTAAAGAAGTATAACTTCAAAAACAAAAGAAAACGACGCTGTTAGAAACACAATTTCAAAATTTGGTATGAAGATTCATCGATTGGATTCCGAGGTAAAAACCTTACGGCCCTCAACTAATACCAATAATTTTTCAGCGTATTATAGCCCGCGGCACGACATTCATACAATTGAAGCACGTGGCGATCAGAAGGTTAACAGCGGCAATTATATATAAATATTATGATCAACATAATTCTTGTAAACTATTAATTCCAATAGTTCGCTAATAATTGCGAAATGTATACAACGCTTGACCTGTAGTGAGACCTATACAATACGAGAAAATTACGTCAGTAGGTACTACAAGAAAATTAATTACAAATAATTAAATTTTCCTAAAGAGCATATATATATATATATATATATACTAGCTAACCCGGCAAACGTCGTCTTGCAAAAAAATAAAATTTTAAAAATAGGGGTTGAAAATTTAGGGGTGTATATGTATGTATTTTTGTATCCCGTTTTATAAAAAAAATAAAAAGCCAAGAAAAATGTAGTCTCGGTGGTCCAGTGGGAGAGCACACGGCTTCTGATCCAGAGGTCCGGGTTTGAGTCTTGACACTGGCTCACACCAATGACTTTTCGAAATTGTTTTCGGAAGTTAAGTGTGATAAATATCGATGACTAAAAACTTTGTGCCCGGTATGGCAATAGGTTTGCCACCTATTCCATTTGGGACGTAAACATAACGGCGTGACGAGGCTTAACAGCCGCTGCCTACACCTTCGGGTGTTATGTTAAATATTGCTTAATATTATCCTTGCTCGAACATAATTACCTGTGTTAGTGACATAATAATTATATTTATTTTTTTATTAATGTTAATTACCTTCGGGTAACAAAAGGCGTGAAGTTATGTATGTATGGAAAAACTAAAAAAAAAATTAGAGTTGGACTACCCTTAACATTTAGGGAGATGAAAAATAGATGTTGGCCGATTCTCAGACCTACTCAATATGCTCACAAAATTTCATGAGAATCGGTCAAGCCGTTTCGGAGGAGTATGGGAACGAAAATTGTGACACGAGAATTTTATATATAAGATAATAATAATTCTGTTATAGATAAATAGACACTGAAAAGCCTTTTGTTATATTATAGGGGACAAACGAGCAAGAGAATTATCAGAAAGTAAGCAACTCGCATCGCCCAATGACGACTGCAACACAACGTTATAGTTGCGTTGCCGGCCTATAATATTGGATAGGGAAGGGTCAGAAGTGGGATGGGGAGGAGATGAAAAGTGTGAGCCTCCAGATACCTCTCTCAACGATAGATTTAAGCGGCATTTCACGTCGATATTCTCAGGGGTCGTGATGTTTCACCGGTTGAGCCGACACATTTATGCAATGAATTACGGGGCTCTACCACTGTGAAAATTTTGGGTGTCCATCGCGGACAACAGTATGATACATACTTTATGTATGTTTTATATTGAAGACATTGTTGTCAGTCATCGTGTCAACTTCCGAAAATAATTGCGAAAAGGCAGTAGTGTGAGGTCAGAATCGATCCCACGACTTCCTGACTTAGAAGTGCGAGCGAATTATTCGATAGTATAGCACCTATTACAACATCAAGTGTAGAAATTCTTCGTCTGGCCTATTTTTATATTCCAAACGTACATATTTTTATTAAATATAACTTAAGAAAATAATTTCGAAAAGAAGTTACCAAAGTTCACTATTTTTTGGACGCCTTCGTTTTTATTTATGAAATAAAATTAACATACATATATACATAACTTCACGCCAAATCCCTTGCGGGGTAGGCAGAGAGAACAGAGCACCATAAGGCACGATTCTTACACGCCGCACGCGCTTCCTTAACTTTCATAACTCTTTTCATGCACGCGCGTCGGTTTTTGAGGCTCCTAACATCACCTTCCTCCAGAACACGTTCTATTTGGTCATGGAATGTGTGTCTTGGCCGTCCTCAACTCCTACATCCATCCGCTTTTGCATTGTATATCTGCTTAGTCAGTCTTGCGTCATCCATTCTTTCTAAATGTCCGAACCATCGGACCATGCCCTTTCTTACTTTTACACCGACACTCTCTTTCAAACCAACTTCCTTCCTTACGACCTTGTTCTCTACGCGGTCAGCGAGAGTCACTTCGCAGATTTTGCGCAGTGCCCTCATTTCTACCGCGTTTATTCTACTTTCATGCACACTCTGCTATACCCAGATCTCGCTTCCATAAGTTAGCGTTGGGTTCTGGACTGCATTTGGATTGCTAGCTGGGCTTTTCTGCTAATGTTTTTTGCGCCCAGGAATCTTCTCAACGCTCCATTTACGCTATTTCTACTCGTCACATCCAAGATATACAATTTCATTCACCTGTTCCAGCACTACATCATCAACCGTTATCCTTGCATCCTTTCTGGATTCCTCCCTTCCAAACACCATAACTTTCGTTTTCGTTGCATTCAACTGCAAGCCTTTAATCATGCAATCATCTTTTATAGTAGTGACTACTGTTTGCAGGTCCGACGGCGATTCAGATAGAAGCACGGCGTCATCTGCGTAAAGCAGGCAGCTCACAACTAGGTTACCCATTCGCATCCATCAATCTCACTCTCTGGAGACAACTGACCAGGTACAGGATGAACAGCCGAGCGGACAGCACGCAACCCTGTCTGACTCCAATATTGACGTCAAACCAGGAGGACAAGCCGCCGTCAACACGCACACACGCTGTGCAGCCCTCATAAGTGGACTGCACAGCGCGCAGCAGTGCACCGCTCACGCCGTAGCCCGGGAGTATGTCCCACAGATCCTTTCGTAACACTCTGTCAAAAGCTTTTTCTAGATCCACAAAACCGCAGAAAACCTTCCGGTTAACAGCCAGTTGTTTCTACACTATGTTGCGAAGAGAAAAAAAAATTAAAATAAAATTAACTGAAAAAAAATAAAATTAACTGGTCATTTAATGTTCCATTATGTTTGGACAAGCAGTTCCTTCTGAGGCAGATGAGTCGGTCTGACGAGCATTCAAGATATTCCAAACACTGACTGTTATTGCAGAAGTAACTGGCAACACACGAAAAGTAGCAGCTTTAATTTTTGCAATTAAAAAGTTATTATGATAATCTTTCACCGAATAATAATCTGAGGTAAACACACAAAAAAAAATACAGTCTGCATTTTTGTAAAATTAAGAACCTTCTTTTGTACGTTTGCTTATAAAATTAATTAAATGAACACAAATACAAAACGTTCATATTTTGCTTACATGCCTCTAAAGTTATATAATATTAATGCGAGATTTTAGTATTATTTCAGGAAATGAATATGTAATTGTTAAATTGCAATAACTCATAAACGTCACTATTGATATTTACCATATGTATATATATATATAAATAAACTTTACAGACGTAACTATACAAATGAAACGGTAGTCATATAAATAATTATGTTATATTATATCCTTTTTACGACTCTGTATTTGTTGACAATAATCTTTAGAATAGCTTAGCATTGCGGATAAAATGTGTTAATATATAACAAACATTTTCTGCATAGTAAGTACAATATATTATATATTTTTCCTCTAAATTTTATTTAACAATTACCTAATAATCTATCTATGCAGATTTATACAAAGACATGTAAATTTCCACGCTTGATATCCCTTGATGGCTGGAAGGTCTTCAAAGACTTTGAATGCATTACTACTTTTTTACTCCTAACACACACATACGGGAGTGAGTGTTGGGTGTGGCAGGCAAAGCATGAAAGTAAGGTGAATGCAATGGAAATGCGTTCTCTGAGAAGTATGTGTCACTCTTGCGGATCGAATGAAAAATAGCGTGATAAGGGAGAAATGCAAGTTGAAGGATGATGTGGTGACCAACGTGGAGAGAAGTATGTTAAGATGGTTTGATCACAGCCCCGGATCTAGGGGGCGGCAAGTTCAGGAGGCGGCCAAATTACTATAAAATTACTTAACTTTGACGGACAAAATAAATGACAGTACAAGTACAAAAAATGACTGACCATAAACGGTCTCTCTTTAGCAATCAGGCTGTATTATTAGCAAAAAATACCCCAAAAAAGATTGAATTTAAATCTACTGAAAGCAGTGACAGACATTTACCATCGTCTATGGGGTACAGATTGCGGGTTATTAGCAAAACGGTTATAAGATCTTGGCATATATTTTCCAAGATAAAACGTCTTTGTCCGTGCTGCAAGATTTACCAACTGTCTTCTACCGTCCTTTTTTTTTTGGTACGCTGGGAAAAATGCTGTGGGCATACGCCTCCCACCGGGAGGTGGAAGGGTTATGTGGGGCTCCCGGGAGATGGTATTTCGGTGTACCCTAGTGGGTTGTTTAGTAACAACCCAGCGCCGTTCCCGCTTCGTCATGTTAGAGAAGAATGGAACACCGCTTTCAGCCGGTCCTCCCCGACGAATAGCCGCCCTTACGGCAGGCTCCGCGCGCCCCTCGCGATGGTGAGAGGCTCGGGAAAGGCCGGGGATCGCCGGCCATCGCTGTCCGGCGACGGCGAAGGAAACCATGCTGAAGTGCTGGCCGAAATTCCACCCGTTGTTGATAATGAGCCATGATAATGGCCTTTACCGCAATAATTTTGCCTTCCACCGTGATATGAGCGTCAGTGGGAGGACGCCGCCGAGTACAGGGGAAGAAGACTACTTCAGTTTTATGCAGCGCCACCTGCAGATGGATTCCACCCGCTGAAGCGAGACTCGCCGCCTCCCTGTAGTCCCTCCCCCGGGCGACGAGAAGCGTGTCAACTGCATAACAGATTACACTCGTTCCACGGAGGAGGCCTTTCCGGAATCCGAATTGACCGTCCGACAGATCCGGCCTCACTTGGCCTCACCATCCGGCCGAACGATGCTCTCCAACAATTTGCCAACCTCATCGAGAAGGACGATAGGCCGGCATGCTGGGACGGAACCCGTCGGCTGTATGTTCTTGGAAAGGAGGCACAACCGTCCCTCCTTCCAGGGTTTTGGAAACCTCCCAGTCGCAAGGCACGAACGGAAGAGGCTCCGAAACCTTCCCGCCATCTCGGTGATGGCAAGAGCTAATACGCGTGCAGGGCCAGGAGCTGTGCGCTTGGCGCGGAGCCGGAGAGTTATCCCCATTGAATTGATCCTCCGTAAGCGACTGGACCTCCCCTGGCGGCGGAGTCGCCGAGATAGAGGGTCCATAGCTGACGGCGTAAAGTTGCACCTGCTAAGAAACAGGGATCGAACCTCCCCGTCCAGAGGTAGATCCGACCAGTATCCATCCCTTTGTCACGACGGCCTGGGCCGCTGCGACAGGGCACTCGAGGCGCATCGCGCCCATGCCGCCGCGGTTGGGTCAGATAGGGCGGCACTTGACCGCCGCGACCTCGCAGCATCCGATGTTCGCGATCGCCGTTACCACTTCCTCCTTGGTGACCGAATCGTCTAGATTGGTCACCACCAACGCCGCCAGTTTTACCGGCCGTACTACGCTTGCCACGTCCGCAATTCCTCCCGCAGCTTGGAAGCGTAAAGATCCGCGTGGAGGCCTGGGCTGTGGCTTGGGTCCGGCGGCACGACACCGATGTGATCCCCAGCTGGGCGCGATCCACTATGGGCCGAGCGCGGATGAGAACTGACGGAGTAGTCATACGCGATGGTCGGCAAAACATGTTGCTGTGAATGCCCTATTAAGTAATTTGCTAGAAATAGTTCAAGCGTTAGAAGAAGTTTTCTTTATGGTATACGGTAAACAAGCAGGCGTGGGCACCCGGTGTGCAAGCAACAACCGCCGCCCATAGACATCTGAACACAGCTAGCACAGCACTTGCGTTGCTGTTTCTTAAATTAGAATATGGAAGGGATCGGAAGCGGGATGGGAAGAAAAGGCTTTCCCTTTTGGGATTGGGTTTCTGGATACGCGGCATGAGTTATAGTAGAGTAGAGCGGCAAACGTTAAAATAAATGTTAGTGGGCGGGGGCGCCATTTTTCAGTTTTTGCCCCGTCTAAAAAAAAATTAAGATCCGGGGCTGTTTGGTCATGTTGCAAGAATTGATGAAAGCCGACTGACTAAAAGAGTATACGAAGCGAATGTGAGTAGCAGGTTCGGAATCGGTAGACCAAGACGGAACTACGTCCAAATAATTGGACTATTTAAAAAAGGCAAAATTCGTAGTACCCGAAACCGACGTGAATGCATGACGAGATGTATGACTGTGGATGAGGCGAAAGATCAGGATCGTAGCTTGTTGAGAGCCAAAGTCTCTGCCTACCCCTATGGGATACAGGCGTGAGCTTATGTATGTATGCACTCCTGAATGAATTTATGTCTGTTGACGGCAAATTATGAGATATTTAAAATTATCTATTTCTTTATATTGGAAAGTTATTATCATCATATTATATCGTCGGTATAATGGAAGAAGTAAATAACTCCAGTAAAGTTTCGAGTTTATTGTTATTAACCGACTTCGAAAAAAGTTGAACGTTCTCAATTCGTTTGTATGTATAATTTTTTGTTTATGTATGTTCACCGATATTTTCATCAATTATGGACGGATTTCAAAAATTTTTGAAGTTATACTTCTTTAGGCGCGTTATGAAAAAATGATGAGAGTGAAATTTTAAGATGCGCGCGCATCTGTGACACAAAATTAACAGTATGAAGTGCTAATAAATTATATTCAGTAGTGATTTAAATTGAATATTTTGATTGATATTACTTACTAGTTGAAAATATTAGTCAAAAAAAATTGTGCTTATATACTTTTTCAAGTGCTCCAATACAATTGAGGTTAACTATCCGTATGTATTATTTATTGATATAAATTAAAATACTTTTATTTAATATAATTAACACTAAATATTATTAAATTATTAATGTTAAATACTTATTATTGGTTATTTAATATTTACAAAATAAAGAAATAAATTTAATAAAACATTTAATAAAAAGTTTGTGATAAAAATTAAAATTGAACATCAAATTATAATATTAATTTTTAATATTTGCTATTAAATTGAATAAATAATAAATATTTATAAAAATAACTAAATAAATTAAATGAAAATTTTTTGATAAAAATGAAAAGTGAATATTAAATTAAGAAATCAATAAAAATATATAAAAAATGACCAACCATAAATTCAATTTTTGAATTTATTATTAAATTTATGTTTAAAATATTAAATAATCAATAATAAACATTTAAAATTAAGAATCTTATAATATATAGTACAAATTATGTATTATATATTTATTATTCTCAAAATTTTGTTTTTAATAATTATATATATATATATTTTAATGATGCCAAAGAAGTATAACTTCTCACGCCCGTACATAAGTACACGCACCCATTTTTTTTTTATTGTATAGTATTTACCTCCGAGATGGTCCCATTTTCACTAGGTCAGGATCTGATGATGGGAAGGAACCAGGAGAAATCGAAGGCATCCACCAAAAATTTTATGCGAGTATGGTGTTTTTGTTACATAATAGTGATGTCTTAGGGATATCCTTTATGGTGTCAACATTTGATGCTGCTGTGCTGATGAAGAAGCCACAAAGAGTTTGAAGACAGCACTGCAATTTGTCGATAGAAACTACTTGGTAGTATGCAGGACTAGCGTGTTGCTTGTGAAGTATGCTTGAATATACACCTGATGCTGCTATGCTGATGAAGAAGCCACAGAAATCCTAAACGGTTAGGAGTTGGGAGACAGTACTGCAGTTAGTCGATGGAAACTGTTTAGTAGTATATAGGACTAACATGTTGCTAGGCAGGTATGCTTGAATCAACGTCTGATACTGCTGTGCTGATGATGAAGCTACAGAACTCTTAAGCAGTTAGGAGTTAGGACACAATTCTGTAAAAATGATTTTTATTTTTATTTTCTGCAATAGTTTCCAGGCTACGATTGACCTTCATTTGGGCTGCAGTGTTGGCCCAATGGTCTACCCATGATAATTACAAAAATATAAATACTTAGCAAGTATTATCTTACGTTTTTATCTAAGTACCTATTTATGACAATTATAACTCCCTAAAAATTTCAACCATTTAACAAACGGACTTGTAATTATTGATAATATATTTAATTTAGAGTCCGACCGAAACTGGTTTTCCGGCCGAAACCGAAACCGAAACCGAATGTTCGACCGCCACTTCAGTTTCGGCCGAAACCGAAACCGAAACCGAAACTGACGTGTTCGCGTTTAAAATTCCATAAAATACTGAAATTAGATGTTTTTTCCCATTATTTTGTGTCAATTAGAAGAGGAAATGAAAAACAATGGGTTAATTTTGTTGCAATTAACAATATAACTTCACGCCTTTTTCTACCTAAAGGTGTAGGCAAAATGTTTACCAGATATAAAAAAGTAAAAAATATTTATTATCCAATATTCAAATCGCTGATTGTTTTTGTTTAATGAAATACTAAGTATTGGTATGTTGAGATATTACTATTTAATACATTGTTTTGTATTTATTCTCATAAGAATCGTCAATCTCTTTTGAGATACTGCTTATCTAGGATAATATATCTATCGATATTTAGGTCCCCAGACGCCGCTGCATTTGCCCAGGTTTGATAACATTCCTGCTTAAAGCTTGATGCCATTTTGCATATGCGATCAAACCAGGGCTGGGATCTGCCACCGATTGGCACCACTGAGAATGGAACGAAAAGCTCCATTCCCTGCAGCACCACATCAGTGACAGAGTCGGCAACGACGTCAGGATCACCCGACGATTTTCGTTCGTGGCAGAGATAAATAACTCAATTTAGTTAATTCATTTCATACTCAAGTGCCCTCTTATCCCACAAAATAAAAAAGGAAAGGAACATTAGTTCATTTATTTGTAGAGTTAGTTGGTTTTTCTAATAACATTTAATTTTCATTATGTGTATATCTAATTATAAAAAAAATACATTATTATTGGATTAGACCATATTGGGTGTTATGAAAACGGTGAATTAAGACGGTTTGATTAAAATGTGAGTTAGTTATTTCCTTCCATTATACCGACGATATTCTGTGGGGTCAAAAATAATTAATAATGAAGAATGTCCAGTTATTAAATGTCTCTGCCACCACACTTTCGAGTATCGAGAGTCTGGAGGTAAAAAAAATAGTCAAAGATTAATTAAATAAGGTGAATCAATAAATTCTATAATAAATACTGTTTATACAAAAAATATTTCTGTCGTGATTCAAACACTTCCGCAATTATTTTTCTTAGTATTGCAATAATTGCTAGGAATACACCTACACACACTTTTATGATAAAAACCCGCTTGCTATTCAAATAAAAATTATAATACCTACTGGAAGAATTGTGAGTCAAGTACCTATTTGTAAATGAAAACAGTCAAATTAAAATAAAAAGCTTGATATAATAATTGTACGTAAAACTAAGATAGACAAATCAATAAAAAGATCACAGCCAAGCAAAATTGCATATTCATAGACATTTCATTCAGTAACAGTTAAATTTTACATTAACATTTTTTACATTTTAGTAAAACTAAATTTAAATTTTAAACTACGTGTTATGCCTCTAATTTCCGCTGCCTACACTGTTGAACATTGCGAGTGTGAATGTACATAACGTGACTAAAATTTAATCGTCCATTAAGTTGTTATGAAGACGCCACTTTTAAATTCTTTTTAATTACTAAACACTAAATCTACTTTTAATGAGTTCAGTACACTTATCAAACACGTAATAACCACAATGTTGAATTAATAATATGACTTCCTAGTTATTGGTTGTAACTTCATTCACTGTGTTTTTAGCAGGGGCATTGTAAATTCTTCTGAGACTAAGTACAGCAGTAGGTACCTACAACAGATTATATTTTATCTCTCTATGTCAAATTGCATCCAGATCCGTTCAGCCTTTCCTGCACTCGCATATCATTCCACGTCTGCTGAACAAATAAAATGCAACAACGTACAAAATGCAAATGAGGCATCCGACAGAGATACGATCCACTGCGGCTTATAGTTAATGCAAATACATTTCAGATAACTGTGATATTACTAACGCCATCTAACGAATGTTTTTACAACAAGTATCGCAAACAATAACTTACATGATAAGCATAAGGTAAGATTTAAGTGGTTAAACAGGCTAACTTTTTATAATAACAATAATAACGTTTTCTAATCTCGATGATCTGGAGGTTGACCACAGCGCTTCTGAATCAAGTAGATTCGGGTTCGAATCCTGGCTATTTGATAAAGATCGTTAACTGACTAACTGAAATTGTGCCTGATAAATGGCAACAGGTTCTGAGCTTCTTAGGCCCAACAGGGATAACAGTCGCTGCGTGCAACTCCGGTTGGCCAAAGACACGAAGTTAGAAAAAAACACGATGTGTATCTGCGCCATCTAGTTTTTCAAGCTGTAAAACTAAAAGCTTGTAAGTTGTATTACAAGATAATTTCTAAATACATACTTAAAAAACGTATACAAAAGCGCAGTTAACATACAAACACCATAATCATTTACTATAATCTATCTTAAACGAACAAATTTTGAAAAAGGGATTGACAAAGTGTAGTTTAATTACTTTTTTCGTGAAGGATATATTTTTCTTTTGTCAATTTTTTTAATGTTAGTCCAACTTGGACAGGCTAAAGCTTTGAAGCAATACTGCATTAACAGACGTGTTCAGTATTTTTTTAAATAACAAACCTAACCTAGCTAAATTAACATAAACTCATAGATATAAGAATAATAGATCGGCAATAGTCACCCAAACAACGAGACCAAAAATTGTTGATGTGTGAGTGACTTATCAATGTGTGCGTAAAAAGCGCTTCAAAGTGTCAACTTTTACTTAGTTAATGTTCAGGTGTCGAAATATAAATATCCTGAAAGTCTAATATACGCGGTTGCGCTGTCAGTGAATGAATATTAGTACATTTTTCCTGACATGTGCCATCTATAATAACATAACATAACTTCACGCCTTTTGTTACCCGAAGGTATAGGCAGCGGCTGTTAAGCCTCGTCTCGCCGTTATGTTTACGTCCCAAATGGAATAGCTGGCGAACCTATTGCCATACTACCATACCATCTATAATAGTCTATGCTAAATCTATGCATAAAATAATCTAAGCTAACCATAAACCTTAGCCTTAGCCCTTCAAAGCCTTAGCCTATCCAGCTAAGGCTTTGAAGCCACATTACCTTCTTTGACGTGTTATTTTTTAATTGAAGAACGTTACGTTAAACGAACCTAAACTAACTTAAACTAACCTTTTTTTTATATTTATTTCTTAGATTTTCGCGAATCACATTCATAACATTAAAACAACTTTTTAGGATTATATCGCGTTTATTTAGAACTTATTTTTATTTATTTCCCGACGTTTCGAACTCTTTACAGCGATCATTTTTCGAGTTTTAATGTTATAACCTTTTTTTATAAAACCGATATAAGTGCAACAACTTTAGGGATGATTAGTTTAGGTTAATTTAATTTAGAATAAGTTAATTTAGGTTTGTGACTCTCATAAAAATTAATACGACAGACAAGGCTGAACTTCAAAGCTTTAGCCTGTCCAAAACTGGCCAAATGAAAAAAAATGTAATGACAATTTGACATTGATTACTTGCAGTTTTCTGTCTGTATTCTGTAATCTGTAATAATTACGTCCTGGGCAGGATACATGATTTTAATTTGAAATTGGCTTCAGTTCAGTACGACTTAACTGAATTCAAATGAAGATTCCAGATATGGCAGCAGATAAGCAAAATGTTGATCTAGGCTTACTTGAAGAAGATGACGAATTTGAGGAATTTCCAGCCGAACGTGAGTTGTGTTTGGGCAATACAAACTTACAATATTACGAGTATCGTATTTACACAGTTAATTTTTGTTTATAGATTGGGGTACTGAAGCAGAGGCTGAAGACGAAGATGTATCCGTATGGGAAGACAACTGGGAGGATGATATAGTTCAAGATGATTTTAACCAACAATTGAGGTTATTAATTATAATATTTACTGCAACAGTCTCGGTGGCACAGTGGTCGAGCACACGGCTTCTGATCCAGAGGTCCGGGTTCGGTTCCAGACACTGGCTCACACCAATGACTTTTCGAAATTGTTTTCGGAAGTTATGTGTGATAAATATCGATGACTGAAAAACTTTGTGCCCGGTATGGCAATAGGTTCGCCACCTATTCCATTTGTGACGTAAACATAACGGCGAGACGAGGCTTAACAGCCGCGCTGCCTACACCTTCGGGTAACAAAAGGCGTGAAGTTCTGTTATGTTGTTTACTGCGGTAGTTCTTTACATTCATGCTTTATAGAAAAAATTAAAGTACTGCCATTAAGACTCATCTTGTATTTGGTTTATAAAAAAACCTTAAACAAGTGTGGCGGGGCAGTCTTATGGAACACCCAAGTATATGCAATTGTGTTGTGATACCACTGTGATTTTGGTGAATCACATCAATATGTATGCAAAATAGAAAACAATCTTTTGGTACCTGACTTCTGTGAAGATTTTGCACAATTTGCATGCATTTTGCATGGTGAATACTTAAGTCATTACAATTTTTCTAATGGGATTTCTAATTGTTTTTAATTTATTAGTGCTGCAAATTTATGAATTAGATATGTAAGCAGAATCTTGGGTGAGCTAGTGTTAGAATTAAGAAACTGTATTTAACCTTGCAAAGTTTAACATTGTATTTATCTCCTTTTTTCAGGCAACAACTGGAGAAACTTAAAGATCAAAACATGGAACAATAGTACTTTTCAATTTTATCTACAGGTTGGATATTTTTATAATATTTCCTGCATAAAGAAGCTTTTGGCATATCTGAACTTGATATTCAGAAAGAATTATTGTGATAATAATATTACATTGGTAAAGTAGGTAATATTGTTGAACCTGGAGTTCTTTGTCAATTAACTCCATGATAAGAAATTTTTGAGTTTTTCCATCAACCTATTATTTAAACTGTTTAAGTTCCCTTACTTGACTTTCCATTTGATCTAATCTTCATGCAGGACATTAATTTTAAGTACCTTATTTGAATAAAAAAATTAAACTAAGCTTTTATTTATTTACCTTTTTAGCGTCTCGGTGGCGCAGTGGTCGAGCACACGGCTTCTGATCCAGAGGTCCGGGTTCGATTCCAGATACTGACACACACCAATGACTTTTCGAAAATTGTTTTCGGAAGTTATGTGTGATAAATATCGATGACTGAAAACTTTGTGCCCGGTATGGCAATAGGTTCGCCACCTATTCCATTTGGGACGTAAACAACGGCGAGACGAGGCTTGACAGCCGCTGCCTACACCTTCGGGTAACAAAAGGCGTGAAGTTATGTTTTTATGTTATGTACTTTTTTAAATTCTTACTAGAAAATATAAAAAGTATTTGCATATCTTGTTTGATGAAATTAGTATTGTTGATCCATTGCCTAAATGGATAGTAAGATTTCCTGGTTGGATATGTATTACGCTTAACTTTCACTCACCTATTCTCATCATGATTTTATTTTATGGGATAAGCGGGTAAACAAGCAAGAGTTACCTGGAGTAGGAGGGGAAAGGGGATCCGGCCTCCGGATACCTCTCTCACCGAGCGAAATACGGCATGAGCCAATCCAATATACCAAGAGGTCGTGGTATTTCACATTCATGCAGTGAACTGCAAGGCTCGACTACTGTCTAAAAGTATGTACTCTTTTACTTGAGATCAATTTATTTTTAAAAAAGGAGTTGGTGAAATGTTGACGTCATACAGACACCAGAAAGAGTTATTACAAGTTATCTATGCTATAAAACAAAGGGTTGGACATATTTTTTCATTCCTATGTCAGTAATGATTACTTTTAGGTCAGCTGTTTAGTAGGAACATTTGTTTTCAAATATATAATTTTTATAAGCTAAGCTATATTTAACTCTTTGGATCATGACACTTTCTAACAAAGTATCAAGAAGTTTGAATTACTCAAGAAGTACAGAAACACAGGAGTCCTAGGAGGTCTACTCTTATCCATAGTATTAATGTATACAATAAAAAAAACTGAGTTGTTAGTTCTCTTGTCTGCCACTGGCTGCGCTAGAAGCTCAGACACCAATGATTACGTACGTACGTCACGTTTAGTATAATAGTGGCATTACTGGTCAAAAGTGACTCTTAAGGGTGGCCAATTATTGAAGAACTGAAACACTGTTTTAATAAGAAAGGTAATATTTTAATACGCATTTGTTATACATATAAAAGGCACATAATACTCTGTTCTGTTACGACTGCAAAGTATACTTCACAGAATCCTAATGCAACAAGTTAGCCTCTGGGATTATAGACTGTGACATTTTAACTCTATGATTAACTTAGCGCCTTTTGTAATCATGATTCTATAAAAATAATTATACAAACATAGAATGATTATGTTGACAATGGCAGACCGATGTTATAGATATATAAATTCTAAAAACACAAATCTTATCAAAAAGTTATGAAAACAGTTGAGCATCGGTTCAGTGCCCCTGGCGTTGATTCTATCCAGGGTGCCACTGTATTCACTAATAAACTTAGTTTGGAAAAATAATAAATAAACGTCAATATTAAAAAAAATTATAAAAGCGCATGTAAAAGAGCATATTAGATCATGCTCAGTGTAGAATTCCGTAACTGTTATAAGGAAGGAATCGTACGAACATATGAAATAAACTAACGCAAGAGATCAACATAACAGGATTATCAACATATCAACAGTTATGTTCAACAAAATTTCCTTAAATTAATGTTTTTATAAGTAGTTTATAAAATTTATGGCAGTAAATGTTATTACTTTGCTATTTATTATGATTTAACATCTATTTCAGAAATTATCAACTAAATTTTTAAATTAACTATAAAAGGCTTAGGATTTTCACTGGCTTTGTGTGCCAGAGAAATAAATATATATATATTACATTTCTATATATATATTACATTTCTCTGGCACACTGTCAAGTCAGATGAATGTATTTTAGCTAGATGTGTAGTTATTATTACATTGTGTCGTTTTGGATTAAATTAACATAAAAATTGTTTACAGTTTATGTAAACAATTTTGTTTGCCTCAGAGCTCCAAAACAAATCACTCGATAATTAAAAAAGTACCTAGTGATTGGTAAGATTTTGTGTAATATTTTTAAAATTACCATATCTTAAATACTTTCTTTTTTGAAATCATAATTCAACATGTTGCAGTACTTTTAAGTTAACCAAGACCAGCTTGATTAAATAATTTCGCCCATATAAGTGATTCCAGCCAGCATCATGATAAAAGTAATATTTTGTTTCTTTAGTATTAATAGAACAAATGTAACAAAACTATGATGTTATTTAGTAATTTATTTGCTATATAACTATTTAATGTTATGCAGTAAAGTTTTATGTAACTAATGATTTTGTGCATAAATATTTTACAAATATTTATTTTTTACTGATAATAAGACCTATAGCATTATTTAATTTAAATTGGGATCACTTCAGGCTGGTTGATGGGCAAAATAATGCATTCGCTTAAATCTACTTATTATCTATTACATCTTCTTTAAATTCCAGACAAAGAACTAAAAGTTTATATTTGAGTTAGAAGTGGGCCCAAATTGATATTCTTCTTCAGTTTGTGTGGGCTGCGCGGTTGCGTCCTCCTGGTCTACGAAATATGTGTCCAGTATTTGTAGAGTTTTGTTGTAAATCTGAAAATATATTTAATTTGTAAAGTTTTTAATAAATATTCAGCTATCAATCCAATTTTCTTTCAATATTCAATTCAATTTCATTTCAATATTCGGCTGTAAAGCCTGTAAATGGAAAAGATGGCGAAACTATTGCCATACATCAGGCAGAAAGTTGCCATTTATCGATATTTATCACATAACTTCCGAAAACAATTCCGAGAAACCATTGAGCCCTTCTAAATCAGAAGCGGGTAGCTCGACCACTGGACCACAGAGACCTTTAAATCAAAACATTACTGGCAATTAAAATATTCAAGACAGACAGATATTTAACAAACCTGTTCATTTTCATGTTGCTGTAATGACTCTATTTGATCCAAAGCACCGATCTCTTCCAATTTCAAACACAGAGGTTCCACTTGTCCAACCTTAACAGCAGCCTGCAATAGAAAATATGAAATTTAACAAAAGCATTTCTTCCTCCCAATTAAGTTCGCGAAGACTTTTCTCGTTCGCAGAAGTTCTAAGTTTGCGTAAGTGACATGTTTGATTAAATTATGAAATTGAAAAGAATGCCAAAGTAGAGAACTGAACCTGTCTTATGTTATGGCATGTAATAATAATACTCACTTGTAATAAATTAATGAGTCCATCTAATACTACAGAGATAGCCTTGTGATCAGGTGATGAGAGCAATAAGCAGTAAGGCTCCAAGAA
This sequence comes from Euproctis similis, assembly GCA_905147225.2. Taxonomy (NCBI): domain Eukaryota; kingdom Metazoa; phylum Arthropoda; class Insecta; order Lepidoptera; family Erebidae; genus Euproctis; species Euproctis similis. The sequence continues at coordinate 10,684,481 of LR990106.1, forward strand.
ACCGGCAGATATGAGAGCATCTAGTTGTTCAGGAGCACCTCCTAAGCAAAGGTTTGTAATGGCCCAAGCTGCTTCTTTTTGACATCTGAAAAACAATCCAACTATATTTAATGACGTCACTAATTTCACCACCTTTTTTGTATGAATATCGTAAATAGCAATAAAACCAGTGACAAACAAATAAAGATTCAGCAAGTTAACTAAATCCGAATAACAACTTATGCGGATGCTAAGCCTCGCGTCGCCGAATTTTTACGTTCCAAATGGAATAGGTGGCGGATATTTATCACACGTAATAGACTCCGTAAAGAATTTCGGAAAGTCATTATTGATGAGAGTACGTCACCATTTTGTGGTGTGCACACGTGTGGTGTGCAAACGAATTTGGACTAGTGTTCTCAATTTTATTAAAACATGACAATTAGTAATTTTAAAAATACCGGGCTCAAAAAGCGAACGTTATCTGCCTAAACTTACTTGATTTCTTCATGAGTTAACACATGTACCAAGTTTATTAACACGCCTTGATCTATGGCACGCTGTATCTGAGCTTGAGTCCCAGCTAGAATGTTACTCACGGCCCAGGCTGCTTCCTTGATCAGTGATGACTTGCCACATCGGAGTAACGACATTATAGGTTCCATACAGTTGGCGTTGAGGCAGCGGTCTGTCTGTTATATACAACAAAAACGAATCATTTTATTTTAATGAAATAAAAATATTTTGGTAAAATTGTAGGTGAGATAAATGTTTTTTATAGAATACGGGAGCAAACGAGCAGGCGTGTCACTTGATGGCAAGTAACTAAGGCCGCCCATGGACACGTGCAACATAACAGTTGTGTAGCCTTTGAACAGCTGTGTACCTTTAAAAGCGTATAAGGAAGGGGTCGAGAGTGGGGTGGGAAGGGAATAGGTGATAGGGTTTAGCCTGCAGACATCTCTCACACGGAGTGAAACGCGGCACGATCCGCTATACGCCGATATTCTGATAGGTCGAGCAGGCCCATTCATGCAGCGAACTGCGGCTCTCTCTATAGGAAATAGATATTTAAATAGTTATAACAAACCATATATAGTTTAGTAGTCTCGGTGGCGCAGTGGTCGAAGACACGGCTTCTGATTCAGAGGTCCGGGTTCGATTCCTGACACTGGCTCACACCAATGACTTTTCGAAATTGTTTTCGGAAGTTATGTGTAATAAATATCGATGACTGAAAACTTTGCACCCGGTATGGCAATAGGTTCGCCACCTATTCCATTTGGGACGTAAACATAACGGCGAGACGAGGCTTGACAGCCGCTGCCTACACCTTCGGGTAACAAAAGGCGTGAAGTTATGTTATGTTAAGTATAACAAACCTGTTCATCAGATCCAGTGAGCATATTCCCAACAGCCCTTAATGCTGGAGTTTTCACAGCAGGTGACTTATGATTAAGAAGTGCTACCAGACGTGTGAGAAGCTTAGGTGTAAGTTGGACAGCTTCTATACGCTCATTAGGACCGTCCGTCAAGTATGATAACGCCCAGCAAGCATCCGCTAAGAAGGTGAAGATGTTTAATTAATAGTTTAACAAACATTGATCTCTTAAATAATAAATAATTTAGCATTTCTATAAATAGAAGACCTGTGACTGTGGTAAACATGTATTACTACAACTACTACTGTAGTAATTAAAATTATGAAGGAAATAAAGAGAATATAAGACATCTATTTGTTTTTTCAGGTATTCTGATTGGTTAACTTATCCTGACCCTGGCTCACACCAATGACTTTTCGAAGTTGTTTTTGTGAGTTAAGTGTGACAAATATCAATGACTGAAAACTTTGTGCCCGATATGGCAATAGGTTTGCCACCTATTCCATTTGGGACGTAAACATAACGGCGAGACGAGGCTTAACAGCCGATGCCTACACCTTTGGGTGACAAAGGCGTGAAGTTATGTTATGTTAACTTAGTTATAGCCTCGGTCACTATAGAATTACTGAGAGTATTTCCTGAGAGTAGTTCCTATTTCTGTATACTACTCAAATCAATATTAACAAATTGCCAGATGTTGTTCTGGAACTGTTTTATTGATATTCCCAGATAACTGTTTTATTAATAATCAGCATTTACAAGTGAAAGTTACAAATATTTCATTAAAAAAAGGAGAGCTGATCTTTCGTAACTTACTCAAAACATCTTGATCAGTGATCTCCAGCAAATTTGAGATGTATGGCAACGCAGCAGATACGTAATCAAATTTCACTAATGGATTCTTGTTCCTGAAAGAGAATCAAAACAATCATTCAGTAAAAATATATATATAAAGTTAAAACCATTTTTTTTTTCTTTTTTTTATGGGATAGGAGGGAAACGAGCAGGCGTGTCACTTGATGGTAAGCAACCAACGCCGCCCATGGACACCAGCAACACATATAGTGTTACTGTTGCGTTGCCGACCTTTAAGGGCTAGGGGATAGGAAAGGATGGGGAAAGGGGGTGGGCCTCCGGGTACCTCTCTTACCGAACGAAACGCGGCATGAGCCACTTTATGTCGGTCTTCTGAGAGGTCGTGGTATTTCACCGGTCGAGCCGGCCCATTCATACAGTGAAATGCTTGGTTTGTGATTGTAGGGGCCTAGGGGTCCATTCCTCGCGGCGGTGAAGGTATTCCCGCTACCCTGTCGTATGTGGTGAGTAAAGACATCCCACCGGTTTTACGCAATATCCCTTCTATGGGAGTTTGGCTGCTGCATACTAATAACAGGAGTCGAGGACGGCAAAGACACACATTCCATGACCAAATAGAACGTGTTCTGGACGAAGTTGATGTTAGGAGCCTAAAAAACCGACGCGCGTGCATGAAAAGAGTTATGAAAGTCAACGAAGCGAGTGAGGCGTGTAAGAATCGTGCCTTATGGCGCTCTGTTCTCTCTGCCTACCCCGCAAGGGATTTGGCGTGAAGTTATGTATGTATGTACACTATTAGTTGCAAACATTTTTATAAAAAGTTTCTTTATTGATGATGATAGTCCTAGCGACAATATACATACCTGCAGAAATTACTGTAGGTCCAAACAGCAGTTCTCAATTGACTGGAAGGAGTAGTGGGTGTCATGAGTGGTAGTAACACTGGTAGAGCTCCATTAGCCAATACAGTATCTCTAGTTTGAGGACCATCTCCAGCTATATTTCCGAGCGCCCAAGCTGACTGTTCTCCTACTACACCACCACGAGCCAGAAGAGAAATTAACTTGGGGATAGCGTTCCCCTGAAAATGAGGAAAAGCCGGAGTATGATTATTATTATTGATTTCACTTAACTACATTTAATGCTTCAAAAAATTTTCGTTACTATAAAATCGCGTCGCAGTTCGATTCGTAATGAAACATCTACGTTGAACGTCTAATACTATCCCAATCATCATCACTCATCACTAGCCTGTCGCAGTCCACTGCTGGACGTAGCCCTCACCCAACTTACGCCACAACATCCGATTCTAGCAGCCCCTGTCCCACCGTTACCACGACCGTTGGCCGGGAATAGTGGGACCACCGGGAACTGGAGGCAGTTGGATTTGCGCTTTTGTCATGGGAGGTTTTTGCCCATAGTCCCCACGCTAGGCAGATGTGTTGGAGACCGCAGGGGTGAACTTTTTAAAGATAGGGACGCTGCTGCCCGCCCCTTCTAAGAACATTTAGGTTAACCCTTTATTTTGGAATGGTTATCCCGCCATTCTTCGGTGCTGTGCTGTGTTAGCTTGTCAGCCATATGTTTTTCTTGCGCTCCCGGCTGACTGAGATACTATCCTAATATCCATCACAAATAAATGTAGTTCTGAGAGTCCTGGGCTCTTGCACTAACCCATAAAAGACGTCATAGCGCACTAATTGGCATTCGCAGTCACGTGAATAATACAATTTCAATTCTGAAACCACTATTCTAGTTTTTTGGAAATTGGTGTTTAATATAATATAAAAATAAAATAATAATAAATATAAAGTTAATAAATATAAAATAACCATATCAAGACAATACTTACGTCGACCACAGTCATAGTATGTTCACGAGTTCCTGAAGCGATATTGGTAAGGGCCCAAGCTGCTTCAAACTGAAGATCAGGACTAGAATACGATAGAGATACTTTGTTAATCACTAATACAAACCGCAACTGTTTCGGGCGATATTAAAAGTTACACATAAATACATAAATAAAAGCCGAAATCAATGAATAAAGTACAGTGTAGAACATTGGGATCCGAGGCTGCTACGGAACGCAATACTGGTGGTCAAAAATGCAGTAAAAAAAAAAAAAAATATTACTTCACAAAATATGTGTTTATGCTTATTTCTTCTCGAACTTTATACGAACGATTTTTATTGAGAATACTGATTTGAAAAAACTATGTATAAAATAAATTTCATTGAATTAATAATAATTTAGTAAGAGTTACATGTATTCTTTTCATTTTTTCAGCCGCACAGTGTAAAATGTGAAGGGAGGGTAAGACTATGTTATAGATAGGCATCCATCATTTAGGGGCTTTCCAGTATTACACTTAAGCAGATTTATTACAATTATTTATCCCCTCATCCTTCTTGTCAGCGAAAGTAGGCAAAGCGGCACCCATAATTTCGTAAACATTTTTCAACTAATAGGTTTACTGTTTTAAGCAAAGCAAGTCCCCCCCTGCCCCCACATGGTGCTTAGTAATACTTGAACGGTCCCGTACAACAATTATAATTACATAGGAAATGAAAGTGTGTTTAAAACAGCTGTATTATATAGCAACAGCACATTCATTAATTTACTTACCAATCATCTCTATCCAAAGCTTCAACCAATGGTTTTATGACACCCGCATTGACCATGGAAGTAATAGGAGGGTTTTGCTCCCTGGATAACATACGGCGTGCTGAACGAGCTGCTGTCGTCTTCGTCAAGAGATCTTGCGAACGAAGGCCTAGGAAGAAGGAATAAATGTTTATTTGAAAATATCGTAGGGAATATTTAGTTCTGTTTACATATAATACCACATTACATAAAGGACCACAGATCGGACTGCGCAGGGTAGGCCGTGCCCCTACTAGATGGACCGACGACCTAATAAAAGCAACAGGCAGTCGTTGGATGCAAGTGGCACAAGGCCTAAAGAGGCTAAGGGCGGCCTGGACAGATCTGGTCGGATAATAATCATTACACAGTATAAAAAGTCTCTTTCTGCTGTCTGTTCTCTTATAAGCTTAGATTTTTGAAACTATGCAACCGATTTCGATGCGGTTTTTTTTAATAAATAGAGGCAGTCGATGGGGTAACTCAATTGTATTGTATCTATAATTCATCTGTTTATTGTATTATAGGAAAATTGATAATTTTCAAGATTTAGGACTTTAATGGCAAACATTGACTCAACCTGAAGTGATAAATGAAAACAGTGTACTACATTATTATACACCATCAAAAGGCCTACTATAAAATCCGCGATGGTGTATATCTATCTCTTAGGGATAACCCACAATGACCATTTTTATTGCTTCTGAGACGAAACAAAGTTCGCTGGGTCAAGTAGTGATACATAAAGTAGTTGCAGTGAATATTTTGAATTAGTAAAAGCGCCAAACATATTCCGGACATTGTTAATAGCTATTGTTATTGCGGAGCGGTAAGTATGATATCGCTAGGAAATTGCTGCGGTAATATTATTTTCTGTTTCTTTTATTTACGTATTAGTTTTCTTCGCTGTCCTGGTGTTCATATAGCATTAGACTTCGTAAGTAAAATAATTCCTTTTTTATTCTTCATTATGTATAGAGGGCAACTGGCACACGCAAACCATAGAAATTGCTGTGAAAAATTTGATATTCTTTATATTTATTGCGGATCGAATGAAAAATAGCGTGATAAGGGAGAAATGCAAGTTGAAGGATGATGTGGTGACCAAAATGGAGAGAAGTATGTTAAGATGGTTTGGTCATATTGCAAGATCCATTCTTGCAATATGACCAAACCATCTTAACAAAGCCGAATGACTAAAAGAGTATACGAAGCGAATGTGAGTGGCAGGGTCGGGATCGGGAGACCAAGACGGAGCTACCACGACCAAATAAGTGGTCTGTTTAAAAAAGGCAAAATGCGTAGCACCCGAAACCGACGTAAATGCATGACGAGATGTATGACTGTGGATGAGGCGAAAGATGTGTGTCAGGATCGTAGCTTGTGGAAAGCCAAAGTCTCTGCCTACCCCCATGGGATACAGGCGTGAGCTTATGTATGTATGTATGTATTCCCTGGCAGTCGATTATTTACACAATTTTAATTACTTTTTATATAACCGCCATCTAGTTCTAAGTATAGCAACTAAAGGCTGTATCAAAAAGTCTAGAAAAGTCTTTTTTTTTTCACATAACTCTAAGAATAGATAAACTGGAAAACATTAATCCTAAAATGTTTTACTCTAAGATCAAGCACTATCTAAAAATAAGAAATAAACTTTAATTATAACATTAAAACAACTTTTTATAGATTATACCGCGTTTATTTAGAACTTATTTAGAAATAAATCACTACATAGTATAAAACAAAGTCGCTTTCTCTTTCCCTATGTCCCTTTGTATGCTTAAATCTTTGAAACTACGCAACGGATTTTGATGCGGTTTTTTTTAATAGTTAGAGGGTGTCAACGGGGTGGTTTTGATCTATAATTCATGAATAGTGTAGTGAAAAAAAATGATAATTTTCAAGATTTAAAACTTTAATCGTAAACGCTGCCTGAACCCTAAGTGATAAATCAAAACAATGTACTACATTATTATACACCTTTAAAAGGTCTATAAAAAAGTCCGCGAGGGCATATGTCTATGTCTTAGGGATAACCCACAATGACCATTATTATTTTTTAACTTTTTACGAGAAATAATGGCTTATTTACGAAGCAATTTTAAACATTACAGCATTAATTTTCATCCAATTAAGTGTCTTAAATAGATTGTGCTTTTAATATAGATCAATATAGCCATTTACAGCATGTAATTTAAACTAATATTTACGAAGATATTACAGTATTAAACATAGCGGTACATAGCAGTTGCGTTTGCGCGCCAAAACGCGTGCCGATAAATAGCACAAATTGAACTTTTTAAGATCCAAATATTACTAATTTATTTCTTTTGATGCGGAACGAAGTTCGCCGGGTCAACTAGTAGAAAATAAGTTCTAAATAAACACGATATAATCCATAAAAAGTTGTTTGAATATTATGAATGTTATTCGCGAAAATCTAAGAAATAAATAAACTTTAATTATATATTTAAATTTATAAGGCTCAAAATTTGCAACATTCAATACTGATGAAAGAAAAACTTGTCTAGTGTTTTATACAATTTCGTTAGCCATTAAATTGTGACTGGCAGCTAATAATTTATGAAAAAGCCTGAAAAGCAAAATCTTGCCATGGAGAACAGTGAATCGAAATCTCTACAACCCTTATAAAATATAATTATGTTGCCAACAAATAATTAATTCCAACTTATACTTGGTTTTTTAAATTCAAGTGAAGAATATAGCTTTCTGAAAGAATAATTAAATGATCTTTCTTCTTTGAGTTTCCTGATAAAAAATAAAAAGTCATTCCTCTTTAGAATAGTAATATTTGTAAATACAGGTTGTAGAATAATTATTTATTATGTAGATAGATAGATATGTCTTTGTCATCTTGGCATTAAGTTTTCATGTAGATAATAGACCACCCATTGTACCTGCCTGTGTATAAATTTTAAGTTCTTATGTATCTCTTATGTATATTCTCTCTTTCTGTTTGTGGTGTACAATAAAGTTTATTCTATTCTATTCTATTCTATATTGTAATTTGTAACTTGAAAATAATAGTCTAGTCTTATTGAGATACATTTAAAAATAAATAACAACTTAAACCAATATCAAATACCTTGAACAATATCAGCTGGACTAAGCACTTTCTCACTATCATGGATTTCATCTCCAGCCTCGGGAGAAAGAGCCCTCCTTTTAAGCAGTTGTTCATCACGCGCTTGCTTGCGTAGAGCGACAGATAGCTCAGCACGTTTACGACGTAGATCCTATTTAAAAACAAAATACCATTTCAGATACAAGCCTAGCAGAATTAAAAATTGGAGCCAATTTGATAAAGAATTAATAAAATGGGTAAAGAACTAATAAAGCTGATTTGAGATGTTTTGTTACAAAATAGGGCTACATCATATCGAAAGCAATCAAGAAATTATAAGCATTATGGACAAAAATCTTTGAATGTCCCTTAACAAAACACTGTAAAAGACCAGCATTTTTTCTTCTTAAACTACATTTTCAAAAACATTTCTACTTTATGGCATAGTGGTTTATATAGGACTTGAATGCCAAAAGAGTCACTAGCAATAACTACCTCGCATAAGTATGGATGCTGATTTATCATAAAACTTTGCATTGTGTACATAAAAACATAAAACAGAGTACAGTTGGGAGTATTATCAACAAAAAAACTGCATAACTATTTGATGTGATCTATGGATATGAGTTTGTCTTATTGGATTATTTATTAATTTAAAATAATTTAAAAGAATAAGAAGAAGCATCAGGCATAGTACTTTGCAGTATAGTAAGGGAACATGCATATGAAAATCTGTGTTAATTAAGATTATTATCCGCATAAACCAACGTGGTTTACCACAATGCTAATACATCGTGAGTTCATAAGTTCAAGTACATCAAGCTTGACCTGATCTCCTACGTTATGACCGCAGGAGATCAAATCCATAATACATTTACAGTAAAAAAACAACTTATTGCTAATACAACGGCAAAACGAATGGTTGAGACCCGCGGGTATTATGCTAGATGGACACGAAACACCAATAAATTAACAAGATGGATGATCATTGGAATTTTTATTATTGGAAATCACAAGTTAAATCTTAAGGTCTCCAATTTGTTATTGTCTTCATCTGTTGATTTTAAATTATGAGTGGACATAGTTACCTACCCACGGAAAGTAATACGCAGAATAATCTATTAATTTAAATGAAAACTTACTGTAGTTCCTTGGCCTGCATTTTTATACGCGGCTAATCTTGAGGAATGAGTTCTATCAGCCATTATTTTGAATTTAACTATGAAAAAGTATCGAAATAGCTAAAATTTTGTTCGTATGTGAACGTGAATACAAGGTATCTAGCAGACAAATTCTTTCAAAGTTCGAATCAGCTGCAACAAGTATTCAAACATCAACGGACGGAAATTGCGTTATTTTTGACAAATTGGTGCAACATCTATTTACACGCAGACCTTTCTCTTCCATTCTGTGCTGGTATTGGCAGTAACCGGAATAGAATCAAGAGGATCAAGGACTATTTATAATTATTACCACAACTGCAATATATTTAATCTAAATAATTTAGATCAATTTTGTTCTCAGTGGGGCTGTACAGCTACACCATTTAAGTAGGCGGCGCCACATCAGCATTAACGTAAATTTATTTTATCTTAAATATTTTTTACTAGTTGTATTTCGTTTATTAACATAATAAAAGGAAAAAATCTAGTTAACAAAGCGTATAATCAACGAACATTTATAGATAGATTAATAGATTTTATTCAGTTAACTCGTAAATCAATTCCAATTTGCTCTAGAAATTCATAGAACACCAAATCTCACACCACCTTTTATTAATCAGAAATTGTGGTGCAGGCGTTACGTTCGTATTTCAGAATATCATTGAGGATATCGTATGTGGTTGTGGTTAAATAAAATAAATTGGCATATGGACCCACATAATTATAATTTAAAAAAAAAATCTGAAATTATTACCCTATACTCCGTCAATTAGCTATCGTATTTTACAGTCGGTCGACACTCTTGAAGAAAATTAATATATGTTTGTTTTATATACTCTTTGGTATTTTAGACAGCTCCCGAATACTCATTGCTGTAACTTTGTTCTAGCGTCATAACCTAAAACTCCAAACAATAAAAAGGCGCCAATAGTTATTGTAACAATAAACATGTATATTTTTGTTGTTATACAATTTTAGACTTATAAAATAATCCGCCACACATTCCTCCCCACTCGGGTCTCTGGCTTACGTCCTTGTTCTGTGAGTAAATCGGGATAAAATATAATAATAAATCTTCATTTCAAATTTCTGCCAAATCCGTGGTCCAATTTTGCAGCATCACGAGTACAGTACGCAATCGTTTTATGATACATTTATAAAATGACACGAAATACCTACAGATTTATTATTATAAACTTCTAGATAGATAATTCAATGCAAGCGAGCAAGATACCTATATTTTTATTTATTGACAGATGACTTTTTAAATTAAGGTTTTTAATAAGTGATCGGTACATTGAATTCTCTCGCAATCACTAATACCATCTGTCTAAAATACATTAATATAATGGACGGAGTATAGTTTATTAATAGTCTTGCTTACTCATTTAATCCAGGCACTCTTGGCCAGTCGTCTTCGCATGAGACTAGCGTGCACCCCAGAGGAATATTATAATGACACCTTGCAATATCAAACATGTATCATATGGTGAGCATGCTTCACTTATTCACTTGTTCTAACCACAGAAAGATAAATAATACTTTAAAAAGGCGATATGGCCTCTAAGCTGTAGCCTGTCAAAATTGGGTGCATGAAAGGAGTTTAGGTGGAAATGTAAAAGAGTCACGTCCGTTCTTTGCTTAATGTTCTGATATTAGTGTTACAATGGATATTATTGTATTAATGATTATTGATTTGTGGTGTTTTGTTTAATAAGTGTTCGTATACAAATTCTGATCACCGAAACGAGAGAGTACATGACCTGGAAATGTCTCATGCAATAATTGAAGTGTTTCACGGGCTGTACGGCATGTGGCACCGTCTTGTTGAAACCACATATTGGCCACATCAATATCATCCAATTTCGGCAAAAAGAACCGTGTTATCATGTCGCGATATTGAGCAGAAGTAACAGTCACTGCTTGACCAGCCTCATTTTCAAAAAAGTATGGTCCAATTATGCCTCCAGCCCAAAATGCACACCAAACTGTGACACGTTGTGGATGCATTTGTTTTTCGACAATCACATGTGGGTTTTCAGAACCCCAAAAGCGGCAATTTTGGCGATTAACAAAGCCATCAAGGTGAAAATGTGCTTCGTCGCTTAGGATGAGTTTGCTCGAAAAATCAGCATTCATTTGTTGTTGCTCAATAATCCATTCAACAAACTCTCTTCGCTGTGCATGGTCATTGGGCTTCAGTAGTTGTGTTAATTAAATTTTTTAAGCATGGAGACACAGATCTTTAGTGAGTATACGCTGTAGAGAGCTTCTTGAAATTTGCAATTCTTGTCCACGACGCCGAATTGAGGTTCCTGGATTGTCACCGACACTCGCACGCACTGCCTCTATATTGACATTTGAACGGCTTGTTTTTGGACGACCAGTGTGTTTGGCGTCTCCCACGGATCCTGTCTCTCGGAATTTTTCAATTAATCGCTTCACAGTTGATGAAGTTAAAACACTATTCCGACCATATTTTGTATGAAATTTTCGAACTACGGCCGCCAAGCATTCATTATTTTTGAAATATTGCTCAACAATGAAGACACGTTGTTCTATTGCGTAACGCTCCATTTTTACTAACCCTAAACTGTCAACTGTCGATTTCTTTTGTTTTTAGGGTTGGCAACACTGTACTGCATAAATGGCGGCAAATTCAAATCTTGCGTTAATTTTGGGACACCTTTTATAAAGCAAAAATGCGCTTGCAAGTTTGTTTGCTTTGCGAGTTAAACCAACATTCTTTAGAGAATTTATTTGGCTTAATCCGACAACATAGTGTTACCAATAAAAACCCAAATGTACCCATTTTGTGTGCATTATTATTTGTTTAATTACCCTGACTGAATGTAAAATCATTCTATGTATTACGAAATATATCAATTACATCAAAATTAAAATGTTTTATTTTTTCCTACGACAAAAAATGGATGCGGTATTAGTGAGTACTCGAGTATATCGATATCGTACTGCACTAATTTATCGTATCCAAATATCGATACAGCACATCACTATGTAGGGACAGCCGTTTGACAGTGACACTGACATTTGACAGTGACACTGACGTTTGACAGTGACACTGACATTTAACAGTACCACTGACGTTTGGCAGTGACGGCACCGATGCCAACATTAGATACAGAGGAAAAACGAATGATTATTATGTTGGTGAAAGATGCAGTGTAAATGAGCTCAGGACAATGTATGGAGTGCCGACTCTTATTTATATACTCTTTGGTATTTGTCTTCAAATACTTTAGGATGCCTGTATAACTTAATTAGAACTCTTTTTACTACAAATTAATCCATATTTACTGTAAACAATTTTATACATATGTTTACTTTATGTTAGATTAATTGTAATAAATATAAGCACGTTACACGATTTAATTAGGGTAGATATTTAAGTTCTATTCTAATCTTTGAATCAGGATTCATCAACTTTTAAGTCGCGCTGAAAAATTAATTAACTTTAATTAAGTAGATTTCTTACTTATCACATAAGCAAAGTAGAACTGACAGAACATTGTAATAAACAGAGGATCAACATACTTATAGTGTCTAATTTTATCTAAAATATATTGTTAATGAATGGAACACGGACGTTTCACGAATATTCACCACAATATTTTTTTCATGTCATCAAACATATAACTAACAAAGAAAATGTATTATGATGCTACAGCTTTACATTCTGCATCACTCGTTGCAGTCGAGAACTCGGGATCATATCAAAATATCTTCAAACATGATAATATGTAGGACTGTAGGAGGCGCTCGTAAGACAGATATTGAGTAGTGGGATGGGCCTAGCATGCGCAATGACGTATGACAAAAAAGCATCTTGCTTCGCACTGTTAGTAATTTACATCTCGTCCACCACTTTTGTTGATGACCTCCTAAGAAAACCTGTCGTAAATTAATGTTCATAACACAAGTTTATAAGCATTCATGAACGTGTAATTACGCAAAACGTTACGCCGCTGGGCGTGACATCACAAATCACTTCAGTTAGGCCGAAGACAACACGTCTATTCTTTGTCTTTGTTTTTCATTCATGTTAGAGAGGAACAGATAGACCGGGCAGGCTGGTTCTGATCGTATTCTGTCGAGGGTGTCGCCATTTTAGTTTTGACGAATATTGACAGCACGGCAGACATACAGTGGCGCGGCCGTCGACGCAGCGTCTGCCACATTATTTTTATTTTGATAGTGAATCATTTAACGACCTGTCTACGATTAATGAGTCGTTGCGTGTATGTTAACAATAGAAACTTTATTTACTAAACAGTGATCAAATGTAAAACAATATACTAACGAGTTTTAGTGCTAACCTCTTCGTCTTTTTTTGTTATCTCGTCAGTATTTTTGAGAACTGCAAGGCTAATCGATATGTGCAAGATTTACCGCAGATGACTCTGTGTTGCTCTATCCTGTGTCTATATCATCTGGTGAGTGAATATTACTGTTGTTTACTATGGATTAAATTACTTTTAATAAATTTTTATGAGTGCATTATGAATGGGTATAAAAAAGGCGTATTTTTATTAAAATGTAATATTATTAGTAAATACGTTGTTTACCGGGAAATTAAAAGATTATTCGTTTTTTGTTGCGGTAGCTCCAGTTTGTTTACGAACTGTCAGGGGCAGTACACGGCCTAAGATATATTGCCTGGGTTGGCGACTATGCGTGGGCTCCTCCTACAAACAAATTTATGCTTTGGGTGCAAGACATAAGGTTGAAAATATGTATATTTGTGTGACAATAACGGCCCGTAGAATTAATTTATCACACGCCGCGCTTGACAAGTTGAAAACATAAATTCGACCTTGACGCTCCACGTGGTTTTGTAGACTATGCCTAAGTCTTCCATTGGTTGTTGTACCTAATAGCAATAAATTAACATTCACTACTATTCACTAGTATCGATTATTTGTGTAGTGTTTTTGTAATTACTATGTTGTGACAAAATTTCAAATGTGTATTGTAAATATGTACTTTCACGTTTAATAAATAATAAAATTGATAATTGATAAACAGTAAATTAGTAAGTGGGGCTCGTGGTCAAGCACCCCGCTTCTGAATCAAGAAGTCGCGGGTTCTAATCCTGGCTCACATCAATGACTTTTCGATATTATTTTCGAAAGTTATGTGTGCATGCATGCATTTTTTTGCATGGGATAGGAGGGCAAACGAGCAGGCGTGTCACCCGATGGTAAGCAACCAACGCCGCCCATGGACACCAGCAACACATATAGTGTTACTGATTGATATCCTTATGATATCCATAAACCTTGTGCCTGGCTTGGCAATAGGTTCGCCACGTAAACATAACGGCCAGTCGAGGATTAACAGCCGCTGCCTACACCTTCGGGTAGAAAAAGGCGTGAAGTTATGTTATGTTAATTATTTTTAATATATTATAACTAGTCAGCGTTATATTGGCCTTATTTTAATTTCACCCCAACTTTATTTTACTTCTTTCTAATAATAGTTTTTGCCTACGGTTGCGTTAGTGTAAAATTTCGTTTCTGCAAACCACGATTCTCAATTTGGATTTTTGTTTAGTTTGTTTAGCTTCTTTAATATCTCATCTATGTAGCTCAACAAAATCATTACATAGTATAAAACAAAGTCATTTTCCGCTGTCTGTCCCCTTATATGCGCATATCTTTAAAACTACGCAACGGATTTTGATGCGGTTTTTTTTAAATAGAGGTTGTCAACGGGGTGGTTTTGATCTATAATTCATGTATAGTGTAATAAAAAAAGTGATAATTTTCAAGATTTTGAACTTTAATCGCAAACGCTGCCTGAACCCTAAGTGATAAATCAAAACAATGTACTACATTTTTATACACCTTTAAAAGGTCTAAAAAAAAGTCCGCGAGGGCATATGTCTATCTCTTAGGGATAACCCACAATGACCATTTTTATTTTTTTACTTTTTACGAGAAGTACAGCATTAATTATTAAGCATTAAAGTTACATTACAGCATTAATTTTCATCCAATTAAGTGTCTTAAATAGATTGTGCATGTAGTATAGATGAGCCTGTCCCTTTACAGCATGCAATTTAAACAAATATTTTCGAAGATATTGCAGTATTAACATAGTGGGACAGCAGTTATTACTTTTGATGCGGAACAAAGTTCGCCGGGTCAGCTAGTTAAAATATAAACGAGATTTGTCCAGCTATGAATGAATGACATAATGCCTTGCTAAGATATTTTTGATTCCTTAAACAGCTTTTCTTTTTTCGAGTGATTATTTTCGTGAAGTAAACTGTTTATAAAAGAATTCATCTTGATAAATTTAGCGATTTCTATAACTTTTTTTGCAATTCCTGGTGCCTGCGTCTTCGTCTGTGTCTCCTTCCCAATTATAAGATGTCTCATAAAAAAAACATCAAATTTTAATAAATGTAAGTCAAACCTGATCAAGCAAATATTCCCAGTCTCGAAATCTAGAAATAAATAATACACATGGACTAAAGGCGTTAAAAGCTCTTTTTGTATTCTTTGATTCACTTCTAACTTCCCGTCTTTTTAGCTATCCCTAATCACCAAACAAGGTTCTCACAGACCTCTTAGTGTTAATTCTTAAGCCACTGTATTCCAGTGGTTGAGCTGGTGCTTCTAAATAAAGAAGTCGTGGGATCAATTTCGGGCTCACACCAATATCTTTACGGAATTAATTTCGGAAGTTATGTTTGATATGTCTCCTCCTCCTACGGAAATAGGTTCTGCCATCGATTTAATCACTTAGGACATAAAAATTCGGCTACTCGCGGCTTAACAGCCGCAGATGTCAATTTTACATACAAAGTATTACATTTCTGCGACCGCGTCCACGTTTATCACGTGTCAGTAAAAATTTAAAACTTCGTATCTAAGACACCAAAGTTGGGAGATACATACACAGACACACATACCTATTTAGCTTCACGCCATGTCTCTTGCAGAGAGAACAGCACCGAGCGCCATAAGGCACGATTCTCTTTTGTTATACACGCTCGTAGGTATTTTTGTGCGGAGTTTCTGTCTTATTAGCATCTCTTTCGCATTTTAGTGATTTGCGCAGATATCTTTTAGGTTTTGCCTGTTTAGTAAATAAATTTGATAGAAAATAATTTTCAAATTTATTTTTAGGTTTATTCGCTACGAGATTTATTTACTTGTGCATTACAATCTAATTATTAGTTGCGTGAAAATAATATTGACACCGTTGAATTGGAATTTGGATGAATAACATGCTTTAGTTCGAATAGGTTTTTGTTGTGCAAATGTGTATTATTTAGAGCTGTCCCACGGTGCCCCTTAATGTCTAATTCCAGGAAGACTGGAGTTTTGCGGAAAATTATAGCACAGCCAAATGATATTTTTTTTATAGTCTTGCTTCCCTGCGTGTAAAGTTCAAACGGGCATTTGTTTTTTTATATGCTTATTGCAAAGTGACTTGTCTAATGCAGCGTCCAAATTATAGCGGAGTGCTCGGCAAAGTTCCTCGCCCAACTTCGACAAAATTCGAAGTGGCTCTCCACATTCTCGTATAACTTTCGAAAGTTCTCAGTTGCTCTAGGGTGCCCATCGCTTGCGCACGCATGTTATGGACGCTCAAGTAGCTGCTGCCGTAGTTCGCGTATTTTAATTACGTGAATATATATCACACTAAGATGTGATTAATTTGATCTTCTAATTAAAAATTTTATAGTAACTGATGGTTTCTCTAGTAATCTTAAGATAAATATTTAAATTACATATTTGAATAAATATTTGTCTACAAATTAAATGGTCTGATCAAAGAGTCCCCCTTTTCCAACATGTATCGAATTAATTTTGCTCTTTTTTAATTGATTAGTATTTATATAGTATTCTGATACAGAAGCCTTGGGTTCGATTCCAGACTCATACCAATCATTTTTATTTTATCATACCAATCATTTTTCGAAAATTATTAATATCGAGGACTGACAACTTTGTGTCCGGCTGACAACTTCTGATAGAAAAAGGCGTGAAGTTATGTTTTTTTAGTATTATTATAACTTAACTTTCATATTATCAAATCAAGTGGTAAATAATAATAATAATTCGCCTAAGTTACTCCTTATTACACCAGCAAATAAAAGTTTCGTTAAGATAGATCCACTCATTTCAGAGATTAACCGGAACAAACAGGCGGACAGACAAAATTTAAAAAGACAATTCATATGAAAACATATAATATATAACATATAAACATACATATATTGTGATACATATGAATGTAGTAGAATGCAGTTATTTCAATATTATAAACACACTTTAATTTTATTTATGTTTAGATTTACATTGTGATGATAATAACTTGATAGTAATCAAGTGCAAAAATTGCCTTATATATACTTACTAATAAGTACCTACAATTAGAAGACATTAACTAT
The DNA here is from genome assembly GCA_905147225.2 of Euproctis similis. Classification (NCBI taxonomy): domain Eukaryota; kingdom Metazoa; phylum Arthropoda; class Insecta; order Lepidoptera; family Erebidae; genus Euproctis; species Euproctis similis. The sequence continues at coordinate 10,701,981 of LR990106.1, forward strand.
ACATTCATACCACACGTCGACTTATACAAATATCTGTAAAATTTCTTCAAATGATTTATTCGATTGAAGAAATTTTACAGATCTGCATAACACAACGTGCCCAGACGACGTCTGATTTACTACTGAAGTGTACTTGTACTTGTAGTGTGTAGTCATTCATTTCGTGAACGCACATGTGCAATAACTATATATAAATATACAAAAAACTATGTAGGTAATAGGTATCTATGCTCGGGCCCTGTGACTCGGGCTAAAAAACCGACAACAAATGGAAGTTGTGCGGGGCGAGGCAAAGTTGGACGAGGCAGGGCGAAGTGCGTTCCCACATGACAAGTACTTCAACTCCGTACAACTTTCCTAGCCGTGTGGAGGGTCGGATCAACTACAGAAAGTAGTCCGAGGCGAGGCGAAGTTGGACGAGGTAGGGCGAGGCGCCTTCCCAGATACTCGTGTTCGCCCAACTCCGTACAACTTTCCTAGCCGTGTGGAGGGCCGGTAACAAACCACGCTTTAATAATAATTATGGCTAACATTTTGGACCCATTTGACACAATCGCCGCGCACTCTAGTGTTATGCTAACCGAAAAATGTTTAAGTTTGTTAAACAAGTTATACAGATCATAGTTAAATGTCCAGACGCAAAACAAACATCCATTTTTATATTACAAATACTTGTACTCGGGTGAGGATCGAATCCGTAACGCAGTGCTTTCATAGGGTCCACGGGGGCAGGATTCTGGTGCTCAATTGGGTCTTTACCAAGCACCGCTTCGTATCAAATAGGGTTTTTGTATGTTTTCCACCGTCGTAGGTTAAAGAATTTAAATAACGAAAATTCCCACGAAATATTATCAATACATCAGAATTTATCAAAACACACAACTGGTTATTTCATGAACTAACGTTCATTTTATGTAAATAATTCACATAAGATACTTAATATGTATATTATATATATAAATGTAATCATCAGTAGGTATGTTTTAAGATGGAAATTAAAATTTTAAATTAGTAGGCTTTTTTGTTATGACACCAACAACAAGATGCCTAAAATACCAGCAAACAGGATCTTTGGGTTATTAGGACGCCAATGTCCGATAAGGCTTTGAATATTTGTCCATTTAGTAACGAATTCTCAGCTAATATTATAAATGAGAATATGTGGTTTGTTCATTTATAAGTACATGAGTATTTCGACAGTTAAACTTGTTAACTTAACTTAACAACATGTCTTTGCTTCGTCTCAAATTGGCTGTACTCAATTATGAAGAGTGACAAGTTTATTAGTCTCCGTGGTCCAGTGGTCCAGCACCGCGCTTCTGAATCAAGAAGTCGCGGGTTCAAATCCTGGCTCACACCAATGAATTTTCGAAATTATTTTAGTAAGTTATGTGTGATATATATTGATGACTGCAAACTTTTTGCCCGGAATGGCAATAGGTTCGCCGCCTATTAAATTTGGGACGTAAAAATAACAGCGAGATGAGGCTTAACAACCGCTGCCTACACCTTCGGGTAGAAAAAGGCGTGAAGTTATGTTATGTTACAAGTTATCCATGTTCGAATAATGTGATCTTCAGCTCTTAACATCAGGGTGAAAACCTTATCATAAACTCTAAAGCCGTGTCCAGTTCCTGTCAGTGACGGATGGAACGCGCTGGTAGGCAGCTTGTACTGCAGCGTTGTACCTTAAAATCGCGAGACCTAATCCCAAACACATTGATTGCACGATCCAATAATTTTACTCACTCTATACTTGTGTTCATTCTTATGGAATCTACTTAGCAATGTCTGCTTTAAGTTAGTTCGCAAAAATATATCACTGGAGATTGTTATGTAGATGTGACGAAGAGCTGTTAAAACTAGTCTCACAGTCCTGATGAATCAAACAACAGGGTACAGACACATAAATTACATCCGTTTTATTACCCTTCTACTGAGTGGTCGTGTTTTAAATTCGAGATATTTTTATCGAATTTAGTTCTCGTTACATACCAAACTATCGTTATATTTATTTTGCATGATTTAAGGATTTGCCACATGGTTTCTTCTCATGATAGCCCTTACACTCGGAATAGGGCCGCTCGTGGCGATTGCAGTTATCAGTGTTGCTTTGTTCCATTGAGGAACTTTTTCAAGTGCGCTTGTTATGTGATTTAAATTAAATGTAGTACTTATTTTATTTATTTATTTTTTGTCATTTTGTCATGTTTAATTTCACTATTTTATTTAAGTCTCCGTAAAGAAATAAGAAACGTGATAATACGTGTCAATTATAGCTAAGAGGGTATGTAGTTGAATTACTACTGTACAGGCCACTTAAGACAAGCCGATATACGATAAGAGTAAGTAAGAGATACCTATCCCTTAAAAGAGATGGAGAGTGATAAGTCGAGTGTGAATTAACTGTTGTGCTGTGATTTGAAGACTTAGATTCTCCTTCCTCTGTCCTTCATACGGGGTAAGAGAGTATGAAAGTTTGTTTCACTACTTGTCCACTAGACATTGCTGGGGTATGTAAGGAAGTCTTCATCGGTAATAGGAGAGTAGCGCCCAAACTCAGTACATTATTACAATCACGCTGAAATATACTATACGGCGTTTAATTGAATTTTGTCAATATCCGATATTCTTGTCTTATCATATATTAACAGATTCATGATTAAAGATATATAACTAATTTAATAACATTTTGTAATTTGATGATTATCTTTTATTTGATATTTTTTACAAACGATAAATACAAATGTGTTTATACCTTTAATGCCTTTTGTTTTCGAAGTTGTAGGCAACATCTTTTTCAGTCGTCAAAAATAGTATGTTTATTTCTTTCCGTGGAAAAATCGTGGATATCAAAATCAAATTTTTATGAAAGTTACTAAAAGTCGGATCAGGTTTTTGCTGGTAAAATAAATAAGTTGTCCCATTAAAATCTGATACCTGTTAAATAAGTGACCGTCATTACAAAAAAGACCACGCACGCGGACCTGCGGGCGTGATCTAGTTTATAGTTTACACTAGCTGACTAAAACTTAGTTTCGCTTCAGAAATAATCAACTAGTAAATTTTTGGTTTCATTAAATTCAATTGGTATATACGCCGGGCGGCCACTACGGCCGCGCGCCACAACCTCTATGTCTCTCCATTTTAAATCTGTAATATCTTCGAAACATAACATAACTTCACACCTTTTGTTACCCGAAGGTGTAGGAAGCGGCTGTTAAGCCTCGTCTCGCCATTATGTTTACGTCCCAAATGCAATAGGTGGCGAACCTATTGCCATACCGGGCACAAAGTTTTCAGTCATCGATATTTATCACACATAACTTCCGAAAACAATTTCGAAAAGTCATTGGTATGAGTCAGAGTCACGAATCGAACCCGGGACCTCTGGATCAGAAGCCGTGTGCTCGACCACTGGCCCACCGAGACTAATAAGAGTGACCGAGAATATTCATTTAAATTACATGCTGTAAAGTGACATATATATATATTGAACTTTATTAAATGCCCGCTGTATTGAGGTATTTGATTGGAAAAGGATTAATGTTTAAAACAGCTTCGCAAATAAGCATTCAGAAATTAAAATAGTCATTGTGCGCTAAGAGATAGACATGTACAATATCCCGGACTTTTTGTGGAACTTGATAAGTTGTATTTCACATTCATTATTTTTATTTATCACGTAGGGATCAGGCAGCTTTTGCAATTAAAGCACAAACCTCGAAAAATATCACCGTGTCTTTACTATATTATGAAAAAATATACATGTATAAAACAATCAAATCAGAATCATTAGCGTAGTTTTAAATATCTAACCATATAAGGGGGACATACAGCAGAAAGCGACTTTGTTTTATACTGTGTAATGATGATGATGTGTAACGAATGTCATGCATATTAAACTTATCGCCTATACAATAGCAAAGTTCTGGATCAAAATAATGTCTGTAATTATTCGTTATCTCATAAACTTAGAAAAACTGGTTTTGTAAATAAACATTCAGTCATCTTTCCTTTTCATAGAATTTATACAAAACTTACGAAATATATTTCTTAATATAGGTAAAGACGTCAAGAAAACCTGCTCACAGAATGAAGTTATTAGTTATTTGTGAGAAGAAGTTATCAACTTTTCATAGACTCATTTTATATAGTAAACCTTATGCTGGGATTTGCATATCGCTAAGTTTTACATTCAATATTTTTTCCTTGTTCGAAATTTTATGAAAATTTAAATAAAAGGTCCTGACGAGTTAAAATTTATACCGTAGCGAATATTTTTGTCAAGAATGCAGAAACTAGAGAGGCGAATTTCGTACGGATTTCCCGCGAAAAAACCGCTTTGACAGCGAAAAAGGCGGGAACGTCCGCCATTACCAGCAAGTGACGCCGGCCCGTTGTATAATTGGCGTCGGCAAGTTATGGACGAATTTAATAACGGACATAGTGCCAGGGTGTCTTATATTTGTGGATAAAAGACAACAGATTTGATTTATTTGAACATTAATACAGTAATTGCTGCCAAGGGTTTTTGTTATAAAAGAAAACAAGAAATAATTGGGAAAAACGTACTCGTGAGGATCATTTGTATTCTACGGACACTAAGACTTGTCTATAATTTGTCTTGTTCTATTTTTTTTTCAATTACTGGTGGAAAATAAATGAGTTAGAAATTGTATTAGAGTATCATTATAGATTTGACTATCAATAGTTGCAAAATTGAAATAAAAAATAGTAAAATATATCACACCGAATAAAACTCCGTTAATGTAAAAAGTGTTGAATTATTCGAATATTCTCTACTAGCTGACCCGGCGAACTTTGTTCCGCATCAAAAGTATTATCTGCTGTCCCGCTATGTTAAAACTGCAATATCTTCGAAAATATTTGTTTAAATTTCATGCTGTAAAGGGCCAAGATCATCTATATTACATGCACAATCTATTTAAGACACTTATTGTTTGAAAATTAATACTTTAATGTTTAAAATCGCTTCGTAAATAGGCCATTATTTCTCGTAAAAAATAAAAATGTTCATTGTGGGTTATCCCTAAGAGATAGACATATGCCCTCGCGGATTTTTTTGTAGATCTTTTAAAGGTGTATAATAATGAAGTACGTTGTTTTGATTTATCACTTAGGGTTCAGGCAGCGTTTGCGATTAAAGTTCTAAATCTTGAAAATTATCACTTTTTTTTTACTACACTGTACATGAATTATAGATCAAAACCCCCCCGTTGACACCCTCTAACTATTAAAAAAAACCGCATCAAAATCCGTTGCGTAGTTTTAAAGATATGCGCATATAAGAGAACAGACAGCGGAAAGTGACTTTACTTTGTAACGATACTATACAAATTATTTTTATTTTGCACGCTTGATTTTACAGTATTATATCAATCTAACCTATAAGCATCAAAACTAAAGCAACAATATTTTATACTGTGACAATCAAAGAGCGTGCGAATCGAGTAGAGAGTAGTGTTATGAAAATATGTATTGGCATGTGAAGCCGCGAATTTAATACTCTTGTATGTCAGTTGATTTCTAGTATTATCGATTGGTACTGCTTCACCGAGAACATGTCTACCAGTGGTGGCGTGGGTACGCACCGTCAACGGTCAGACTCTTCTCGCATAACGATTTGAATATTCGATCAATAACCACGAAATTGGCAAATCAGTAAACAAAAAGCATTTTTTTTTGTTTAATAAACATATTATATTTAATTTTACGTAAATTTACTCTGACTTCTAAAGCTGACGCCACTCCTGGTCAATCAATTGTTATTAAAGCGGATTTTACTTGATTACATGTTACTAATTTATATAAAAAATAAAAACCATTTCGTTATCACGTGCCCTAAAAAAAATAACGCAGCTTCTATACGGGAAATTTGACACTAAACGTCGGTCTCCCGTCTGATATGGGAGGGCTTTATCTCCGTTGGAGCAACGGAGGTAATTGCTACGGTGTATGGTGGCGAATGTCGGGTTTTCATTATTTATTCGTCAGGTAGGGTATAATAACCTGATTTTTTTTTCAGGGTTGAAAATACCCTGGAATTTTTAAAATTCTAAACCGTACTGGTTGAAAATAATATAAAAAGATATTAGAGACTTGCACGTTATTTATGATGCAAATCAATCCAATACACAATTACTGCCTTTTTCCTGAAAATGTCAAACATATCCTTTAGAAATTCAGAGTTGGTGGGCAAGTTGGCGAAATTTAAAACGTTCCTTAAAAATAGCGCAATCAACCCTAACCTAAAACCGTGGTGCTCCGTAATAAAGAGCGGAGGTCCTTTATTTTAGAGGCAACTTAGGTTGGGGCTCCGTAGCTGCTGTGCCCCGGGTAAATGAGTTTTGGCAACATCACCTTTTCCCCATTTTTGAAAGAGGCTAATGACTAATGAGTGATAAGCCATTACTAATATATTCCTTAACCCTCATTAATCATCTTGACTTATTGGCTATTATAATGTTTTGATTTCAATGTAGTAAAAAGGTAACTTGATTTTACACTTTTGTTCGGAAAGTATATTATCAAGGGGAAAAGCATGTAGATTGTTTACCTACGTCGAAATGAAAGCGGTATGTGCGTTTAGATTGAAAATTGAGAGGTTGTTTGCGTAGAAATGAATGTTACAATTTATCTCCAAAGGTTGTGACTGCTTTATTTATATACGGTTCTATCCGAAATTTTGGAATTCTTAGGCAATCTTTTAAAATGCTTTCTTTATTTACCCTAATAGAATTTACATTCGGAATAGAAAGACTTGTATATATTTTGGCATGCCCTTTAGACAAAAGGGATTCTTAGCTATATACATACAACGTAGTGCAAAGACTTTACGTATTATTTTTGGGGGTTTAATCTTTTTAAATATTATATGCTTACTATTAATAATCAATTTTATCATCTCGGAAGCGAATGGTGTACCACAGTACCGTTTTGGGATTGTGTGCATAATATGTATTATATTAATGAAAATAAAAATCCTTTACAATATTGCACATGGCAATAGGTTCAACTTAAATACTTGTATATAGATTTATTAAAAAAGTTTTTTCGTAAACGGAAACTAAGTTAACCCTTGTATTATGAATCTGGTAAAACCACACAGCTCTCTGAATGAATAGGCCGGCTCGACCGGTGAAATACCACGCTCTCTTAGAATATCGTCGTAAATCGGCTAATGCCGCATTTGGCTCGTTGAGATGGGTATCCGGAGGTCCAACCCCTTCTATATCCCATTGAAAAGGCGAGGAACACTATCCACGTTCAGGTCTCCATGGGCGGCGTTTGTTGGTGACACGTCTGTTTGTTTGCCCCCTTAAAAAAACAGTCTATTATGAAATTGGAAAAGTAGCATAGGTTCCTAGAAGTGATAATTATATTGAAGAAAATGTTTCATTACTCGTGTTTGCCCAACAGATTCGTCAGTGGGTGGTCATCCATTTGGAGGCAATGATTGATACTAATACTCGAAGTCACGATATTTATTCCTCAATAGGTTTACACTTGTACAGCCAACGGAGCGAGTTCTGCGATAATTATTATGAAAACAAGGTGTAATAGTGTTTGGTGCGATGTACGAGACGCGAGCGATTTTATTCTACTTATATTTTTTTGATACATTTGCTTCAGAAATAGTAGGATCTATTCCGTGCTCACAACAATTATTTTCGGAATGTATGTGTGATAAATGTCTATGACTGAAAACTTTGTGTCCGGTGTATGGCAATAGGTTCGCCACCTATTCAGGTAGAAAAAGTCGTCAAGTTATTATGTACCTTGTTGTTACTGGAAGTATAAACAAAATTGTACTCATACCGTTCGTTTATATCGTTTCGCTATGGAATTCAATATAGTTCTTTAAGTCTAAGTCGGACTTGTAAAAATATATCTACTTCATGCGGTGTGATCCTTCCATTTTCACAATTCAATTAAACTCTTTTTCTCTTAAAATAAATTTACATGAATACATACATAACTTCACGCCTTTTTACCCGAAGGTGTAGGCACCGGCTGTTAAGCCTCGTGTCGCCGTTATGTTTACGTCCCAAAGAGAATAGGTGGCGAACCTATTGTTATACCGGGTACAAAGTTTACAGTCATCGATGTTTATCACACATAACTTCCGAAAACAATTTCGAAAAGTCATTGATGTGAGCCAGGATTCGAACCCTTGATCTCTTGATTTTGAAGCGGGGTCCTCGACCACTGGTCCACATAATATTAATTTAGGTCTCCCTTTCCCGATATACTCGCGTTTTGACCACATCTTGCACCAAACCCCCACAGAACATAGAGCCCATTACTCTCACTTAACAACTACAATGTTTGTGGTATATCTAACGAGCGTAAAATAATGATAATTTTAATGTTACACTCGGTTATTTTTATTGTTCATTCGTTTAATGTTTTATATTAAAAAATGATGGATGATACAAGATTGACTAAGATATACAATACAAAAGCGGATGGATGTGTGATGACCAAATAGAACGTGTCCTCGAGGATGGTGATGTCGGGAGCCTCAAAAATCGACGTAGGTGCATAAAAAGAGTTATAAAAGTAAAAAAAGCGAGTTAGGTATGTAAGGATCGTGCCTTATGGCCCTCTGTTCTCTCTGCCTACCTCGCAAGGGATTTGGCGTAAAGTTATGTATGTATTAAAAAAAGTATTCAGGTAGTGTAGTAGGCGCTTTGCATTATACTTATATAGATAGATGCAGACTTCATTTAAAATATCGGTGGTCCAGTGATCGATTTCGGGCTCAAACCTGGTTCCAAGGCTTTCTTGGAACTTTTTCAGAAGTAATGTGTTATAAACATCGCTGACTGACGACAACTTTGCTCCCGGTATCTGGCAATAGATTCGCCACATATTCCATTTGACATAATCGGTGAGTCGAGGCTTAACAGTCGCTGCCTACAAATTCGGGTAATAAAGGCGTGAAGTGTTGTTATGTACGTTCATTTAAATATATTTATATAAAGTAGGTAAATGCATTGACATAATGCATTTAAAGGTCAAAATAGCCGTTATTATTACTCTGGTAATAATGTTTCTTTAAATGTTATCCAATCCAAAGTCGTTATTTTATAATTTTAATACACTTAATTAACTAATTATCTTTAGGTATATGTGTTAGGTTTGCGCTAACATATAATTGACTAGGTGACCCGTCAGACTTTGAACAGCCAGCCATATAATAATGTAAATAATTTTAGAAAACTACGATAACTCCTAAGATAAGTACAAATTTTTATTAATCACTTTCAATCATAATTTTATTAGAAAAAATTGTTTCGGAATGATCTTAAAAGATAGACAAAACCGGTGTCGCGTAATATCAGAAACTTTGTTTAGCCTTAGAAAATAAATAAAAATGGCTATCCTTAAAAGATAGACATATGCCATCGTGGACTTTTTTGTAGATCTTTTGAAGGTGTATAATTATGTAGTACATTGTTCTGATCTATCACTTAGGGTTCAGCCAGCATTCGCAGTCAAACCTCTAAATCTCGAAAATTATTAAATAAATAAATAAATATTGTTATTCATATTATTAATATTTTACAGTGGTAGAGTCACGCAGCTCGCTGCATTATTCGGCAGGCTCGACCGGTGAAATAGCACGGCCTCTCAGAATATCGACGTAAAATGTTTCATGCCGTGTTTAGTTCGGTTAGAGAGGTATTCGGAGGTACCCTTTTAAATTTGTCATACGTAAACAACAATATCTACGAAAAACTTCAAAGGTTTTTTTAAATCACTCAATTTTTTTATGTAGATATATAATAGACTATAAATGAGCATAATGGAATGAAGTTAATTTGTAATGGTGTTCTTTTAAATTATTAATTACTATGCTAATAAATTCTGTTACTAAGAGTTGTAAGCCCATATTGTTATCCCTCACTAGTGTCCGACCGACGCGACGGTCTATTTTTGGCCGAAGCCGAAGCCGACTAATCGGCAATCTCCACAACCTTCGGCCGAAGCCGAAGGTTTATAAACTATTAATAATTTAATTTATGAAATTTTCAATATTATCTACCGCCAAAGAAGAATATCGACGTAAAGTGGCTCATGCCGCTTTTCTCTCGGTGATAGAGGTATCCGCACTGAATAAGTGCAGTCCTGTCCGTCAGTCACTCACTCTTTCGTAACAGTTCGTTGAATTCTGTCTGTTCTCGGTTGTTCGGCTCGGCCGAAGCCAGATATCGTCGAAGATGGATTTCACTCACTAATTCAGATATTTAAGCAATTAAAAAATACATTTATGTATTATTTCGCCATGCCTACAAGTATACAGTTGTAGCTGTATAATATACAGATTTTAGGTTTCCCAGTCTTGTACATTTTCAACTTCACGTCAAGTCCCTTGCGGGGTAGGCAGAGAGAACAGAGCGCCGCCCGTGTAGAACTATTCTTACACACTTCAGCTGTCATTTCTGTCAAACACCAACGTCAGATTTTAAGGTTTCTGACATCACCTTCACCTCACGGACACGTTCGATTTGGTCCGAGTGTCCGACTGAAGGTCTATTTTTGGCCGAAGCCGATTAATCGGCAATCTCCACAACCTTCGGCCGAAGGCGAAGCTGAAGGTTATAAACTATTAGTAATTTAATATTTTTCTTCAATATTATCCACTAGCTGTGGATTATATTATTAGTGAATAAGAAGAATATCGGCGTAAAGTGGCTCTTGCCGCTTTTTTCTCGGTCATAGAGGTATCCGCACTGAACTAAGTGCAGTCCGGTCCGTCAGTCACTCACTCTTTCGTAACAGTTCGTTTAATTCCGACTGCTTTCGGACCTTCGGCGGGACCATCGGCTCCGGCCCAGAATTTGGCCGAAGCCGAAGTTCTCGCCGAAGATGGATTTTTGGCCGAAGATGGCCGAAGCCGAAACTTCGGTCGGACACTAGTCCTGGGCTTCCTCGACTCCTAAATCCTTCGACTTTTGCACTGTATAATGTATATCTGTAAATTTTCTTGTATTGCATTCTTTATTTATTAATTTCTTTATCTATCGGAGTTCAACAATGTCGTTATGCATTCAAATAAGGTATGTCCGATCAAACCCGGAGGAAAGCGTTACTATTATATAATTTTAATATGATAAATATGTAAACACAAAACTAGAACACTTCCACTAGGCGTTCTCGTCCGATCTACAGGCGTGAATAACCAGCTGGGCCAAAAAATTATGTTAATATTAGTTAAATAATAGAGGAGCGAGCTACCAAATACAAATTCGTGTATTTTCTGAGGGCGCTCCAATACGAAAGGGTAAAGTTTCGGGCTAGTGATGGAATCTTATCGACGAGAAAGTAGTCGATAACAAAGACACCTTTATTATTTTGATGTGGACCATGACTCTGGTGTTTCTTTTATAAAACGAATCGTACAAATTGGAAACCACCAACCACATATTATATTGTCATCTGTCCGTACCTACAACATAATTGCAATAAAATGTCATGCAATATAATTGCATATGGGAATTATATAATAAATATAAATATTTATACTTCATAAGTCACACTCATTAAAAATTCAGTCTACTGAGACGTGAGACTAGCGATACATATAGTAGAGCCATTTTATCTTACAATAGCCTAAAGTACTTTTTGCCGAAGGCTACTATATCGCTAGACCATAGACCTTACGAATTGAGTACCCAGGAATAAAAAATCCTTGAGCTTCAAGAAAGCTCTAGCTAAGTACCTAATTAATAGAGTCTGTAATTAGTGAACGATCCCAATCGCATCAAGAAAAATCTGCCCCAATGAGTGTCGAGTAGTCTTCTGGTCTATGTATATATTTTACATGTGTGAGTGTACTAATGCTTTAGGGTTTTACAATTTTTTGTACTACTTCTTTCTAATAATCTACTTAAATGTATCTAAAAATGTTAACTTGCTGAAACTTTATGAAAACTTACGACTCTACTGATAATTATCTCCAGCACTAAAGCAATCAATCGCTACGAAATCAATCTATAAACAACATAATTAATTCAGAATCTTTAATCTTCATCGCACTTTCGTTGAAATCAGAGTGGAACGATAGATACATTAGATTCAAGATTAAATCAAAATATTTGTAACTATAATTATAACGTAATCTGTGATTAAAGCTTGTGCTAAATGTTGATGACCGTGAACCGGTCGTAATTATATACTTATCGACACCATGTTACTAAATGTATTTTGTAAAACATTTTTTAAAATATTAATTATGCTCTTGGTATTGGCTGACGTGATTTTGAAACATTTTTATTATAAACATGTTTTATAACACTAAAACAACCTATTAGGATTATATCGCGTTTATTTATTACTTATTTTTATTTATTTCCCGACTTGAAATAAATAAATAAATGAAAATGAAACAAATCTTTACAAACAAAAATATTTCTTTAGTAAATATATCTTATAAATAAATATTTAATTTTTTGTTTCATGGTCTGAAGTGGGTTACCAATAGTAAAAATCATATTTTTAACATCAACTTTTTGATTTTTATTTTCAAAAAGTGGGTGCTTTCTGTATCAATGAAAATAGCTTTTAAACGACTACCATCTTTTTGTTCATCACTAGTGAAAATGATCTCTGTAAAGAGTTCGAAACGTCGGGAAATAAATAAAAATAAGTTATAAATAAACGCGATATAATCCTAAAAAGTTGTTTTAGTGTTATGAATGTAATACGTGAAAATCTCAGAAATAAATATAAACATGTTTTCTTGATTCTTTGCAATTTTTATAAATATTTTTATGGGAGCATTCCAATAAATTCGACATCTGTGATATGTATGGAGTGCCCTATAGATTAATATTTTTATGTTATTTAATTACTAAGCTAAAACTTGACTTGTAAAATTAAATTTTCAAATTTTTGTTATCTAACTGACGTGTGATCTTTAAAGAGCTTTCGTTTTAGCAACTTTGGCCACAGTATTCTACAAATGGTAAATGATTAACTAATGGTGCATAGTGAAAATATGGTAAAAACCTAAATAAACATATAACTAAAATGTAACTTCATAAACTTTATCGACAAATTGACATCCCTATCGAGAGGGAAGCAAGAGCAACATTTTCATGTAGGTCGCATAAAAATAACGCCACCCGCGCATCTGCTCAAATATTGAGTACTGTGCACGCTAGTCTACAGACAGAATATAACCGGGGAATAGGGTTGGCACATTTCAAATTCATGATTTTAATTCTAATAATAATATTTTCCATTTAATGACTTTGATGCGTGGTATTTTATTTTTCTGCAAAAACATTTCGTTGTAGTGCTTATATTGCATATCGCCACATTTTGATTGAAGGACTGACCCTGCCTCCTGTGACAGATATGTGTTTGCACTTTTGTAATCATTATTTCTTTTCTGCAAGCCAAAGTCTGGTCAAACCCCATAGACTTTAACATTCTGTAGATTTTTTTATGAGTATTATAAATTATTGCGTAAGTTCGCGTCGGTCAACTGGTTTAGCACATTGTTTTTGCTTCAGAAGTGTCTAGTTCAAATCAGAGTGTACGTCAATGACTAGAGAAGTTAAGCTCGTCCTCATTGGAAAATTTGAGGTCTATTTGTCGCCATCTCACGTTCGGTTTTTCAAGGGGTTAAGTGACAAAATATTAATAAGAAAAAAAAAAATAAACAGGATTATTAAGAAAATTCAAAGGTTTCTGTGTTTTCCCTAGCGTTACGTATATTTATGCCAACCCTAGGTGTATCCAAGATTGGTTCTTATCATATTTATACAGTATTGTCTTAGCTGTGTTTATTTTCTTTTTCCGTTTTCCTTATAAAAGTGAAAATCTATACGGATACTGAAGGTTTGGAATTGCATTTGATATGGAATTGGAAATACCTATGCTCTATATCCAAGCCCTTAAATCATGTATTCATTGTATCTGTCTAACTAAGATTACTCTGTAAAAGTAAAAATAAACTTGAATTCTCATAAGAAATTTTACGTGGATAAGATAATTAAGCTACCATTCTCGCGGCAGCTGTCGCTACAAGCCTGTTTAGGTTTTTTCCTTAGGTATGTTATTTTGTTTTCTTTTTTATAACTTCACGCTTTTTCTACCTGAAGTTATAGTCAGCGACTGTTATGCCTCGACTCGCTGAATGTTTCGTGGAACCTATCGCCACACACCGAGCACAATGTTGTCACTTGCCAGTCATCGATAGCGAGAAATAAAATGTTATTTATTAGACTTATTTTTTATTTTAAAATTATAAACTATTAAATAATGCGAGATGGTTTTAAACAAAACAGTAGAATATCATTCTAATAACATAACAAAACTTCACGCCTTTTTCTACACGAAGGTGTAGGCAGTGGCTGTTAAGCCTCGTCTCGCCGTTATGTTTACGTCCCAAATGGTATAGCTGGCGAACCTATTGCCATACCGGGCACAAAGTTTTTTGTCATCGATATTTGTCATACGTAACTTTCCAAATTATTTAATTTCAAAAAGTCATAGATGTGTGCTTGGATTCGAACCCGCAACCTCTAGATTCAGAAACCGTGTGCTCGACCACTGGACTACCGAGACTATTCATTCTAATATTTTAGAATTATTTTAGGGGTCACAAAATAAATATAGTTCGAAACATGTGACCGTTTCTAATTATTTTCTATAGTATGTATGTATTAGATCTCCAAGAACATTCGTTAATGAGTACGTACTACGTATATATTTTTCTCTACAATTTAACTAATATGTGTTAGTGTTCAGGTCACGTCCGATCGTCTGTTCAGCATCTTCATTTTATATATTATGTGTTTATGCTAAACGTTTGATTTGTATGTTATCATTGAGGGATATTATTATGTTTTTAAAATCTATTTATTCATAACCCAAGATAAAGTAAAATAAATATAAATAAATAAGCCTATAATTGACACAGGTACAATAAAATTTCCTTGAATGTTATAAAAATCCTTACAACAAAATAATCTTACCTTTTAGCATTTACCTATAGTAATGATCACTTCAAAAAACGAACAATTAAATTTTGCACTCCAGCAACATTGTACGTTTTGTTCAGAAATTGAGCTAATTGCGAAAGCGGGGGAGAACACGTTAAGAGGATTTCCGAACGCAATACAAAAGAATGATGGCCGCCTGATTTTTTCCTTTTTAATTAGGCACCGTATTGGGATAAAAACTCATTTCAATTGAACAAGTCTGGGTGCAAGGGTCAATTTTATGTTATAATCAATTCATTCTACGTCCATATGTATACGAGTATCTATAAAAAAGTTTGTATTTATTTTGTTCTACTAACTGACTAACGGACAGACAAGATATCGTCACTTCGACCACAAGAAGACAATTAGGTATTAGGAGCGGTTACGCGGATATCATATTAATGCTGGGATAATAAACATTAATTAATGTAAGCAAAGGTAGTAAAGTTTCTTGAGTTTTTTTTTAATGGCGAATTACTATGCCGCCAGTCATCGATTTTTTTAGCCTGTTTATACCGCGTAAATTGTAAAAAGAATACAGAGTTGTAATTGGTCACACTATTGATGTAGTTTAGTTAAAAAAAAATGGAGTCGATGTTGTATGTAGCATTAGATTTTGGAAAATAGTCTTCTCATTTGAAATTAGCCGAGATAATGATATAAATAATGTAGTAAAATAATATTTTGTATTTTGTTTGTAACAATAATACTTAAAGGCACACATACCTAAAGAGAAAAGACAACATAAAAGTTTGTATTCAGTACAACATTGATTGATGTAAAAATATTTCATTTAAAAAAATCATGTTTTTATTGCTTTCCTAAAAGCTAATCAGGGACGCGGGCTTATTATGGTGTTGAATTTTCTCACTATATCAAAACATGGTGTTTACTATAGGGAAACGAGTTATCTACACCCCATCGATTAATCGAGGTATTTTTTTTATATTTTAATTTAAATGATGATTAATAATTTATTAGGGTTAATCAAAGTACTTAAATTAAATTAAATCATGTAAATTCTTGCCCCTTACTCTCTTTTTTGCACAGTTATTCTAAGATTTTAGCTACTTAAGAATATCTATATTTTTGATAAAAGCACATTAAAGGGACATTAAAGTAATAATAGTGATTTCAGTTACCTTCTATTTTTTTTTAATATCAATTGATTTATATGTATATGACAAGTTCAGTAAAAAATAATATGTAAAGAAAATAGTTGATACCCGGGTATCAGCCTCAACTATTTTCTTCATGCTATTGATAGAAATGTAATTTGTGAATAAATGATGATGAGGCGGTAGAATCCTCGAGTTGTTTCCATTGTTACAAAACAAATATTTCCTACCACCCGAAAACATCCAACCAAATCGAAATATACAAACGACTGCATGAACCCTCTTCTTAAAATAAATAAATATTTAAAGTAGCAAGCAACATCGACAGTTGGCAACACTGTCCAATACGCGCCAAAATAAGACGGCCATTTGTATGCGACAAACGTTTTAAACTCTTATTTATAGAACAAGTAGGTGCGTATATTATGTACGTTGAAAACTTTATATTTATTGATTTAACTTTACTACAGGCTGGGAATGCGAATTTTTTTGTGCCTAAAACTAGATTTCTTGGTTTTCTTTATGGGATTTTTTTATGGCAAACGAGTAAGCGGATCACCTGAGCGTAAGTAACTAGCGCCACCCATGGACATGAAACACAGATAGTGTTACAGTTGCGTTGCCGGGTTTTAAAGGAGTAGGATAGGAGGAAAGGGGTTGAGACCCCGGGTAACCTCTCTCATACGATCTCTTACGACACCACATGTACGATTTTACGTCAATATTCTGAGAGATTGTGGTATTACATGGAGCCGGGCCCATCCAGCGATCAGCGTGCCTCTACCACTCTAAATTGGATATGCTGTTGTTGTTTCTGTTGTGATATTTCAAGGGATGTATTCCCGAAACATCACAACAGAAAATCTGCTGTGAATTGACATTTCAAATGAGTGTGTTTTGAATTAGCATCTGTATAGTATGCGTTTGATTCAATGTTGTACTCGTATGCGGTCATATGCGAGAAAAATGTGAACACTAAAGATATTTCACCGCTTATTCTCGCTTACACATAAATTGTATGTTGTTAGTTGGCTTGCTAATTACATGTCACTACATAGTATAAAATATTTATGCTTAAATCTTTAAAACTACGCAACGGATATTGATGTGTTTTTAAAAAAAACACAGAATAAAACGTAGAGGATGTCTTTGTCTATCTATTTAACGAGTACACGGTTTCTGAATCCAGTGGTCGCGGGTTCGAATCCTGGTACACACCAATGACTTTTCGAAATTATTTTCGAAAGTTATTTGTTATAAATATAGATGACTATAAACTTTGTGCCCGGTATAGCAATAGGCACGTAAATATAACGGCGATCAATTAGATTTTTATTTGTAATCAGTTTACTTTCTGCAAATTTAGAATTGTGATTTTTCTTCTGAAATACTAATTTTTACATTTCTCTATGGACATTATATGTTTTTAGCACAAGCTATTTGCAAATATATAAAGGAACACTAGATTCGTCCACAATGTCAGTTTGCTCCATTTTTCAATGGCGTGGGTTGTTGGGCAAGAGAATGAAATACTCAGCGCAGCAATAAACAAAATATAATCGTTATCTCCAACTATGGTTAATTATAACACTTAATTAAATAACACTCCACCGAACACGTAGCGCGTTATCCAGATGCGACTCGATCAGAGTTCCCAAAAATGTAATGTCTCCCTTCAGTCGCGCCTGCGCACTAGCACCCGGTGTTGCGTCCGAGTGACATTTGACTCGACTGCAAAGAGGATATAAATGCTCGAGTGGAGTCAAATATCGTACTCTAAAATAATTGTTAAACGCGCCGACACGGCCAGACTGACATTAGCACGTCCTCGTGCGGCTCCATCTCTATAGGTCTGCTAATCTGTAAAGATAAGAAAAATGTAGGGAAATCACTTTCATATTGCTCGTCCTATCCTGACATTTCGGATATTCTCGGATATCCATTCTCTTCGTTTCTCTTCATTCTTCTTCATTTCTCTTTTTTGTACACGCTCTCACACAATAGCACCCACATAATGTACAGTGCTACAGTTTGACCTCATGCAAACAAATAGCCACTATACTAGCCGACTTCATCCTCTCACCGCCCATAATGTACAGTGCTACAGTTTGACCTCATGCAAACAAATAGCCACTATACTAGCCGACTTCATCCTCTCACCGCCCACAATGTACAGTGCTACAGTTTGACCTCATGCAAACAAATAGCCCCTATACTAGTCGACTTCATCCTCTCACCGCCCATCATCATCTCATATGATGACAGGTTAGGTACACGTCATCATCTCATATAATGACAAGTTATGTACATGTCATTATCTCATATAATGACAAGTACTGGTCTTACAGTGTCAGCGTCCCTTCGACCGATCATCATCTCATATGGTGATTCGGACCGGACATTCTGACAGTATACTCTCACAATAATACTTCTTTACTCACATCTTAGAATTCCTCGCGCTCTGAAGCTGTGAGGGTAGCCGAACACGGGTCACAGAAAGTGAACTGTCACTGTCATCATCTGATGATACCCTCCCCTCTATCTGACCCTGGTCCGCCGTCTCGGCCTCCTCTTCATCATCATATAGTAAAGTATTAGCTATATCTACTAAGCCCTCATGACCCCTGGGTACTGCACGTAGGTTTTCGTGAGCGTATTTGTACGTGGCTAAGAATCTGTGAATTACATTTTATCACGTTATTTTGTCCTATACCCTTGAGATATACCAAATCGCTATGTACAGTACCCCCTAAACTGTCAGCCAGGCTACAGATTACTAACAAGCAAGCGGATCCACTGTCAAAACGAAAAGAAACGGGCTCACCGGAGGATGTCGTGAAGGTACCGGTTGTTGGTCTGCATCCACATAAATTGACCTCTTTGACCGCAGCATGTCCATCGCCCCCTTTGCGCTCTGGGCAAGCTGACGCCACATGGCCCTGATGACCACAAACGAAGCATATGACAGGCCTAGAGTAGTTGTGAGTCTTCGCTGGCTGGACAGGAGTTTTCGTAGTTGGTTTAGGTGTCGGCTCTTCGCAAGGCTTACGGCAGTCCACTGCTCGATGCCCTACCACACCGCAGCGATGACAAGTTCCCGAAAAGCGTGTGTCGGGCCGCATCCTTTTTGCATCAGATTCACTGCAATCTTGTATGTCGAGTCTTCGTTTCAATGAAATTCTGTTAAGGACCCGAAAGAGTTGAATTCGAGTAGACACATGGCAAGATTGTAACTCTCGACGTACGGTGCCATCCTTTTGACATAATACCGAAGAAACGAATCCCGTGATAACATCTTCTGACATTTCAGTTCGAGGAATGCGTTCTATTATATGCCAAAGCCTAGCTGCAGCTTCACTCGCGGTTTCTTTAGTATCTATTTGGAATCTCAGAATTTCGTCGAAATAATCCTGTGGCTGCATAGGCGTACCAAATTTTGCTAGCAGTACTTCTTTTATATGCTCCCATGTTAGTTGTGAGCTTTGTAACTTGGTAAGACATGTTGCTGCCCGGCCTCGCAAGGCATGCGTGAGGGCTAACAAAAGTTCGGCGCCCTCTAATTTTCTGCTATTCACCACTATTTCGGTTATCTTACACCAACCTTCGATATCCGCGTCGGTATAATCTGGGTTGAACCGTACCAACTGCGTCGACATGTTGTTGGTGGCTTGCGACGCCGACGATGATTCTAAAATTCCTGATAACAACGATTCCGTGCTTCGTAAAACGTTATGCGCTGACGTATCGTGGCGAGCTTCATTATATTCTCTTGGTGGATGCCCTCTGTATCTCACTTCTGATAAAGGAACACTAGATTCGTCCACAATGTCAGTTTGCTCCATTTTTCAATGGCGTGGGTTGTTGGGCAAGAGAATGAAATACTCAGCGCAGCAATAAACAAAATATAATCGTTATCTCCAACTATGGTTAATTATAACACTTAATTAAATAACACTCCACCGAACACGTAGCGCGTTATCCAGATGCGACTCGATCAGAGTTCCCAAAAATGTAATGTCTCCCTTCAGTCGCGCCTGCGCACTAGCACCCGGTGTTGCGTCCGAGTGACATTTGACTCGACTGCAAAGAGGATATAAATGCTCGAGTGGAGTCAAATATCGTACTCTAAAATAATTGTTAAACGCGCCGACATATATGTATCTTATTTTCCTTATACCTTATACCTTCTGTGTACTAAGTATCGGGAATTTGTCAATAAAACAAAAAATACAAATTATTCATCTAAATTTATTTTATCGCCTTCAAAGTAGGCCCCATCGCTTGCAATACAACATCTCCACCGCTTCACCCAGTCTTCCATACATTTTTTATAGGCTATTTGCGGTATGGCCTTTAGCTCATTCAGCGAATTTTCTTTTATGGCTTCTATTGACTCAAAACGTTTTCCTCGAAGTGGTACTTTTAACTTGGGAAATAAAAAAATGTCAGACGGAGCCATATCAGGTGAATAGGGTGCTTGGTCGAGAACGTTTGTTGAATTTTTCGCTAAAAACTCTTTCACTATAATGGCTGTGTGTGATGGTGCATTATCATGGTGCAGCATCCATGAGTTGTGTCGCCACAACTCATGTGGCGTTGGTTAGTTGGACGTTTTCGGCGGATACTCACGCAAACGCTTCATGACGCCTAAATAATATTCTTTATTCACTGTTTCTCCCTCTGAAAGGAATTCGGAGTGAACCACACCACGGTAGTAAAAAAAAACTGTCAGCATCACCTTGATTTTGGTGCGACTTTGCCGCGGTTGGGTTGGGTTTCGGCTCGTTTTCGAGACGCCATTCTGAAGACTGTTGGCTTGTTTGCATGTCATACTCATAAACCCATGTCTCATCGCCAGTTATTATACGTTTCATAAAGGTCGGATCCGTAGAAGCTCGGGAAAGCATGTCTTCAGCGACATGCTTTCGCTGCCCTTTTTGAACAAAATTGAGCTCTTTTGGAACTAGTCGAGCGGCGACGCGTTTCATGCCTAAAATGTCAATGAGAATATTGTGGACGGACTTAAAAGATATGTTCACCTCACTAGCCAACTCTCTCAGACTCATACGTCGATTTTCGAGGACTAGCTTCTTGATTCTGTCGATGTTTTCTTTGGTCGTAGCGGTTGAAGGTCTACCAGAACGAGGCAAGTCTACTACTGCTTCTCGGCCTTCTTTAAAAGCCTTATACCATTCATAAGCCCTTGTTTTCGATATACATGATTCGCCGTAGGTATTTCGCAACATTTTTAGTGATTCACCACATGAAATATCATTCGAAACACAAAATTTAAGGCACACTCTTTGTTCAACAATATTTTCCATTGTAAAAATCGCCGAGGACTCAAAACTCAAAACCAACAAAAAGTTTAGTTTAAAACAAATTAAATGACAGATCCCGTTCAAATTTTGCGCGCTAAATCAGTACAGTGCTACCAACATGCAGTAAAAAAATTAGAACGACCTCTTTTACGCGGGTCTCTTTATTGACATATGCCCGATACTTTTTACACAGAGTAGTATTTTGAACCACAGCGAGAAAGTAAATTATATACAGTATGAAGATAAAGTGAACCCTAAAAATGTTTTACTGGAGTCTAATATTTAAGTTGTTTTTGCTAGTGAATTTTCAGAATCGAACCAGTCATTCCGGAGTTTACTTCACACAAACAAATCTTTATCTGTTATACTATAGTAGTGTAGATAATTTATACGCTAATATTCTCGTAATCTGGAGCTCAGACCTAACAAGGCCGATGTTTCCCCTCACAAGATACGGAATACAGATAATTAATCCCAGACGATTTGGCTAAAATAAGGAAAACGCTTTTGTTTACCCATTTTCCTTGCAACGTTTTCGCCGTCTGTATTTGACTCGTCTGTTTGCCTGAAAATATTGATTATTTGTTTTTTGATGTAACACTCCTTTAAAGGGGTAAATAAACCTAGCTTTACGAAAGGTATAGGTAAGGTAATCCTATTTGTTGATGAAGTTGGAACTATGTTAATATTATTTTATTGATTCTATAGAAATGAATGAATGAATTGGTAGGTGATGATGTATATTTTTTTTCCAATTTTTTATCGAATTCGAAGCACCAAAAATACTATTATTGATTTTAGTCAACGTTATCTAAACTTGGGACTTATCAAAATGCCCTAAGCCCACCCTCTTAAGCCCACATAACACCGTTAGAAAACAGTAAAGAAAATATAAGTGGTATTTTATATCAATCTAGTGGCAACACTTGTGATGAATGTTCTTCGTAAGCTTTTAATATATATTTTTATTGCTGGCCGCCGCGATTTACCCCTGTTCAGTGTTATTTGTATAGTTTACTGTTATATACTTGTTATTTGCTTATCTATTTAGTTATTATCTTATTGTGCTGAAAGTTTTGAAGTGAATAACATTTTTCCTTGGTAGATAACAAGAATTATATCGATGACAGTAGACTGTCTCTTGCTGAAATTTCTTTTTACGATTTCGTTGCCACAACGGCAAAAATAAAAACAATTTAACTATAGTTTTCGTATATTCTACAGTCGGTAAAATGATTTCTGGTCCATGTTAACATGTTTGCTAATTCAAAAGTCATGTAACTAAAATGTATACCGTGTTGACAGGCCTCGTGGCGCATTGTTAAAACTACCGGCTACAGCAATGAGGTCAGGGGTTCGATTCCCACCTGAGCACAAATATTTGTGACAAACATGAATATTTGTGTGGTGTCTGGGTGTTTTTCCATATATTATAAGTATGTATATACATATATGAATTAATATCCGTTATCTAGTATCCATAACACAAGCATTTAGTTGCTTAGATTGGAACTAGAGGGCGCTGTGTGTATTGTGTACAAGATATTATGTGTTTGTAAAATCTACACAATATAGGTAAGAAAGGTTTCTTTTGTTTGTACTTTATAAACTCTGAGAACAATGTAAGCAGTAGGTATAGTAGAATTGTAGAATCTTTCTTTGTCGATGAGAAATCCTCCTTTATATTTTTTCCTTGAACCTAAAACATTCAATATAATTAGGTAGGGAATTACTGATATTTCGTAATGAATTAATTCAGAATGATCATCACTCCAAAAAAAGAACTATAAATTTCAAAAGGCATAACGCGTAATCCTCATGGCGCCATAATGGAAAAATATTGTATAATGTTTGATGAACCCATGACATAGATTAAAACAACTTTCAGGATTATATCGCGTTTATTCATTACTTATTCTTATTTATTTCCCGACGTTTCGAACTCTTTACAGAGATCATTTTCACGAGTGATGAACAAAAAGATGGTAGTTGTTCAAAAGCTATTTTCATTGGTACCGAGGGCATCCACTTTTTGGAAATAAAATCAGAAGAAATAAAAAGATTTTTACTATTGGTAACCCACATCAGACCATGAAACGAATAAGTATAAACGAACGAATATGAATAAACGCGATATAATCCTGAAAGTTGTTTTAATCTATGAGTGAGATTCGCGAAAGTCTGAGAAATAAAAATGTGAACCTATGACATTTGTAACAGATGTGGCGTCGCTCGTGGTGATCACGGCGGGATGCAGGGCGGCGGTGCACCCGCCGCTGACGTCGACCAGGCGCAGTTCGAGGCTGACAAACGTGCTGTCTACAAGTAAGTACACGCGAACAAACCACCCACTGGTCATTGTTACAAAGGATAATAATAATTACTTGTATTATAAGTTGTATTATAGTTCAACTTTTGTGTCAATAGTGTTTTAACCCTTTTTTATAGCTTCACGTCTTTTTACCCCAAGGTTAGGGCAGCCGCTTTTAAGCCGGCTCCACTCTCTGAATTGTTACGTCCCAAATGAAATAGGTGGTGAAACCTATTACTTATACACCGGTCACAAAGTTTTCAGTCACCGGTATTTTTCACACATCCCTTCCGAAAAGATGTCCTTGGTGGGAGTCCGGAATCAATCCCACGACTTCTGAACCACTGGACCACAGAGACTTATCAGACTTATCTTTATCGACGTAGGACATGTACAGAAACGTGTATATTTCACTTCTTTTAGCTCAGGCCAGAAATAGGAATGGTCATTGTGGGTTATCCCTAAGAGATGATATATGCCATTGAGGATTTGGAGAAAAACACATCAAAATCCGATGAGTAGCAAAGATCACACATAAGGGGACAGACAGCTGAAAACGACTTTGTTATATACTATGCAATAATTATACATACAAACCACCCTGTTGACACCATTTATTTATTAAAAAGACCACATCAAAATCCGTTGCATAGTTTCAAAGATCTAAACAGGGGACAAACATAGATAAAATACAAGGACATCAATAACATAACCAAAGCCCATTATAATTACAACTTGTATTTATGATTTTAAATTTATTTAAACACAGATGGGTTTATATTATAGTATATTTAACTGCACTGCTACTAATGTGACGGAATTTATTGAAGACGAAATTTCCGCCGCAGACTTAAATGACAGTTTTTGTGGGTCTTATTTTAATAATTGGTGGATTGAGTGATTTTATTTCATGTACCTACTTGTAATTACACAACAGTGTACAGTTTTAATTTCGTTAAATTATTTAATTTAATATACTTACCATGCAGCTCGCTGCATGAATGAGCCGGCTTCCCATCCAACTTCCGACCCCTTCCATATCACATCGTAAAGTCCGGCAACGCAATTGTAACACTATATGTGTTCAGGTGTCCATGGGCGGCGTTTGTTGCTTATCATCAGGTGACACGCCTGCTCGATTGCGTTATACCATAAAAAACAGAACAAAACACAAATATCAGAATCAGAACGTTTTGTGCATAAAAATATTTTTAAATGTATGGGTATTTGTTTTGCAAAATAAATACTTCTTTTTAATTTTTGTTCAGTTCCCCGAACACAATCTGAATCATTTCTAAAATATTAAATTTTCTAAATCTTCTTGTTGACCATATTTACTTTTTACGCAGTTCAATTGATAATAGTTTAACATTAGGCTAGATTATGAAAATTCTACGTTTTTCCATTCCAGACACCCGCTATTTCCCCTATTGGCATTACTCCTGGAGAGATGTGAACAAGCCACGGCGGGAGCGGAACCACCTGCCGCCGATGCGTTTGGAGCTGATCTTCAGGCGTTTGTGCAACATCAAAGGAGAGACAGAAGGCCGTTCCTCGTCGATGATCCTGAGATAGATGGCCTCATGATTAAAAGCATACAGGTATTACAATGTAGCCTTAAAAGACAGAGGAAACAATCTAAAAATGTTATGTGGACCTTTATGACATCAATTCTTATCAATTACTCCGTGGAATGTTACCTACGTTTTTGTTCATTAGTTTAAAAGGTCTATATATTTTTTTTATAAGTAAATATGTATTTAGTCTCGGTGGCGCAGTGGTCGAGCACACGGCTTCTGATCCAGAGGTCCGGGTTCGATTCTTGATACTGGCTCACACCAATGACTTTTCGAAAATGTTTTCGGAAGTTATGTGTGATAAATATCGATGACTGAAAACTTTGTGCCCGGTATGGTAATAGGTTCGCCACCTATTCCATTTGGGGCGTGACGAGGCTTAACAGCCGCTGCTTACACCTTCGGGTAACGAAAGGCGTGAAGTTATTTAAGTATGTTATACATACATAACAAAACTTAGAGCGCCATAGGGCACGATTCTTACACGCCTCACTCGCTTCGTTGACTTTCATAACTCTTTTCATGCACGCGCGTCGGTTTTTGAGGCTCTTAATGTATGTTATGTTATGTAAATTTGCATCATTGCTGACCAGGTACTTCGCATCCACCTGTTGGAACTGGAAAAAGTGCAAGAATTATGTCGTGACTTCTGTGGGAGATACATCGCATGCTTGAAGACGAAGATGCAGAGTGAGAACTTACTACGGACTGATTATAGTTCAGGTAGAGTTTAATAATTATTTTTTGGTTTATCTTTGTCAACGATTCCGTGCAAAAGTTGTCAATTCAAAGCTATCGTATCACCTTATGGAAGTAACCTCTATTAATTGACCTTTAAAGAATCATATTTGGTTTATTTTATTATATCAATAGGTATTTTTCTCGACTATTGGTCGGTTCCTTTGGACACGTCCGGTTTCCTACGGGAAAAGAAATGCCTATAGTTTTAAGGCATTCTTTCTAATACTTATTATTATATAAATCATTTATTTATATTTTGTGTTTAATTTTTAATCAATTTATTTCTTAGGTCGTTAAGTCTACTTGTATTATAAACACAGAAATTCAGAAACTTTTCAAATAGTCAAAGTGTTTGTCGTATTATTGTTATTGTCTTTATAATACGGGCGCCCCGAACAATCTCTATAAATGAAAGTTTGATGTTTATAAACTGTTGTTTTACATAAACTCATGCCTTTATCTCTTTGGGGTAGGTAGAGTCTTTAGCTTTACTCAGGATACGTTCCTGATCTTCGCGCGGTTGATCCACAGTCATATCACCATGCATTCACATTGGTTTTGGTTTGCTATGATTATTGCATTTTTATATTCAATTTTTTTCTTGTCGGGCCAAGTATCCATATATGTTTAATTGTAAAGACAACGGGATGTGCAGTCACATTTCCCAATATGAAGACCGCCTTCAGACATACATATAACTTCACGCCAAATCCTTTACGGAGTAGACAAAGAGAACAGAGTTGCACAAGGCAAGATTCTTATACGCCTCTGTCGCTCCTTTGACTTTATGTCCCTTGTCATATACGCGCGTGGATTTTTAAGTCTCCTTACATCACCTTCCTCCAAAACTCGGTCATGGAAAGTGTGTCGCGGGCGTTCTCGACTCCTACATCCATCCGTTTTTGCATTGTATATCTGCTTAGTTAATCTTGCGTCGTCAATTCACTCTAAGGTTCCGAACCATTGGATACATGCCCTTTCTTACTTTTTACACCGACAGCCTTCAGTCAGTAATAACATTGATGCATTCCTCAGGTGGCGTTGAAAGTAACAACAACTTGTCCGGATCCATAGACGAACATTCGAGCACGTCAAATTCACCACAATACCAGGTATGAAATGTATGTTCAATATAATATTACCTACTAGCTATTTATTAATAGACATTTTTCAAACTTACAATTAATTTACTTGTCAGTTTTTCTCTCTGAGGTAATGTAATTAAAGACTGTAGAGATAATGCTCGGGAGACAATTTATATAAAATTACATATGAAATGGAGATAAATTATTAACAACTGCCTGATTATAATACTTCACAGTTGCCGATAAAAAATATATGTCATTCATTGCCCCGCCAAAAATAAGGGCAGCAATAGATAATGTAGGTCCCTTATGTTTCTTAGTCGACTTGAAACCGAAAGGGGCTGCCGATTCTTAACAATTATTTACTACCAAGTAGTCGAAAACGCTGATTGCGTTTTGAATTTGGGATTGTTTTGTGTGCAGTCACCACCCGCGCCGATGCCGTCGGTGCAATACCCACCAGTTTATCCACCGCACACAGATATCCCCTTCGCGCCACCGCAAAGGGATACGCGTAAGTATTATTAACATAACATAACCTCACGCTTTTTTTACCCGAAGGTGTAGGGTAGCGACTGTTAAACCTCGTCTCGCCGTTATGTTAACTTCCCAAATGGAAACGGTGCCGAACCTATTGCCATACCGGGCACAAAGTTTTTCAGTCATCAATATTTATCACACTTAACTTCCGAAAACAATTTCGAAAAGTCATTGGTGTGAGCCAGTGTCAGGATTCGAACCCGGACCTCTGGATGAGAAGCCGTGTGGTCGACCACTGGGCCACCGAGACTTACGTAAGTATTATTAATTTACAATAATAATACCTTGGACACAATACACACAGCGCCCTCTAGTTCCAAACTAAATAACTAAATGCTTGTGTTATGGAAACTAGATAACGGATAATAATACATACATACTTATACATCCTTTTTTTGTAAATATATACATATATAAGTATAAACATCCAGACGCCATACAAATTTCATTTCATTTCATTCATGCTTGTCATAAATATTTGTACTCAGGTGGTGATCGAACCCGCCAACCTCGGTTCTGTAGTCGGTAGTTTTACCAATGCACCACGAGGCCTGTCATTTATATTCATGAGGTTGTCTAGACAGTTCTGAAGCAGAACCGACGCGTATTTACAGACTATCTGTCTCTATGCTCTATTTCTTCCAAAACAATTTAGTCATCCTCACAATGTACGAAAAAGACGCGAAATACACTTAATTTGTTACACTGTCAATCACCGTAGAGAGACAAACATACTTGTCCCAATATTCATTTATCCTATATGAATGTTAAATAGTTACAAGAATTACATAGTTGGGACGTGAAATCTTTACAAACAAAAATAAAGTTATATTCGTATATGTTATAATATTTAAGATAAATAAATATTATGTGTTTTAGCATCGCTAGTAGTGCAAGGGTCGACACCGATCAGTCAAATTGGCGCGGGTCTACTACCTACAGATTCCTTTACAGGTGAATAATCTCTTTCATTATAATATATTTTTAATTAATTATAATTGTAGTATTTGGTTATGGGAGTGGGGGGAAACGACCAAGCCTTAAAGGATGTGGTGGTAAGCAACTAGTGGCTAGAGAGGATTACAGTTAACGTTATCGGCTGTTGAGATGGGCTAGGAAAGGGGATTGAGAGTGGAGAGGGAAGTAAATATAATAATAAAACGTCTCGGTGGCCCAGTGGTCGAACACCCCGCTTCTGAATCAAGAAGTCGCAGGTTCGAATCCTGGCTCATATCAATGAATTTGAGAATTTCTTTTCGGAAGTTATGTGTGATAATTATCGATGGCTGTTAACTTTGTCACTGGTATGGCAATAGGTTCGCCACCTATTCCATTTGGGACGTAAACATAACGCCGATTCGCGGCTTAACGGCCGCTGCCGAAATCTTCGGGTAGAAAAATACGTGAAGTTATATGTGATTATTATAATTGTTCAGGCACAAACTCGAACAACTCGTGTTCATCGGTGTCTGGTTCGCCTCCGCCGGAAGACGACTGCGGCGAGGACTCAAGCGGCAAACGCGGGGTACTGCCGAGGCACGCCACGCAAGTTATGAGAGCGTGGCTCTTCCAACACCTCGTGGTTAGTACTTATCACTTGCACATAAATAAATATATTTTTTAAAATTTATGCGGCAATAATAATCTTCCTAACACAAGGTTCTGCTTGCTACTTGGCATGCATAGACTATATTATTATTTATCATCAATATATTGGACACAATACATACAGTGCCCTCTACTTGTAAGTTAAGCAACTAAATGCTGGTGTTATGGAAAGGGCCCATTCTAGTATTAAATGTACAGTATTACATCATGATTAGTGCCATTCTATATAAAACATTATAATTTCGTGTCTTTTCGCGACCAAATCCCAGCCCACGAGAAAATATATATATCTCTCTCTAACAATGTACATATATCTCCCGACAGCACCCTTACCCCACGGAGGAGGAGAAACGCACGCTGGCGAGCCAGACGCGGCTGACGCTACTGCAGGTGAACAATTGGTTCATCAACGCACGCCGGAGGATTCTGCAACCCATGCTCGACTGTGCTGACAAACCCGGTAATTTTTCAAACTAAAGTATACAAACAAACAAACTGCTATATATACTCAGTGAAAAATCTTCTTGAATGACCATTTTTATATTGAAATTAATACCATTCTTAGTTAAGTTTTTTTAAGTTCATCTAATTTCTGCAAATAATTTCAATATAATATGAAACTCCTCGCAATCAACATGGTCAAAACAGGCAGACAAATACTTTAGCACAAACTTTTAAGGCAGCAAAGTTTTGATGTTCATTTTGTCTCATTTCAATGGGCGTTTGGAATCAATCACTAATAGAAAAAAAAAATTCTAGGTAAAGTAACTAAAGTCGCCATCATATTTATTTCCCAGGAGCCAAAAAAGGTAAAAATGGATCATCCGTGAGTAAGCGATACTGGCCTGACGCACTTTCTAACCCACAATTTACAGCTGGTAAGTTAATACTGGTTACCCAGCCACCCTATCTCAGTGAAACTAATATTAGTGTATGTTATATTCAAACTCTATACTGACAAATCCTGAAACATTCTTACGTTAAGTAGAAGAACAATTGATTTCGGACAAAGTAAATAATATTTTACATTCATAGCATGTTTGCAAAGTACATTGTAAGATTAGTTTTATTAAAGGCATCCTTGCATGTTTTTAATTATTTTACTATTTCCCATTTCCAGGTCTTCTTTCATCATCCGAAGACGAGGAACAAGAAGGGGATGCTTCAGGAGACGAACATGATTCGAACGATAATGAACAGCCAAACTATGCCATTCAACAGACTATGCACTAAATGATTATTAAGAAATGGGAGTGGGCAGGAAGGTTAGGGAACGGAACATTTTCCTGGTCATTATTATAATTAACATACATCTCACGGCTGGATGGTTATAGATGTAAAAATATTTAAATTCACGAAATATGATAGTAAAAATTATTATGAATAATGTGAAAAAGTTTTCAAAATAATTTTAACAGTCGTTATTTTTTCTCTTGTTGCCGTTCTCGAACCTCACAATTACGATTTTTAAAATGTATTCGATTATCTACCATTATCGATTAAATGTATACGGTATTAACTTTTAATTTTTTTCATGACAAAATGCCATGTCACAATGAAATATCTTTTATTTATAGATAAAAAAAGACATAATATAAATATATTGATCGGTATACCATAATTTAAGTGTAGAATAGTGATGTTGTTTAGTAATAGTGTGTTGATGGGGATGAGGGGTGAGATGAGCGCTGGGTTGACGACTAATGTTAGTATAAAAATGAAATCGATAGGAATTGATTGTGAGGACTCTAGCTGCTAGATTATGCTGTCGACAAAAACATTCAGAACGAGTTTGCAATGACATTTTCAAATTGTATTTATTTTTAGCATACACAAGTTTTCAAGTATCTCTTTGAAATGTAAAATATGTAAATACAAGCCTTTAATTTTTACATTTGTCCATATTATTATTAGTTGATTCCACTATTATTTTGTTTCTTGAAAACTCCAAATACTGAGAAGAATTTAAAATTAAATTTGAATTGTTGGAGAAACTAAATATGTAATGAAAATGTCTTGATACAAACATTTAACTGATAAGCAGAACAAAACACACTATTACTATATAACACAAAACATAGAACCTTGTATACGTAATCCATACCTCAAGTATATAAAAATATTCATATTATCTACTAAATTTTTGATCTAGCGTATGTGTAATGGTCTTTTATATATTTAAATGTATTTATAAAGTCTTCTTCCGGAAATTGTACTCTAAAATTCGTATAATTCAGCTAGTCATTTATTAAATTATACTTGTAAAAATCAATTTTGATAACTTACTGATATTGATAAAATACTGGCCTTAATAAAAATCATGATCAGGAAGAATTTATTTTTACAATCTTTTTTTTGTATATATGTAATGTGTAAATATTTCAGGTGTGTTGTTATTTTTCTCTCTAATGTATTTTATATAAATGTTTATATGTTTCTGAGCAATACTAAAAATAGTAAAAAAGAACTTTGCCGTGTGTTTGGACCTCTCGTTGTGGTAGCTAACTAATAATATTAATAAAAAATGGAAACATTTACATTGCATAATAATTCACACCAAGTGCAGTTTGAGATATTTATTGCTTTTATCAGTAATTCTTCTGTAATTGTAAGTTTTATATGGAAGACCATTATACCGTTTTTATTTTGTTATTTGTGAAGATCTTTTCGTTTTCAAATGCGGTTGGTTGACTTGATACTAAGCAAAGATCGAGTTCAATGCAGACTATGGTAAATAACATACCTAACATTATATACATTTTGGCCTAACATTATATAAATTATGAACGCTTGCAGCTATGATCTGTTACTTGAGGTGTAGCATTGAAGGCTACACCTCAAGTAACAGATCATAGCTGCAAGCGTTCATAATTTATAATATCAGTATGTTTATGGTTCTTTTGTGTTTTATAATTATTTCAAATATGTTCTGCAATTTCTCAGAAGTGATTTTGCTTGTTATGGCATTTGCCTATATTTATGATAGTTAACTAATTTAATGCGTTGAAAAACTCGTGACCAAATTGTTCAATTTGATTGGATCTTCACAAATAACATTAGACATTTAAAAAAGCTCATAATCATCAAGACGAAAATAAACCTCAAAGAGGTTCCTTTTATGTAGCGTTTCGTCAATTTTATATACCGGTTGTGATTTAAAAATGAAATGTATTTGCGTTTGTTTCCCACCACACTTGACCGACTGAAACAGAAATAGTTGCTAAGTATATTTTTTACATTGCTAAAACTAGATTGAACCGTCCACACAAATTTATACATATTTATTTGTCGTATAGGTTTATTTTTTAAATATACTCATTGTAAAATTTTGTGGGATATTTTTAAATATCGCCTACATTTTTCAGATACTTGTATGTATTGTATAGCACTAGGAGACATATAATATAATGTTGGTCGCAGAAACCACCGGTTTTGAATTGTTGTAATAAATACAGTGAAACTTGGCTAAGTGGGACCTGGATAAGTGAGAAACCTCCATAACTGGAACTCATGCTGAGGTCCCAACGCTTTGGCACTGAATTAGCTCTGTTAGTGGGACGAGGTAAACCTCTATATCTGGGATTTGTTCTTTCGATTTATCATCATAGATAACATTGTTTGTTTACTCATTCTTATTCTACCCACAAATTCCACACGTAATTCCAAGTAACGTAAGTCACGTAAGTACAAATTTTGAGCTTCAATTACCTTCAGTTTTAGTTTCGCTTTACTATCATACAGATGTTTATTAGAAAAATGTCAAAACGAAAGCTACAATCGTTATCATTACGTGAAAAACTGAAGTTAATATCCGTTTATTAAAGTGGGAAGACGCGCGAAGAAGTTTGTGCCGAATTTAATGTGCCAAAATCTACTCTTTGTAGAATAATTCAGAGTAAACATAAAATTGAATCACAATGTTCTGAAGGACAAGGAAAACTAAAACGTGTACGTTTATGAGAATATCCTGAACTTGAACAGTGTACAAATGAGACCTGATGAACCTGTATAAATGAGACAGATATTTATTTATACCTGTATATCTGAGACACTGGGTAAGTGGAATACCTCTATAAGTGAAACGACATTGGCGGTCCCTTGATGTCTCACTTAACCAGGTTTCACTGTATATCAAAAATAATAAATTTAAAGTAAAAAATAATGTGTCATAAATAAAGCAAGAAAAAAAAAATCAAACAAGTTAGGAATTTTTTTAGATTTGCCACACAGGTTTACAAAGCCTGTGAACACTTTATCACAGTTATTGCTAAATCTAATAGCTGAGTATCTTTATGATGCAAGGTGATATTTGATAAAATCCTTAATGAGTGAAAATTTAAAACATTTAAAGATATACTCATTGTTAATTTTTGTTTATTTTTGCAGCCGCCATATTAGGTTTAATTTAATTTTAAGATTGCTGTTGAGTGTCTAAATTGCAACTAAAAAAATATATACACAAATCTTTATGTTTATCAATAATTCAGTATTTTTTTTTAATATTATCTTAAGTTTAAAGTTGTTACGTTACATATTAAAATTTTTTATCATATTAATATTTGACAATAAATTTTAAATCGATTTGACACTCAACAGTATCTGACCATTAGTTTTTAAGTCTTCTAATAAAATAACGACTATACATATACTATACGATTTCCATTCAATAATAGTATACTTTGAAGATTTGAAGTTCAATGCAAATTTGTATACGCGAAAATAAAGTATTAAAAAAAACTTAATAGAAACTACTTTAAATTTAGTCTGATTTGGGGAATGATTAATCGATTTGTTAAATGTTCTGACCCGATTTAGTTAGTCTAAACAGCTACGTTTATCATTCGATTAGTCATTTGACATTTCTATTTAGATTTAAAAATATATGGCGGGAATATATTTGACACAGATTAAAAAGTATCGTATTAATTTATACCAGACTTATTTTTTTTGTTAGTAGTTTTTGTAAGTATCCGCTTGGAAATTGGTAAGTAATTTGTTATTTACTTATTTCGTAATGTGGCATTATTTAATGTTTTTATTATTAATAACAAAAGTTAGCAAATCATTTTAGTTTCAACGAATGGATGGTTGCATTTGCTTGAATAATATGAAAGTGCGTTTTGAATTGATTTAGTGTATAATTTATTAGTATAATATGCGCGTCTTCCATGTTTTTGATATTATATTATTAAAATGTCTTTTTAATTAACTGTTTTAGTTTGGTATAAATTGTTACGTTATATAATTTAAGTATTTTATATTTTGAACTGGAGTTATGTGCCTGTAAATTTAATACTCAGTTACTCAGTTTATGGTAATCATGCAGATCAAACTGACTGATAGTTTGATAATATATTGACTTGATATTTATAGCAAAATTATTATTTTTGCAGAAGAGAAATTTATGTGATGCCTGGAAATTAATCGTCGTATACGATACATAATACAACATATATTCTATTTAAAATATTGTAAGTGATTGTAAAGGCCTAAGAAATACACATTCCTATATTTTATCTTAAAAGACACCTGGAGTTTATCGAAGTCTATAAGGTGCAGATGGAGTTTTCATACTGTATTTTAAGTCCAGTTCAAAAGGATAAAAATTACTACATTTTTAATCTGTAATTATAACGAAGCAACGGATATACGTAATGGATTGGTGAAGTAAAGAAATATATAAGATTTTTCTATGATATAATTACGTATTAGTCTTATACAATTATTGTACATCGTGTAGTGAAAAATAATGTATTTTTAAAACTATACGATCTGTGACTTGGGACGCCAATATTTAGTATACTATATGCCTATTTATGACGAGAAGACGTTCATAGTTTTGAAAAAATCGGACACACAATATTGTGATTGAGATGAAATTACAATGAATACACAAAGATATAAATTATTAGTTACGATTTGACGGAATTATTTTGATAAAGATGTTCTAATTACCGATACAAGTTACTGCAACGTGTTTACATAACTTGGATTACATTTATTTATATCTAAAATCTATATCTTAAGTCTCGGTGGCGCAGTGGCTAGCACTCCGCTTCTGATTCAAGAAGTAGTGGGTTCAAATCCTGGCACACACCAATGACTTTTCGAAATTTTCGGAAGTAACGTGTGATAAATATCGATGACTGACAACTTTGTGCCCGGTATGGCAATAGGTTCGCCACCTATTCCATTTGGGACGTAAACATAACGGCGAGACGAGGCTTAACAGCCGCTGCCTACTCCTTCGGGTAGAAAAAGGCGTGAAGTTATGTTATGTTAAAATCTATGTGTGGTTTTGACCATCCATGCTTAAATTTTTATTTATGCTTTATAACAACCACCAGTTAAAGACTCCTAGAAATCTTGTTTAATTATATGACATATCACATATCGTAAGTAACGGTAGAAAAACACTAAATCAAGAAGTACGTAGAAGAATAAATACTCAATGAAAATTTTAAATATTTTTTTTTTGGGTGCCTTTCATTGAGAGCCCAATAAACTTTAAGATACAATACTCCTATTGTTTGTCCAATTTAAATTTTTCACTCGTATATTTTTGTATTTGTTTACTGGTTTAATAATTACGAGCACTTACGAACAATTGCGATTTAATCTATAAAATCCTATCAATTGTACACTAAATGTACCTGTAAAAGTGTGTCCGATTTAATATTATTTTATGAAGGCGCTTTATTTAAATTTATCGCGTTTGTTAGTGATGGAAGTCCATATATAGTATACTATAGTTATAACGCTTGATTAGTATGTAAGTAATTTCAATGTTATACATTATGATAAAGCATAATTTTTGCTAGTCAATAAAATAATTTTTAGGCTGTTTATTAGTTTCAATTAAAACATAATGTCCCTTTTATTAAATATGACGGCCTTTAATCATGAAATTAGGTTTAACTATCTGATCTAATTTGAGGATGACGTTAGAAGTCTTCAAAACTCATGAGTGTGCATGACAAGATTGAAGCCAAAGCGAGTGTGTGGAGTGTGTCTTATGGTACTCTGTTCTTTCTGCCCCGCAAGGGACTTGGCATAAGGTTATATAAATATTTTTGTGGTAGCAGTTTAGAATAAAACAATAAATATATCACACATTTATTTTTTTTAGAAATAAGTCCAACTTAGAATTTTAAATACCTGATTCAAAGTAAAATACATACAATATCGATAAAATAATTCTTCACTACCTGCGCTAGATTTATCGGATAATCGCCCAACTATCACTTGGGTAAAGAAGCCCATAACCTGTTAAAATAAAAATTACAAAGAAATGTTCCTAATAATTAGTAATTACAATTACATTTTTTGTGGAGTTATTGTACCCCTGTTTAACTTTTATATCAATTTTAACTTGATTATATAGTCCTCTAGATGAATATTATAATGACACCTTGTAATATAAAACGTAAGGTGATCGGGCTTGGTCAGTTAATGTTCCATTTCAACCATAAAGACAGATATAGGCAGTATGGCTTGTAAGCTTTAGCCTGTCCAAATTGGACGAATAAAAGAAAAATGGTTAAATAGGCATCGATAATCAATAATCAACTAAACTTAATATTACAACATTATCACAAATTATCACATAAAATTTGTAAAATCAGACTATATAATACAAAAATACCATTATATGTGATTGTATTTAGGCACAGAAATAGATCAAGATAGAACGGCGAATAGGCGTGGCAAGCGTGCCAAAACCATGCACTATATTGCATGCTTTTCGAAACTCGCTCTCATTACGCATCGAGCGTCCCGATCCTGTGTTCAGGACGTAAAAAAATAGATAAACCTTCACATATATGCCTTATTGTGCTGTGGCAAATTGTAAAAACAAAAGTAGTGAAGCAAATATGAAGAAAGAAAATATTTCGTATGATCAGTAAGTACAGAAAATCAGTAGAAAGTATTTTTTTGAGATTATAAATTATTGTTTTACTTTTACTATGTTCAATAATTACGATCACAAGTTGTATATTTTTTCGTTATGATAAATATCCATTGCTGTCCGCGTTCAACGCTCGTATACAAAAACATTGCGCGTATAAATTATACGCGTAATGTACGTCGAATCGAACGAAATACACAATACACCTGCCAGTTGATCGCTGTGTCTGTTAATCGCTGTGATTGGTCTTCGAATGTTAGAGATGGACACTCCATGTATCGTTGAGTCTTAGGACTTATCGATAAATTAATTCAATATTAATTCGAGTATCAGCTCATGTCTTGCTTTGTCCCTACCTTTATTCGAACACCACAAATTTCAACCAAAGTGCTTCGTAATTTCATTGGCAGCAATTTATTTGACAGTATAAGTTTTCACCAATTTGACCAATCGCCGACGGAAAATCATCTTGTACTTCTCATACGGCAGTGACCGAAGTATAATGTCGACGTTCGGCTTCGTTATTTAACTAGGACTGTGAGGCCAACTCTTACAAAAAAGCAAATATTTAATAAATATGTATAGTGTCAAGGACAATAAAATATTTATAAATAAAGTTTATATATTATTGGGAAAATATGTTATGGGATTAAAGTATTTCACTTTATTTTTATTTTCTATGATTATCGTTCGTTACACTAAAACAATAAAGTTGGTACCACATAAAAATAATAAATTTAACACACGTTGCAGATATCATTATCGATAATCTAATGAGTGTGTCTCCTCACTAGTCGCCCCGCTCACAATGAAAATGACGTCACGCTGTGGGCGTGGTTTTTCAAAAAAGTGACACGCTTGAAATGTATGGAAATATGACATCGCAGCCGTTCTATCTTGATATATTTCTGTGGTATTTAGGTATATGCAAATAATATTCACTTAGCTCTTGTTAGGATATTTTTGAAGACGGGCTTACTATTTATGAAAGTAAGCCTAAGCTTTTATCAGCAATGTGACGCACAAATAATCTATATTTATTTTTTGCTAAAACTTCAATATTAAGCACTATAAAAAATTAAATATTTTATGTATTCTTTTCCATTATTTATTCAAAGTAGGTACACAAAGATTTATACTAAAACTAAAGAAAGTACAGAATTCGCAAACTGAAATGCAAAATTATAGGTAATTTCAGTTCAAAAATACTTATAAAATAGTCTTAACTACTACATAAACTACTATAAGATCATTATTAAAGAAAGATATTTTCATTCTTTTTCTTTTCAAATCTCGACATCAAAATCACCCACACATTTGGGGCATAAATAATTTTAAAAGGACAAGGTATCCACCTCTGCCCTGAAAGAGGATCACAAAACACACAGAAATGTGCTTACTAACTGCAATTAAACAGCAAATACTGATGAAGAGTCTTTGGCAATTCTAATTGGGGAACTACGTCGATGAGGGTAGTTTTAAAATATCTCCTCAAAAATATCCTACTTTGAGCTATCAAAGAAATCGGCATTTTAGCTCGCTGGATTAAATCTGCTTTTTGTGTAGCAGTTACAGTGTTATTTCTTTTAATCATGCACAGATCGAAAGCTTCGGCCGCTTCTAGAAGTAAATAGAAGATGTGCTGATATTCTTCAGTGGTCACATTCTGCAAGTGGTTTAGGATGCCGTCAGGATCACGGAACTGAGTTTTCATGATAACCTAAAAGAAAAATAATAATAAAATCATATTTTTTAATGTGTCAATGCATCATCGTTCTGTTCAGTTGGACAGATAATAGCAGCATGCCCACGTAAGGAATGAAATTGGAAGTCAATCTTACGCAAAGTAGTAGTCGATTGCTTATTTTTCAATAACAGACAGACGTGCGTAAGTTATGAAGTCATGTCACATACCCGGGCACCATATCTCAGCAGCAAGGCGATGATCTCAGCACTAGGCTCCACGTTACTTGCCAAGTATTCCGCCAGAGCAGGACGGAGCTGGGTCGCGTCCTCATCATTGAATACTTTAAGATTTGGATCTGCACCACTTTCTAATAAGATCTGAAATGAAAACTTGCTGTATTAGACAATTTTAAGAAATACATTCAAATAATATTTAACAGAGTATGTAAGAAGAAGTTTGAAGGTTGCGTCAATAACTGTTAAGAGGAAATCGCCTTGCGTGGTATGGGCACGTAATGAGGAGGGATGATGCACATGTTGCGAGAAGAATTATAAACCTGAATGTGAAAGGAAATATGAGTAGAAGAATAGCTAAAAAAAATATGAATGGATTGTGTGAAAGACAAAATGTCTCCGAAAGTTAGTGTGAAATATGCGAATGACAGTGAAGTGTGGATAAGAAAAACCTGTTGTGCCGACCCTAAATAATTGCAACAGGTATGATGATGATGAAACCCACACAAAAGTAAATTGCATTATGTTTTTTTCCAGATGGATTAGAATCAGAATATTTAAAAAAAGTATATGCGCACAAAAAAAAAGTAAAAATTCAACTCACCTTCACAATTTCTTTCCTGTTGGTGATACTATCGGAGCAGGCCACGTGCAATGGAGATCCGATCACCGAACTGGATGCGTTTACTTGGGCACCTGTTCACAAGGTAAGCGATAGATCAATAAGACTAATACGGCACCAAAATCACAAATTTTACACGTAAAAAGTAGTCAAGCTCATAACTCAACGCCTCCATAACAGCCTTTCTGCATATTAAAGTGTTTATTTCTAAAATATTGTAACTTCGGGTTGACTGACTGGTTTTCTGAATGGGCGTGGTATTTCATTAGCCGAGCCGGTACTTGCACTAAACTGAGTGTCTTCACCACCTAAAATCAATATATTAGTACATAATATATTGGTTCAGTAGTGGTAGAGCTAAGCAGTTCGCTGCATGAATGGGCCAGCTCGACCGGTGAAATACCACGACCTCTTAGAAGATCGAGGTAAAGTGACTCATGCCGCGTTTCGTTCGGTGAGAGAGGTACCCGGACGCCCACCTCTCTTCCCGATCCTTTCCCACCTAATCCCTTAAAGGTCGGCAACGCAACTGTAACAATATATGCGTTGCAGGTGTCCATGGGCGGCGCTGCTCACTTACCGTCGGGTGACACGCTTGCTCGTTTGCATTCGTATCCCATAAAAAAAATTAGAGATGTGACGGATAGTAGTTTGGCCGGATACCGGATATTCGGCCAACCATGTGGCCGAATAGACGGATATCCGGCCGCCGGATATTCGGCAGAACTTAGCCGTTTGGTGCATTGCACATTTGCGTAGGCGGCGCGCGAACGATCGGGTGGAATCGGTTAGATTCGGGTCTATTCGTGAAGAAAGAAACGCGATAACCTGTGAGCTAAATTTTTATCTCAAGTCAGTGCGAATTGATCGCAATCGTGACCCTTATTCTTGGTGGACAGCTAATGGCAAACAATACCCAAATTTAACAAAGTTTGCCAAGATCTATCTTTCAGCACCTTCCAGCAGTGTGTACAGTGAAAGACTTCTTCCGCTTGCTACCTCTCAATGCAGAGAAGTTAGTATTTACTCACCATAAATTTGCCCTTAGTGCAGTATGAGTACTAATTAATTAATTTTCTTTCTGTTACATTCATTTTGCAATTGTGTGATTAAAAATTTAAACTAATTATGTTTCTTATGTGATACTAAAGCTAACTAAATAAAGCAAATAATAACTTTAAAACTATTTTTTTATCCAGATTTTCTTTTAATTCGGCCGGATACCTATCCGGCCAAATAGTAATTATCAGGTATTCGGCCGGATAGTATTAAGGCCGCCGGATAGGCCGGATACCGGATAGTTATCGCATATCCGTTTTATCTTTAAAAAAAATACATTGAACTTACCAGCATGTAATAACATCTGCAGCATGCTAACATCTCCCTTTAATATAGCCAGGTCTAGAGGACTAGGTTTGCTTAGTTCTGGGCATTCGTAGTTGACGCGAGCACCCTGCTTTATCAATAAGTTTACGACTTCTGGATTGCCTACAATAAATACAAAACTTATTTACACTTCGTTTTGACCAATTTTATCAGTAAAAACCTCTACTCGTCTTCAAGTTGACGTTTTATAGGATTCTGAAGTACTTAGACGACACCAGTTAAGGCTAACTCCTAGAGTTTGAGGCAGTACTTACCACTGAGTACGGCATAATGCATCACAGTCCTGTAGTCATTCCTCGCGTCTGCCATTGCATTCACATCTGCGCCAAAACTTATGAGCAGCAATACGGCGTCCAAGCCCTGAGCACAATAATCAGTAAATATTTATAAGATGTTATGTTGTGTTATTTATAAGAAAATTTTTCTAATACTTATTATTCCAAGTTAGCCAGAAGTCGTCAGATCTGATTATAAATTCGTAAAGTAATTATGAAAACTTTAAATGAAAAAGAAGAAAAGAATGACAAGAGTTGCTTTTATACACCTTCTAAATATGAAGAGTACAATTATTTGTATATCTTACCTTTTTTTGTCTAGCTGCTTTCATGAGGGGCGTCAGGCCAGCTCTATCTCTAGAGTCAGGGTTAGCCCCAAAAGTGAGCAATAGTTCCAAATACTCAGGATCAGAGACAAGATTGATTTCTGAACCGAAGAAATAGCGCTTA
Organism: Euproctis similis; assembly: GCA_905147225.2. Classification (NCBI taxonomy): domain Eukaryota; kingdom Metazoa; phylum Arthropoda; class Insecta; order Lepidoptera; family Erebidae; genus Euproctis; species Euproctis similis. The sequence continues at coordinate 10,743,870 of LR990106.1, forward strand.
TTTGGATCTGCGCCATGCTCTAGGAGAAGACGAGCAACCTCCTATAGATTAAGTAGAAATAAATTTAACATTACCGTAATCTGGATCTTTTTTACACGACTACTATAAAGAATAATGTTAATTTAAATTCTTTTAGCGCTTATATTTTATTGTGCTTAAAGCTTATTGTTGAATAATCAGACCTTAAAATAGTTCAATCAAAAATGTATATTTCTTGTCTACTAAGCCACCGAAAGATGTTTTATATTCAGATTTTTATTTTATGTACCAGAAACGTGGGGTGAAGAGTGAAAACAGACAATTAATTGTCACAAGTAAGAAAATTAATATAAAATAAGTTAATCTATATTATTGCGCGAATTCAATACGAAATATTTGAAGAGGTCAATGAAGTAGTTACAGGCTGAATACTAACATAATGCTTGTTTCTAATGGCCAGTCTTAGTGGTTCATCGCACAACGTGGTCCTCGGAAACTGCTCGCCAGTGTCTGGACGGTAGTCGAGTGCTGCGCCACTTTGTAGTAACAACTTGACAAGTTCTGTATAACTGAAAAACAAAATTACTGTTCAGCAATTTGGCAATTCTGTTTGGAAATTGTGGTGTTGTTTGACTAAAATAATTCCAAATTTTCCAGGTAACCCCAAGACACACACAGGAATAAAGAAGACTCCATCAACATAGTATTGTCTTTAATGAGAGCAAAAAATCTAACCCAAATAGAACGTATTCTCGAGAAAGGTGAAGTTAGGAGCCTCAAAATTCGACGCGCGTGCATGAAAAGTGTTATGAAAGTCAACGAAGCGAGAGTTTTCAACAATGGTAGAGCTAGAGCCACGCAGCTCGCTGCTTGAATGGGTCAGTGAAATACTAAGACCTATCAGACCCGCCGAGGTGTCCGGAGGGCCAAGCCTCTTCTACCTCCTTAATGGCCGCTACGAAACTGTAACATTAAATGTGTTCCAGGTCTCCAGGTTAGTCACTCGAGCAGCAGCAAGTGTTCTCGTTTTCCCCTTATCGCATAAAAAAGAGAATCACCGGGTGACAAACTCATCTGCTTTCAAACAGTAACATACCCATGCTCAGCCGCGAGATGCAGTGCGCTGTATCCGCAGTCATCTCTAGCGTTCACGTCACATCCACGCACCACCAACAACCTAGTGGCCTCTAGGTAACGCTGCCAAATAGCGTAGTGAAGTGGACGAAGTCCTTGAGTTACTGGTTCATTTACCTGTGAGTATAAATAATAAGGAGTTTTTTTTACATAATATGCTTTCCACAACGAAATAATTCACGTTCAACCAAAAACTAAATTGCGTCTTATGCTTATGATGTAGCAATATCAGAATACTACCTAATAATGTTCTGGAATATTACAGAGATAGTTGTTTTCTAGATTAACACTTGAACCGGCTAAGTCCATCAACCACAGTCGGCTTTAGCCCAAGCCGACGGTGGTTTTTATATATTACTCAACAATTATATTTACCTACATATTACATTGAATATACTTTTTGCATATTTAGGCGCTATAGGTTTTTAAGTTTTTATATGAGGTATCACTATTGTAGTCACTACTATAGTAGTCGTAATAGTAGTATGATGACATAACTATCTATCGTCGGATAAGAACGAAGAAGAAACCAAATAGCTGTATGAGTAATTCACAACATAAATTAAAACATATTAAATAAATTAAACGTGGTTCAAGAAGACACTTAAATCTAAGCCCGCTTTTCCCTTTGTCAATAACAATTAAGTTGATAATATTGTAGATGAGATTTAAACAATTACGCACAAACTTGTTAGGATAAAATAAAATAAAACTAACCTTCGCACCGCACGCCAGCAATATTCGGATTTCATCGAGCGGCACCATCCTGATGATGGAGTCCGCCAGCTCCCGCTGCATTGATTTGCCTGATATCACCTCGGAAGGCATCGTCACTAAAACAAAAGATTATGACGATCAAATAGATGGCAATATATTTAAATAAACTAATTTAAATAACTTATTAAACATAACATAAGTGAGATCTCATATCTTTTTATTCTATTTCCTTCTAGAAATGCATAGTGAGGTGTAAGACTAATCCTTGCCTCCCGTGTAACAAAAAGCACTTGTCTTGTGGATTAGATACCGAATATGATGATCCGTTATCGCCAATTGTGATCTTGTGAAAAAATATCAGTCAGCATGAATAACTACGCTATGGCAATAAGTGCTACAGCTGTCGTAGCAAAAAGTGCTACAAAACGAACAGTTGGCAAATCTAATGTCATGTTCGTGCTGCTCTGCTTATAGTTTTTAGTTTTAGGTAATGTCAACGTTAATTCATAACATAACATAACATAACATAACTTCACGCCTTTTGTTACCCGAAGGTGTAGGCAGCGGCTGTTAAGCCTCGTCTCGCCGTTATGTTAACGTCCCAAATGGAATAGGCGAACCTATTGCCATACCGGGCACAAAGTTTGTCAGTCATCGATATTTATCACACATAACTTCCGAAAACAATTTCGAAAAGTCATTGGTGTGAGCCAGTGTCTGGAATCGAACCCCAGACCTCTGTATCAGAGGCCGTGCGCTCGCCCACTGCGCCACCGAGACTGTTAATTCATAATTATACAAATATATTAAAATGTTTTTTTTTTATGGGAAACTGAGAACAAAAAATGGTTAAATTAAATGCGTAAGGGTTTTATTTCTCGGCACTGCACTCGTGATTGTATTTGGGCCTGAGTTCTTAGATAGCTTGATAGATAGGTAGATGGGTTAGGTTGTTCTTAGGTAGGTATGTTTCATTATTTTATACTTCGTACTTTATATAGAACTAGCTGACCCGGCAAACTTTGCTCGGCATCAAAAGTAAATGAATAGTAAATTTTGGATTTATCACTTTTTCTTTACTATGTCTGAATACATAAATTATAGATAAAAACGTCCCCGTTAACATCCTCTATCTATTAAAAGAACTCATCAAAATCCTTTGAGTAGTTTCAAAGATATAAGAGGACAGACAGAGGAAAGCGACTTTATTTTATACTATGTAATGATGATATGTACTTACTTTTTCTTATTATCATTAAGTATTCTGCTACTGAATTCAATCTAAACACTGGAAATCTTTTTTAATTATCAACACGTTCACAATTGGAACAAACTTGTTAAAGATTGATTGAACAAACACAAAATCGCTTAATCAGCAATCAACAATTAATTAATTAAACACAAATAATTATTGGATAGTTGAAATTAAATACATAGACTTCTAATCGCTTTCAATTTTCAACAACACTAAAGGAGGACCGTAGCTAAAGAAAGCCAACTTGCAAATGATACGGAGCAGAAGGACTTGACGCTGTTTAAATAAAAACAATGCAAAAACAAAGATCACATGTCTCTTTGTAACGATTATTTTATTACGCAGAAGTAAGAGCAATCCTGAAGCTCGTGGCTCGTGGCTTCAACACGCATTATCCAAAGAAGTGTGCAAACTAAATAATAGAATTGCTGCCAACTTCGTAACAGTTGATGCTAAAATGGCAAGTGATAAACTATTATTATAATAACATAGTTTATATAATCTCGGTGATCCATTGGTAGAGCATCCCACATCTGAATAAAGAAGTCGTGGGTTCGAATCCGGGTTCTAACCAATAACTTTGCGAAATTATTTTCGTAAGAAACTGACTGAAATCTTTGGACCTATTCCATTTCGGACGTAAACATAACGGCTAGCCAAAGCTTAATAACCATTGCCTACACCTAGGAGTACAAAAATCTGTGAAGTTATGTTATGTTATAACTAAAAAAGACGTAATAAAATGTCTAATGCGTAGGATGAGTCATAAATTCTGATAACTGTTGAAACTCTTTTTCTTTTCTTCTCTTTCTCTTCAAGCGTGAAGTTCTGGAGGTGAAAAACCTCGTTTCTGAATGAGGGAGTCGTGAGATTTAATCCCCGTTCACACCATTTTTCGGAAGTTTTGTGAGATAAATGTCCACATGAACGGCCACAAGACACATTTGGGATGTAAAAATTCGGCGAGGGGAGACGTATATGCCGCTGCCTACTCAATCAGATAGAAAAGGCGCGTTATAAAACATCCAAATCAAAAGCGTCATAGGATATTCCATATTGTCATTTATTATTTATTGTTATTGAGGGACTTCGTAACAAACAAGACGGGCAAACTGCCATTGGGCAACACGACAACACTGACGACTTTGGGCATGTTTATGTATCTATACAAATAATAAAATCGTAGGAAATTCAAAACTGTACATTATACCTACATTTTTTTAGAATGCCTGGAACAACAATCGAACCCCAAAAATACGGTTATTCGTATTTTTGTCTGTTTTTTTGTTTTTGTTATCTGTTGTTTTGTATGGTTGTTTGGAGAAACTCTAAAATTACTGCATGCGTTTACTTCCAATTTTTTATGAATACATATTACCAAGAGGTCGGGTGAACACATATAATAAACATTATCAGGCTACCACTGATTGGGGGTGAGCAAAGAACCCTTATACCTGATTCTGAAAGCGCTACGAAATGCACCGGGTCAGTTAGTACATTCATAAAATTGTTACTGGATATGTGAGATTTGCCTACACATTGGAGAAAAAGTCATTCATTACTTCTCAAAACAACTACTGCGACTCCTTGAATATATTTATCACCGCTGAAAATCCAGAAGTTCAACTTGAAATATGGGGAATATCACTTATCCACTTTTACATAATAAAACTTCATGCGGTTACACAGCTTTTATTGAAAATCTATTACTTTTGTACAGTTGAATTATGGAAGATTGATAATTATCGTTATATAAAATTATAAAATAAAAATAATAAATATTTTAATAGTTAATTTCTTCACGTCCACAATTTAATAAAAATATATCCAACCATTTTTTTAGACCTGGTAAATATTCTCGTTCAGATTCAGAAATTACTCATCAAAGAATATAAAAAGAAATTACCAGTAGGGTACGTGTCGCCAAGTTTTTTCATAAACGAGTTCAGTTTATAGGTAGGTACAGAATATTACATTTTGTTTATAATAATTAGCGCACATTTAGCATATTAGTCAGAACAGACATTTCTGACGCAATCGTTTCGGAAAAACTCTACGATCCTTTGTCCTACGGATATCGAAACTCTAAAATGTTAAAATTAAACTATTGTCTAACAGAATTCGATACTGAGACAGCGATATTTTTTAAAACGAAATAAGTCATTAGTCATTAGACAAACACTAGAGACATCAAATCATCAGACGTCAATGATGCAGATTTAACAAAGACAATCACTTGGCTGAAAATTTAATAAAAAATACCTAACGTAATTTATGATCGCCCCCTTATTAATATCTACAAAAAAGTTCGTGAGACTAGGGTTGCAATGATATATCGGAATGTCGATAAGTACCGATATATCGACACCTGAAATTATCGATATTAATCAATATCATATTTCTATCGTAGGCAAAATACCGTATATTTATCTATCGTGGAAAAAATGATACAAATGACCTTTATTATAGCAATTTACTTAAACGTTCTTGTTACTCTAACTCGACTTAGGGTTTTTCCGAGTTGGCACTTAAAAATGTCGATATCGTCGTACTAGGTCGATATTCGATATATCAACTGATTCTATGTTCATCGATATTCGCAATATGGAATTCGTGGGGTCGGTAGATATATCGTATAGATCTAATTCTCGATCCTGTTTTAAATTTAAATAAAAACAAATACTTAACATTACCCAAAGAAATATTCAAGGTAAAACTAAAATGGCAATCAGAACAGACATTGGGCAATTTGCCACGATCAACGACCTCAATAAAATCAACTCGTTCCCGAAACGTAGAAAACTCGTGATTAATAACATACTGAAAAAACTACGTATCAGAAAAATAAGGATTGAAGAAAAACAAGGTGAAAAGAACGCGCACTAAGTAGGGTATTTAATCTGCACCTCTTAGGTAGTGCGTACTTTCTTATGGGAACAATAATAACATCGTCAGAACTACCGCTTTTATGGTGTTTTGTAAAGTAAAACGAAGATGATATCTACATAATATTCATATTTTTTGACTTTTCACAAAATAAAACTCAAAAAGTTATCAGACTTCGAGTTGAAACAAATTTTTCGATAGCTCGATATTCATAGACGTCAAAACCCCAAACTTTTAGACACTTTTAGTACTAATTAAGATATAATTTGACTGGCTATGGGAACAAAATAAGGTGATTTTCTAAATTCTTATATAGCAAGGACATGTATAGATTTAGTATTGCTTACACAGCATAAGTTGTGTGACGGATTTCGACACAAGATGTCGTATCTTTTAGTAAAAGTTAGGTAAAAAGCTTAGCACAGAATATTTTATTAATTTTTTAATCGAATTGACCTAATTTATTTCCTAAAAATATAAGTACTAATTACTGTGCTATTAATGTTATTAATACATACATACATAACTTTACGCCAAATCCCTTGCGGGGTAGGCAGAGGGAACGGAGCGCCATTAGGCACGATTCTTACGAAAGTCTTCATATGAAAGTCAACGAAGCGAGTGAGGTGTGTAAGAATGTTATTAATAATACTAAATTATTAAGTTTTATTTTATTAAGTCTAGTAGGTTATTTCCCATTGTGTCTGGCAGACTGCGTTGACAATTATCTAACAATCACAACAAAAACAAATAGGTATGGCTGCGGTCCAAAAGCGCGGGTCTTGTTGCCAATATCTCCCTACGTCAGGGAGTTCCTCGAAATTTTCACGTGTATCTACTCAAGTTTATTAATTATATCATAAAATAGATTTATTTACATCTTAAAGAAATAAATGTTATGATTACATTTCTTAAATTAGATTTAAAGCAGGTTTCCTCAAACGTCTAGAGCCACCGAGTTAGAATCTAGGATCTTCTGATTTGACTGCATCATTGACAATTTTGAATAGCTTGGAAGATTTCCTCATATAATTAATTTCGGCAAACTCATTGTTTACAAAGCCACTCGTGACAGGCATGTGTACTAGCTAATTAAAGGGAATTAATAATAATAAATACTAATTAAACTGATTAATAATAATAAATTTTAACAGTTTTTTTTTAATAAACAATCTGAGATGAGTGGTTTTATAATCCCTGGAGATTTTTCAAATTTACAAATATACAATGGCCGTTTTATTTTCTGTTGTTAGTAACGATATTTAAAATGTCTATGATATTATTTGTCTATATCCAAAACTCAGGTATTCACAACAAAAAAGCACTTATTTTATCGTTATCAATTGAAATAATTAATGAAAACTATAAAGCATATAAATAATACATACGCAAAATCATGTTTGTAAACAAAAATACACGTGGCGCCATCTGTAATCCTAATTACCCAATTACCTACGCGTGTAATTGGACCAATTAACTTTGATTGCTCCAATTCTCTATTTTTATTAAATACTAGTTGTTGCCCGCTACTTCGTCGGCGTGGACGGCATAAAGCACTAAAAATACTGTACCTGTGTCATTATAAGGGTTCATTGCTGGGTTGCAAGGGTGCATTGCACCCCCAATTAGTGATAGCATGATAATATTTAGCCTATGTGTTGACCCGACCTCTTGGCTATATTTATGCAAAATTGGACGTAAAAGTATGCAGCACTTTAAGAGTTTTTCCGTAACAAACATACAGACAGACAGACAAAAATTACAAAAACCATATTTTTGGATTCGGTATCGATTGTATATCATGATCCCAAGTATTCTAAAAAAAAATATTCAATGTACAGTTTCAACTTTCCTACAATTTTATAATAGGTATGTATAGATAAAGTGAAAGCACTAAATATACGTGGTTTGATATTTAGCCAACTAAGAAAAATACCAAAATACTGTCAAGGAATTTTTTCATGGTAATACATACTTTAAGATTATTTGATATTTTCATTAGATCACAACTTAAACAATGCCATCTAGATCCGAACTAAACTTGTGGAAATAATTAGGCTTTTATATAATAATATATATTATATAGATTCATTCTCGTGTACAGAGATTTGTTTTGATAGATATCCAATAAGTCCAATAACATGCCATTCATACGTCAATATATTGGACATAGATTCTGTTTGTGAAGCCAAACACCTGATAGTGTAGTCTTGCTGGTCGTGAAATCATGATTCGTATACATTTTTAGCGTAACTTTGTGTATATTTCAGCGTAACTATAATTAAAAGTAAAAGAAGACGATTCAAATTACAGGAAATTTATCATTTGTATTAATTTAAGGAAAAAATTAACAAAATATTCCTTTTTTAAATCGGCAGCATCGATACCTTGACAATGACATTCATAAAATTATTATTAAAAGCACCAAATGCAAATGAACTGTCCCTCACGTCCATGTTGTATTTTACTTTTGTTTTTTGTTTTGTAAAATAAATATGTAAAAAACTATTTGATATTAAATAAAGACGAGAGTCATACCTTTCTTTAGTTTAATTTTAATGGACTAGGAAGACAAAATTTCTAGTGTCTTTATAATATTTAGACGGTAGGCAGTTTGGGTAACCAAGGCTTTTCATAAACTATAAAGAAACGAACACGTAAGCGCTCACTGTGGCATACAGACAGACACAGTTCAAGTTTATTTCCTGTGGCATTTCCAGGAAATTTGTGTGTATTCTGACAAGAAAGCCGGATCTATAATTCTCGTGTTAAAATCCAATGTTTAAGTTTACATTCGCCAAAAACATAATCTATTTTTAGAAGCAGTGGGCTTAAAAAAAAAAACAAAAAAATATCAACCTGTATATTGGAGAAATATTTAGGATAAACATGAAAGTATTTTTACTTTGTGAACGAAACATTTGTTGTCAGCTGTGGAACAGTTGAAATTCATAATCATTTCTCAACAAATAATCGTTTTCAGTGTTTATTCTGGCTATTATATGACTACTACCTACTACTGATTCAAATAAATTATTAAATAGTCTACGAAAGTCTACATTTTACGATATTAATTATAAATGTTATATATTTTTTGGTATTATAATCAAAATCTGGAATGCCCTTATTTGTTTCCCCTGTTGTTTGTTGTTGTAAAAATGGCACCAATAAAATAGGGACTAATAGGGCTCATACTATTAGATATCGTTGCGAGCCCTTAAGACAAAAGCTGACGTATTTATATGATACATTTTAAAAAACATAACTTCACGCCTTTTGTTACCCGAAGGTGTAGGCAGCGGCTGTTAAGCCTCGTCTCGCCGTTATGTTTACGTCCCAAATGGAATAGGTGGCGAACCTATTGCCATACCGGGCACAAAGTTTTCAGTCATCGATATTTATCACCCTTAACTTCCGAAAACAATTTCGAAAAGCCATTGTTGTGAGCCAGTGTCAGGATTCGAACCCGGAACGAACAGAGGTTCCTCTGGACCAGAAGTCGTGTGCTCGACCGCTAGACCAACTAGACATTTTACATATAAAATAATATAATAATAATAATAAATAGACGTGGTCATTTGACGTAAAACAAAGAAAACAATTTAAATACTAACTTTTATCTAGGGCTTATTAGTTCTGGGTTAGTCAGGCTTAAAAAAAACTTCAGTCGACAGATAAAGTAGTAGAGCTTCTATGCAAAAGACCGTCCGAATTTGGCGAATAAAAAAGGTGATAGGTACTTATTCCGCACGTGCCTTAGTGCTTTACAAACAATGATTAAATATTTAGGGGAGTGACGACGCTTTTGTTAGTATTTATTTATTATACAAATACTACTTACTAAGTAATACAAAACAAGCGCAATACTAACAAAAATAATACACAAAATAACTCACCTGATCACACCTGACGCGGACCGAACGGTAAGAAAAATCCACTACGGGCTCGCTTGGAAAACAAGAATGGCGCGATTTCCCGCGCTGTCACTTGTCAAACTTTAAGCTATAACCTTGAAACTTAAAATACGACTAGTTTTTATTATTTGTTATTGTATTCTTCTGATATCGACGTGTCTTCTGTATTGTGGACGAAAATGAACTGTTGTTGAGATGTGTACAAATAAGATCTGGACCCGGTCCAAACTGGCGTTGTGCCAAGTACGAAGTTCGTTGTGTCCGGTTGGAGGGTAAATAAGACTATTATCGACCATTATTGAACTTTGAACTGAATTGGCTTCGTTATAAAGACAATATTATTTATTTTCACTATCATACACGTAGAAACTTTACTTTAACTGAATAGTCTATGGTCATAATTATCTACTTTATTATACGTAAAATGAGAAGGTCCTCGTTGATTTTGACAAATTTCTATTGCCATATTCAACCGAAGGTGCGAATTTCCATTGTGTAACGTGAAAATCATCATGCAAATGATACAGAAAACATAATGAACCTAATGAAAATGTATTTATTTATCAAGGGTAGACATCTATAGATGAGAACTGGATTCCCCACCCTATCCCACCATACACATTGACCCTTCTTTGTATTATACCATTTGAGAACAAAGAATTTAATTTGTTACAACGACTCGAGGAATTTCTAAGTATGTAGTTTAATTATTTTGAAAAAACATAAAACTGCGGTAAGAGATCAAATTGTGGCAGAGGTAATTTATGTACCCAAAGTAAACGTAGAACTACGCGGGAAGACTCTATATGTGGGGAAGGCTGTTCTATTCCGCGTTTGAAACATGACTTATTAAAACAGAGCTGATGTGTAGGTGTCTCCTACACATCAGCTCTCTTTTCAAGGCCAAGGCTCTCCTACTAGGAGATAGAAAAGATATACAATAAGTATTACATCTTTCTTTGCTATTGCTTTTTGCATTTTGTATAATATCTCCTTTATGAAATTTATACTTTTGATTTAACGATCTGTTTGTATTATTTTATTGTCTATAAGATAGTGGGACAAACGAGCAATGGGGTCACCTGATGGTAATCGACTATCGCCGCCGCAGGGACGATACGATGCCGGCCTTCAAAACGGGATAGAAAAGGGGGTTGTAAATAGTATTTAGAAGGGAATTGTGAAGGAATTCGGCCTCTGGATGCCACTCACTTTACGTCGATGTTCTGAGAGGTCATGTTATTCGGGTCGATAAGGCCCGTTCATGCAGCGAATTTTACCACGTGTAAAATCTTAGATTAGATATGCTATATGAGAAGCAAAGTTTTTTAGTGTTACAGTTGCGTTACCGTTACCTTTAAGGGAGCAGGATAGGAAAGGATGGGGAAGGGGGGTGGGCCTCCGGGTACCTCTCTCACCGAACGAAACGCGGCATGAGCCACTTTACGTCGATCTTCTGAGAGGTGGTGGTATTTCACCGGTCGAGCCGGCCCAATCATGCAGCGAACTGCTTGGCTCTACCACTCTAAATCTGATACTGCTGATCAAATAATCAATTAAATTTGGGTACCTGGGCCCAACCAAGGAGTTCTATTGAATTTTTCTTAGAAGATACGTCTATGGTAAAGATCAGGGCTGTCCAAACCGATATTGCGGCTTGTATTCCTGCCCAGCCTGCGGCGTGAATTGTTGCGGATCTTTTTTTCTTCTTAGTTTAAATACAATAAGTAAATTATTTTTCTAATTATGAAATTCAATTTTTTTTTGGGTATGTGTTCGATCACGCCACACTGTTCTCGGCAAATTTGCCATATCAGCCATTTTTGTCACTAGGTTCCATCTAGTTTGGACAGCCCTGGTATAGATGAACAAATTGAAAGGACTTAATACTGGTGGATATCGAATTAAATATCGTTTAGCTGCCTCGAATAACTTCGTGACGCCATGTCTTATTAGTATAGAGACGCACTGAGAGCACAAATTATTATTTATTATTATTTAAATCAGACATAATATTACGTCCCAAATGGAATATTGTCGTTCACCGGGTCAGTCATAATAAAATTTGAGTGTCTGTTTGTTATATTGATATAACCGCTTTTTACTAAATTCATATGAATGTACATATAGAATACGGCACAAACACCAAAATACCATTTTTTTTGGTAAATGAGTAAATCTCGTTCATTGCTCTTAGGCAAAAAAAGTTCGCCGGGCCAGCTAGTCATGCATAAATTCCATACATTTTCGTAAGTCTTAACTCGACAGAGCTTAACTCGATTTCTCTGTTTGATTAGATTTCGTCTAGATTTTGTTTTTATTTAACTAACTTTAATACTTAATGAAATTATTACATTACTACTTATGATTACCTACTACTACTGTAATTGGCATTTCTTAATTATTGAGATGCAAATATGTAATTTATGTTCTTGGTTGCCCTTTGCAATTATCATTACATAGTATAAAACAAAGTCACTTTCCGCTGTCTGTCCCCTTATATGCGTATATCTTTAAAACTACGCAACGGATTTTGATGCGGTTTTTTTAATAGTTAGAGGGTGTTAACGGAGTGGTTTTGATCTATAATTCGTGTATAGTGTAGTAAAAAAAAGTGATAATTTTCAAGTTTTAGATCTTTAATCGCAAACGCTGCCTGAACCCTAAGTGATAAAACAATGTAATTTACAAAAAACAGATTTTTTTAAAGGTGTATAACAATGTAGTAACATTGTTATACACCTTTAAAAAATCTACAAAAAAGTCCGCGAGGGCATATGTTTATCTCTTAGGGATGACCCACTTTTTATTTTTTTTACTTTTTACGAGAAATAAGCGCTTATTTACGAAGCGATTTTAAACATTACAGCATTAATTTTAATTCAGTTAAATGTATTAAACAGATTGTGCATATAATATAGATCAATATTGCCCTTTAACAGTATGTAATTTAAACGAATATTTACGAAGATATTACAGTATTAACATAGCGGGACATAGTATTGCATTGCGCGCCAAAACGCGTGCCGATAAATACTTAAAGCACAAATTGAACTTTTTAATATCCAAATTTTACTCATTTATTACTTTTGATGCGGAACAAAGTTCGCCGGATCAGCTAGTATCACAATAAAATGGATGATCGACTTCTATACCTACATCTATACTGTATTCACTGACCTTTATATTACGTTTAATCGAAAATCACCAAGTTATTTGCACGTCGATGAAATTCCTTTTTAATATTAAATTCCATCGGTTGTGCCTCCAGCCCTCTTAGATATCTTCTCGTCATTCCCTCTTAGGACGCCGGCAGGGGAGGACAAACACTCAGGGAAAACACGGTGAGTGAAATTCTATTACTTACCTATAAATAATTTTGACTTATGTCTGTTCATCATGCGGTATAATTATTACGTCACAGCATTATGGCTAATGAAGCAAGTTCTTGATGAAGGGTAGTGCTTAAATCTGGCAAATGTTTTGTGGTTTGGTTCGAGGAAAACTTTCACCAAACATTGCACATATTAATTTAGCTATACATAATAGAATAGTTTACGTACTACATTTGTCTGTATGTACGTATCAGATATGTATTCATATGAATGTAGTAGAAATCACTTATTTCAATATTACAAACAGAAACTTCAATTTTATCAATATGTATATCATTACATAGTATAAAACAAAGTCACTTTCTGCTGTCTGTCCTCTTAAATGCTTATATCTATATCTTTGAAACTATTAGATTTTTTAACAGTGGTAGAGCCAAGCAGTTCGCTGCATGAATGGGCCGGCTCGACCGGTGAAATACCACCTCTCAGAAGATCGACGTAAAGTGGCTCATGCCGCGTTTCGTTCGGTGAGAAAGGTACCCGGAGGCTCACCCCCCTTTCCCCATCCTTTCCTTTCCCCATCCCTTAAAGGTCGGCAACGCAACAGTAACTGTATATGTGTTGCTGGTGTCCATGGGCGGCGTTGGTTGCTTACCATCAGATGACACGGCTGCTCGTTTGCCCTCCTATCCCATAAAAAATAAAAAATGATGCAGGGTTTTTTAATGGACAGAGAGTTTCAACAGGGTTTATCTATAATTCAAGTATAATTTAGTGAAAAAAATAATATAATTTTCGAGGTTTAGCACTGTAAGTGCAAACGCTGGCAAAACCCTAAGTGATAAATCGAAGATCGAAAAGGTCTACCAAAAAGTCCGCGATGGCATATATCTCTCTTAGGGATAGCCCACAATTATAATTTTTATTTCTTACCTTTTTGCGTAAAATAATGGCTTATTTACGAAGCGATTTTAATCATTACAGCATTAATCATCCAGTTAAGTGTCTTAAATAGATTGTGCTTTTGATATACATATATTGATATATATTTTACAGCATGTAATTTAAACAAATATTTACGAAGATATTACAGTATTAACATAGCGGGACATAGCAATTGCGTCGCACAGTAGTACCCGCCAAGACGCGTGCCGATAAATCGCACAAATTGGAACTTTTTAATATCCAATTTTACTCATTTATCACTTTGATGTGGAGCAAAGTTCGCCGGGTCAGCAAGTATACTATAGATGTATGTATGTATGTGTTCACTGAAGCTTACGTCCCAAATGGAGTAGCTGGCGGAATTATTACACAACTTCTGAATATAATTTCGGAAAGCCATCGGTGTGAGCACGGATTTAAACTCACGATTTGTGGATTCAGAAGCAGAATGCTCGACTATTAGACCACCGATACGAGCTTATCCCAATTTGTAGACACGTTATTTTGAGTAAAGATGTTGAATGTGAATAATGTAATGATGTTGAATAATGTAAAAGGGTTTAGCTTTATCTTCGTCTTTTTAACCGGCATGTTGCTAGCTTAGTTTAACTCTTTATTCAAAAAGATATCGGAAAGGAAAATAGTCGAGATTAGCTGTAAATATATGAAGATGTGGAAAGCAACTTTAATAACAAATGGTCTCTTTTGTAAGCGGACGGGGCAGAACGGCGCTTTGGCGCCGACGCGACGCTTGTATGTACTATTTGATTAGTTGTAATATACGACTTGAATGATTGATATTCGTTATTTTATAGCGGTAGAGGGCGAACGAACAAGCGGCCAAGCACCTGATGGTAAACAACTAGCGCCGCCCATAGATAACTGCAACACAGAGAATGTTATATAATAGTTATGTTGCCGGCCTCTAAGGCAGGGATATGAGTAAAATAGTCCAGTTTTTTCTCTCACCGAATGAAAACGCGACATGTGCCACTTAACGTCGATATTCTGAGAAGTCGTAGTTTACCAGGCGGCCCATTCATGCAGCGAACTGCGTGGCTTCATCACTAAAAGATGATGTTACATAGAGCCGTCATATTTCAGATGCCATTTGTTCGGCCATCTCACATGACCATCCCCACAATATGGCACCGATTCGAAACCGACAAAGGACGTCTGCGAATACAAGACGTGACAGAAGACATGAAAGAACAAGCGATGGACCTGCTTACAACATATTTCACCAAGGATGAGCCGCCCTGTCGCTACATTGGTATTAAATATCAGCAGATAGACCACTGACCTAGCATTAAATTTATAATTTTATAACTCTATTGCTTTGTACCTATGTACTACTTTTTATAACTTTCTTAAGTATGACATCTCTTTTCCTGGAAGTAAGTCCATTGGTTCTTTAGAGATTAGTGTTATCTTATGTTATCTGTCGTATTTTTTAAAATGTTTTAATTTGTTATTTTAATTTTGGTTGTTTTGCTCTCAGATGGAGATCCCGCTTGAAGTATTTCACTGCGAAGTGACTTTTATTACTATATATAGACAATATACGAAGTACTCTTGCTACGTACTCTTGGCTTTGCGTTTAAAAATAAAAAGGTTATTATTGTTTTTATTATTTTTATGAACTATTTTTGTTATTATTTGCTACATATTTCACACAGCATTGTTACGCACATTTCTAAGTTAACATCATCATCATCATTACATAGTATAAAACAAAGTCACTTTTCGCTGTCTTTCCTCATAAATGCGCATATCTTTAAAACTACGCAACGGATTTTGATGCGGGTTTTTTTAATAGTTAGAGGGTGTCAACGGGGTGGTTTTGATCTATAATTCATGTATAGTGTAGTAAAAAAAAGTGATAATTTTCAAGATTTAGAATTTTAATTGCAAACGCTCCCTGAACCCTAAGTGATAAATCAAAACAACGTACTATATTATTATACAAAAGGTCTACAAAAAAGTCCGGGAGGGCATATGCCTACCTTTTAGGGATAACCCACAATGACCATTTTTATTTTTTTTATTTTTTACGAGAAATAATGGCCTATTTACGAAGCGATTTTAAACATTACAGTATTAATTTTCATCCAATTAAGTATCCTAAATACATTGTGCATGTAATATAGATAATCCTGGCCCCTTACAGCATGCAATTTAAACAAATATTTTCGAAGATATTGCAGTATTAACATAGCGGGACAGCAGTTATTACTTTTGATGCGGAACAAAGTTCGCCGGGTCAGCTAGTTACATAGTATAAAACAAAGTCACTTTCCGCTGTCTGTCCCCTTATATGCTTATATCTTTAAACTACGCAACGGAATTTGATGCGGTTTTCTTTAATAGTTAGAAGGTGTCAACGGGGTGGTTTTGATCTATAATTCATATATGATGTTGTAAAGAAAAAATGATAATTTTCGAGATTTAGCACTTTAATTGCAAACGCTAGCTGAACCCTAAGTGATAGATCAAAACTATGTTCTACATTATTAAACACCTTCAGAAACTCTACAAAAAAGTCCGAGAGGGCATATGTCTATCTCTTAGGAATAACCCACAATGACCATCTTTATTTTTTTACGTTTTACGAGAAATAATGGCTTCTTTACGAAGCGATTTTAAATATTACAGCATTTAATTTCATCCAATTAAGTGTCTTAAATAGATTGTGCATGTAATATAGATGATCCTGGCCCTTTACAGCATGCAATTTAAACGAATATTTTCGAAGATATTGCAGTATTAACATAGCGGGACAGCAATTAAAGCCGATAAATAGCACAAATTCAACTTTTTAATATCCAAATTTTACTAATTTATTACTTTTGATGCGGAACAAAGTTCGTCGGGTCAGCTAGTCTATATATAAGGGAGGATGGGAGACAGTGTTACACAAATATATACTGGAATATAATGACAAAATTCAACTAGGTTTTGTTTCTTTGATTCAAATAGCTAAATTTAAATTGTACTTTAATTAAATCAGTCGATTGTAACACTGAGCCCCGTATCTGGGGTAGTCTCTTACAGGGAAGAGGCACAATGTTACAAGATAAAATAATAGAAAAAAAACAAATGAGAAATAAATTTAACTTCTAATAAATATTAAATTTCAACAAAATATATTTATACATATATACTTTTTTTGGGAAAGTATATACATGTCGTTTGTACCTACTTTCTTTCTGCAATATATACAATAGGAAACAGAATTCGAATCTCCTCTAACGCTATCACTGCCATATACTGTTCAAGTGGAAAATATAAATGATTGTCAACTTTGCTATTTCTTCGAAAGTAGCTAACGTCACTTCCATAATCCTCAATATCTGTCAGCAATTGCCAGAGTCACACACATTTTACACATATTTTACTGCATTATTTACATCCTCTTTGCTTTACTGTATGACACAGTAGCCTGTAACACAGTGCCCCAGAGAGACAAGCTAAATTGAAAATTTCGAATGAATATTTTATGTTTACAACCATAAAAATCTATGTTAATATGTAGTTAAAATAAAAAAAGCTATTGACATTTTCCTGAATACAGACCGGGGGTCAAAACTTTGAAATAGGTTTTTCGACGTTTAATAACATGAAAACAATTTTTGTTTGTTAATTTTGAAACGCGGTAGAAACTGTGGCAGGAACAACGGTTCAAAGATGAAGGCTTGTGAGCTAGACATACGTGTATAACAACATTATAAAACTAATATAAATGAATGGAGAAATGTGCATTTTAACACTGTATCTTCCCCGTGTAACACTGAGCCCCACCTTACTACACTCATTCAATGACGAATCATTGCGTGTTATTAAATGGTAATTTACTAACGTCCCCAAATTTTCTTCCTCGTATTCAAAGGTTGAGGATCTGCTCTCCAAATTGGTTAGATCTTGTCTCAGTTTTAGCATTATAGGCACTGGTGACAAAACTGTGAAACTTCTTTGAAAAAAACTTGAGTCCCTTCACTCCAGGTACTCCACAAACACGCACACCCAGGACATTACATTTCAATGACATACACATCACAGAGTGTGGACAGATCAGTGGGTATCTGTAACTTCAGGTCCAATTACTTGTACTAACCCGAAGATGTAAGGGAGGCAGCTAATTATGTAAATATGATGATGCACTGAAACGCCGTCCGATATTATAATCTTAGTATTAAAAATAGAGTGGCTATAGATTTTAAAAAGGCGCATTGACTAGATGTTCAGAAACTACCACATATGGACACCTTCAAAGCAGATAATGTTACAGTTGCGTTGCCTGCATTTAAGGGAGTAGGCGGCTACAAATACTTCTCTCATCGAACCAAAACATGGCGGCATGAGCCACTTTAAGTCGATATTCTGAGAGGCCGTGGTATTTCATCGGTCGAGCCGGCCCATTAATGCAGCGAACTGCGTGGTTCTACCACTCCCAATTTATGATTGCTTTGTTATTTTAATTGCCATTCTCCTACCAGATATTCATAAACATCCAAGTGCAGTCTTAGAACTGCAGAAACTATGGCGGAACACTTTAAAGGACAACCTGTCTCTCGCATGCGTAGTGGATGACGATGATCAACCTCCGAAGATTGTTGGCGTTAATGTACTGACTGTTGTGAATAAGGATGACAAGGAGGAATCTTTCGAAGTACGTTTTATTTATTAACCCGTTATCATAACGATGAAGAATAGAATATTTTTATCTTTAAGTACATACACCGAAATAACATTTTTTGTTCAACAACTGTCTTTTTGTTCCGCCTAATCTGATAGATTTTCGTGAGATTTTATTGGCTGATGTAACAAGAAGTAACTTGGGTTACTTTTATTCCAGAAAATTCTTTTATTCAGTCAGTCAGTATTTTAAAAACAGTCTCGGTGGCCTAGTGGTCAAGCACACAGCTTCTGATCCAGAGGTCCGGGTTCGATTCATGACACTGGCTCACACCAATGTCTTTTCGAAATTGTTTTCAGAATTATGTGTGATAAATATCGATGACTGAAAACTTTGTGCCCGGTATGGCAATTTCGAAAAGTCATTGGTGTGAGCCAGGATTCGAACCCGCAACTTCTCGATTCAGAAGTGCGCTGCTCGACCACTGGACCAAAAAGACTAATAGATGGGAGATATTTCTTGTAGGTACCTAACAGAAATAAAACAACTATTTCGAGAATTTCGTATTTTTAAAAGTTTCTTGTTTGTGTTTCTTAGAAAAAATTTAGGCGATATTATGTTATCGAGTTAAAATTTATGACTGTTTCTTTTTACCTGAGTCTATGTAAGTTTTCTAAGTGTTAGAAGCGTTTTCTCCTGTATGCCCAATGTGATATTGAGTACCTACCTACCATGCTAATAGGTGCTGACTCTATTACCAGTTTACTTTGCCAGTTATCGATAATTAATTAATTCACAACTTTCACTCTAAAATCACTGAGACGAACCAGAATTTGAAATTTTCAACTTTCAGGACTAATTGTATTATTCACTGCTGTACTAATTTACCTTTACGGTTTAGTCATAATTTAGAAATAATTTCCCCATTCTATCTTTTTATTATGACGTTGTATAACCTGATTAATCATTTTCCTGCCCTTATCCTCTGAGTGGGGTCGGCATGACATGTCATCCTTGCGAACTATCCATGTTGTCAAGGGATTTAGCTGTGAATTTATTACCAGCGTCCTGCCTGACGTAAACCCTTCTTTGGGGTGTAGGTAAATAATAGCCTAATTAAACTGATTAAATTGGATAAAAAAATCCAGATTGTTACATAGATACTTACATAACTTCACTCGAAATCCCTTGCGGGAAGGCAGAGAGGATAGAGCGTAAGGTGCTCTATTCTCTCTGGCACGATTCTTACACGCCTCACTCGCTTCTTTGACTTACATAATAACTCTTTTCATGCACGCGCGTCGATTTTTAAGGCTCTTAACATCACCTTCCTCCAGAACATGTTGTATTTGGATATGTTTATGAATATTCTAACTTTATATTTCAGACAGAAGATAAAGTATGGGCCCAACTGTTCGGTGCTGTGGACCTGGTGGCTCGCAGTGTGGACATATTTAAACATTACCACGTGGGAAAGTATCTGACTGCTTACGGTCTGGTCGTCCACCCTGATTGGAGAGGTCGATCTGTTGGCAAGGAGTTGTTATTAGCCAGGTAAACTTTTTTATGGGATATGAGGGCAAATGGCTGAAGGTAAGCAACCTGCGTCGCCAATGGACACCAGCAAGACATATAGTGGTATTGATGCGTTGCCAACCTTTAAGGGAGTAGGATAGGAAAGGATGGGGATGGGGGGGTGGGCCTCCGGGTACCTCTCTCAGCAAACGAAACGTGGCATTAGCCACTTTACGTCGATCTTCTGAGAGGTCGTGGTATTTCACTGGTCGAGCCGGCACATTCCTGCAGCGAACTGCTTGGCTCTACCACTGATAAAAAATGTATCTCTCTCTCTCTCTCTCTCTCTCTTTCCAGTATAGACGTCAGACCATAATTTTATTATTTAATAGAAATATGTTTATGGCTCTTTATATGTTTTGTGGCAGCGTTTCTTCGAATAATTCTCAAGAAATTTTCAAATTGGTGGAAGTAACTGGTATTTCAAATACAATACAAAACTGGTACGCAGCTTTTTTTTGGACTTCTTTCGTGAAATTAATCACGTCTCTTTTAGACTCAGGTCTTCTTCATATTGTCAACATATTATCCAAGTCTAGTAATGTCGTCTTCCGTTCTTATGAATTAAATTTGAATCCAAGGAAAATTTTATAAGAAAGCGAAGTTTCAAAACGGAATTATTAATCTTCCATTTTGTAACACCCCTTTCCCAAAATGGTTTTCTTCGATTACCAGTAAGGGATTTTAATGCAAGGAAATCTGGACATGCATTCCTTTCCAACTTATTTTTTAATAATATATAACATCAGGTAGGTAATAAATAGTCTTAGAAGCCGTCTTCCCAATATAAGTGTAATTATAAATTTTACAAAAAATAAATAATTAAAATACGAAATAATAAAACATACATACAAACAAGTAAATTATAGTAACAACAAAGCTATATCGAATCATTGTTAACATTTTCATTTATATATTTAGAGTAAAATCCAACTTTTCAGTGTTATTTCGTCTTAAACTTTATTTCTAGTGATATGATATATCGGTTGAGCTTTTCCAAATTCTAGTTCATCATAATATATATGTTTCTCACGGTTAGAAGGATAGTATGCTGCATATAAAACCTCATCAACTTCATATAGTCTAATATCAGTTGTTCGTTGATGAAGTACACCGCTTTTAAACATTCTATCCAGAACTACGCATGTGGCATTACCTATTTTATTACCCCAAATATTCAATACTCGTAAAGCTAACGACTTTTTAATTGTATTTAACAAATCTATCAATCCTTCATCAGTTAGTTTGTTACTCTTGATATTTAACACTCTTATTTTCGAGTAAGGCATACCAAAACTCAACGCTCTGGCTCCAACATCCCGTATATTATTACCAGCTACATTCAACGTCATCAATTGGGGACCTTCAGCTAAATATTTGGCTATCAATTCAATACCATAATCTCCAATATTGTTGTAACCCAAATCAAGGTGTGTAATGCAATTATTCTTCCTCAAACCTCTCACAATATACTCAACGTCGTGACTTATAAATTCGTTTTTCTGCAAATGCAACTCTAACAGCGTAGAGTTTCTTTCCAAAAGATATTCAATATGGTACGCCAACCATTTCGTTTCATATGAGTATCGATTAAATAAAGGTATGACTCGACTGAAATCTAAAGCTTTTAATGTCTTATTCGCCCCATAATCAATTCTCAAAGCTGTAATTATTTGAGCGACGCTTGTTAAGGTTTGACTTGTTTCTCCAATGTCACAATACTCTACAGTTATGTTATCGCATAAGAAATTTGCAAAATATTCTCCACCTTTTGTGCCAAATTTATTCCCATTCAACCTAAGCTGTTGCAATTTGACGAATCTGGCATATTTAGCAAGATTGCAAATGGACACTTCTGTTAATCTATTGTTCATAATATTGAGGTGGGTTACACTGGATCTGGATTTTATCAATAACTTTTTGAGTAGTCTGAAAAAGCCTATATCAGTTATTCTATTATAGCTGAGATCTATCATGGTTATTTTTTTTGGAGACTGCGTCACATAACGACATATCGCTTCTATATCAGTGTCGTTAATCCTTGTAGCAAATCTATCTTCAATATCTTTACCTCTTAGGATTAAAAAGCCGGTTCCGTTTGAATTTCTTTCGGTAAATAAATTGAGTCTTATGTCATTGATAGTGGCTCGATCAAGCCGATCGGGTTTTCGCGTAATATGATCAAGTAAAATATTTACATTGCATATACATTTCTTTTTACCTTTTCTGGGTAAATCATTTACCATTGTTGTATAAAAAATGTTTGTTTGTTGACACCAACCTACAACCGTTTATTTAATTTATGTACGCCAGATTTTGGATTAGATACGTTGGGTCAAGTACGGATCACAGACTAGTAAGTCATCTACGGCTATGATCTACGGATTAATGTCAGGACAAATATAATGCGATCTTTTTTGGCATGTATTTATTATTTATTACTATTTATTGAGTGGCTTATAGATATAAGACTAATAGATCGGCAATAGTTACCAGAAACGGAGCAAAAATGCCAAAAATGAGTTTGTTCATGTGTGTGACCTATCAATGTGTTCATAAAAAGTTCATCCAAGTGTGATGAAGTGTCGATAAAGATATTAATTATTGTCGATATCGATAAAATGATTATGACCTTGCGAATCTGGAAATGTTTTGTAAATAAAATTATAAAAATTATTTATATATGTAGCACTTCGCACTCACTCAAATTACTGACGGGCCTCGTGGCGCATTGGTAAAAATACCGGGTGCAGCAATGAGGTCGGGGGTTCGATTCCCACCCGGGCACAAATATATGTGACAAACATGAATATTTGTGTGGTGTCTAGGTGTTTTTCTATGTATTATACCAATGTATTTACAAAAGAAAAGTATATATGTATTAATATCCGTTATCTAGTATCCATAACACAAGCATTTAGTTGCTGAACTTGGAACTAGAGGGCGCTGTGTGTATTGTGTCAAAGATATTATATTATTATTATATTATCACACATCTAATACAGTGGTTTAAAGTTCTACCTTCGGATAAAAAGGGGTAAACCATAACATATTTATTAATAATGTATGTTGTTTATAGTAATGTCCGACCGCCGAAAGTTTGGTTTTGGTTTCGGTTTCGGCCGAGTTTCGGCTGAAGTTTCTGTTTCGGCCAAATTTTGCCGAAACTTTTGCTGTAACGGAAACTATTGTAGTATTAATTTTGACTCGTGGTTAACTTTGTTGAGTGTGTAATAGTACATACATACCTACATATCTTTATACCAAGTCTAAGGGATATGCAGAGAAAACAGAGCGCCATTAGGCACGATTCTTACATCCCTAACTTCTTTGACTTTCAATCAACAATGTCAAAGACAAACATGTTCGCCGGTTTTTGAGGCTCCTGGTATCATCTTTCTTATGGACACGTTTAATTTGATCATGGAAAGTATGTCGAGTCCAACATGACTCGATGAGGGCGACCACATATTTCCATCCTTTCGCTTCTATACTGTACATCTGCTAATAGTCAATCTTGTATAAATCATTCTTTCGACGTGTCCAAACCATCGGAGTAGGTACTTTCTTAATGTTTACACCGAGACTTTCTTCCAATCCCCTTTTAAACCTTCCATCCTTTTTTTCCATGCGATCGGTGAACCTCATGCCGCAATTTTTGCGCAGCATTTCGACTGCTTTATCATTATTTTTATGCACCCTCTGCCATGCCCAACTCTGGCTTTCATAAGTTAGTGTTGGGATCAGTATCGTACTGTTAGCGAGCTGGGTTTTGTTGCTCAGATTGTTTGCTCCCAGGTATCCCCCAACGCTCTTTTAACACTGTTTTATAATTTTACTGTGCTTTCTACATTCCCGGTGTAGCAGTTATTTAAATTATTATTATTATGATATGAGATGAATCTAGAAAGAAAAGTGGCGTTAGAATACAGCGTAAATGGAGAGTTGGGCAGATTCCTGGGCGCAAAGAATGTTAGCAGAAAAGCCCAGCTAGCTATTTATAATGCGGTACTAATCCCAACGCCAACTCATGGAAGCGATAATAAAGCAATATTGACTAAGCAGATATACAATGCAAAAACGGATCGATGTAGGAGTCGGGGACGGCCAAGACCCACATTCCATGACCAAATAGAACGTGTTCTGGAGGAAGGTTCAGGGTTTATCCTGCGATATTAGGAGCCTCAAAAATCAACTGCAATAAAAGAGTTATGAAAGTCAACGAAACGGGTGAGGTGTGTAAGAATCGTGCCTTTTGACGCTTTGTTCTCTCTGCCTACCCCGCAAGGGATTTGGCGTGAAGCTATCTATGTATGTATGTAGATGAGTGGTAGAGCCACGCAGTTCACTGCATGAATAGGACAGGAAAGTGATAATTATTTTTAGATAAGCAGTATCTCAAAAGAGATTAATAGTAATATCTAATCTTAGTAATAAATAGTAATATCTCAACATACCAATACTTATAAAAACCTTTAGGCTTTCGCGTTGCATATTGCTACCAATACTTAGTATTTCATTAAACAAAAACAATTAGCGATTTGAATATTGGATAATATATATTTTTTACTTTTTTATATCTGGTAAACATTTTGCCTAAACCTTAAAGTAGAAAAAGGCATGAAGTTATATTGTTGATTGCGACAAAATTAATACATATACACATTGTTTTTCATTTCCTCTTCTAATTGAAACAAAATAATGGGAAAAAGCTTCAAATTTCAGAATTTTATGGAATTTTATACACGAACACGTGAGTTTCGGTTTCGGTTTCGGCCGAAACTGAAGTGGCGGCCGAACATTCGGTTTCGGTTTCGGCCGGAAAACCAGTTTCGGTCGGACTCTTGTTTATAGGAAACCGAACTAAGTTTCGTTCGGGAGGCGAGAAAAGGAAAAATTTTTATTGAACATGTTTATATATAAACAAACAAAAAGAGACGATGAATAATTTCTAATTATACGTTTACATGATCAAGGAAAATATATTCATGTAAAATATGCTGAGAATCCCTATCTCTTGGTCGCGCTGTCAGTGATGATTAGTAGTACAATTTTACTGATATGTGCCATCTAGTCTATATTTTAAATCTATGTAGTGGCTATTGAACTAATAAAATGGCGTAACAATTGAATGCCAGTGATAGTCTTGAAATAATTTAAACAAATAGGTATTTTACCCTCAAGTTACAAATTTTAAAACATTTCATCTTGCGGATATTGTGCCTAAGTTTGAATAGTTTTAAATAATAACAGATTGTTATCATTATTTTTTTATTCCAGGATTCCTCTAAGCAAAGCTCTCGGAATTAAAGTGACAGCTACAGTATTTACAGCAGGAGCATCTCAAGCGGTTGCTAAGAAGGCGGGATTTCAAGATCTCTCTGAAATAACTTACGCAGAATTAGCCAAAAAAGGTTTTGTCTTCCCTGGGATAGAGAGGGATACGAAGGCATCGAAACTGATGGCATTGATCGTGGATTAAATGTTAATGACAAAAATTGTTTGTAAGAATAGTTAATTACCATAGCGTGTCTGACAATTTTATTATATCAAATATTTCAATAATCATCTGCATAATATTAAACGTACCTATACTAGAAAAAAACATCGTAATTGTCTTCGTATCATAATTATCTTTCGTTGTAAATGTATTAGAAATAAACGCATTCTCTGTAATATTTTTTTTTATTGACGACGTATGCGTTACGAGGATGGCTCATCCTCGGGGATCCTGGGCGTGAAGCTTCGCTTCCCAGGACGGGGCGGTTCCAATCGCGCACTTTAATGGGGCGCGCTGCCAGTGGCGCCCCTGACGACCCCCCCGGCCGCACCGGAGGTCAACCATCCCACGCCGCGACCCAGCCGCACTTGCATCCCGCTCGGCCGTCTCCTTCTGGGACATTACAGCTTCGCAGAAGGAGACCACAGCCCTCCACTCCTGTAGGTGACAGTGCCCCATTTACGGAGCACCCAGGCTTCAAAGTGAGTCTTTCTTTTTGAACTTACTGAAATAACCCTATAACTTGTCATAGTTACAGTTTTGCGCATTGACCTATATGATATAGACTTGTAGTAACCTTCTAAAAGTGTGACCACTGGCCATAAGTCTACAGGCTTATGCGAAGCTTATGTCAATTCAGTCATCTGTCAGACGCGAACCGAATAACAATAGGTACAAAATGGGTAAATGCGTAGTAAAAGAGTGCGATTCAAGATCGGAAACCCATAAGAAATTAACCGGAATTACTTTCCACACGTAAGATTAATGTTTACATTAATATTAAAATACAGTAAAATAGATAAAATGTTGAATTTTCATAATTAGCTTCAGTGATACCACTAAAAACTTAGTTTTAGTTTCCCACTTTTGTGGGAGAGTTATTAATTTATGGAAAAGGAGATTTTAAATATTTTTTGTTATAATAATAACGCTGCAGGGTGCCTAAAGATGCAGCACGCCGTGACAAGTGGGTGAAAATTATCCGATTGCTGAGAAAAGAAACTGACTGGCTACCTGCACCCGGGAGATCATTTATCGTCAATTCAAGTTGATTATTCGCTTATATTAATAAATGCCATAATTAATAAATACTTAAAAATAAGATTGTATCACGAAAGCAAATTATTCACTCAGACTTATAAAAAAGAGACTAAAAGGCAATTTTATACAAAACTTATGTTATACCGCTGTGTAACATAAGTTTTGTATAAAATTGCCTAGTAGTGTATAATCAATAATTGCAACACAATCCCCCTTGGTAAGTCTGGTTGTTAGACTTTCTGGCTTCTGACTACCCGTAACGACTACCAAAGATGTTCAAATGACAGCCGGGACCCACCAATTTAACGTGCCTTCCGAAACACGGAGGAACTCGTCATGATAAGATGGTCACCCATCTACGGACCGACCGCGCCAAGCGTTGCTTAACTTTATGATCGATCGACCCGTGCGGCTGTTAGGCCCTGTCCACGTTAAATACAATAATTACCTTTCAATATAATGAATGTAAGTACATTATTTTACTACTCAAGCGTTTTCACTATTTTGTGTATCAGTACCTAATTACACACACTGTACACCTTACCTACAGCGGTTTAAATCGCTGCTCTAAGGCAGGTGTACACAATTAGGTACAGATGAGTGTGATCCAATTTTTTTCGGAACAGCCGATCTAGTACGTAGTACACAGAGATCGTTGATCCATTCATTATTTCAGTTATCTTGTAATACATCTGATAAGAAATTAATAAGTAATAGTAAAATATTGAATTTATATTTATTAAATATTTTTACGAGTACATGGCTTGAAAAAGTTGGGTAAAATTTCGCATGGGCTGGCCACCCCACACCGCCATTGCAAATTTATATTGCCATCTTTGTCTAATCAAAGTGACGGCAATGTATTTGACATTTGTGTGACTGAGATAGTTATATGTTTAATTTTAAATGTCTAGTGGTTTCAAAGCTACATCATTGCATCTAAAAAGTGGACACACATTTTTTGACGCATTTGTATGAGGTTTGCTCCTCTTGTATATTTAACTCAGTGGTTTTGCGTAACTAGTTGCCAATATCCATTCTCCGAACTCGGTACTCGGTACTGTCTTAGCACCACTTCACTAAAGCTACGTTCCACTTAACGCCCGCAACGCCATCGAGTACGACTTAGAAACGGGGGTTGCAAGCGAATGTTATAGATGGAACGCACAACTTGGGCGCTGTGTGCTAGCAATATGGCGGCATGGTGAAGACGTGCAGCAGTGGGGGTTGTGAGTAAACATTTCGCATGATTATGGAGTAAAATTTAATTCAACATGGATTCTCGTGAATTTATGGTTGCGATTTTGACACAACAGATATATTAGTAATTATTGATAATTTTCTGTCAACGAGTTGGGAATTGTGGTATCCATGGCACGCTCATGCGAAAGCACTACTTTTGCGAGTGCCCGATTGTGCGTAGCGATGCTGTAGTTGGAACATCAACATTAAGCATTATGCCGCATAATGCGCTATAATGATGTAATTGGAAAACTAGGACAGTCTATGCTAAATCTATGGAGCTGACTCAGAAAATTCATCAAGTTCTGATGACATGTGTCATTTTTGGAATTCCTTCCGTTTTAATGAAAGCCCACTCGGACCTACCAATCATACATTTATATACTCTTTGCTACCAATATTGCGTGGGCGACAATGAAGAAGGAAACCTATGGAAGTGGCGTGTCGAAACAAAATTGAAGCCGAGTGTGACGTCATTTGGCCGCATAAAACGGCGGTTTAGTGCTGTGCAGAAGAATTTTATTTATCGATGAACGTACTTGGTTCATTTTATTGTAATTAATTTTGAGTATTACTTATATGTATATAGAATTAATACTTAAATAGGAAGTAAATATATTTTTATTCTAAATATTCTGTTTTGAATGTCAAAATAAGAGCACATGTTTTTTTAGACTACTTATCTCTATTTTACAAACTATTTTAATTATGTTGCTGACTCTAAAGTAAGTAAATCACTACTGCAACATACCTAGATAGGTGCGCCCCACAGTAAATAAGAATGATCCAAATTTTAAACTTTTAAAGGGACCGCGTGATAAACAAATCGAAACACAAATGCATCTCTTATGACTTTCAGTCTAAGATCAGTTAATTAATACATATTTAGCGAATTTACAATAGGTTTTTACTCGTTACGAAATAAGATTAGAAATACCCGCAACGAAATTTTGTCGGTAATATTTTTCTCAACATTTTTTACTGGCTGAACTGATAAAAAATCCGCCATACTTTGCGGGACTTTTAGCGTCAGTTGGTATATATCGTGTAATCTTGTTTCCGTATTCATTCACTTTATGTACGCACTGAAATACTCTTAAACTGTTTTCATGTGAGTGACAGTGCTGAGTAAGAATGAGACTGATATATGTTTATGTGTGCGCCGTCGAAATGCCTAATATTTATTTAAGCAATTGTACGTATAGAATAATATCTCACTTCCATATATACAAGTAAATGGTAGCCGAACACTGTTCACGACCAGATATATGTCGAGCGATCGCTCGTAACTCGTAACGACTACGGGCTTTTATTGGAACCATACAAT
The DNA here is from genome assembly GCA_905147225.2 of Euproctis similis. Taxonomy (NCBI): domain Eukaryota; kingdom Metazoa; phylum Arthropoda; class Insecta; order Lepidoptera; family Erebidae; genus Euproctis; species Euproctis similis. Next base: position 10,773,356 of record LR990106.1, read on the forward strand.
TATACCTATAATTTGGACGCTCCATTACAATAGTTGCGGGCGTTCAGTGGAACGTACTCTTTCTGTCATTCGGTTATTGACTTTTGCTTGTTTGCCGTCACTTCTTCGTTTACCTACTTATAATATATATTTCACTTGCGAGTTGCACTAGTACGTTTTGTAGTACGTCGTCATTTCTTAAAGTTTTCGTATCTTACTATCTTATTTTATAAGTTTTTTCTCAGTATGTTGAGAAATCGGACATTATTAAATCTAGCTAAATAGATGAAATGAATAAATATTAAGTTTAAAATGATAATAAAATCAGTATCCAATAGTAATGACTGATTGAGCAGTTTAAAATGTTTATATTAGTTCTTTCTATCAATATGCAACATTTAACGTTGTGAAAATAAAATTGTTTTCAATTGATTCTTGTTTGGAAAACTCGTAATATTCAGTCTTTTCTACGTCAAACTGTGCATATTGTGTGTGATGGTGAATAAAAGAACACATTTTTAGTGCAACTTATTTGTATGTAGGTAGGTACTGAATTTGAATCATAATAATTATTTCACTATAAATTATTAAACATTGAATGTGTAAAGTGCTTGTGATTTCAACATTCTCCATTTCTATGAGTGAAAATATGGATTATATTAGCAAACTGGAATAACAGCAATAAAGGTAAAAAAATAAAACTAATATAAAAATTTACTATAACTAATTCCACTAATTCCGAGTTTAAATAATTCTAAAAATATTAAGTATTTGTATTGATAACTGAATTATATAAATTATAATTCAATTTTGTGAATTTTTGGTTACCACTTGGATTGTGACCAATATTTAGATATAAAGATCCAACACTAAAATAACTAAAATTTTGGGTACAATTTCCGTAGAAAATTATTTAATTAAGTAACTAATTCATATCTAATTAGATTATAGTAACTAGTTCAGTGACCAACTAGTAAGAAGTTCCCTGAAATCTGCTGTACTATATTTAATCCTAGTCTACACATTATATTATCTATATAATTATAGAAATTAATAAATAACTTTCTTATCTGCTTTAATAGATTTTTATAGAGAATTTAATAGAGTATTTCAAGTATATTTGTTTATTGTAGATTTGTCCTTATAATCATTTTATTTATGATGATTTTTGTTTTAGTATTTTGTGGTGACTGAAGCTATTGTAAAAATAAAAAACATTATTTTGATGCCCTCCTCATACTTCTAACTGAAATCTACTGTAATTAGGTCGAATGGCTTGCTGCAATTAAGTAAAGAATGACAAGTAGATCCATGATGTCATCGGTTGACTTTAGTGGTCATTAGCTTTGTTGATTATTGGCCGACCTATTATAGACTCATTTTAGTTCATATAGTCCATTTAGCATTGTATCAGAGATGTTGTCGTAGGACTTATTTAAATTTGGCATACTGAAAAATATGAAATTATAAAATCCACACTAAGCTTATTTGTATACCCTTCTTTTTCAAATGCCTACCCTACCCTAGCTTTTTCAAATGCGCCAAAACTATTTTGTGGTGAAATTCCAGTTGTCCAGCTACATTGTGACTTCTAACTCCTAATATGCCGATCTGGCTCCAATCTTTCAAAAATGGATTTAATTTTGTCTGTAAAAGGGCAGCTCAAATGGGCCCAGCCTGAGCGACTTGTAATTTTAAATGCATGCAAATTGCTTTTATAAACTAAATTTGCCCTACTCTCATAGATATTGAATTAGGTCCATAAACATGAATTTTTTTTTAGTAAAAAGGAAAAAATACTTATGAGTGATTCTGTAATTTTAGCTTTTTTTAGTAATAGTTTAAAATATATCTTCAACATTATACTAATCTTCATTAAGTTTACTCTTTTTAACAATAACAAAAACAAATGAAAATCACATGTTATCCTAATTTGAATTTGTAATTGTCATCTTTAAAATTATAACTTTTTATTAATACCAAAACCAGCCAAATGGAATAGCCAAAGATATTTTATTTATTACAGGTTCATAATCATGCTACTATAGAACAATTGCTCCTTAGTAGTATGTGTGTCAATTACATTGCTAATAATGAACATGCTACTTTCGAGTATACTTTAAATCTAGCATGCTTTCTGTAGCCCGTGCTACAGATGCTAAAAGTGCACCCCCCTTTCACCCGTGTGTGTACTTCTAGCATGTGTGAACAGATTTGCTTATTGAGCATGCTAGTATCAACAAATAATTTTTTATAGTGATTTCAATTTTTAAGAGTAACTCGTCAAACTGATCCGTAAATGATTTTCTAGTAATCACAGATCCATATTTTCGTTTTTTTCTCTTTCGTCGAAGAGAAGGTTTCGGATGCATTGCATCACCAGCAAAAGAATCATTTTATTCAGCTCCATACAAATGGGTTTTGGTTGAATGGTTTGAATCAGTTCAAACTATTCAAGCAAAAGCCATTCTTATGGAGCTGAATCTCTATTTGAGTCTCTATCAGATACAGAACATGCTACAAATTGGCATGTGTATTGAAGTGTTTGAGCATGCTTATTCAGGAACATGCTTGAAAATATCATGCTTATTGCTAGCAAATTTAAACAGTTCATAAGCATACTCATATTAAGCATACTTTTTTAGCATGTTATAATAGAGCATGTGTAACAGTACCCAGACTTTTTCCCCAACCTATTACACCCTGATGCCTAGCACCAATGCATAGCTCTTCTACCTCACACCCAACTATTTATAGGGTTGTTCGAGATTTACCGTCAATAAGAAATTAAAATAACCTTCACGCCTTTTCTACCCGAAGTAGGCAGCGGCTGTTAAGCCTAGTCTCGCCGTTATGTTTACGTCCCAAATGAAATAGGTGGCGAACCTATTGCTATACCACAAAATGTTTAGTCCTCGATATTTATCACACATAACTTTCGAAATTAATTTCGAAAAGTCATTGGTGTGTGCCAGGATTAGAACCCGCGACCTCTGGATACAGAAGCGGGGTGCTCGACCACTGGACCACCGAGACATTAAATATACTCATATATATATATATTTTCCACATTTATTATGCATCTGTATCAAAACTGGTTCTTAAAAAACTTTGAGCCATCTTATAAATAATTCTTTCGTTCTCATCTAACATGACTTACACTCTAAATCTAACATATATGTACCAAAATAAAATGACCATTTCTATTCCATACCGAAAAAAACTTTCGTTTTTTGTAACATCGTTCATGAATTTCTCTGTTGATTCGGTCAGTGGAACGATCGCCGATAGATTTTGTGTGGTATTATGGTAATTACTTATTAGAATAAAACTATTAATTTACCGTGACTACTTTGTATATATGTATTGGGCTATTAGAAAAACTATTGCCAAAAGAAAAAAAAAAGAAGATAAAAATTACTACATTTACCAACCAAAAAATAAATAACAGCACAAGGTACAATCAATAATAGCGTGTCACTAACGTGATAGTCCTCGTATGTCGTCTAAAATTAGTTTATATGTAATATAATTAATAAACGTTTATTTAGTTTGATATTCTTTAATTTTATCGTTAGATTTAATTTAATTGACATACATATTAACATTGCAATTTTAATTTGTAAAAATAATTTTCGTATACATACTTGCCATTACACACGTTGAAAACGAGTTATTAGAATCATTTTCCGTCTGCCTGAATATTTTACAAAAACAAGGATGTTTATACTTTGCCTTATTACTGGTATTATGCCGTTAGATGTAGTTTAATTTACCAACCAAACTCCTCCAACTTACCCTAATTCACTCTATCTCCATAACTACTGTTTCTAATATTCGTTTTATCGAGTTGATTGATGATAAACTCTCTCATACAAGTCTGGAAAAAGTCCGAAAAAATGCATTCATTATCGCTTAAAACCCCGTGCAGTCTTAATTGTCCTAAAGAAAGATCAATCTCAGTTGTCGGCTACTGGGATTTTTGAGCATCTTTTTATTAGCTTTTTATTAGCTTCACCTGTATGTTTGTTTGTAGGTTTGTATGTTTGTTTGTAACCGACTTCTTTTTTAGTTTCCGGTGATTGCCACTAGATGGTGCGATTTATGAACTATGAAAGTTCTAGACTAGAAAACCAAACTAAAAAATAGAAAATAAATAATAGTTTAAAAAAACTAAAAAACACGCTTTTTATAGAAAACCGAACTAAAAAATAGAAAAATAAAAAAATATTTTATTTTAAAAAAAGCGTGGGGCGCATGGTGTCAATAGTTATAAATATTTTATTGACAGATATGAGTAGAGTGATTATCATTTCGTTAATATCTAAAAAGCACCCCACGCTTTTTTTTAAATAAAATATTTTTTTATTTTTCTATTTTTTAGTTCGGTTTTCTATAAAAAGCGTGTTTTTTAGTTTTTTTAAACTATTATTTTAATGATGTAATATCGGTTTTTTATCTAATATAACAAATGTAAAATCGTACAAGTCATAGCGACTTTAACTTTTGCAATAATAACTTCATTTAAATGTAAATCCAAGAGTAAAAAATCTATTCGAATCAGTATTATCAGTACTTTCTATTAATTAATACTTGACGCGCTGCAGTAGATAATATTCTGCCGTAATAAAATTCCAAAGTAAAATCAGTATTAATTAGCCATAGATTGCATTTAAAAAAAAAAACTAGATCTTGTTTCAAAGAAATCAAACCCAATTACCTAGATATCCGTGCTAATCGATTGAAGTAGTTCAGTAAAACTACTTAATTTCTCTCTATATGTACAGCAAATAAGTATGACTAAGAAGATAATTAGAATGAAAAACTGTGTCACGGCTAAATTATACTAGTTTTATAATTCGCACATTAACACAAAATTTTCGTGTGTTTATATGCAAATTATGTATCGTTAAGTGTTGCACTGATCCTCATTGTCACTAAATACCCAGATGCTAACAAACTAGCTGTTACGTTGCATCGCTAAGTGGCCGTTGTCTCTGGTTTTAAACAGGAAGTTATATAATATGCATTATAATACCTCATTTTGAGTAAACTTAATCGGTTGTAAACGCTCGGTTAACCCAACCTCAAGCCATTTTGATTTGAGTGATAAACTATAACTTAGACCAGATCAGTCGGACTTGAGTTCAGACGCAAACCGATTTGGTATTTACGACAATTTTTGGAAATAATCTATGTAAGTGTGATAGAACATAAAATGGCTAAACTTTATTTTTAAAGAAGCCTTGTAGATATTTAATGAATGTTCTGTATTAATTTTCCTAAAGAGCTACAAATTATGCCTTGGATTAGATTTTCAAATATAATGTGACAAAGAAAAAGTGCCCAAGATCTTGACCAGATAAATATTCCGTCACCAATTACATCATCCCAAAACTAAATTCGTACAAGTTAATGTATGTGTATGAAATTGGGAGTTGTTATTCAGTGTCAGTTCATCAAGATAAGATGACATCACCGGGATGAGTCGTACTCTATTTAAGGATGTATCTCTAAATATAATTCGTAAATGAGATTTAAAAACCGGTGACGGGATGGCAATTTAAATACACTCTTAACAAGAAAAGGCGCGGAGTAGCCAATACTTGTGCGAATAAGAACCGGGGATTACATCAAAACATATGTCCTCATTCACGCTGTACCCTTCCACTTGACGTGCGGGGTAAGCTGGTGAATGAGTGAGGAGAACGTTACGAAAAGTTTGATCTAGCGGGGCGAACAGAAGTTGTAAGGGAAATTTAAATTGATGAAGTTTCACTTAAGTCACTTAAGTCGTGTGATCTGTCGATATTATTCTACTTTACTTACAATAACTTTGATTATAAATCGACCCTAATGAAAATACCTTGCTACAAAATACAAATAAAAGAGTATTTATGATAATAATGTAATGTATGATATTAGATGAAAAAATCTTGTCTCGGCATATGAATCTGCCCTGGAGAATAGTACTACTCGAGGTAGTTTTGATTTGACTCGTAGGTTTGCTAAGAGGTGAGTAAGAGATTCACCAGATGAGGTCCATTTCTCGTAGCGTGAGATTTCTTGATTGGAGATTATTAATTCGGATCCTTTAAGCTGTGAGTAATAAATATCAATGATTAAATTAACGAAATTGGGCCCTTTAAATATGTTACGGGAATAGCTTTCACCACTATTACTTTTAGAACTAGAATATTAATCGAGCTTTTAGAAGCACAATTGCTGTTGCTTATGCTTTTGGGTAATAGAGTCGTGGAGTTACAGTAAATTGTAAACTTACCACCAAAATAATTACAATCTACAACAATTTGTAACAGTAACTACGAGTACGATATGTACCACAGCTAGGTTAATCTATCCGTTGGCTCTGTATAATTGTCCTCAATTGAGTTGTAGATATGTAAGCCCTTTGTTTATTTCGTGTCGGCATATATCACTCTCCTGACCGGCCGTAGTGACGCAATACTTGTTACAATTCGTTATCGGGATATGTTCTTTAGATGTACTTACTACGCTGTTTTTTTTTTAGAAAGTACATAATTTACCTATCTCATATGAAAGTAAGGTTAAACAGGCATAACATTACGTATGAGTTTCCGTCTTTCGTATGGATAAATAAGTAAATTAAATAGTCTACAAAATGTGTTTTAAATTAATATGGTATTTTTTATAAATCTTTCTCCAGCTTCCTCCAAAACAATAGCGTCCAAGATAGCTTCGTTTTTAAATCTACAGCGGTACTTTAATTTGCATTATATTCCATGTTAGTTGTGTACCATGCTAAGAAAGACAATAGGTCGTTTGATTGTAATAAATGGCTAACGTGAGTAGTACCAAAGCATACATGACGAGAAGATTTCCCACTGTTAATTACTGGTCCTCCTTGTAAAGGCATAGATAAATGAATTGTTCCACATGAATAGTTCAGAAGAAGATACCAAGATGTCGTTTTGGTGTTGTAGAAGTTCGAGTATCCCACTTCTGAATCAAGAAGTCGTGTATGGCAATAAATTCCGCCATCTATTCTATTTCGGGACGTGAATTTAGCGAGTCGAGGCTTAATAGCCGCTGCCTACCAGGGTAGAAAAATGCGTATAGTTTAAAAAAAGATACTAAAAAGTCTTTATTTGTCTAGAACCTACATGCGTTAGATACAATACTAGAGTGCCGGGGTATATAAAACAAGTTTTTAATGAACGCAGAACACGTACTACACTGACTTTCAACTTTCGACGTACCCGCTGTACGGTACGTTTTGTACCTATATATACTACGCACCGAATAGAATTTTGATATTGCCACATCCCAACAAACTTAACTATCACGTCATAATATTATAAATGCAAAACTGAATTTCTTTGTTACGATTTCACACCTTAATTAGATAATTACATACATACATGGTACCGACAGTTTAAAAAGAGTACCTACCTACTATGACGAGAACTTCCTAACGTCGTTAACACTGCAGGATATTGTTTTAATAACTTCCTTTTTCTACTCGAAGGTATAGGCATCGGCTGTCAAGCCTCCACACTGGCGAAACCTATTGCCCTACTCCGAGCACAATGTCGTCGATAATCATCACACATAACTTCCGATAAGTCATTGGTTTGAACCTGGAATCGATCTTAACTTCTTGATTTGGAAGTGAGATGCGTGACCTCCAGGCCACCGAGACGACAGTTATATTGTTTTCTTTATTTTATATTAACTTCTAGTCACAATCACTAAGTATTATATCGCCGGGTATAATGGAATATAACAGCTACATGTGTGACAAGAGACATGCCTCTTCCCTCTTGACTGTATTTTATTTGTCACACTTGACTGACTGCGACACCAGACACGCAATATGTGTAATAGGGTGGAGCGATTTTGTATGAAGAAAAAAAAACTTTTTTTTTTGGTAACTGCATAGCGATAAAAAGTTGTCTTTGGGTGAGATAATCAAACATACCAAATCTTGTTAATCTATATCAATGCTTTGAGGTGCCCCAACACAATTGAAAATCGGTAAATATAACTTTTTTTTACATTTCTGTCAAATTGTTCTATGAATGTAATTTTCTGAATTCTAGGGCTATAATTAAATTAATATAATAATAATTACTTGTAAGCACGAAAACTAAAAGACCCGTTACTTATTAGGATAGATTAATTTATTAAATGAAATACAAAAAAAAATAATTTTACTTTTTTTAATTTAATTTTATTAAATTTTTTCTCACGTGACATGCCCTCAGTACTCACTTCCTGGCTCTGATAAAATCACATAATGGTCTTCTGTAACTCTCTTTCTGTAAAATTTACCTTCTAAAAGCTGACCAAAGTTTTGTCCTTTCTACTATCAAATTAAAAAAAAACCACTCATGCTTTTGCATTTTGTAAAGCTGATCTGACTTAAGATCTTTCGCGGCGCAAATTAGATTGATCAATGATACTCCTGCTATCGTTTGTAGAAATGATTCCAACATCTATTAGGACAGAAGAAGCTATAATTGCAGCGGCTCGGTCAGAAACTCCATACGATCGCATGCAAGAGCTAACGATGGCAAACTTAATCTCCTCTTTTTTTTTGCTGGCGCTAATGGTTTTTTTTACTAGACTAAAAGCTTCGCCATTGCTGGAACTAGCACTGGTAGTTTCAATGGCCAACGTCACTGGATAAAAAACGCGAACAACACAGTTTCTCGGGATCTGTTATGTCTCTGTTACGCAAGGAACTCTTTTTTTTCCTATTTTTTCTTACTTTTTATAGTTGCAGCTAGATCTACACCCCCTATTATCATTGTTTTCTTGTTATTTTTTGATCAAGTAGAAAATGTATTTCTTCTTTCGGAACGCGACTGTTATTCGAACAATAACAATTTGACATAAGTTGGCATTTGCATTTGTAAATATCAAACAACCTATGTGACTGAGCTGTAAATGAATTTATTTTCTGTTGATAGTTTAAGGTTTCAATAAACTTCTATATTTGTCGTAGTAGGCGCGAATTAGTTGAAGTCTCTTGCGGCTTACTGTTGGCAGCGAAGCTTTTTGCCAAATATCTAATACGTCTTGAGCCACTATTTTGGATATGTTATGGACCGTTGGCTCTTTTGTTGATGCACTATCTTTAATTCATATTTAATGAATAGATAATGTTTCATCATATCATTATAAGTTGGCAATTGAGATACTGATAACTTCTCTGGCAAACCAAACACAGGACAAGACGTCGTTTGTTGAGTTTTGTCTTGAGACATTTTACTGTAAATAACTAAAAATAATAGGTATAAATTCAATTCGAAACGACTTTATTTAACCTAGATTACCTTAATTGACAATATTCAATTATAAATACTACTTACCAGTAGTATTTCTTGATCTCAGCGTTTAAAACCAGAGCGTCTCACAAATAATGTAATCCTCGCACGTAAAGCGATTGTTTAATAATTGGCGTTCAAGCAACGTTTTGGTGAGGGTAGTCAAATGACCTCCCCCGCGTACCCCGCGTACCTCACATCGACAAACACTAATCACATCTAAGGGTTACACTTTTTAGTCATAAGCAAACAAGGCCACGTTCAGAATATATTTTAGCGGAAATAAAACGAATCTTAATTTTGACCAATTTTCGCGAATTTCTCGTATTTTAATGGGGTTGGGGGCACCTCTAAATATTATTAGTGACAAATAAAACTTTGTGTGTATATTTATGAGTTAGAAAAGCAACTTTTTACATGTATTCCAAAATGATAACGATAAAAAAAATTTTTCGCTCCACCCTAATGTGTAATGCTCGCTGCGTCTGACAGTTTGCTATCGGATTATTAAATAATCGAGACAGTGAATACGCTTTAAAGCATAAATATACTTTACATAAAAAAAAAACACATAATTTGAGTAGGTATGCCGGCAACGCTGATGCGACGCCCCTGGTGTTGCGGAGGTCCATGGGCGGCGGTGGTCGCTTTCCATCAGGTGACCCGCTCGCTCGTTTGCCCCTTTTTTCCATTAAAAAAAGGTATATGCTAGCTGACAGCGCAATCATCTTTATACCATTAAAAAGGTTCATATTGGGCTTATTGTAATGATATAGCGTTGGTTGATAAATGAAATCTTTTTTGATCCGAATCAATAGTATTCTTTCCACAGGTATGTCCGAAATTATGAATTAAATTTTATAGCCTTATTTTTCTTTACTATTATTTGTTTTTCCTTTTTTTTTAAATTATCTGATGTTTTCTCAATTTTATTTAGATATAATAAGGTGGGATACTTCCTGAAGGACCGTCTAATTTTGCCGACTTCCGCCCTGTTGTTTCGCCAAAGCCCAGTTAATGTGAAAGTTGGATTTTTCACTCCTGGTACAAAATTGTGTTGCATAACAAATATGAGTCATGATGACCTTTAAAAGCCGAGCCCATGCTGTGACCTCGGCTTTGCACACCCCGTCCTCTGTTCGACCTCGACGAAAATTGAGGGGTTGTATTGTTGCTATTAGGGTTATTGCCTGCCTGTTCATAATAGTGTATCAGTAATGAATGATGATACTGGTTAATTTTCTCTGGTTACTGTTAGTAAAATGGTTTGGCATCCCTTGTCATATTATAGCTGATTTAGCGTGTATGTTACTTTATTCGACATTCAATTTCATGTTTTTTTTTGTTTTGGAGTTGTTACTTCTTGTTTGTGGCATTTTGGCTACGGAGCCCTAAAATGTATTTCTAAAATTATTTTATACCATAATTGTGTGTCGTTTATTCTGTTATTGATTTTCCGTATTAACAATTCGATTTCTTCAATAACTATATTAGTTGTTTGCAATCGTTTGAGTGATGGCAGCGGTGACGTTTAGTACGCAATGTAGACGTAATAAGGATGTAAGCGATACATGAGTCGGTTCGGCCGGATGTAACGGATATGGGGAAATCAATTAACAATTAATACTATTCCTGCACTTTTTTAAGCAACCTCTGAAATAATAAATTAATTGTAAATCTAATCATTATCATTACATGTATAAAACAAAGTTTCCGCTGTCTGTCCCCTGATCAGCGCATATCTTTAAAACTACGCAACGGATTTTGATGCGGTTTATTTTAATAGTTAGAGAGTGTCAACGGGGTGGTTTTGATCTATAATTCATGTATAGTGTAGTAAAAAAAGTGATAATTTTCAAGATTTTGAACTTTAATCGCAAACGCTACCTGAACCCTAAGTGATAAATCAAAACAACGTACTACATTATTATACACCTTTAAAAGGTCTACAAAAAAGTCCGCGAGGGCATATGACCATGTTTATTTTTTCACTTTTTACGAGAAAAAAATGGCCTATTTCTCCTAGGTCTCTTAAATAGATTGTGCCTGTAATATAGATGATCTTTGCCCTTTACAGCATGAAATATAAAGAAATGTTTTCGAAGATGCTGCTGTGTTAATATAGCGGGACAGCAGATAATACTTTTGATGCGGAACAAAGTTCGCCGGGTCAGCTAGTATGTTTATAAAAATGATGTGTCGCGGTTTCCGTTATTGAATTAATCCAAAACTAATCTTGATCTATGTTTATCCCCTTAAATGTTAGCAGTAGGCCAACCCATTTTTTTTTAATTTTTAGATTCATTTTTAAATTTTCTTATGAAATAAAAATACTTACATGACATACCACCCTGAATTTTTAACCCTATACGATCTACACCTACTTTTTATTTGTTTATCAAAAACTTTATATTTTTCTCAAGACAACGTTTCCTGTATCAGTCATCGAATGTACCTTCGAAATGATTAAAATGTAATCAGAGGTACTTTTTTAAATGTCATTGTCCACATTTGCCATTTATATCTACCCGAAGGTGAAGGCAACGGCAATTATTCTTCGACTCGCCGAATTCGAGACCAAAAATGTCTCGAATTTTATTGATTGCCCGATGAATGAACAAAATTTTTAGTCAATCATCGATATTTATCACGCATAATTTCCTTAAAGAACCATGTAACATACATAATCTTGTTAACATTGTTAATTAATTTCAAGAGTATATGCTTATTATACAATACTACCAACTGAGTCTGGTTGACCGCAGTAAATGTGGTTTATTCAAGTAATTTGATATATATTAGTTCTGACGTCCATTGACAAGCTCACAACTTAGAATTTAGTTCTCAGTTTCAGAAAATGCGTCATAAAAATGACACTTATTTAATGTGTAACATCTTTGCTTTCTTCTTTGAACTTACGGTATGGCATAGGCTGCATGAAAGTAGGATAAACGCAAAATTTGCGGAGTGACTCTCGCTGACCGCGTCGAAAACAAGGTTGTAAAGAAGGAAGTTTGTTTGAAAGAGTATCAGCGTAAAAGCAAGGAAGGGCATTCCGCGATTATTCGGAAATGTAGAAAGAATGGATGATGATGCTAGATTAACTAAGCAGATACACAGTGCAAGGGATTTGACGTGAAGTTATGTATGTAGTGGAGTTATAATGTGGGTAGACAATGTGTTATACGAAATCTGAGAAGCGTGCGTTATTTGATTTAAACAATGAGTGTAGCATGTTACCTGAGAGATGATGCCGTCTCATTTTGTCTGAAGTTGTTACATCGATACGACGTAATTCTGTCGGAAAACGTAATCGGGATGATCAATATTACAGAAACATCGATGGTAATAATATAAACTCAATAACGGCGATGTTTGTTAAATATGTCGAAAGATGACAATTTTCATCTTTCAACATATTTTCGTCTTTACTACGACTACATGTCAGATATTACATATCAGTAATTTTGAGTCATGTTAGGTAAATCTTTTACGAACATCCTGTCCATACTTGTATCTTATGATCGTTTTTGCGAATGCCTATAGATACAAATACACTTTCCGTAAGGCACATGTTTAAAGGTGATGCTCTAATCTAGGCAAAAAAAGGATTTGGTTTCTATACAGACATGTAATTCATTTTTCATCATACTAAAAATTTTAGTAACGTTTAACGGAATGTAGCAATTCGTGTCTCCACTAAAGTACCTAAATACGTAACATGGCGTCACAAAGTTCGCTAAGTCTGCTGGTATCATAATAAATATAGTTTTATTGACATAGTAATAAAGTAAATGAGAATCCTCCCATGCGAATCATGGCTGGATTCAAGGAAACAATGACGCACCAGTCCAGACAAAAATATAAGTCTTTATTCCCGAAACTTCCCTATCCCCCAATTTCAAGGGATTGACTCATTCCCTAATATAAAATCTGACGTCGGATGCCGTATGTAGATTGAGTATTCTAAACACCAAACCTTAATCTGGTAAGAAAATAAACTAATAACTAGGCCAAAAATTATCGCCCAACGTGGGGCTCGAACCCACGACCCTGAGATTAAGAGTCTCATGCTCTACCGACTGAGCTAGCCGGGCTGGTGTCCGATGTGCCAAATATATGAATTACTACCGTATGCCCGTAGCTTCATCAGTCCTAAAAGTACTTGATCGACAATTTCTCACAATACAAGTAGACAAGTATTTTGAACAAAAAAATGTGTCGAATACTTTTAGAGGACATGGCTTTCTATTGTTAAGATAATTTACAAAGTTGTTTCCTTTATAAAAACCTTTTATGCGCCTCGAGGAACACAAAAAAATTGCCAAATTGGTTGAGCGATTCTCGAGTTTTGTGTGCACCAACATTTGATATTTATTTATTTATATAGATAGAAGAGATATACAGCTAGTGGAGTCATTTGAACGACTACAATTTTGTCTTTCGTTCTGATATTGTTTTATTATGTCAAATAATACTTGATTTAAAATAAAAACCTTGAACTTTCCATGCCCTCGAAAGCCATCCAATTGAAGATCTAATTGATGAGTGGGTGGATGTAATGTCCATTGAGACGTAATAAAACCCGAGCCTGGTATATTTAATAACAATTGTATTAAAAAGAGAAGAATTAATCCAGCGGCAAATAATTCAGCCAACTGTTTCGTACTCCGAGTGTGTAAAAAAGTTTTAACTTCTATCCTCTAATAGCTTTCTTCTAATCTTCATTATAATTGCCAGTGATTTATTATTTTTATGTTGTTGAAAGTTTTTTAAATATCTTTTTTGTTTATTTTCAGGTACGTCGTCAGATGCAAATTAATTAAGTTATTCGTAAGTAATTAACACAAAGCTCATCAGCCCGGCGTTTTAGTGGGGAAAGATAAAAAGTGATAATTTGCGTGATTTAGCAAAACATTTAGTTATAAAAATTACTTTTGTTGCGGAACAAAGTTCGCTGGGTCAACTGGAATATATATAATAAATAATCACTTTCCTTGGATACGGTCGAAAAATTCCTCTCGACTCGTACAGGAAAAAACATTAAATTCCTTGTGATTTATGAAGACCAGCACTCACGGTGGCATGTAGGCGACTGATTATTATTTTGACCTTTATAATATTACTGTATATGTATATACTCTGTGGTATGTACGTCGAGGTAACGAGCAAATTGGGCCAGTAAAAATGTCTGCATACATACATTTTGTTTGATAAGTCTTGAGGTAACGAAAATGAAATTTCATTTCCTCGGGTCCCATTAATAAAGATACGGGTACCTGACTACCCATAAACAACTATATACTATTTTCATTTAACAAAATTCTGAGTGGTTTGATTTTAGAGTGTTATTAATATATATGACTGAAGAAATTCTGCCCCAGGTATGGCAATTAATGGCAATAGCATTCGTCACCTTATTCTATTGTGGACATAATCAGTTCGCCAGTCGAGGCGCCTTCGGGTAGATACTAGCGGTTATAAAAAAAACTTAAATAACGTTATCAAATGAGCTACTGTACATTTAATAAAAAAAAAATACGGTTATTTTGCTCTCACTAACTCATCCATTACTTGTTTGTATAGATAGTATGTATGCGTATGTCTAATAATATACGACATGATTTGCAAATGTACCGATTACTGGCATTTACCAGTAACCGGTGTTGACAAATCAACTCGGTGATTGGTGTTAAGCACTGTTATCATGCAATAACTTAACTTAGTCATGTTATTTTTTAAATCTATAGAATGGGCTCAGACCTTCTTTAAAAAAAATGCTGTTACACTCTCCCACATGAACTAGGTCGACATTGTTCTAGTAATCATCATAATAGGTATATGGTCAAAAATAAATTTAAAATTACTTGAATATAAAAAAATACTAATCTGTATTCAAAATGTCAATCGAATATGTATTGTTCATTGTTATGCCAATTTCATTTTCAAATTCTGCGCATAGATGTTGATATGACAACCGTTCATCGTAGAGAATCCACTCCTGGATGAGTTTATTCATTTATTTATTTACTTTCGCAGACTCCTTTCCTATGTGAAAGATTCAGTGCAATCCCCAGTGTGATGTAGGAGTAGGGTTCATTCGGGGAACTCTCAGGTCGAGAATTCCCGGGAAATCGTTGGGCTTTGTTCCCCGGAAATCAAGCTCGAGAAAAGTCGAGAACTCGAGAAATTATAATAATATTACTCATATTATTATTTTCCAATATATACGTACGTGCCTTTGAAATATTATCATTTTCTTTCACGTTATTTTTCTTGTTTATTAGATATTATTTTTGTTTACAAGTTTTTAGTTGATTTCTTTCTAAATAACCAGTCAAAATGGTACTGTCATTATAATTTATGTGTCTCATGTTATTTCAATACTAGCTGACCCGGCGAAGTGTGATTCGCCTCGGAAGCAATGATTTAGTAAAAAAATAAGTATTACTGCTTATAAATGTCCCGTCAAAATTGGTCCAGTCATAACAGAGATTACCCGGAACAAACAGACATATAAACAGACAAACGTTGTAAAAAAATAATATTTTAGTAGATGTAACGTTTATTCATGTGAATGTAGTAAAAAGCAGTTATTTCAATATTACAAACAGACATTTCAATTTTATTTATATGTAATTCTTGGAGGTCCAGTGGTCGAGCGCCCCTCTCCTAGTTCAGAAGTCATGAGTTTGATTCCGAACTCACAAGAATAATTTGTAGGAAGTTTTTTGGGAAGTTATGATACGAGATAAATATCGATGACTGACAACTTTGTATCCGGTAGGGCAAAAAATTCGCCACCAATTCCATTTGGGACGTAACAAAACGATTCAGCGAGTCGAGGCTTGAACAGCCGCTGCCGCTTCTTCGGGTAGAAAAAGGCCTGAAGTTACGTTACGTTTGGTACTTTTGTTTGAAAGGGAAACCACTCAATTGTTGACGTTTTTGGAACCAAATAATATGAGAAAACGTAGTAAAAGTAAATTTCTCGACCACCCAAGAAGACCCGAGAAATTGGTATCGAGAAATTGAAAAGATCGAGAAATCATGAACCCTATGTAGGAGCTACCACAATGGGGATTATGCAGATTCTAGATTTAAGCAGTTGTATAGTATTCTGAGTTTCGCTTCAAACATGAGAGACTTACGTCATTAAAAATACAACAGACTTGTATTTTTAATGACTCAGATATCAGGTATTAAAAACAAACTTTTTAAAAAGCTTTAATTAAATATTTTGTGGAGTTTTGAAGACAAACATACGCCTTTTGAGTTCTGTTAGTAGAATCTTGACGTGGCTACTTCTGTCTACTCACCGTCGTTTCTTGTCCTCGAAGCATTGCTTTTAACTGTTAAAAGCGTGGCCGTAAAACGTGTGAGTACATAAATCCCCTTGGTCATTGTCATGGTTGTTGATTTAGCGGTAAATTGAACTCAACCTTTTTTTTAATATTTTCAAACTTAACTGCGCTTAACGGAGGTTTTAATTTAAAGTTTAAATTATCTTATATTATAAGTTGTGTATTGTTATTAACTAGCTAATTCTCTACCTCGAGCACTGGGTTAATGGACCCTGGGCTTATATCCTTTCACACGTTCACGTGAACAAGTTTTATTGCTGTCGAAAATAGTTTGAGCTTTACATTTAAAGTTTAACATAATAACACATATTTTCTTGCAATGGGGTAAACAATATTAAAATTCTAATTAAAGTTATAAACTACTTTAAGTCTCGGTGGCGCAGTGGTCGAGCACACGGCTTTTGATCCAGAGGTCCGGGTTCGATTCCTGACACTGGCTCACACCAATGACTTTCGAAATTGTTTTTCGGAAGTTATGTGTGATAAATATCGCTGACTGAAAACTTTGTGCCGGGTATGGCAATAGGTATTTTTTAATACATGTATCAGCAAGACGATTAAAATTATCTTGTTATTAAATTAGTACATGAGCAATTTCGTCTTGTTCCGTGCCTTGTTTTTGTCTGTTTGTCTACTTTTCTAATAAAATCAGATAGAATCAAATTCCCGGAAACTAACAAATTAACGTTAGGCTCACATTTTAAAATAGGTATTATTGTACATATAAGTGGATATTATTTATGCGTGTGTCTTGCAAAAACTACTACTTAGTAAAATCTAAATAACTTTTATTTACAAGCATCCAATCTGTTCACCATTTCGCTATATACGTATGTATATTATATTTTTGCTACGATGTCGGAAGACTTACGTTTAAATTGAGCTCAATGTCGAGGAAATTAAAAAAAAACCGTACGTGGAGTCCCTCCGCGCGAAAGAAGTGTAACTTCGTATTGTAAAAAAAAATTGCATTTACTCCTAGGACCTCTTAAACCAGTGGAAGTGCTTGCCTCATCGTCTCGCCCGTAAAAATGTATTTATCTTAATAACTAGCTGATCCTGCGATCTTCGTACCCACTATAAGTATATTCTTTCTTTTTTAATACTTATTCTACAATTCGAGAACTACATATTAGAACAGAAATAACAATCCTACAATAATTTCATTGTTTGACTTAATATTATTATGTCAAACTATAAAAAACACAAATAACATTATATTTTATTCTATTTTGCCATTTTTTTGTTTGAGTAATAATAATAATCATCATCCCTGTTTATGGACCAACCTCGTATTTCAAGAAATATTTAAAAAAAATAGCGAAATCAGCTTTTCTAGAGTTTTGTACTCACAAACACATTCAGTTACTTATTTGCAGAGATGTACAAAATGGATTTAATACAAAATACTTTTCAGATTTACTACTATTTCAAATGCAAAATACTAAATAGTATTTCGTTTTTTTTTATGGGATAGGAGGGCAAACGAGCAGGCGTGTCACCTGATGGTAAGAAACCAACGCCGCCCATGGACACCACCAACACATACAGTGTTACTGTTGCGTTGCCGACCTTAAGGGATAGGGGAAAGGGGGGTGGGCCTCCGGGTACCTCTCTCACCGAACGAAACGCGACATGAGCCACTTTACGTTCGTCTTCTGAGAGGTCGTGGTATTTCACCGGTCGAGCCGGCCCATTCATGCAGAGAACTGCTTGGCTAAAGATTTCGTTTTGTATTTCAAATGCAAAATGCAAAATAGGTATTTTCAAAATACTTTTTGATGAAATCATCAATGAGTCTCAGTCGTCCAGTGGTTGAGCGTTTGGGGTTGAGAATCTAGGAACATGGGGTCCGAGTGCTCGTACACTCTATAAAGATCTTGCAAAGAAACTGATCGAGGGCTTTCTCGACCAGGGGGCTGGTCTATTCTTCGCACAGGGGATTAGCATTGCCATTTGACGTGGCAATGCGGTCGGTCTTCTGGGCACTCTGCCAGTAGATCCAGAAGCGGATTTGAAATAATGCGATTGGATCTCCAGTTTTCATGCGGCTCGGCGCATTAAGGTCGTTGTCGACGGGTCATGCTCCGATTTAAAATCCGTGAGTGCTGGAGTCCCCCAGGGCGGTGTGCTATCCCCTACGCTGTTTCTTCTGCATTTCAATGACATGCTGCATTACAGCAATCTTCATTGTTATGCGGATACGGTACGGGGCTATGCGGTACGGCGGATGCCATATATACTGGCCACCTGCGGATTTCTCGGGGAAACGTCGATTCGTACTGGAATAAACTGTGTCTACAATCGAAACTCTGCCTAAGCAGAGGACTACGACGGATTTCGACTTGTCCAGTTTCGCGGTTATTTGGAGGGCAAGGCGAAATTGGCTTAGAAAAAGGACGGTGTTTCACGTCAGGTAATCGCTTGCAGCTATATAAAGCGCATTTCCGACCTCACATATAATACTGTTCTCATCTTTGGGCGGGGTGCCTCTGCTAAAAGATGAGTACCAGCTTACCCCATTTTAATGCATCCAACGACACGCGGTTCGCCGGCAACGGTATTCCCGGACCGCTACGACCTATGCACCTTCAAGAAACGAGCCTATTCCCACCTTAAAGGCCGGCAACGCTGATGTGATAACCCTGGTGTTGCAGTGCAGCAGCAGCGGTGTTGTATGTATAACTTTGACAAATCATTTCGAAAGAAAAGTCATTAGTGTGAGCCAGGATTTGAACCCACAACAACTTCTTGATTCAAAAGCGGTGTGCTCGACCACTGGACCACCTATTAAATTTTACCTATAAAATTATAATAACCTATAAAAACTTTAAAATTTTAATACATACGATAAATAACAAACTATACTAAAATTGTACTTACAAAAAAAAAATGGCATGAATTTGGCTAAAATTAATCAGAAAGTATTTTGTATTTTGAAATGACTATAAAAATACAAAATACCTCTCGAGAGGTATTTCAAATAAAATAACTTTAACAAAATGCTTTCAACAAAAAGGTATTTAAATACAAAATAGGTATTTTGTATTTGTATTTTAAATAGAAGTATTTTAAATAAGTCACATCTCTGCTTATTTGTACATTGTAGATGTATGTGAATGCGTCAATATATATTTTTAAATTAAAAAACAATCAAATAAATCTTCAAGACACGTACCTTGGCATTGTAACTTTAAATCCGTCGCATCTCTCGGATTGTTATCACTCATTATTTATAAATCTTATCCACTAAATTCGAAAATAAAATCACTCCACTATTAAATTCTAAGTGTTAAATTAAATTTAAAAAAACAATTATGCGATGATATAAATATTATAAACACGTAAACAATCTATTACACACTGCTAACTTCGCTTCGCGAAAAATCACAAAAAACAATATTTTTTGAGTGATATTGACTTGAATGAGAGAGAAGAGGAAAGAGAGAGAGTGTCTCTCTTTCCTCTTCTCTCTCTTTCCTCTTCTCTAACCTTTATCATTCTTTCTCTTTTCCTCTCGTTTTGTAATGTTCTGCCGTCAAAAGAAACAACTAACATTTTTTTTGCAAATTGAATTACATACATATTTGGAAACTTAACAAATATTTATGATAATCATTATTGTTTGTGTTTTGGTGTCTAGCTTTTCTATATGTTTTAAGTATATGTTTAGAAAAGAAAATTAGTTAAAAAGTATTAATAGCAAGGACATCTATTGGAAATTGGTGGTACTACAACGAAGCGAGTGAAGTATCAATTATAAAAACCGTGTGTTGTGGAATTATTATCAAAACAGTGACTGAAAATTACTTTAACCTCATAGTTATAAATGTAGTGTATTTCACCGATGTCCATATTAGATTTTAGTAATATATTCACATAAATATCAACATGTAATTATCTTATATCTTTAAACGAGCAATTCTTGTATATACTTATATATATATATATATAATTGGAATCTCGGAATCGGCTCCAACGATTTTCATGAAATTTAGTATATAGGGGGTTTCGGGGGCGATAAATCGATCTAGCTAGGAATCATTTTTAGAAAATTTCATTTTATCGTGTTTTATCGATAATCAACTTAAACATCAACTTACTTTTTTATTGGAATTCCTGACATCTATTGGCGAATGCTATTATTATTTTAAATTGTGAGCAACTAACTTGCTTTAACGACAACAACACTAAAGCTATTCCAGCAGATGGCGTTGTTTATAAAAAAAAAGAAAATACCGAGCATGGAATTCCTGACATCTATTGGCGAATGCTATTATTATTTTAAATTGTGAGCAACTAACTTGCTTTAACGACAACAACACTAAAGCTATTCCAGCAGATGGCGTTGTTTATAAAAAAAAAGAAAATACCGAGCAAAGCTCGGTCATCCAGATATTGTTTAATAAATCAATTACCTAAAATGATAAACGGCTATAGTTAACTACAGTTGCCACTAGATAGCGCCCTGCGTCAGTCAATATTTGAAACTTCATTTCGGTGACTTTGTAATATGATGTATAATGTAATCATATATATTTTCACAATATAATAACTTTTATCATCTTAGTGGTTGGAGCTGAGTCTGTGGCAGCATCTAGCAGCGGATGGTGGTACTATTCTACTAATAATTTATACCTATCAATTATGCGCTAATAGTACCACTATGCGCTACTAGATGTCTATATACTGCGAAGAATCAGGATTAAGCAATTTGCTTCGTGGATTTATATATAGAGCGGTTCAGTTTCGCCTTTCATATAATTATATAATATATTTAGCGGCCGCAAGGGGGCGTTAAAAGCGTTAAATGGTTGCACGAGCCATTAGAAGTTACATTTCAAAAAAAAACTCGATGTGCCAGCTCAAGTAGGTATGTTGATTTATATTGATTAGGTACGGGGCCCCCGTTTGGTCGCGAGACCTCGCGGGGGCCTCCCGCTCCAGGGCTCTGCTGAGGAGCCTGGAGCGGATCATGGCCATACGGATCGTGCGGGGCTACCGTACAATCTCGTACGAGGCGGCGACGGTCCTCGCGAGTTATCCCCCCTTCATCATCCTGGCCGAGATGTACGCAGCCGCGTACGATCTCGGCCGGGGAGGGGGGGACGCGCGGGGACACGAAGTGCGGAGGCGGGAGGCCTTCCGGCGGGTCCTGGGGGACTGGCGCGACGCGCTGGTCCTCCAGGGCGGTACGCGTTCGCGCGCCGTCGGGGCCGTCCTGCCCCACCTCGAGGCCTGGGTGCTCCGTAAATGGGGCACTGTCACCTACAGGTTGACTCAGATACTCACCGGGCACGGGTGCTTCGGTGAGTATCTGAGTCGAATAAAACGTGAAGAGACGGCGAGATGCCACCATTGCGCATCCGACCTGGACTCGGCCCAGCACACGCTGGAGGTCTGCCCGGCCTGGGCGGACGAGCGCCGAGTCCTGGTCGACGGGATCGGGCGAGACTTGTCCCCGCCGGCGTTGGTCGCGGCAATGCTGGCGGGCGAGGAGGAGTGGAGGGCTGTGGCCTCCTTCTGCGAAGCAGTCATACTCCAGAAGGAGGCCGCCGAGCGGGGTCGGGAGAGAGCCGATCCCGCTCGAAGGCGGCGGCGGCGAGCTCAGTGATCGCCGCCGCCGACGGGCCGCGAGGGCGCACACCCCGCGGGTGCGCCCGGGTCGCGGCCCGGGAAGGATGACCCCCCGGTGCGGCCGGGGAGGGTCGTCCGGGGCGCCACCGGCCGCGCGCCTCTTTACAGCGCGCGGTCGGAGCCGCCCCGCCCGGGGGAGCCTCGCCGAGGCTCCCCGAGGATGAGCACCCCCTCGTGACTGAGGGGGGGCGACGGCGGGGTGGACCAGAGAGGTTAAACCGAATCCTGGACCACCCCAACGCCGGAGGAAGGCCACCGCGAGGTTTTAGTGGGTAACCCTAGGATCGGATTTCAGTTTACTGTTTTGGGAGTCCCACACTACCCCCTGCCGTCCCCAGGCGGGGGGTGTGCATAAAGCATTTCCTCGCGTAAAAAAAAAAAAAAAAAAAAAAAAAAGGTATATATTTATCTATACATATAAATAAAATTGGAGTGTCTGTTTGTAATAGTTGAAATATCCGCTTTAAATAACGGCTAACAAACAGACAAAATTTGTAATTTGGCTAAACCGATATTGACTGTACTTTTATTGCCAGGTAACTAATGTAATAAGGACTAACTTTGGCGACTTTTGTTTTAAAATATTTTTGTTATTTACTCATTTATTACTTCTAATGCAAAACATTGGTCCCAGTCAGTAGTTTCAATATTTCCGACATTTTTATGGAGTATAGAGTGTTTTAACAAAGTTGAAGGTCGACCTCCCTTTCACTTAGGTATCACTTCTTTTCGCACAATAGGTGAGGATGATCAAAATTATTATCTTATTAGTCATGACTTGGTTTCAGTAAGAACTCACAGTCACATGTGTCTTCTCTGTCACCTCTAAATGTAGCTTTAGTAGGTTATAAGCCTTAAAGGCTTTATAAATATAAAATTATGTACAATTTGTATTCTATTCCCATCGTATATCCATTATAGAATCTATAAATCACCCTATGATATCATCAGTCTACATGTCCGGTTGTTCTAACACCATAGACAATAAAATTTCTTTTAAGTTGATATGACAGCTGTCAAATGTTAGTGAAAGATGTGCCAAACAGATTTCTCTATTCGCGCTATGGCATAACTTTGGTCTTAACTGATATTGCTAACGGTACTTTTGTATGTAATGAAGCCTCTTGTATGTGTGTATTTTGTTGTAAAATAAAGTAATTAAAATAACTGCATATCGTATTTTTTATATACTATAATATGTATATTCAGAGATATTTCTTTTATATACATTTTAATTAAGTAAGAGAATTTTGTAGGTAATAGTAGCTGGTTACGAAACTTTTATAAATATTTAGGTATTGAATGGCTAACCGGTGGTAAAATTTTAATTAGATCTTATAATTTTAATAATTTACTGTTACTTTAGGTAGTATTTTATTATTGTCAAGGTTGTTTGACCACTACTCTTGAAGTCGGTTAGAATAATTATAAATTATTGATAAATATTATGAAATGAGATAATCTTAGCATACTCTTCTTTCTTATATGTCATACCAATCAATCTCTACCCCAGTACCCAGTACTACCCAGGAATCTTGCAAATATTTAGTGTACTGATTTAGTATTTATATCGGAAGACATTTAATACAGACAGATAGAAATTAGAAAAACTATTCAGGATTCGTTTTGAAGCCATTTTACTTAGGACTCAGGGAATAGTAGACAAGTATTTTCATAGATTATCCCGCAAATTTAAAGACAATTTCCATGATTTAAAAACTTCCTTCAAAGGATATAGGCGTCGATATAACACGGAACTAACAGTAATGGCCAAATCATTGTAAAATGGCCACCGGCTACTGACAATGCACATATAAAATGTTAAACAAATTATGAAAATAATAGTATGATGAATTGTTGTCTATGATTTCTTTCCGAAGTGAACATAAGTTTCTAAGGTCACGAGGTCAAAGATACAGCGCAACGCAAGACAGTAATAACCGTGTGCTATTTGTTCGTGTTAATGTTATTCTCTATATTATTGTGTGTCTTTTATGTTATTGTACCTACTCTGTGCACACGTATAGGTAATTGCCATTTTACTTTTTACGAAGTATGTTTATTTTGTTTTTTTATGCGATACGAGGTAAACGTGCTAACGAGTCATCTGGAGGTAAGAGATTAGCGCCCAAGATATATATCAGATAGTGTTACAGTTCGTTGCAGGCCTTTAAGATAGGATATAGAGTGGGATGGAAAGGGGGTGGGTTTTTTAGGGGTCGTTGAATTTTATCGGTCGAGCCGGCCCATTCATTATATTGTATATTTATATTATTTCAATTAATTCGGGGGCTTTGTATGAAGAGTTGACGTACAGACAGAGTTACTTTCGCTCTTAAAATGTTAGTAGATTCAAAAGGGACTCGAATAGATTGTAAAAAATAGTATTGTTTTTATGTTGCAGTACAGGGAAAGAGCCTCAGTTTTAATGCTTACATTGATAGTCTTTTCCCTTCTGCGAGGTGTAGGTATTTTATTTATAATAATAAAATTATAATACCTACTCCGTATAAACTTCACACAGGGTCAGGAACATTTTCGCTGTGTAATGGTGATGCGTCACCACTCACCACTATACAAACATCCAACTGTATTTCAATGAAATTGATGAATTTTTAATAATTACTACAAGTGCCCACTTTACAGTGAGTAACTTAAATAGCAATAATATTACTATTAAGTAGAAATGAGTTGTTACAATTCAATCAATAGCGACGAGTGTTATTAATAAAAATAGACAGAGTTATTGTTTTACATTTACTATTTGTTTAATATTAGTGTAACCAGTCATAACAATATAGTTATGTTTTGTTTGAGATTAATATCATAACATTTTTTTCGATATGTTCTAGCTAGAACGCCTCAAGTGTATAAAGATGTTTTGATAAAAAATATATTTGTGCTAGCTATCATAACTTTCCGTCTAATATATAAAAGAAATGATATTAAAAGAAAGTAAAGTTCTCTTTTATACACCCTTACTTACACTACTTGTAATTTGCCATAGCAAACACAAGCAAAACACCATACTCGCTGGTCGTAGTGTCGTCCGCTGGTCGTCCTGTCTCTACCTGTACAAGGGACATACACAGAATAATCTCAGACTATATAAAATAACGAGCGTCTTAGAGTCGTGGACTAATGTAATAATAGTAACGGAGCAAAAGAGAAAAGGGTAAATCTTTTTTAGTAGTTAGTAACAAGTTAAACAGCTGAGCTGAGCAATATAAACAAACTTATTTAAATGATTTTATGTAAGAGTATAGTAAAAGTTAGGAAGTACAGTCCCGTGGTTCAGACATGTATAAAGAATGGATGAATTGATGAAAAATTGACAGTTCAAAATCCGAATTATGTTGCATTCGAGGACGGCCACGACACATTTTCCATGGCCAAATTGAACGTGTCCTTGTGGAAATGGAAGGTGATGTCAGAAGCGTTGAACACCGACGAGCATGTAATGCATCTATGACAAGAGTTAAGAAAGTCATAGAAGCGAGTGAGATGTGGAAGAATTGTGCCTTATGGCGCACTGTTCTTTCTGCATAACTGTGAAAGGGACTTGGCGTGAATATATGTATTAAGGGGCTACAGTTTGTGGTCTCACGTATATTAATCCTATGCGCAACAACTAAAACGAACCACAATTATTTCTCAATTACATTACAAATCTTTCACATCCGACAAGCGGGCTTGTTGCGTTACTGTTTAAATACATACAATAAACTAAGGATGTCACAGTTGAGTTTTCATTTACACATCACACTTGATTTTATTGATATAATTGCTACTGAATTACTAAATCGTGAGGTCTTAGTTTCTGTTCTCGTGTCGACTTGAACTCGTATTGACTTTATTACGTTCTATTACGTTCTTTATTACGTTCTCGTATTGACTTTATTACTTTTTTTTCTTTTTCCTGCCCTGTTCCCATTATTTGGGGTCGGATTTTATTTTCCCATACTTCCCTATAATTCACTTCTTCCCAACTATCTTCTTCACACTTTTCTTAATCATGTCGTCTTTCGCACAATTTATCCATATTTTCTTAGGTCTTCTTTTTCTCTTATTTTCCTCCACATTCAAGTTTATCATTCTTCTCGCAACGGTCTATTATCCCTCCTTATTACATGCCCATACTATACTATGCAAGTCCATTCCCTCTTATCTTCTCAGTTACTGGTGCAACTTTCAAGCTTAACAGGTTAATAATTAATTAAGCAATATGCAGTATGTAGTTTACTTGACATTCATTATACACCTCAACCTATTTAACTTCTCCACCTCTATTAATATTTAAAATATATAATGTAGTTTTAGAATTGCCAACCCTACTTGCGGTCATATCGGCCGTTTCATGTAGGCGGGCACAATCGACTTTCTAATAAAAATGTTAATATCTATTATGAGTTTTTAAATTAAACAATTTTAGTTTTTAGGTATTATATTATAACAGTTATTTTGCATAGAATTAACAGGTTTTTTGCCCACTACATACTTAATATAATTTCTAATGTGTGCCGGAATAATTTTATTAAATTGATTGCATTCTTATTGGTCTAGTGGTCCAGCATCCTCTTTCTGATTCGGAAGTATTTGGTCGAATCCATTCAAAACATTGATCAATTTGTATCTCTATATTCAAGGATATAAACTCCGCCATTTTTTACATTGTACCAAAGAAAATCAATTTCTTGATGCACATAATATGTCCGGCTACCTTCGGGTTTTAAGGGAATTAGCAATAGCATTATTTTGCAGTAGATAGTTGGCAGTGTGTACTTGGTTTATTAAATTAGCCTGATTATTATTATGTAAATCTGAAAAGTAAACATTGCCACAACTAAGTCTCTACAGGAATTAAATGGAGTGATAATAATATTATGTCGCACGCATCTAGAAACCGACTGGTATATATATTATTAGAACTGGTTTTAATGTGAGTTTGATTTCTCTCACACGGAGATGCTTATAATTATATTCATCGAAACTCTGATCAGATTTGTGCCAATATTGAAGGTCAAATTTCTCTTTATCTTTTTCTATTTCCCGCGCGTCGTCTACAAAAAAATTTAGATTTTTGACAATCGGATTTTTTTTTAATTCTTGCTCTCTATTTTGGGTATCGATCTTGTCTTTTTGGAGTTTACTCCTTAAGAATCGATTTACATATATAGGCCCGGGGTATGAAAATTATGGGGACCAAAATCGTACTAGTCACGTGACTGTCACACGAAATGCGTTATGCAGTCACAGAGCATATAAATAAGAGTCGGCACTCCATACAATGTCCTGAGCTCTTTATAGTCACAGAATCGCGCTAATCTCAGAAACCACCAGTCCGATTTTAAAAATTCTTTCAGTGGTATATAGTCCATTTATCGAGGAAGGCTTTAGGCTATATTATATTTTCAAATCAATTAGGGATCCTTACTATAAGTCCAATAATGTAACCCAAGGTGTAAGAAAATGACTCGAAAATAATTCTTACATCGTGAACGCTGCGAAAACTATTGATTCTAGAATAAAACAATGTACTACACTTTTACAGAACATAAATTTGTCTATAAAAAAGTCCGCGATGGCATATGTCTAACTATTGTAGTTATCTCACAATAAGTGTTTTTTGAGTTTTTTAAAATAATTAAATTGATGTCGTTATAAAAATGCTTTATTTTGTACCTTGAATTTAACTTTCCTGAAAATAAATTACTTCAATAAAAAGACAGATTCAACACCTTTCTAGAACTGTTTGAATAATTCAATTCGGACATTTAATTCCAAAGATATCGCAAAATACAAAATGTAAGAATTCATTTCATAGGGAAATAATTAGTTACACTGATGATGTATCCGACTCGGACAGCTCGGACCGCGACAGCTAGCAGGTAGATTTTTTTACGTTTGTTTGTTGCTAAAAGGTACCGGTGGTCCAGATGTCGAGAACCCCACTTCTGTATAAAGTAGTCGCGGGTTCGAGTTCTGGCTCACAGCAATGACTTTTTGAAATTGTTTGCTGAAGGTATGTGTATTTAGATATCGATGACTATAAACTTTGTGCCTGGTATGGCAGTAAGTTCGCCACCTATTCCATTTGGGATGAATACATAGTGGCGAAACGAGGTTTAACAGCCGCTGCCTACACCTTCGAGTAGAAAAGGCGTGAAGTTATGTTTTGTTGTTGTTTCACTCTTTGTCATCATATCGCTCAATACTTTAATCAGAATTTAAAATTTAAAAAAGTCTCGGTGGCGCAGTCGGCGAGCGCACGGCCTCTGATCCAGAGGTCCGGGGTTCGATTCCAGACACTGGCTCACACCAATGACTTTTCGAAATTGTTTTCGGAAGTTATGTGTGATAAATATCGATGACTGACAAACTTTGTGCCCGGTATGGCAATAGGATCGCCACCTATTCCATTTGGGACGAAACATAACGGCGAGACGAGGCTTAACAGCCGCTGGCTACACCTTCGGGTAACAAAAGGCGTGAAGTTATGTTATGTTTAAAATTTGTAGTATTTAATAGTATTTTGTGGTATTTTTATTTATAAAAGTTACTAGCTTTTACCCGCGGCTTCGCTCGCATTAAATCCATTAAATAGATATCAAAGATCATTACTATAGAAGTTAACCAATATGATAACTCTGTTTTATTGCTTGGCTGGAATTATTAGGTTTTAAATTACTACTTACAATGACGTTTAAAAAACTAACAACATTTTTTAAGGTAAAATATATTTCTCTGTAACAAAAATAAATAATTTTGGACTGTAACAATTTTATAAGAGTACTAGCTTTTACCCGCGGCTTCGCTCGCATTGAAGCCAATAAATAAGTATCAAAATCATTACCATAGAATTGAATCAATATAATAACTCTATTTTCTTACTTAGCTGGGATTATCAATTTTCAAAATTACAACATTAGGTATGACGTTTAAAAATCTCACAATATGCTTTATTAAAATGCAACAACAAACGGTAAAATATATTTCTCTGTAACAAAAATAAATAATTTTGGACTTTAACAATTTTATATAATATAAATGCAGAGTATTAATGTAGGATATTTTTGTAGACTATATTATAAGTTTCTCCTTAGGGTGCAAATATATGTTAATTAAAGAGAGAAAAAAGAAAGTATCCTTTATTACTTCTAATACCCCCAAGAATATATGTACAAAGATTCATGATGATCTGTTGAGTAGTTATCCCGTGAAAGCGTAACAAACAAACTTACATTCGCATTTATAATATTAGTATGATATGAAGTATGATAAGTAATAAGTATAAGTAAAGTTAAGTATAAGTATAAGTATCAACCCTGAATACTGTAATACCGTCCCTCGCGAGGCATAACAGCCGCTGCCTACACCTTCGGATAGAAAAAGGTGTGAAGTTACGTTATGTTATCTAATTTACGAATACTGTAAAACTTCATTACTGAAGTAGCTAAATTTGACGATTTTTTGACAAACAATTGTTTTATCTTTCGTAATTTTTTTAAATTTTTTTTAATATAAAGTACCCTATGTTACTTCTAATACCTTCAAGAGTATATGTACAAAGTTTCATGATGATCGGTTCAGTAGTTTTTGCGTGAAAGCGTAACAAACAAACTTACATTCGCATTTATAATATTAGTATAAGTATATTAGTATAAAAGTATAAATATAAAATGTAGGATATTGTTGTAGACTATTTTATAAGTTTTTCCTTCGGGTTCAAAAATATGTAAATTACTTTAAAGAATATGTGTACAAAGTTTCATGATGATCGATTGAGTAGTTATCGCGTGAAAGCACGCAAACAAACTTACATTCACATTTATATATTACTAGCTGACCCGGCAAACGTTGTCTTGCCAAAAAATTAAATTTAAAAAATAGGGGTTGATCGTAGGGGGTTGAAAATTCTCAGACTTACCCGATATGAATACAAAATTTAATGAGTCGGTCAAGCCGTTTCGAAGGAGTGTGGGAAAATTGTGACACGAGAAGTTTATATATTAGAAGTAGGATAGGATAGGAATTAGGTTACATTTTTATTGTATAAGGGGCAAACGAGCAGGCTTATGATAGTTACAAACGCCGCCCATGGCCACCTCACCACATGCAGTGTTACAGTTGCGTTGCCGGCGCTTACAATGGGATATGGGTGGGGTCGGGAGTGGGTTTCGGTAGGGGAGGGGAAAAGGGATTGGGCCTCCGAACACCTCTCTCAGCGAGTGAAACGCGGCTAAGGCCACTTTTCAGCGATAATCTGAGAGGTCGTGGTATTCCACGGGTCGAGCCGGCCCATTCATGCAGCGAACACTGCGTGACTTTACCACTGACAAGGTGTGACTGATGTGACTGATTTATAATACATTCTAGATATATGTAATAAACTTTACATTTTTAAGATCGTGATATCTTTTAAAATGTAGTAAATTTATTTCGATAAGCGTAATCGCTAGACTGACATCATTTGACTTATAAAAAAAAAACACTCACTGTGAGTTAGCTACCCTGGTTTGAACATATGGTGGCCCGTTTTTTTCGTTGAAGTCAACAATAGTGACCATATAAAAAAAAATTGTTTATGTTGTATTAAAAAAAACTAAAGGTTGAGCAAAAACTTGGGACAAGTTCATTGCTATATTCATTGTTCATAAGTGGCATTGCTAATAAAGCTTTCTTTGAAGTTGTAAATAATATCAATGTCTTGGTTGTCAGTACGCTAATACATACTAGCTAAGCGAGTGACACGTGTAATAATCGTGCCTTATGGCACTTTGTTCTCTCTGCCTACCCCGCAAGGGATCTGGCCTGAAGTTATGTATGTATCAAGAACTTGAATTTAAATAAATATTAGTGTTAGATAGTCCATTTATGATGAAAGCTTTGGGGTATTAATATGATTGCGGCAATAATCTTTTGAGTGGAAAATGTATAAAATATGGCGGTACGAAGTTCGCGCGGTCTGCTAGTATATAATAATAAGAGTCGGCACTCCATACAATGTCCTGAGCTCTTTATAGTCACAGAGCATATAAATAAGAGTCGGCACTCCATACAATGTCCTGAGCTCTTTATAGTCACAGAGCATATAAATAAGAGTCGGCACTCCATACAATGTCCTGAGCTCTTTATAGAAACACTCTTTATAGCGATACGCCATTCTCTATTACGAAGAAATGTGTTCATATTTGTAGACAGTAAATATTTATTTTTGTAAATAAATACCGTAAAAACATGTAGAAAAAAACACCCCCAGACGAGGGATCGAACCCGCCCCGACCTTGTGTTATCGGTAGTGCGGTTTACCGATGCACCACGAGGGCCGTATGTATAATCGTCTAATTACCGTCCTCTTTACCAATTTCGACACATTTTCTAGGATCGGGTTTGTTTGTTTGTTTTTGTAGTTTATTGGAGTTTACTCCTTAAGAATCGATTTACATATATAGGCCCGGGGTATGAAAATTATGGGGACCAAAATCGTACTAGTCACGTGACTGTCACACGAAATGCGTTATGCAGTCACAGAGCATATAAATAAGAGTCGGCACTCCATACAATGTCCTGAGCTCTTTATAGTCACAGAGCATATAAATAAGAGTCGGCACTCCATACAATGTCCTGAGCTCTTTATAGTCACAGAGCATATAAATAAGAGTCGGCACTCCATACAATGTCCTGAGCTCTTTATAGAAACACTCTTTATAGCGATACGCCATTCTCTATTACGAAGAAATGTGTTCATATTTGTAGACAGTAAATATTTATTTTTGTAAATAAATACCGTAAAAACATGTAGAAAAAAACACCCCCAGACGAGGGATCGAACCCGCCCCGACCTTGTGTTATCGGTAGTGCGGTTTACCGATGCACCACGAGGGCCGTATGTATAATCGTCTAATTACCGTCCTCTTTACCAATTTCGACACATTTTCTAGGATCGGGTTTGTTTGTTTGTTTGTTTTTTACATACATACATATACGTAAGTACGTATTGCAGGCGGAGAAAAAAAAAAATTATATTATTTATAAATTGTGTTTTTATAAATTGTGTTTTTTGAAAATTATATTTAAGTACGAATTACATACTAATAAAATAATGAAATATCAATAATATTTTTCGATCTTTGGTAATGAAACGAGGGGCGCCACAGTAGCATCGCCAACATCGTACTCCTAATAAAAAGTGTGTGAATCTCGGAATCGGCTCCAACGATTTTCATGAAATTTAGTATATAGGGGGTTTCGGGGGCTATAAATCGATCTAGCTAGGAATCATTTTTAGAAAATTTCATTTTATCGTGTTTTATCGATAATTAACTTAAACATCAACTTACTTTTTTATTGGAATTCCTGACATCTATTGGCGAATGTGAATTATTTTAAATTGTGAGCACTTAACTTGCTTTAACGACAACAACACTAAAGCTATTCCAGCAGATGGCGTTGTTAACTAATTCTAAACTAATTACTATTTCTTTATTACTAAATTTCTTATTATATTACTATTTCTTTATTACTAAACTAATTACTATTTCTTTATTTCTTCTAAACTAATTACTATTTGTTTCTAATATAATATGTTAGTACATAGTATATATTAGTATATATTTATTATTGGAGTTTACTCCTTAAGAATCGATTTACAATATATACTATTAAGAGTCGGCACTCCATACAATGTCCTGAGCTCTTTATAGTCACAGAGCATATAAATAAGAGTCGGCACTCCATACAATGTCCTGAGCTCTTTATAGTCACAGAGCATATAAATAAGAGTCGGCACTCCATACAATGTCCTGAGCTCTTTATAGAAACACTCTTTATAGCGATACGCCATTCTCTATTACGAAGAAATGTGTTCATATTTGTAGACAGTAAATATTTATTATTTTATTTTATAATCGTTCTTGAGGAGTAAACTCCAGTCGTGCGTCGGAGCGGACACACACTTTTACTTTTTTTTTTCTTGACGGGTAGTCGAAACTAGTAACATCAAGTTTTTTTATGTATGTTTGGCACCAAAACGTTTCAGACGCTAAAATTAGTTTGAGATTATATAATACTTAAATATAATTGTATTTTTTAGTAAACCATTATCATTTGACATTTTTTAAGGAACTATTCTCACTTACAACTCGTGACTGTCCAAAATTAGAAACTGATCATCAACAAATCATAATATTATAGATTTTGACTTAGAGTACCTACGCATGGAATGTCGCAAGGATTTGTCAAATCAGTTCCTATGACAGAGATAAAATGATTTATCGCGAGATAAATATAAATTTATATTAATATAAATATATTTTTTTGGCTCTTCATTCTACTTCGTTTCTTTTCGGAATTTACGGAATAAAACATTTGTTCCTCTAGAATGGGCCTATTTCCATTTTACCTTCTTAACCAAACAAACATTGTAAATCGCTTAGCCATTGGTTCTAGGGATTGCAGATGCCAACGTCGAAGCAGCAGCTACAAGCTACATGCAAGACAATACTGTTCTCACATTCCAATTCACATTATTCAATTCTTAAATTGGTGGTCTAGCGATCGAGCTCCCCGCTTCTGATTCAGAAGTCTTGGGATCGATTCCGGACTCACGCCAATGATTTCCCGGAATTCTTTTCAAGAGTTGTATGTGATAAATTTCAATTACCGACAACTTTGCTATAGGTTCGCTACCTGTACCATTTGGGACGTAACCTAAAGATTCCGCGATTCGAGGCTTAAGCTTTAGCCCCTGCACATCTGCGGGGAAAAAAACGCGTGAAGTTGCGTTTAAATTGACGCCAAATTGGTCACCTATACAAGGAGTTGATATTTTAAAACTCACTGGTGCATTTCCTATTTATATTCGTAATGCTAAATAAGCAATCGTTGTTTGTTTTTGCACCAAGGTGATGGCTATTGTTTCTCATAAAACAATTGATGAAACATTAATTGTATTAATTTTGGAAAACATAGTACGCGATAATATTATATGAAGACAAATTACCGTCCACAAACTTTTAATTGTGTATTAAGAAAAAATATTCCACTCAGTCAATAAGTCGGTGGAGCCTAGCAAATAGATACCAATATTATTTGAAAAATAAACTCCATTTCAATATCGCCGTTACACAATTTTAGTGTGTTATATGATTTGGATGCTGTGTTGGTGGCGGCGAAGAATACCCGAACCCCAACCCCAATGGTGCCGTAAAAGGCGACTAAGGGAAAAACAAGGAAAATGGGCAGCAGCGTTTCTTCCTCATAACACCACAGCTCACTGCGATTGCCAACCCGCCCGCCAAGCGTTTAGGCGATAAAGGCATTATACCCCCCTAATGGACTGCAACTATTCCTGCACTGAATTCCTGACTGCAACTCCGCTATTCCATTGACTTACGGTAGCGGGTCTGGCAACGGCGGAGTAGGGGGTGCTAAGAATCTCCGGTAGCGATATGGCTACCACAACAAAAAACGGACCCTGGCCCTGGTAACACACAACATCCGCACTCTAAAGACTGATGAGAACATTACCGAGCTGGAAGAAGAATTGAGCAAGATACGATGGGACATTGTAGGATTATCAGAGGTCCGAAGACAGGGGGAGGACACTGTAATCCTGCGGTCAGGCAATCTGCTATAATACCGGGAAAGCGACAAAACCTCTCAGGGTGGTGTCGGGCTTATCTTTCGCAAATCTCTGTATCTAACGTGGAGAGGGTGTGAGTGTGTCAACAAGGGTAGCGTACCTTGTACTCAAAATATCCGAGCGAAATGCACTGAAAGTCATACAGGTATACGCACCGACCACGACAATCCCGACGAGGCCAAGACGAGGTAGTGGAGGTTCTATACGAGGACAACTCGAAGGCCTTCCGCTCCTCCAAAGCCCACTTCACGGTGGTTATGGGAGATTTCAACGCGAAACTAAGCAAACGGAAAGACGATGAGCTGAGAGTAGGGCAATTTAGAATTGGACAGAGGAACCAACGAGGGCAGAAACTGGCTGATTTTCTGGAGAAGGAAGGCCTCTATATAATGAATTACTTCTTCAGGAAACCGCCCCAAAGGAAGTGGACCTGGATAAGCCCCGATGGTCTAACCAGGAACGAAATAGATTTCATCTTGACTGACAAACGACATATATTCAGCGATGTCTCAGTGATCAACAGAGTTAAAACTGGGAGCTATCACCGACCCGTCCGAGGCACGCTGAATCTTTGCATTAAAGTCGAGCGGTCACGACGGATGAGATCTACACTCCGACCTACACCTGTCCAGTACCAGAACCCGGAAAACTTTCTTCCGGCTTGAACTTCATAATAGTTTCCAATGCCTAGACTAAGGCGAATCGAGCGGCGAGAAGACCGAGGAATATAATCGACCTCTATGCTTGGCATTTGTGCACTATGAGAAAACCTTCGATTCCGCCGAGACTTGGGCACTACTACAGTCTCTTCAGCGGTGCCAAATTGACTATCGGTATGTCGAAGTGCTGAAGTGCTTGTATAGAAACGCCAGTATGTCAGTTCGAATCCAAGATGGGAGTACACGGGCTATTCCACTGCAGAAGGGTGTCAGACAAGGAGACGTTATATCTCCGAAGCTGTTCACCTCTGCATTGGAAGACGTCTTCAAGCTCCTAGACTGGACCGGGCTAGGCATCAACATCAACGGCGAATACATCACTCACCCTCGATTTGCCGATGATATCGTAGTCATGGCAGAATCGCTGGAGAACCTTAGTGCAATGCTCGAGGACCTAAACAAGGTATCCCAACAAGCGGGTCTACGAATGAACATGGACGAGACCAAAGTCATGCCCAATAGCCATGTTATTCAAGTACCGGTAACTGTTGGCGATAGTTGTCGATCACTATGTTTATCTAGGACAAACTATTCAACTAGGTAGAGCCAACTTCGAGAAAGAGGTTAACCGACGGATCCAACTCGGCTGGGCAGCGTTCGGGAAGCTTAGAGATATCTTCTCGTCCAAAATACCTCAGTGCCTAAAAAACCAAGGTCTATGGCCAGTGTGTGTTGCCAGTGATGACCTACGGAAAGAGACGTGGTCTTTAAATGCTGGCCTCATCAGGAAGCTCAAGGTCGCTCAGCGTGCTATGGAGCGGGCTATGCTCAGCATCTCTCTACGAGATAAAATCCGAAATACGGAGATCCGTAGACGTACGGGAGTAACTGACATAGCCCGTAAAGTTAGCACGCTGAAGTGGAGGTGGGCGGGCCACATCGGTCGAATAACCGACGAACGATGGGGCAAGAAGGTTCTAGAGTGGCGACCACGGACTGGACTGCGCAGCGTAGGCCGTCCCCCCACTAGGTGGACCGACGACCTAATGAGAACCGCTGGGAGTCGTTGGATGCTAGCGGCACAGAACCGGGAGTTATGGCGTGCTAAGGGGGAGGCCTACGTTCAGCAGTGGACAGATCTAGGCTGATGATGATGATGATATGAAGATTTCAAACTTTGCATTTGACTGTTAAGTGATAATACAGAAAATATTACAATACCTTAAAATTTTCCGAACTTATTTTTATTTACTATATCTACCCTCACACTGATTAGTTTAACCTTTTTGCATTATTAGTCAAATACCATAATGCTATACAAACCCAGGTAGCTCGAAACACAGGCACTATGGTACTAAGTATTACATTATTTATTTATTCTGAATCCATCCCGCCCTTTGGCGTCCCAAGGGGCGCCGGTGTTGCGAAACCTACTGACAAAATTACCCTGCGTGAGTGCTTACCCGTGCTTTTTAGATAATTCTACCTACTACTGTATCAGTATCTAAAAAAATATTTATTTAAGCATGTCTTGTGTCCTGAAAAATCCTGTTATGCATTCAAATGCTATTTTTACGCCTCTTTAACTTTTATGTTGTTTTTATTTTATTTTTTTATCTCAACATAGCATCTTTATCATTACAATTATAAGAATCCCGGTAATCCCCAGGGATTAAAGTGCCAGCTTAATAGTTACAATCAATATACAAATCATTTAAGTGACATTAATGTCACTTAAATGATTTTCATTAAAATACACGTACGTCAGAGAAGCCTAATGTAAAAAATAGTCGAATATAATAAAATACAGATTGAAATATAGAATACAAAATGATAATGGCAAGGACTGATTATATTGTTATTATTATAGCGAAAACGCCAACAGACTTTAATTTTAGATATTTTTTGCGAACATGTTTGCGAATTTTTCAAACAATGTTAGGTCACGCCATCATTTTGATCTCTCACAAGTCCCTAACAATCGCGAGAGGTTCTTTTTTACTTATTAACTACGTTATTGTATTTCTCTAGAATCAAAGAAACGTTAATTAATTTTATTTATTTTGACAGATTGTCATTATTTTGTGTAAAGTAATTGAATTTAAATCCAGTTGAACTCATCTTATTTCAAGATAGTTCCTGTGCTTGCATTATTGTAAAAGATTTTATAGATTACTAGCTGACCCGGCGAACTCTGTTTCGCATCAAAAGTAATAACTGCTGCCCCGCTATGTTAATACTGCAATATCTTCGACAAATTTGAAGTCGATAGCAGCTATAGGTTAAAAATGGGAATTATCCATTGTTAACACCCCCGCAACCCCCCTTGTGGGTGGAATTTCGTAAAATCCGTTCTAAGCTGACCTCTACTCGGCGAAAGGAATAATCCTACCAAATTTCAAGTCGCTACGCCTTATGGTTCCAGAGATATCGTGATGAGTCAATATATAGGTGGAAATCTCTTATATATATATATATATATATAGATAGATGAATTCTACGTATAATTGATATCATTACTTAGTACTTATGCAATTATTCCTAATCACGTAAAGCTCGTTAATACTGTGCAAATGATTTATCATTGGCTGATTTTAAACCGATCTAATAGTACTCCGTATGTGTAATACTAATAGAATCACGCATGTCATTACGATAGTCGCTTCCGTGCATTGTCGCCGCCGTGCGTGTGAACGCATTTTCTAGTAATGGCGACACGCACATTATGTCATCAAGAGTAAGGTTGGCGGGAACTGGAAAACTGGCGCCTGACTAGTCGATAGTATATAAAAACTTTTTTTAAACTTAACATCAGATATTTGTGTGTTATTATTTAAATAATAATAAACAATAATATGTGCAGCGTTCTGTACAAGTATTTACGTAGTTAATCTGTTATATTTATCTCTAAGACTTTCGCGAATCACGTTCATGATATTAAAACAACTTTTAGGATTATATCGCGTTTATTTATTACTAATTTTAACCCACATCAGATCATGAAACAAATGTTTCATGGTCTGATGTGGGTTACCAATAGTAAAAATCATATTTTTAACAACAACAATTCAACAACTTTTGAATTTTTATTTCTTTATTTGATTTGATGAATTTTATTATAAAAGTGGGTGCTCTCTGTATCAATGAAAATAGCTTTTGAACAGATACCATCTTTTTGTTCATCACTCGTGAAAATGATCTCTGTAAAGAGTTCGAAACGTCGGGAAATAAATAAAATTAGTAATAAATAAACGCCATATAATCCTAAAAGTTGTTTTAATGTCCTGTTATATTTAGTCAACAAGGCTATTTTGTTGATTTGCCCGATTAAGAAATTGGTTAGCCATTTCTTAATTGGACATACGAATTAATTGGTTTTCTGTGCATATTTTTTATTATTTTCATAGCAATACACTGAAATTCAATAGAGCAAAAAAGGTATGGTATTGAATACTTGAAATCGTAAATAGCAATGTTTACTATTACTTATTTTGTATAGTGAAACATGCAGACCGATTGTAAAGTCGTTATGAATGTTTATTAATTTCTTAATTTTTCTGTTATTACATAGTTACACCGAACCGTTTGTTACCGTTATTCTCGTATTATTTAAGTGGCTGTTATAATGCTTATGGTTCAAAATTCAGCGTTCCGAAGATACCTAAATTGCTAAAGTAACTAAGTTTGACGTTAACCGATCTGAGATTTACGATTATATTTCTTGATTAATTTTAATTGAGTTTTGATTGTGCTCTATGTTTTATTTGCTGCCTGCTTAACGGTTGTTTCGGATAGGTATAATTGTTTGTATGGTGTCATCTTGTTGGAGGAGTGCTGTGTAGTATTTTGGGGTACCAATATGAGTAAAAAATACTTGACATATTGATACTTGGAAGTGACTCGGGAGTTGCTACATTGTTTTAACTTTTAAAACAAGATGTAAAATAATTTTTAAATATTGATTCGATAATCAAATTCCAAATCTTAACTTTATTGTTATAATTATAATTGCAACTCGATACTGATTATACACCTAACGGACAATACATACACGTATTATAAGACAAATAAAATTCTAGTACTAACGGCGTGTTACGCTACAGATGTTTGCAGGGGGCATATTATGAGCTCTTAATTCCAACCAGCGTACGCGCTGCCTTCCAAATTCGTGTCTCCAACGACTAATTCCAGCTAATCTATACTACAGATTACTGACTAGCTCAAACTAGTTGTTGATATATCGAATTTAGAGAAAATTTGGTGGAATTAGTCGTTGGAAATATGAATTTGCAAGGCAGTGCTTAAGCTGGCTGAAATTAAGAGTTCATAATATGCCAGCAGGTCATCGAAATGCCTAACACTTATTCCATAATACAATAACAATCATATTTATAGCAATATAAATCAAGTAATATTAAATTAGTTTTAGGGTCACAAGGACCACAATTAAAAGACATTATGTTTGTTGTCAATGTACGACGCGCAAGAAATTTAATTTATTAAATAATGTATTATATTTTTAAAATTTCCCAACATGCATTTCATCATCATTAAAGTTAAAAGCTATGCTTATTCGCACAGTTCACGTATTAAGGCATAATTAAATTTTTGCTCCATGTATTAATATAATTAATGATATAATTTATATTCCTTTAATGAAATTACATAAATGATGAGTTCAGCACAATGACTCGAGCCCAAAACTAAATATTAATGGCGGTAGTGTAAACACCGCTACGATTTACAGTTATTTTAATTAAATAAATTATTATTACATCTAGTGTGATAATAACAAGCGATGATTATATTTACTGTAAAAAATAGAGGTATAGAGATTAAAAATAGTACAGTTTATTTATATTGATATGCAAATCTCAAATAGCAACAGTAAGAAAATTTTCTAATGAGTTTTCATAAGTGCTTTAAGAGTTAGCTCGTCGGCGGTAATATACCTAATATTATTATTTAAAAAGATGCAATTGCATTATACTTTTTCGTGATTTTATTTTAGTCATGCCATAAATATTGTAACAAAGAAAAACAATTTTTTTTAATTGCAAATAACATTTATTACTTTTACAGTGTGTTACTTTAATACATAAATATAAAACGACATAAAATATAAAAAGCTTATTCGAAGTGGTCTCCATTGGCTGCAATGCAGGCCTTTAAACGTTGAGGCCAGTTATCAATAGAAACACGCACTCTTTCCATGGGAAAATTCCTCACTGCCAATCGTATGGATTGTTTTAGGGACTCTAAATTATTATGACGTTTAGAGCAAGCCGTACTCTCTAAAACTGACCACAAATCATAATCCAGTAGATTAAGATCGGGACTAGACGACGGCCAGTCAGCTCTAATGAAGTCCGAAACGTTCGCTTCCAACCAAGATTGCGAGGACCGAGCTTTATGACCCGATGCCGAGTTTTGCTGGAAGGACCATACTTCGTTATTGAACATGGTGTTGTTAAGGGGCTTGACTACCTTTTCAAGAATGGTCCCTTGATATACTTGTGCCGATGTTTTGATACCTTTGTCACAAAAATATGGCTCAGTCACTCCTTCGTAGCTAACACTCCACCAAACCATCACTGAAGTCGGATAATGCCCATGTTGCACTCTGTCAACTAATTGGGAAGCTTCCTTAGAGCTTTGAGCATAAATACGGTCATTTTGTTTGTTAAAATGTTGCTCAATTGTAAAAACTTTTTCATCCGTAAACAATATTTTTCTGTGACCTCCCTTTGCGGTACGCTTCAGTAGTTGTTTAGATTTTAACACCCTATTCTTTTTTAAATTATCAGTTAATAAATGACCAGTGCGCCTCTTATAGGCTGCAAGTCCTAAGTCATCTTTTAAAATACGCGACATTGTTCTAGGTGCTATCTTCATCTCCCGAGAAAAATCTTTTGCTTGCGGACAGGATTTCTTCGAATTCTTTCCCTTACTGCTTTGACCACCTTTTTCGTACGAACATTACGTGGACGGCCAGGTCTTTTTCTGTCACAAACAGAGGAGGTCTCATTGTACCTATTAATAGCCCGGTACACAAACCTTTGACTAATACCAAGTATATGGAGAGTTTTAAAAATTGCATTTGGCTCCATACCTACTTTGTGTAATGTAATCACAGCGATTCGGTTCTCTTTATCACCCCACTCCATTTTAATAGCGTAAAATATTGTACAATGTATTGTCACCAAAACGAGAAAACACAATGAACAATCGTATAAAAATGATAGATTCCAAATTCAAATTTAATATTTTTTTATTTTTAATTGTAACAGTATTTATGGCCAGACTAAGTATACTTATCATTTGTTCTTAGTTTACAATAAACACTATTTATTTAAATATTTGACTCCCCATTTA
Organism: Euproctis similis; assembly: GCA_905147225.2. NCBI lineage: Eukaryota > Metazoa > Arthropoda > Insecta > Lepidoptera > Erebidae > Euproctis > Euproctis similis. The sequence goes on from LR990106.1 coordinate 10,815,327, forward strand.
TTAATGATGTCAAGGCTTAATTAATAGGTGTTATACGAACTTCTTTCGTTAGATAACTGTTTTGTTTTTAAATATTATTCTTCTCCTTTCATAGTGTGTACGCCTGGGACATTTTTTTAATAAAACATAACTTCACGCCTTTGTCTACCCGATATATTAAATATATAAACCCATGTTAATACATGTAACATATTATCAATATTTATAGGCATCGTGTCTTCAATACACTCATATGTATCTTTTGGGGTATCAGAATGTCCGGCCCATCTGTCCAACATATTGTGATGTGACGTTAGCATCACATTTGTTTGGGTTACACTACATGTGCAAATAAAAAAAAGCTTATTATGCTTATCAATAAATATAATCCACGGAATTAAGAAACAGTGGAGATTGTATTACGTGTCTTTATTATTTTTTAGGATATTTATACTCAAAAATTAAGAATCATTCCTTTCTCTGTTCTTAAGGCTTTCATAATCACTTATCACTTCACAATGTAATTTAGCAAGAAACTACTTAACAAAAAGAAACAATATTTAAATAACATTAAACACGTTTTAAAAATAAACACGTACGAAAAAAAAAACGTTTCCTATTTTATATCGTGTAATGTTAAGAAAGACCTCGTCGGGGAAATTTTAAAAAAATTTCTAAATTGAAGAATCAACGCAGACATAATCGACCTATCGATGGCCAAACTATCCAGTTAGGTAGACGAAACTTCAAGAAGGAAGCCGACAGGCATTCGGCAAACTGCGTCGAGTTTTCAACTTGCCTATACCGCAATGCCTGAAGACCAAAGTCTTTGACAAGTGCGTCCTACCAGTAATGTTCTACGGTGCCGAAACGTGGACACTTACGGTGGGGCTAGTCCACAAATTTAAAGTCGCTCAGCGAGCTATGGAGCGAGCTATGCTCGGAGTATCTCTGAAGGATAGACTCAGGAATGAGTATATCCGACAGAGAACCGGAGTAACCGACATAGCTCGTAGAATAAGCTCGCTGAAGTGGCAATGGGCTAGTCACATCTCTCGAAGGACCGATGGTAGATGGAGTAAGAAGGTCATAGAGTGGAGACCGCGACTTGGTAAGCATAGTGTAGGACGCCCACCAGCCCGATGGTCAGACTACCTTAGAAAGGCTGCTGGAAAAGACTGGATGCGGAAGGCAGAGAATCGGATGTTGTGGCGCAAATTGGGAGAGGCCTATGTCCAGCAGTGGACTGCAACAGGCTAATGATGATGATAATCGACCTACCGAACCCTTTTACCATATGATGACGAGCCTGGCGTTTGGGTGTTTTTCTATGTATTATGAGTATGTATTTACAAAAAAAGTATGTATTGATATCTGTTATCTAGTATCCATATCACAAGCATTTAATTGCTTAGTTTGGAACTAGAGGACGCTGTGTGTATTGTGTCCAAGATATTAGGATGAGCGGGGGTAGATTGAAAGGTTTTTTGATTCGATGAGCAGTGTTGATTTTGGTCCAGTGCTCTGTAGAACAGTACCTATTAACATATGCTGAATTTATATTTACAGTGAATATAGTACGAAGACTATATTTTTATGTCGTATCGATTAATCCCTGTTATATTTTTTCGAAGGTTACTTGGATAAGATTCTACAGAAAATGAAAGAACTCAATTAAATATTTTATTGTTAATGCTGACATAATTTTTAACATAATTATGAACATTTACCTATTAGCATTTTCGTCAACCGAATTAAACAGCTAACCCATTAATAATATCTCTGAAAAACATGCCCTAACAAAAACATAAAAAACTTGCCAAAAATATGGGAGTGTCTGTTTTTAATACATAATAAAAAACAGCAGGGTCGATCGGTGCGATACTTAGTACTCTCTCACTAACCTAGTAAAAATCTGGCTTAAATTATAAGTATATTTTGGGCAGAGTACATTTTCGAATTTTGAAGTGAGTAAATATCATTTAAATTATTAAGAATTAAATTTTCACTGTATTATCGGAATTCTTCCTTGAGGCCATGGCCATTTAAAACTTGTATTTACTCACCCCTCGGTATCGAAGCGGAAACAAAAACAGGTTTTAATTATAATTGTCAATGGCCGTGTGAACAAGGTAAGTTTTAATACAGCCATAATATTATTGCAACAATTTATATCCATGTGACTGTCCTGAATATGAATATTGGGATATTAATGAGTCACAGCGGTACCGGCTAAATCAAAGAAGACAATATTACTATTTATTATTTTTGTATTCCTCTGGGATATTTCGGACAATTGATAGCTTCTATAATACTGTTCAATCGGAACAGTATTATAGTGTTATAAATATGCATAAAACCAGGAAGATATAGTTTTCTGGCTCGTAGTGCATCAGTAAGAGAACCGAGTGCCGAATAGGTAGGTGGGTTCAAACCTACATGAGTAAGTATTTTAATTGTTTTTAATGAGTACCTATGGATGTTTGTTTGACATCTAGGCGATTTCCTGTTTATTTTGTGTATTTATTTCATTTTTTCCGTTTGTTGATCTGTGTTGCACTCATCATAAAATATTTAATAATTATATAGTTAAAACGGTATTTATTCGAAAATAAAACAATCGTAATTCACTGCAGCTGCATACTCAAACAATCGTAATTCGTAATTCTCTGCAGTACAAGACGATAGAGTTAGGTGCCAGTGCAATCCTTCAGTTGTTTGATTCCGAGATTCCAATTATATATATATTTGCTCGTTTAAAGATATAATATATTATTATGACATGTGTTAAACAAATAATTAGTAAAGAATATTTGCGTGGATAGAATTTTCTTCAGAATATATATTTATTACCTATTTTTTCAGTTAAATGCTTACATACAAGTTAATAGCTCATTGCTACACAAAGTAAATAGATTAGTACAAAATAAATAAACAAACTGTTATTTAAAATCGAGATGTTTCGTTGCTATTTTTACCTATTATATTCTCCCACATAGCCAACGCAATTTTTAAACGATGGCAACACCGCCATCGACCACACACACACACATTACCTACGCTGTAGCCGGGGTGGGGGGTCAGGTTACTTGTCAAATGAAAATATACTCTTGAATTTTATTTGGCGAATTAGATTAAAAAAGCTTTTTCCTGAATTAATTGACGCGAAATTAATGTTTTCGTTGGGTTGGCCACTAACGTTCCATTGACACGAATGTCGTAACGTCAGGCAGAGTACGTTCGTTAGTAGCCTTGCAGTCGTGCGAAGAATTGCTATTTTTGTTTTGTAGCCCCGCTTTATTGTAAATATTGTTATAGTGTCGAAACACAGTGGTGCAGTGCTCTTTTGCCAAGTTACTTTACTCCTCGCTTTGGATATCGTTAGACCGTGAAAGTTGCATGTTCGTTTAGTAGCCGAAATACTTTCATTATATTTTTTAAGTCACAAATTGGTGCCAATGTTAATACGAAAACGATTTTCTCTCAGAAAATAAAGTGCCAAGGTGATATTAAATATACTGTGCAAAGACACATATAAAACAAGTGCTGATTTGAACAGTTCATTAGAAGAAGTGCGTTAAATAATTCAACTAAATGGCAATTTATTGTGGTAAATTACTTTTTATTAGTGAAAAACGATAATGAGGCGTGTATTCGGCGTCTGCTCCGACAGCTGGTTGCTCTGCGGTCAGAATGTGAGCGGATAATCATTCCAGGCTCTCACTAGATGTTGTCTGTATGTCTGTTTCTTTTATTTCGTTTTTTTTCTGTAACATCCATACTCTAAAATTAATCTGAATAATTATTGATTTGTAAAATTCTTAGATTAATAACTTCAATGGATATTAGAAACAGTTGGTTGTAAGGATTGGTTTAAAAATATAAGATTCTCAAATATTAAGTGTATTCAAATAAACATATTCATTCTATTTAAATAGCACACACTAAAGATTTATCTGTATGATTCATGGCCAGTAAATAAAACATTTTCATCAAGAGTTCTAATACTCTTCAGGACTGTCCACTGGCAATACATAATATATTCTTATAAATATACAACAGGTAATAGTATATCATATTATTTAAGGATATATTTACAATATACATAACGAATAGACTAGCTGAAATCAAATTTCTCCATGTCTCGGTCTACTGGCAGTGTACCCATAAGGCTTGCCACATTGCCATGCTGAATGGCTATGTCAATCCTCTGTGCAAAGAATAAACCAGCCCTCTGGTCACGAAAGGCCTCGATCTGTCTCTTTGCAATGCATTCCTTTATAAATTATACATTCTTATATAATGACGTGGAAATAATCTCTAATTTAGTGGAAATGCGTTCTCTGAGAATGTGTGGAGTCACCATTTCGGATCGAATGAAAAATAGCGTGATAAGGGAGAAATGCAAGTTGAAGGATGTGTGGTGATCAAAGTGGAGAGAAGTATGTTAAGATGGTTTGGTCATGTTGAAAGAATGGATAAAAGTCGACCGACTAAAAGAGTATACGAAGCGAATGTGAGTGGCAGGGTCAGGATCGGGAGACCAAGACAGAGCTCGCACGACTCAATAAATGGTCTGTTTGAAAAAGGCAAAATGCGTAGCACCCGAAACCGACGCGAATGCATGACGAGATTTATGACTGTGGATGAGGCGAAAGACGTATGTCAGGATCATTGCTTGTGGAAAGCCAAAGTTTCTGCCTACCCCCATGGGATACAGACGTGAGCGTATGTATGTATGTTATATAATAAGAGTCTTACAGAATTCCACATTTTATCATTAGCAACATATGTTTTATCTACCTACTAATAGATAGAGTAAAGTAAAAATATTCAAACATATAGGTACACACTATATTCTCTATGACAAAAGAAATAACAGTTCATAAAGAGTGCAATACTAAAATCTTTAAACAATATTATTTATTCTTATGGTACTTGTACTAAAAGCAAAGTAAACTACAGAAATTTTATTGAAACTGTTACCGTCACATATTTGTTAGGAATAAGGACAAATTCTTGAAATACATATTTAATTCTTTGAACCTTATTACATATTCAAAATTATCATTTAATAGGAATACTAAGAAATAAAGCAATGATCACAAATCAATTCTTATTATTAACTTGTTTTCACATGAAGTATGGGTGTTGCAATTTAGAATTTCATTTCGTAGTGGAAGTTCTAACACCATGTAAGTCAAAAATAACAACTTTTTAGGAGAGAGAAAAAACTGCATAATTTTGGATAGATATTATAATAATATGAATTTACAGTCTGCGTATGCTTAACTGCAGTTCTATTTAATGTAGAATCATTGACTTTTTATAAAAAAACAGCTATTAAACCTAATGTAATGACAATCAATGATCAAAATATTCAAAAAGTGACTTACGAGGTGTTAGAATTTCAACGATGACTTATACATTTGAATATATTATCTCATTGCATGTTTGTTGATTTGAAATTACTATAACTGTTGATGTGTATTGTTTTTAGTGTGATGTAATGAAGTATGGAAAATTCTCCACACTCTCTTGTCTTCATAATTCTTCTTCATCATTTCTATCTATTCATTAACTAAAAATATTAGTAGCAGAAAAATCATTTATTAAATACTATGAAGATAAAAAAATGGAAGATACATATCATAGGATTTTTTTTGAAATTGTTTTAATTATACAGAAATTGTGTTTTTTTTTTAATCGATGAGATTTGACATATCTGGTTGGTGATTTTATCTTCAAACTTAGCTCTCTTCTGTAGCATATTAAAATATAAGGCCGCTTTATTCTGTGCCATCCAATTTGGATGTGGTATTCTAATTGCGATACATCTTAATATGGTCTTTCTTTCCTACACTCCTAAAAAAGAAAATGTTAAATTTGTTATTTCTGCTATCAGTTACACCCATTCAAAATAGTTTAAATTTCCTATTGCCAATATATTAGTCTGGCTAACATGCAGATCACTGCTGTGCATGTATGGTCTTAATATATTTCTTTTTTTTTATTTCGGTGAACGCAGTTTGCGTATTAGCGACAGACAACAAACATACAGGCACGACTGTTAATATAAAGTTAATATCGACGATAGTTTTATTAGATCAGTTAGGATTATGACAAGGTAAATGTAAATATTATTAATTGATTTAAATACACATAATATCTAATATCATTAAAGTTGATAAATATGCACCTAGACTATTTTATATACTTCAAAGTTATTGTAAGCAAACTGATTAGAAATAGAAGTAGGTAAATGAATATTTAATCTAAGGATGGTTTCATAAATTATGACATTACTAAAATACTGCAAGATAAACAGCTTTCTTTATTTCATTTTCAAAGGAGTCTTAACCCTTATCCTTATCCATATTAATCTGTATAATTTTAATTTTATAACAAACTATTTAAAATTATTTTAAATAAAATAAAGTATCTAATGATTTTCCACTTACATTTAATTTTATATACATAATATATTAATATAGCTCGGCCAGTGGCCCTGCTTCAGTAGCAACGAAAACATGTAGTTTACAGTTATTTTTTACTGTACCGTAACAATTGTTATTTTGTATTATATTTATTAGTGTTTTACATTAGAAATTAAACATAATCATGTTTTTTTAGTGAGGACATCCCGAAATTGCAGAAAGCGAGATCAGGGCGGCTCTCGGGCAACTTCAGAACAACAAGGCACCCGGTGATGACGGAATTAATACAGAACATCTAAAATCCGGCGGAACTCCGGTACTAAAGGAATTAGCAAGTCTTTTTAATTCCGTCATACACCAGGGCATAACACCACAGGCTTGGAGCAGGAGTGCGGTGGTGCTGTTCTTCAAAAAAGGTGATAAGACCTTACTGAAGAATTACAGACCCATCTCACTCCTGAGCCATATCTACAAGTTGTACTCGAGGGTCGTCACGAATCTTCTCGCTGCAAGACTCGACGAGTTCCAGCCTCCGGCGCAGGCCGGGTTTCGAAAAGGCTTTAGCACCGTGGACCACATCCATACTGTTCGGCAGATTGTACAGAAGACCGAGGGGTACAATCAGCCGCTGTGTATGGCATTCGTGGATTACCAAAAAGCCTTCGACTCCATCGAAACTTGGGCAGTTCTTGATGCATTGCAGCGATGTCGGATCGACTGGCGCTATATCGAGGTGTTGAGATGCTTGTATGACACAGCCACAATGGCTGTCCAGATACAGGACCAGGTGACGAACTCCATCGAGGTGTAAGACAGGGAGATGTAATATCTCCTAAACACTTCGCCAACGCTCTGGAGGACGTCTTCAAGACCCTGGATTGGACTGGACAGGGTATCAACGTGAATAGTGAGTACATCTCACATCTTCGGTTCGCCGACGACATCGTTGTAATGGCAGAGTCGCTGGAACAGTTAAGCGGAATGCTGCGCAGCCTAGACAAATCCTCCCGGCGTGTCGGTTTGGGCATGAACTTGGACAAGACCAAGGTCATGTTCAATGAACATGTCGTGCCCAGACCGATAAATGTCGAAGGGTCGGTTTTCGAAGTTGTAAACAAATACGTCTACCTAGGCCAAACTATACAGTTAGGTAGACGAAACTTCGAGAAGGAAGCCGACAGGAGGATTCAGCTGGGTTGGGCCGCATTTGGCAAACTACGTCGTGTTTTCGACTCGGCTATACCGCAATGCCTGAAGACAGTCGATGGTAGATGGAGCAAGAAGGTCATTGAGTGGAGACCGCGACTTGGTAAGCGTAGTGTAGGACGCCCACCAGCGCGATGGTCAGACGACCTCAGAAAGGCTGCTGGAAAAGACTGGATGCGGAAGGCAGAGAATCGGATGTTGTGGCGCAAACTGGGAGAGGCCTATGTCCAGCAGTGGACTGCAATAGCCTAATGATGAAATGATGATGATGTTTATTTATTCATATTATTATTCTTGGCACATCAGTTTAGCGTGAATAATGATATATAAAAAAGCTTGAGGCCAAACTACACACAAAATGTGAAAAAAAATTTAATCACCAAGTAAATCACTTTTTCTTATATCCATTTATACTTTCTTTAAGGCAAAATTTTGTAAAATCTTTCGTATTGGATTTCTAGATTATTTGCGATTTAAGCTGCGCGTTGATCTCTCAGTCATGCAGAATAAAGCATTTTAAGCACATATTTGATTTTTATATCGTCACATTTTGAATAATTTACAAAGTAATTATCAGGTATTGAAACAGTTATACTTTGAAGTAATTTATTTTTCTAAAATCAGTACAGATGATGTGGTCTGATTTTGATTGGCACTTCTAATAAATTTTAAAATGTGAAAAAATATATAAAAAGTAATGTGACTACAATAGTTGGACATTTATGGTCTCAGGTTTTTTTTTATATTGTTGAATTTTTTTTTCTATCATCATCGTCATCCATGTTTTTATATTTTCCGCAGTTTCCGCTAGGAAAGACATTTTACGGCTAATTTTCTTAACACTTACGCCATACTTTGAACAGTACACATATTATCTTTTTAAATTGTAGCCTGTGTGTTTTTCTGATATATATATATTATTGTAGAGTTTCAACAAAACCTAATCAGTAGTTTTTACGTGAAAAAGTAACAAACTTTAGCGTTTACAATATTTGTAAGATTCTTATATACATGTGCATGGACTATTTTTTACTCGCATCTTCTCTAAGCTTGGTAACCTTTCAAAGATTCCATAACATGGAATAAAATGACCTGTGTGCTAAAGTGAAGCGTGTCTTTGCGAAATCCTCGCTTGTGTGTTAGCATCGCATAACACTCATGTCTTTGTGTGTATAAAAGCTTTAAATGATTCTGGATAACTCTCTCGCCGAACGAAATATCCATATTCTGAGAGGTCGTGATGTTTCACCGTCTGTGCCGGATTTTTAAGCAGCAAAGTGCCTGGCTCTACCATCGTTATCATTACATGTATAAAACAATGTCGCCTTCCGCTGTCTGTCCCCTTATTTATATGCTTAGATCTTTTAAACTACGCAGCGGATTTTGATGCGGTTTTTTATAGATAGAGGGTGTCAACGGGGTGGTTTGTAGGTGTGATCCATCTATAATGTAGTTAATAAAAAGTAATATTTTTTTAGATATATATAGCACTTTTAAGCGCTGTAAAAACTTTGATGCTGAACAAATTTCGTCGGATTAACTAGTTAATAAATATTCAAACATTAGTTGTTTAATAGTCTCGGTGGTCCAGTGGTCGAGCACACGGCTCTGAATACAGAGGTCGCGGTTTCGAATCCTGGCACACCAATGACTATTCGAAATTAATTTCGAAAGTTATGTGTGATAAATATCGATGACTAAAGACTTTGTGCCCGGTATGGCAATAGGTTCGCCACCTATTCCATTTGGGACGTAAACATAACAGCCACTGCCTACACCTTCGGGTAGAAAAAGGCGTGAAGTTATGTATGTTATGTTTATGTAGTTGTTTGGATATTTTCATGCTTAATTTTTTCACATCCATGTTCTAACTTGACATTATTATATTCTTTACAAGCCAATGAGTCATGTAGTTACATCTCGCGAAATGTATTTAGTGCAAATGTCGAAACTATTGCAAATATCAAGTCTAATCAACAAACAACTTTCTTTTTTGCAAGCGGAGCTTGTAATTCGTTTCTAATAATAAAAACAATTATTTAACATAGAAGAGCGCACAGCAAACGCGTGGCGCGGACTTTAATGTCTTATAATGCCGGCATAAAATAGTCGCAAAAGTAGGTTAATGCCGGTTGTCTATGATTTTTGAGAACGCAAAGCCTTGGTTGGTTTTACTAGTAGCGATGGCGGGTTACATAATGATACCGACACCCTTTTTAAATAACTATATTATTTGTGAAATTCGGAGGGTTTTGTTGCCTACCGCAGAAGATAAGATGGGAATCCTGGTGTGTCGGTATTTGCTGTACTTCTATTGAAAACCAATACAAATCCGGTTTATTAACGAGCCAAAACCAATGTTTTCAATCTATAAAATTTTTACGTTCTCGCCTACTTTTATTTTTAAATTTATTATTATATTATATTCGCTATAAAATATTTTAAATGTTAGTTCAATCAATGCTATTGGATCAAGAGATTTTTGAGTTTTGGGTAGCCCGCCAGTCCAACCTGGTTTTGTAGGACAATAAAATTAATAATTACCCTTGTGTCAATAAAATAGTTCGAGCAAGGAGAATATTATGGTAATACATATATATATATGAAATGTGTCACCAAATACTTATGCGCATTACTGCATCGAGCTGACAACGTCGGTGCGGCGCCAGTGACTCTTATCATTCAATTAGAGGGTTGTTTAGGGAGACTCTATTAAGCGACAGACAGCCCTTATCGCCGCGCTGCACTGTTTTGTGGGAAGTGATTTATCTACTAGGAAATCAATCATTTGTGTTTACTCACAAATCACAATAGAAATTCTCTTTTTAATACTGGAAGTTTTTCTTGTAGAGGCAGTATGTCTGTATTAAAGTTACTCGTTATGAAGCCTTTCCCTTTAGTTGTAAAGTAGGTTCAAAGTTATTTTTCAAATATGTTCATAGATCATCTTTGTGATCAACGTTTTATTTTCGAATTAAATTATGTAATATTAAGAACAACTTATCACTTGCAGGCGTCCATGGGCAGCGCTAGTTAATTTAGTTGATCGTTTGCACCTTAGCCCATAAAAAATATAATAATATAAACTTATATATTGTCGATATAATCTTGTTGAAGGTGTTAGGTTGCGTTTCCTCCTCCTACAATGACGTATTGTTATGCGTGATTAATATTTATACTTTGCTTGGCATAATTTGTAATTACAATATTTGTACTACGATTTATCTAACTCGAAAGATGTATGAGAGACAATACGTTCTACCTGCCTACACACATTTTGAACCGTGTAATATTTTCAGAAGTTGAAATTACAATACGAATACGACTTAGGAGGTGGGGAGGGTCGAGGCAAATCTCATCTAATCTTATGTTGGAAAGAGGTGGGGTTTCGACAAATATCACGCAATTTTTCTTCTGATTGACAAAAAGAAAGAAATATATATATACTATTTTGGTCCATATAATCCAGATTGTACAATGTACACGTTTACGTTACACGTTACAAGATTTAATCTGAATCGTAATACGATTAAGATATTCACTCATTCGTTCAATGGAAATAACTAGTCTTAATTAGTTGTAAATAAACGCACAAGGTTTTTTTTTCTTTTTACAATAAATAACAATCCAACGCGTTTGGGTGTCCCGCCAGGGCGGATCAGAAAAAAAAATACCTCACTTAATTTATGGACCCCTATGCTGTTGTTTCATAGCTTCGTTTGGTTGCGAGGTTAATTTTTAAGACGAATAAAATCTCAGTTCCACTATAGCTGAATCTTCATTTGTATTCGTCATATTATGACATGCACCTCTCCGCAGACATGCTGATGAAATTAGTGAATCAAATAACAATAACTTTAAAAAGCAAATAACCTAGTTTGAGACTTGGCCAAGACTAATAAATATCATGATTTAAAGTTATGTCATATTTTACTATCATACCATACTCTTTGTTTATTATAAAGATATTACAAAGAATCTTTATTATAAAGAAATTGTGTCTTTTAATCATACAAATATTAATTTAGTCAGTTACTCTTACTTTCTGAACTGATAGCGTTAAGGGTTGTTTAAGTGGTTCTTCGATGTAACGGTGTCACTTATCGGTCGATAACAGCAGATGACCGAGACTAGCATTGCAACATTTCTTTAACAAAATTTATCTAGTACACATACACATCTTGTTTTTTTTGTTTGTTTTTAATTTTAGTGACTCGTGTTTTATTCCATTCAGTTTTTAAACGAGTGGGAATCTGCGATACGGCTTTGTTTTACAGACATACCCTATATTGGGAGGAAACGAAATTTTAAAAAATCTCTAAAAGAGTGAAGTTTTGAGATTTGTTTTACCTACAAAAAGAATTATAAAAATCAGTCCGTAATCTGATCAACGGGCCTATTGTGATCTCGCAATTCCAGCCAGCTTACGCGGTATTAATAAATTCGTATTAATTCCAGCGCGTCATATTTTATTCTTAATATACATAATAAGTACTTGTAGATTAAGCAATGGTCCTTAAGCATATTATACTAAATTTACAAAAAGGTAAATATTTTATCAACACGACTTAAACATACAGAGATAGAGTAGAATAAAAAAAGCAAGCCACTATCTTGTACCGACTCCACTTAACGAGGGATAAGGGCAGGAAAATTATGATGACTGGGCAGATCTGAGTAAACCAGGTTATTTTTGCCGCTGCGTCAATGTCGGATATATATGCATGTCGGTATAATATCATTGATTTACTTTTATTATTTGTTGTTCTCAGGGTTCCCCACACGGTTCGGTGATGTCTTGCCAATCGTTGGCGGCACGCGCCTTTGCCGAACCCGACAAAGACACAATGACGCACTGCGCAAGTTTTCATAGGTATGTATAAGTAGGTACTATGCGTTTGATTCAAGAAATGTGACACTTTTTTGGTACTTATCAGTTATAATATCGATGACAATTATTGATAGACGCAAAATCTGAAAATACAATCATTGTTCAAGATTGAAAACTATCTAAAATGATGCTATATATAAACCACATATTTGTATTTAATTAGTAATTTATTAAGGTTTTTACTTACTTAGTAATGTGTAGGTAAGTTTGTACATATATGAATATTGTATATGTCTCGGTGGCCCAGTGGGCGAGCGCACGGCCTCTGATCCAGAGGTCCGGAGTTCGTTTCCAGACAGTGTCTGGAAACGAACTCCGGACCTCCGGACCTTTGTTACCTTCGGGTAACAAAAGGCGTGAAGTTATGTTATGTTTGTATATTACTTAGTAATTTGTAAGGTTTTTACTTACTTACTTAGTAATTTGTTCCGGATTTCCCATGTGACACTTATTTGTGAATTCAGATACACAATTCAATAATTCATATTCTGTTCACCTTTCCGTAATAAAATTTGCTTTATATCGCTATTAAAAGAGAGATCTCGTCTAATACTGAAGACTTGATACTTTACATAACATAACTTCACGCCTTTGCTACCCGAAGGTGTAGGCAGCGGCTGTTAAGCCTCGCCTCGCTGTTATGTTTACGTCCCAAATGGAATAATAGGTGGCGAACCTATTGCCGTAGCGAGCACATAGTTTTCAGTCATCGATATATTTATCACACATAACTTCCGAAAACAATTTCATTGACACAGTCATTGGTATGAGCCAGTGTCAGGAGTGGAACCCGCGACTTCCGGATTCTGAAGCGGGGTGCTCGACCACTGGACCACCAAGACATTGAACTTGCTATTTTATTACAAACAATTCTAATTCTTGATAAAATGTCATTTAGTCGTCATGTTCGATGACCCAGGAGGGATTGTCAAAATAAAGTTGACATTGTTTTTTTTTTATAATAATAAAGTTAATTGTTATATTTACAGATCTGTAAGATTCAGCTCAGACTCTCGCAGTTCGACCAGAGCTTCCAATGATCAGGAGAAAACACGAGAGACGCCTGGTGAGTTAAATTCTGTATTGTTGAATGCCTTGTTTAATTGTTTTAATAATTTTTATCGTAGCTTTTTTAATACTTGCCCAAATGGGTCTAGTGAAATAAATCGCTATACTATTACCATAAGTCGATCACAATTTGTTCATTCATAAATAATTTAAGTGAGTCAATGGCAGGGTTCGAATCCAGCATCTTCTACGCAGAAATCACCTGTTAAACTAATAGGCTTTCGTCGTGAAATGATGATTATATTTTATTTTGTCGTGCTTTCCAGGGTCTATATCTCTGACCGCGTTGACTGTCACACCTGTGACATCACATAGCTCGGCCATGAGTCAGTCTGCGCCCACGGCGTCAGCTAACTATGATGATGATGATTCGGTAACTATCATTTTTTTCCAACAGTTACTGTTATGAAGTTTTCTGTCTGACCGTTAACTCTATCATCTATAGACTAATACCCCAATAACAAAATATAGCCGTTAAACGTTAATACCTAGAATAGGTCTATAGAAATTATACTAATAACTATCACTTATAATGTTCATTTAAATAAATTCTTTTATGACTTGTGTATCGTCGAAACCGGATTGGTGATTAATGAAATTAATTTTAAACATGTTGAGTTGTGTAAAAAGATTAGTTGGTCAGCTGGTATCATATTCTTCACTCGAAAGGTACACAATTTTAGTAATTTCTACCACGTTTGTTTGGCTTCATGTTCCTAATGGGATATACACTATATTATTAGGGTTAGTAAATAATTTGTATTTATTCCAGCCTGTACCGTCATCGGCGACATGCCGTTTCCCTAAGCTCGAAGAGTGTGCCCACTTTCACTACGAGAGGGTATCATTGGGAGGTCTCTCTATAGAGACTATCAAGTGTGAAGAGAAGTGTCAAGATACGCTGGATGAAGGTTTGTTCATAATTGCATATTCAGGGAATATCGGCCATAAAAAATGTGTGGTAAAATTTAATAAAGTGTTATTTGAAAAAGCCCAAATTTACAAAAAATCTTTATTTGTAACAAAATTTAACAAAAGACCATTTGCAGGATGGATTTGCCTCAAGGTTCGCTCCCATGTGAGTTCGTCAGACGACAGCGAGTCACGTGCGCTGAGTAGCAGCTGGACTGAAGCGAGTGACGTCAGGGAATGGACACTAACTAGAAATCGGGATAATTTCTTGCAACTGGACGATATGTTGCACAGGTGTGTGCACTTTACTAATCAATGTACTATCTGTTTGTATATTGGTTTTACTTAGGTACATGATAATTTGAAAAGTTCTTTTTTTAAAGGTTTTTTTTTTAAATAAAAATACAGGGCACATTTATAAACTTTCAAGTAGCAAATCGTATTGTCTAATAGTACAATGCAATATATAGTACATGTAATTTGTAATTTCTTTGATTAATTATGTTCATTTGTCATCAACATGACTTTTTCCTGGGATATGAACCGTAATTCAAACTTATACATCTATGCCTAAACGCAAATCTGGTCAAACTTACTCCACACAAGTGGCTAACTTCAATTTCTAATAAGGTTTTTCACTTACTGACAAAACATTTTAATATCCATTAGAATTTTCTAAATTTGCTAATACCGCTTTCAGATGTATCTACGATCGCAAAGTATCAGGTCTACCCAATCTACGGACCTCTCTTTCAAGGATTGGAGTCCCTGTAAGCCCCATGGAGTACTCTTGCCTCATATCTGACTATGTTCATCATTTGTCCATCATAGCAGATGACTCTATCAACTGTGGACCTGTTCTCAATTGGTTACAAATGGACAATAAGGGTAATTTCATTTATATTTACTGATTTTGATAATTTGAAATCTTGGTCTATTGAGCTATATAATATAATTATCTCCAGGTCACAAATTACTGGTCGCAAATGAGGACTCTTCATCCATCAATACTCCTGCTGTAGCAGCGGCCTATTCTGTCAGGAAATATGTCTCACAGGTATTTTTATTATTTTATCAGCCAATTTGAATAGTAACATAAATCTTGAGCTCACTATGTGTCATCCACCTCATTCTACCTCTGGGTAAAATTACAAATCATTTAAAAGTGAAGTACCAGTTGCCGGCGACGGTATTTCCGGACAGTTACGACCTAGGAACCTTCAAGAAAGGACCGGCAACGTGGCGGTGATCGCTTCGCTCCTTCATTTGCTCCCTTCTATCATAAAGGTAGTTTCACTGCTCTGTCCAGACTATTCAGGGTATTTTAGTCTGGGAAAGTTTATAAATAATGTTTCTTTCAAGGAATAACTCTTCAATTGGGTTTGTAGAACACCTATAATATATATACAATGTCACCGTCCAACAAATAGAGCTGATATGAATGAACCTGATCCCTTCTTTTGAAGACATCAACTGTGGATGTTGTGTTTCAGGCACGAGATGAAATCAGCTTTGAGGTTGGAGATATGATATCTATCATAGATATGCCAGGTAAATTTAAAATTAAATGCTTTATAAAATATTATCAATAATTAGTAGTCATGTTTCACACATAAACTAGTTCACCAAATAGTATGATTGCTTTTTTGTAACATTTAAAATATGTGAAAACAAGTAGTGCTTTCATACACTGCTATCTTATTTTTAAACTTTGGTTATAATAATGTAAAAGTTGAAAAGTGACGTATGTTTTATCTTTATAGGACATTATTTGCCGCTCAAATGCTATTGATTTATTATTTTATTTTTTATACTACACAATCACATTCCATATGTTGTTTGTCTTTGAATGTTTGTTTGATAGCCATTGAACAAATTGACATTTACAATTGCGTATTGTTTAACTGTCCAGCTGTTAGGTATATTTCCATATATGAAGCCAAAACTATTAATCATTATTGATCTATACCTAAATAACAAGTATTCTAAGTTTTCCGACCTGCAGGCCCTCAGGAGTCGTTATGGTGGCGCGGGAAGCGTGGCTTCCGTGTGGGATTCTTCCCTCATCACTGCGTGGCCGTTATAGGCGATAAGGTGCCCAGGCACATGACGCAGCCGCCACCCATTGTAGGGTAAGTCTTACCTTTTGTACTCTTTTTAACTCCAAATCTTTTTTTAACATTACATGGCAAAGAAACAAATGGAATCTCTACTCGTCGTACATATACAGTATGTTAGTTTAAACGAGGGACATATTCAAACCCACAATAGTGTATGCTTATATGAACCTAACAAACATATGAACGAATCAAATACACGGATAAATAACAGACAAAACCATAAACAAAAATTCGCAAAAGTCTCAAAATCAAAATCTCATTTATTCAATTCAGGTCATTACTTATAAAGGTCAATATTTTCAATCCGCCAATTCGATTACTCACGTCCTGAGAAGAATTGGCAAGAAACTCAGGGGAGTCCTTTTTTTTGTTTTTACTTAATTATAAGTAAACTAAATTACAAATTATTAGAGTAATTTATAGAGCAAAATGAGGTTCCTCGCGTCAAACTTAGGACACAGTACGTTAATATTCTTTGGACGCTTGAACAGACCAGTCCCCACAAACAGCACCCGTTCACGAGCATGACCCATATCTCAGCCATCGCCTCCCTCGCCATATTTTAGGGAAGGTGGCGACCCGATCAACGACGCCGCCATAAGCAAGGACTTTTCAGTGAGCATGACTTATTCAAGATCCCAGACAAAACAAAAAAAAGAAATTAGTAAGCTTGCCGGTGAGAAACGTCATATTGCACACAATCTTACTAATTAACAATAATGTTTAGTTAGCAGATTAACAATATTTTGCTACAGCAAATACAAACAATATAACACAAAAGAAGCAATTCAATTCCAAACGGTTTTATCATTGATATAATCTGCGATACAGTAATAAGCCCTTGAATATAGTCTACTTTTAACATATTTCTTAAATTTACCTAACGATAATTCAACCGCGTCGTTTGGAAGCTTATTATAAAAGCGTATACATTGACCTGGAAACGCGTTAGAAATTTTATGGAGCCTAGTAGTGGACACAGCAAGTTTGTTTTT
Source organism: Euproctis similis (assembly GCA_905147225.2). NCBI lineage: Eukaryota > Metazoa > Arthropoda > Insecta > Lepidoptera > Erebidae > Euproctis > Euproctis similis. The sequence continues at coordinate 10,832,935 of LR990106.1, forward strand.
ATTTCTTAAGTTTAATTGATGAATATCACTGTTTTTCTTAAATTTAGTTATATTTTTATGAACATATATTAAATTATCATAAATATATTGTGAATGTAACGTCATTATTCGTATCTCTTTAAATTTACTTCTCAGTGTATCCCTGGGACTCATCATATAGATAGCACGAATAGCTCGTTTCTGGAGCACAAAGACCGAGTCTACATCCGCAGCACTACCCCAAAGCAATAGACCATATGACATAATGCTGTGAAAATAACTAAAATAAACTAAACGTGCAGTATCAACGTCGGTCAGTTGACGTATTTTCTTTACAGCGTAAGCGGCTGAGCTAAGTCTACCAGATAACGTCTCTATATGTGGGCCCCACTGTAGTTTAGAGTCTAATGTTATACAAAGAAAGACAACCTTATTGACCAATTCCAGTCTTCTGTTGTCCATCACGACACTGGTTTTTACTTGTTTAACATTTTTTGTAAAAAATCTAACATATTTGGTTTTGCTACCATTTAAAAGCAAATTATTAGCACTAAACCAGTTTACTATCTTTGAAAGAGCATTGTTTACATCGTCAATTACTGATTGTTGTCTCTTTACCTTAAAAACTAAAGAAGTATCATCTGCAAACAAAACTATTTCATGATTGTCCTTTACAAGATAAGGTAGATCATTAATGTACAAAAGAAACAGGAAAGGTCCCAAGATAGAGCCCTGCGGCACCCCCATTGCTACAGCTGATCCATGTGATCTCTTTCCGTTAACATCTACTGTTTGGATCCTATCACGTAGGTAAGAAGTAAGAAGATCCAAAGCAATGCCCCTTATGCCATAGTGATGTAGTTTTCTGACCAGAGTCTTATGCTGGACACAATCAAAAGCTTTAGATAAGTCACAAAATACCCCATAGGCATCCTGCGACTCCTCCCAAGCCTCAAATATACTTTCGAGTAATTTTACCCCAGCATCACATGTTGACCGTCCTCGAGTGAAACCGAATTGTTTATTATGCAGCAGACTATTTTCATTAAAGTATTTAAGTAACTGAGCGAGGATTAGTTTTTCGAAAATTTTACTTAATGTAGGTAGTACAGATATTGGTCTAAAGTTAGTGGGATCTAATGTACTACCTGATTTATGCAACGGAATAATCTTGCTTAGTTTCATCAGGTCAGGAAACACACCACAATCAATACATCTATTAAAAATCACAATTAAAGCGGGAGCGATAGTGCTAAATAAAGATTTTATAATATATACAGAAATGCCCCACAAATCAGCCGTCCTCTAAATAATAATTGATTTAAGCGCGACATTTAGATCAAACCTATCGACATGACGAAAATTAAAACCGTTATAAAATTCAGGCACTTTTCTTTAAGTAACGAGTCTGCAATGGAGGTGGAAGAGCCTAGAGCACTAGTAAGATTGACGGGGAAAACAGAAAAAAAATTTTCAAAGGCATTGGCCACCTCATAATCTGAGTTGGTATCATGGCCATTGACACATAACTTAAATTCTGAATCCCTAGCTGGACTCTTACCAGTCTCTTCACTGATGACTCTCCAAGTGGCTTTGATTGTGTTACTACTATTTCTTATTTTACATTTAATGAAAATAGATTTCGCCACTTTACAAACGCGTTTGAAAATCTTTGAATATAATTTTACATAATTTCCAAACTCTTCACTGCGGTTGAATTGTCTTTCATAGTACAACACGTACAAAGTTTGCCTACTTTTATGAATCCCTGTGGTTGCCCAGTCGCCAAAGACAGGGCTATTAGCAACAGTGATCTCCTTGGGAGTAAATATTTGGTTAAATTCGCGAAGAAAACAATTAAAAAATAAACTATACATTGAATTCGGTTCTAATTCATTATCTAAAAAAGGTAAGTTATTGGCTAAGTTAGCTTTCATACATTCCAAGCGACCAGCTGTTACTGGCACAAAAGTAAATTTTTTTTTCCCTTCATTTTTATTTTTTAATTTTATCGTAATCATTTGCCCAGAATGATCAGAATCTAATTTATTAATTATACTTTTTGTGTAGGACTAATATCTGTATATAATAATATATTATCCAAACAGGTAGCTGTAGTAGCAGTTGTTCTAGTATGCTCCATAAATAAATTAACCAAATTATGGGATTTAAAAAGACTTAGAATTTTACAAGTTGCAGATGTATTAGCAAGAATATTCACATTAATACTAAAATACTTTTATCTGAATTACCAACTTTGCATAGGGCTTCATCCATGATTTCTATGAAAGAGTTAAGATCCGCGGCAGGTGGTTTGTATACACATAAAATAATGAACTGCTCCAATTGTACACAGGACAAGTTCTATGGAACATTCTACAGAGAGGGACACAATATCTTTCCGTTCTTTAAATTTAAGGTTTTTATTGAGCAAGATTAGCGACCCCCCATGTACTGTGTTGACCCTGCAGAATGAACTCCCTACCTGGTGGTTGCTGAAATTAAACATAAGCTGATGCTTCTTCAACCAATGTTCAGTGATACACATAATACTAATATTATCAGCGTTCATGAATAATTTAATATTATCGCAGATATTGATGTGCGCGGGGCGCGGGTCAACCGGGTGAAGTTAGGTAGAATCCATTTTTCCTTCATACTTTAAACCTGGCTTAGGACAGGCAAAAATGTCTAGGTAGATACTAAAAGAAACATAAAAAAATCTACAATGCAAATGTAAATTGTGTTCCGCAATAATGTTATTAGGCTTACTTAGTATTTTTGGCGTATTTAAAAAATGGAATCACACCCATTTACAATGATTAACTTGATTGACTATTTACAATAATTAATTTGATTATTTACACAATAATTTTAAACTAATCTTAAAAACTGTTCAAAATGCGCACCTCCTCGTGATATGCAGAGTTCAGCACGTTTTCGCATATTGTCTTTAACGCGATTAAGAACAAACGGATCACTTCTTACACTATTAAAAGCGTTCGTGATACGTACCTTTAACTCTTCCCGGTTTGAGTACTCCGTAGCGTACACAATTCTTTTCACTTCACCCCATAAATAAAAGTCTAATGGAGTGAGATCCGGGGAGCGAGCAGGCCATGGCACTGGCCCACCACGACCTATCCATCTGTCACCAAAATTATTGTCTAAAAACTCACGTACGCGCACCTGATAGTGCGCGGGCGCTCCGTCGTGTTGATAAAAAAGGTTTCGGTAAACACTAAGAGGCACATCGTCCAACATTTCATCCACCACACTATTTAAAATGCTATTTAAGGTATGAATCAAGTCTTCCGTCAATAAACTACGGGCCTATTAAGCAATTATTTAAAATACTCGCCCACACATTCACACTAAATCGGTGTTGATAAGCTTCCTGTCGCGTAACATAGGGATTTTGATCACTCCACCAATGTTCGTTGTGCACATTAAATATCCCCATTCGTATAAATGTGGCTTCATCGGTAAATAAAATGTTTTTGTCTAAATTAGACAATCGCTCAAACAAAAACAAAGACAAAGCGCCTCGTACACTATCGCTCGACAACGCGTAGGCACGAACCATATCCCAATATTCTTCATTGGAATATTAATAAGACGGCATTTTTGACACGTTACGTACGGAACACACTAATCGCGAAGCGGGGTTGTTTTGAGATACGCGGAAGCGCAATTTACATACGGAAATAGCGGCGTACTCGCATAGACTGCGGTCAGCGCGGGCGCGTGTCCTGTCGGTGCATCGGGACAACACAAAGAAAAGGGGCGGGGCTTACGCGCGCTCTATCCTTTTCGGCAAGATCGGCGCGTGCCTTACTTTAAGTAGGTACTGTTTCTAAGTTCGCTTGTTGCGCGCTCTGTGTCCATGATGATTTATTTTATTGGACAATTACCTCAAAAATTTAGGTTGTACGTTTTTCACATATTTAGGACGAGAATCGAATACTGAACACCCTCCTTCAATATGTCCCTCATTTAACCTAACACACTGTATATATTACTATAAATATTGTTTTATATTGAATAATTACGACTACGATCGTTACCGAATCCAAAATATGATTTTTAGAATTTTTGTCTGTTTCTCTGTATGTTTGTGACGGATAAACTCTAAAAGTACTGCAACTCCTAAATAAACACAAACATGTTTTTCACCTGTCATTCTTTGCATATTTGCATCTGTATATATTACTCACTAATTATTTTAACATATGTACTAGTAGATTCGTTATTCGTATTGAGTGTTGTGGGATTTTATTAAAAATTGTATTTTCTTACAGTTCTGTGGCAGTGGCCCCAATCAAGCCAGTACTGCGCAAACATGGAAAGCTAATATCTCTATTTCGGTCATTTATTCTCTCCCGACCTTCACGTCGCAGTCTCAAGCAGCAAGGCATACTGCGGGAGAGAGTGTTTGGCTGCGATCTCGGAGAACATCTTCTGAATTGTGGTCATGAAGGTACTGATTGTTAGTATGAACAAGTTTTTATTTGGGAACCGGTGATGGTATGGTGCTGGTGAATTTAAGTTTTCAGTGTCAACATTTTAGTTTTATTTTCAATAGCGTAGATGCAGAGATTATCTAGTGATGCTGTCCTTGACGGTTTGATCTTTATAATAAAATATAGGGCTGTTTGGTGTTGTAGAGTATTATTAATAAAATAAATACAATGTGAATTGCACTTGTGATTCCACGATTCATTTATGAATTATCAATTGCTGCCTGCTGCCTTAAGCGTGGTTTTTAATTTAGTGATAATTAATTAACATTCTAACGTATTTTCAATCTTTGAACTCAATTCTTACTCGTTTGAGCACCAGGACAGTCTTTAAACGTGCGTAATTTGCGATACTCTTTGAAATTCCGTCGCGCAATGGTGTCCAAATCATTGTTGGTATAGAAGTCGCGCACACAAAAAGCTCTTTCCGTTCTGGTGAAAAGCACCAAGGTGTTTTAGTTTCGAAAGACGGGAGAGACCGTTGGTGCTTCTACTGCAACCCGCTGGCAATTTGTGAGCACCGTTTGAATTTTATTCGAAATTTAAATTTGAAAGGACTCATGTTACACCCTTTAGTTTGAGAGATTGTTGATGTACATCGTGTGTGCAGTGCCGGCCGTGCTGGTGGCGTGCGCGGGCACCATCGAGGCGCGCGGCGCGGTGGACGGCGTGTACCGGCTGTCGGGCGGCGCGGGGCTCACGCAGCGCCTGCGCGCCGCCTTCGACGCGGGCGCGCCCCCCGACCTGGGGGCGCCCCCCCTGGCCGCCGCCCTGGCGCGCGACCCGCACGCTGTGCCCTCGCTGCTCAAGTGCTACTTCCGCGAGCTGCCCAACCCGCTGTGCACCTACCAGCTGTACGAGAGCTTCGTGAGCGCCGTGCAGGCCGAGGGCGAGGCGGCCCGCCTGCGCGCCGTGCGGGACGCCGTCGTCAAGCTGCCGCCGCCCCACTACAGGTGCGTAGTATATATCACTCACGACTTTCTAAACGATTAACTTGTCTTTGTTACCGATTAGTATGTGCCCCGATCCGCAAAACTTTAAAGCACCCAATCGATCACACAAACTTTCCAAGAAATATTAAATTAACTAGACTTTCGTCCTCCATGGAGTTGACAAAAAACTAGTAATATAGTTGTTTTCCAGGACCCTAGCATATCTGATGCGTCACCTTCGTCGTGTATCACTGTTAGGAGATCAAACTGGCATGACGGCTCGAAACATGGCCATTGTTTGGGCACCTAATCTACTTCGTGCACCCAGACCTCAGCATGCTTTGCAAGGTGTCGCTGTACAGGTAAACAACTGCATGCCTCCTATTAAATACTCTTCAAGATGCCTGAAATACTGTCTATGACTTATGGACACTTAACTTACCATAATTATTATTTATTTGTCTATAGGCGGTAGTGACAGAATTCCTAATTTGCTATGCAGAGGAATTGTTCGCACAGGAACAGGGCGCCGATTCTGGACCAGAGTCTTTGGAACAGGTTCGAAATTAACTGTCACTTATATTATAATATCATAATACCATAATATTTATCTATTAGTGTTATTGACCATATCAAAATATTTTTTACAGCGTTTACTGTATTATATTGTTTATTTTTTTATATTTAGGCCTACTACAGTATTCAAGAAGTTAGTGATTCACAAGTAGAACTGCGTGGTAATGAGTCTTGTAGACGCCCAAAAAGCTTACCCATCAATCCGCCTACAAAATTGCTGAGGTAAGTGTGTGCATATTATTATTTGCTTTCTAAAATAAATTCTTGGTACTCAAATTTAAGACTTCATATACCATAACTGTTCACCAAAGAGCCCTTTAATAATGATTGAATCTGCCAAATGTGTATGTAATATATATATAAATAGTGAATGAGCATGACGTTATCAGTTTGGAGGAGGCACGCCGCCGCGGCGCCAGCGGGTCGGGGGCCGTGCCCCCTCCCCCCGCGCGCCTGCCGCCCCCCTCGGGCGCAATCGCGGCCGCCGCCGAGCAGCAGCTGAGACCTTCCTCACACCTCAGACCAAAGTACATCGAGGTGAGGCAGATATCATATTATTTTGTTTTTGTCACGGTGGCCTAGTGGTCGGGCTTCTGATCCAGAGGTCGGGGTTCGATTCCGGACACTGGCTCACACCAATGACTTTTTAAAATTGTTTTCGTAAGTTATGTGTGATAAATATCGATGACTGAAAACTTTGTGCCTGGTATGCCAATAGGTTCGCCACCTATTCCGTTTGGGACGTAAACATAACGGCGAGACGAGGCTTAACAGCCGCTGCCTACACCTTCGGGTAACAAAAGGCGTGAAGTTATGTTATGATGTTTTTGTGCAGTAGTAATATTACTAAAACTTATTTGTCTGTCTGTAATTTTAAAATGACGTTAATCTATTGATTTGTCTTGGAATATTTTATATGCAATAACACCGCTCTTATTAGATATTTAATATAGTGGGTAATATTTCACCAAACATTTCTATACAAAAAAAAATACTGTAATAATTACAGTATTTTTTTTTGTATAGAAATGTTTGGTGCAAGAAATCGTATCAAATTATAAATAAATCATCAATTTACAGGTTGGATCGGGGCCCAACAACCTTCCTCAGTATCATACAGTTCTCGATCTGCCCGTACCAGGTCAGTAAATTTAATTTAACAGTAATTAACAAAATGTTATGTTATTATTAACCAAAAAGTATTTTTACATTTATTACTTTGTTTGTTGAATAAAATGTCTATAAAAACGCTTTAATTATCATATTAAATGTAATTATTATTAATAAATGTATTTTATCTATTTAATATTTTTATTTCACACCTAGTTAGATCATAATGTGATAACCTGTTCATTTTGGATGAGGTTCTACTGATTTTATATGGAGGCATATTAACTTTCTTTTCAACCAAATTGGTTTATAATTTGCACATTTTCTTCAGTCTTTCTTAATAATAGAAAAAAGTAGTCTAAAATTTAGATAATGCATGTCTTAAGGCTAGCCTGTGTATTACTATTATAAAAGTATAGGTGACTTTAGTAAAAAATAATGAAAACTTTCTGTATATTCTGTATCTGTAACACAAATCAAATTTGTGCTCATAGTTTCTTGTAGCTCATAGCTCATAGTTGGGGTTCTTGAATAAATTCAAAAATTTCTTTCAAACAAGTTGGTAAAAGATTGTTTTTCTTTAATATTTTTGTAAAATTATTTTGTAATTTAGTTTATTGTTGTATGTAATGAAAAATTGGGCATGATTATATTTTATAGGCTTTATAATGTTTTTTTTTATTACTAATTTAGTTTTTAGCTGAACCAACTAAAATTTCAGTATTTAATATCAATATAATTTCCATAACTGAGGGGCATAATGAACACATTTAACTTATAAACTTCCGATCTTTCAATGTACAAATTACTAATGAGAATTGTTGCATTGGTGGTCGCTTGGATTACATGTATAAATGATTATGGCACAAATACTTGTTGCCTAGTTTTCTTTTTAGATATTTTGTATTAGGCTGTATTGTGAAATTTTAAACAGTGCAAGGAATTTAAATTATTATTACATTTGAGAACTTCATCAGGAACACCGAACAGTGTTGTTTAATTATTTCTTCTTTAATCTCAAATTAGTATAAATTTGAGTTCAAAATTTATTATTAAATAGAATTGACGGTTAAAATATATGGTTATTATTAATCATTATCGATTCTAATTCCTATTGGTAAATGCGGCTTACTTTTTACGACATTGAAATTATCAAAAGGTATGTCTACTAATATTTGTGTTAAAAATACTAATCGCTATTAATTGTTTCAATCGATATATTGTACATAAATCATACTTTTTTCTGGATTACACAAATATATGCTGCATATTATTATGTCGTGGTCATCCTGTGGCATGATACACCATCATATCTGATCACCATCTTGTTTTATCTGTAGTTACATATACAACACTAGCTGTTGTCGCCGACTTTACCTCTGTACGATAATATTTACACTATTCTCTCAAATTCATAATTTTATATGGAGACATATTGGTTTTTGTGTTCTCAATTGGTTCATGAGTTGCACATTTTCTTCAGTCTCTCTTAATAGGCGAAACTGGTAGATAATGCATGTCTTAAGGCTAGCCTGTGTATTTTAGAGGATGAAAGAATTAGTCTCTGCCTACACCCATAGGAAAAAGGCATGAATTCGTTCACAATTCCTGCTAAGTTTATTATTTTAGGGTGTGTAGTATTTTCTTCCAATACAATAACTGTTATCGTTATATCTTTAACCAAATTTTTATATTTTGATGAATAACACGATTACCTAAAGTGCTATGTAGTTTTTTCAGCAAAAAAAATAATATATCTATAATCTGTATATACCTATACATATATATTCACGCTACAGAACTTTTTAATAATACAGATATACTCTGAAAGCAATTTACCTCTAACTTATTTATTGTATTAGTTTCTTGTTAGTTATAAACTTGTCATAAACTTTTCAGTTCATAAGACACAATCATTACTAGAGTACATTTTTAGTGACAGCTATTGGCTATTGATATATTGTAACTGTATATTTTATGTTGATTAAATGTTTCGTACATGACAGGCAAGCGTGGGTTGAAGCGCTCGCCGTCTGGCTGGCGGGGGCTGTTCACTCGCAGCAAGCAACAACGAGCCAGGACTGTACGCCCCACCATTTCGCACACACCATTGCCGCCGACACCCCCCCAAGTAAGTTATTTTTACATGGGATTGGAAGGCAAACGAGCAAGTGGGTCATCTGATGGTAAGCAACTTCGCACCGCCCATGAACACCGTGGTGAGTGTCCGTCCTTTAAGTGAGTAGGAGGGAAAGAGAATGGGGCCTCTGGATACCTCTCTCACAGAACGAAACGCGGCAAGAGTGTCAAGTATGTCACCGGTCGAGCAGGCCCATTCATTCAGCCAGTCCAGTAAGACTCCACCTCCACCGAGACTACTACTAGTCAAAGTAGCCTTCACTATTGTAATATGTACTTTCATGTAATCAATTGCAATCATGCAATTTCAGATACACCGAGTGAAGTGCATTTAAAATTGTAGATATTACAATGAAAATATATAAAACACAAAATTACCTAACGAATAAAGTATTTTTTTCCAGGACACCCCAATGCTTGGTGCTGGTCTCCGTCCGGTAAAGTCTTGCGAGTCGCTAGCATCTGACACAGACACTCTTGCTCCACTCAACGAGAGATCTGCTGCGCCCCTTAAACATCACACGAGGTACTTATTTATTATGTACTAAGTTTATTAACTTAGGCTATTCTGCCACGCTTTCTCCCATAAAGGAATACATTAGCCTATATTACTCCTTTCAAATTTAAAAAATAAAAATAAAAGAGAAAAAGTTATCAAATAACTACTAATGACGTAACCATCATCTAGACCCCCCCCCCACCCTTCCCATCGCCATGTCATCCAAAATAAGCAAAGCAAAGATCCCCCCTGTAATGCTTACGTAATAGTTGAACGGACCCTAATGCATTTTAATTTTAGGTACATAGTATTTAATATCACGAGGCTGCATTATATACGTATATTCGATGTGTTCAGATCATCATCGTGCGATTCGTACTTCGAGCCGTGGCAGGCCGAGTTGGCCGACATGAGATTGCGTCTCTCGCCGCAAGAGCGCGACCATCACATGTTCAGCGAAGAGGACGACACCAACTTGCAACATAACAACGCACAGGTAAGCTACAAATAAAGCAAATTGGTTTAATAAAACCTAATTAATGGGTTTAATTTATTTACCGATCAAGATTATGATAGGCGCTGGTTATAAATATATTGGTACAGGAGCTGAATCTTTGTGAATAGCTTCATGAGATGCCCAACAATGTCATAAGCGAAATTTTCTTTTATGGTAGCTAACAGAGGCAGGCATGATAAAATATGTTTATTTGATGATTCTCAAAAACTCCATACTAACCGGAGGGTTCCTTTTATAATGTCAATATAATTATCTTAAATCATCTGAATAGTTTCGGTGGTCCAGTGGTCGAGCATCCTGCTTCTGAACCAAGAAGTTGCGAGTTCGAATTCTGGCTTACACAAATGACTTTTCGAAAGTTATGTGTGACAAAATATCGATGACTGAAAACTTTGTGCCCGGAATGGCAATAGATTCGCCAGTTATTCCATTTAGGACCTAAACATAAAAGCGAGTCGAGGCTTTATAGTCACTGCTTACACTTTCGGATAGAAAACGGCGTGAAGTTATGTTAATGTTATCTGAATAAATTATTGTTTTGCGAAATGAATGGTATGATCAAAGAGATCTGTAATCAATTGCAAAAAAAGTCCCATGGGTCCTGTACAGTGTATAGTAAGTAAATAATAGTGTCCGACCGAAGCTTCGGCTTCGACCACCTTCGGCCAAAAATTCATCTTCGGCTGGATTCTGGGTCGAAGCCGAAGGTCCAAGAACAGTCCGAATTAAGCGAACTGTTACGAAAGAGCGAGTGACTGACAGACCGGACTGCACTTAGTTCAGTGCGGACACCTCTATCACCGAGAAAAAGCGGCATGAACCACTTTACGCCGATATTCTTTTTTAGCTGTGGATAATGTTGAAGAAAATTATTAAATTACTAATAGTTTATAACCCACGGTTTCGGCCGAAGGTTGTGGAGATGGCCGATTAATCGGCTTCGGCTTCGGCCAAAAGTAGACCATCGGTCGGACACTATCGGTAAGTGACACTGACATGTGCAGGACTCGTCGTGCTCGTCGCCGGGCGCGTGGGGCGCGTGCAGCGCCGAGCCCAGCCCGCGCCGCGCGCTGCGCGTGGACGTGCACGCCGCCAACGAGCTCGCCGAGCGGTACGTACGCCTACTATTTACTATATTATATTTTAAGTAAGCGACACGTTGTTTGCCCGCGATAAACTCACAAACCACTTAACCGATTTCAATAAAATTTGCATCCAACTAGGACCCATTCACGTATTACTTGAGCTAACTCATTACAATTATTTACCGCTCCATCCCTCTTGTCAATCTCATCATTAAAAAAAATAATTCTCAAAAGACCATCTACACGATCGGTCTAAGGTTTTTTCGTAAAATTGAATAGCTACTGATGACGTAATCATCATCATTTGTAATGTAAATATAAGCTGATATAAGCTTCAAATATTTGACCACATAATTTACTATTTTATTGAAGTTTAAAATATAATACAACAGTTGTTACTCTATTTATTAATTGCTGTGGTGTGATTGCAGTCGTCGTGCTGCCCTGGAGGAGCAGCTGTCCCAGATCGGGTACATAGACGGGGAGTCCCCCAGAGCTCGTCCTCCGCCAGAGAAGCGTCACTCGGCGCGCCCCCCCTCGCCGCACCACACCGACATTGCCAAAAGGTATGGTTTAGACGGGAAACAGGAAGAAGACACTGGCACTTCTTTTTAACATACGTGGTATTTCGTGGGCACGACTGGTGAAATACCACGGCGCCTCCGAATATCGACATAAAGTGGCTCATGCCGCGTTTCAGTCAGAGGGGTATCCGCAGTTTCACCTCCTTCCCCTTCCTCTCCCATCCAACCCCCTTAAAGGCCGGTAATGCAATTGTAACCCTCTGTGTTGCAGGTGTCAATGAGCGGCGGTAGTTGCTTACCTTCAGGTGACACTTGCTAGTTTACCCTCCTATTTCATTAAAAAACTGTGACGAGCCCTTAGTGTGTCTAAATTAACAGCCTGTTTCTACCCTGAGGATTCTTTTAATACGTGGGAAATAATTTTACTTTAAGTAAATTTCGATGTATACCATATATATTACTAGCAGTTTTTTTTTAACAAAATTATTACATTATTCAAAAATACTTTAAAATTACATGTGTTTGTATTGTATATTTTTGTTTGTTACCTATACTCCTAGTCAAATTGTCTTAAATCTAAACAGTCGTACAAACCTCATTGCAAACAAATTGCAATATCCCTTATTAGCCGAAGTTACAAAATATAGTAATCCATACATAAATCATTAAATAGAATATATCTGTATTTATCACTTATCGAAAGTTAAAAAAGTTGAAAATTATAAATTATTGTTGTTGTGCCCAGATTATGCAAAGACCGCGACAGTCCTAAGGCATCAATGGCAGACTTTACATCTACACCATTGGGAGGTGTTAAACTTAGGTAAATATTATAAATATAGCACGTAAAAATTATGTGCTCAACAATCTTAGTACATTTAAGTATTCAAAATTCTCTGTGTACAAGTCTAAAGTATTAATCTTAGTTTGTGATTCAATGTAACATTGGTACCCAAAATTATGACTATTTAAATCTGCGAGTGCGTATCCAATTCCATGACATGATCATGTTTTATGATCAATACAATATCAAAAAATATACAAAGATTGTTGGCGCCTTTAATTTCATATATCTACGTTTATAAGCGTTCCTTTTTATTTGTGTGAGCCCTCTGTATTTTATTATCTCTGAAAATTTTCATGTTTTGGTTGTGTGGGTTTGTGAATTAAGTTCCATCAAGACATATAAACCAATATTCGTGAATGATGATTATTAATTCGTGAATGATGATTATTAGTTCTAATTGAAATATAAAGCACATAGACGAATATTTTTATGTCTGCTGTTTATTGAAACATTTTTGGCTAATGAAATGAAAAATAAAACGGTTATATTTTATTAAATTAACATTTAAAAAATTGCAAAATTTCTAAAACATACTTAGAATCATGATCACCAATCCACAAAACTGTGATACATTTATGTTAACCCATCTAAATACTCTAATCTTCAATGCTTCTCCACTTACACTTACTAATATTACAGAGAAAGAAATTCGCCACGTAAGGCCAAATCCACCAGATATACTGGCATGCACATTGACCCAGACAAACAGTCCAACAGATTGAGTTGGCACGGTAAAGATGGTCACTCCACACTGATCAAAATTGATTGGCCCAACGAGAATTCCGTCAGCACTCTAACGACTTCAACAATGAATTCTAGTCCATTGACTCCAGTCACCCCTGTTTACGACCCTCTCGAAAGCGATTCAGAAGTTAGCGAGGCAAATAAACACACTATACAAATAAAATCACAAGTTTGTAATACATGTGAAGAAGAAAAATGTTTAAAATGCGAATTGAAAGGAACAGATTATGAAAATTTGAAAGGATATTCAGACAATTTGCGCGATAGCTCAGAGCATAGTCCTGTACACTCCACTGATATAAGCTATCAAAATTTAAATAGATTATCTGCGGTGTCGAACTCTTCAAACTCGGATCACACAGATAAAAAGAAAGAAGAAAACGAAGCCATGAAAATCATGACATCTTCGCACGAAAGCTCATCTAGCTATTCCAATATTAGTCCATCAAAAGGTGATGAATTATACGAATGCTACAATTTTACCAGGCCAAATTATATAAACTTACAATCATCGAGTACTAGTAAAAGTTCCCCGGGATCACCACTTAAGAGCCCACTGAAATCAACCATAAGTATAACATTCAGATCACCTACGAAAAATAAGAATTTTGATGAGACACCTACTAATGAAAGGGACTCTGTTTACGAAGATGTAGATTTGGAGAAGAATTTATCAATAGTAGAAGACGCAACTGTTCCTCAAAGTGATGCTTGTTTACCAACTCAAGAGGCCTGCCAACCGGATGATGAACAAGACTTAATAATTTTAGAAACCCCTACTGAAACTAATTTAGATGAAGGAATTGATGTTTATCACCAAGTCAAGTTCTTCAGAAAGAGTATAGATGAGGTGAACGCTATGCTTTTACCTGAAGATAGACATTACGAAAATATTGCTTTCGAAAAGGAGAATGATTATGAAAATATTAAAGTAGACACTCTTAAGATTTGCGATAAAGATGTTGAAATTAGTGACATTGATAACACTAAAGACTGTATTGAAAATGGAAATATTAAAAGTCTGAATGTCAGAGAACTAGCTATCAGATTTGAAAGCCCTACAGAACAGAAAACTCAATTTACTTTCGACAAATTCAAAGCTGAAATAAAGTATCCGAGTTTAGAACGCAAACATGAAGTAAACATTGTGGAAGTAAAAAAGAAAGATTCCAAACCTCCTGTGTCCCCTAAGTCTTATAAACTATCTAAGAATTCAGCAAGATCTTTAGACGAGAATGCTTTCATTAAAGAATTTGGTAACGAGCATAATAGCAGAAGAAAAAGTTTAGAAGTAAAAGATCGTAGTAAAAATCTCCCGGATTTGAATCTTAATACTGATGAAGAACATGAAAATAAAGTTATTATTACACCAACTACAGAGAATAAAATATCTTTGATTCAAAGATTCGATCGTCCTGACATAAAAAGTTTAATTACTTTGGAAACCGATAAGAAACTAAGCAGAGAAAGGATAGAGAAATACAAGGAGGAGCGAAGAATCTTCCTACGAGAAAAATACAGTTCTCAATCTTTCCGAAGCAGTCCTGAGCAGTTAACCAGAATAAAAATAAGAAAAGACAAAGAAGACAAAGTGGAAGCATGTGAGAGATTAAAACAAGATGTACCTAAATTTGAGAGAAGAAATACAGTAGATCTTGGACAGAGAATGAGATTTAGTCTCGCTAAAAGCAGTAATAATCTTGAGTCTATACATTCTCCTAGTTCTCCGGAGAAAGAATTCGTAGAAGATAGGAAATTTGACAGGTGAGTTTAATAACAATATCATGGTAGATTGTTATCGAATTAAAATTTGATTACCTTATGTTGGAAGTTTTTCTTCTTTTATTCTGTTCATTGAATGATTAGACAAACTTGTGATTTATATGGTGGAAAATTACCTGTACAAAAGTTTAGCAATACAATACACTAATTAGATATTTTATCTTATTAATAGCATAATATTATATCATAGTTGACGTAATATGTTTTAAATCCATAGTAGAGATTAGTATTCTGCACCATATAAATTTACATGTTTGGTTATCTGTGTGAATTGGCTTAACTCAGTAACAAGACAGCATTAAAAACATCAACGGGGTAGGTTTGTATATAAAAATAGATTTTCTAATTATAGGGTATTTAATAAAGATAGTATTCCTTTTAAGCTACATAAGCTATATATATATTTGTTGAAAGTTTCCAATAGAGTTGTAAGCGCGTTTACTGTGACAGTCAGGATTTGTTGCGGCGCCATGACTTTTAAAACTTTATAGTGTTTTGTAGCTTATAGGTTTTGATCCCGAGGCGTTTGCTGTACGACCATGTAGTGCTGGCTGGATTTTAAAAATAACTACATGAAAACAAAAGCCTTTTTTAATTAAAAATTTCGAATATACTCATCTGATTGTACGTTATACGTTCCGTTAAATACATATAGTCATAGACTATTTTTGTTTACAGAAAAGAAAAAGTATCGCCCTCTTACAATATACGAGATATGACAGCGATATTCGAACAGAAATCAAATCCTAACACCGGATGATGCGTAAACACCACAAACAAACATTTATTTATAAGTTCATAATGAAATTGTGACGGAGTTGTTGTGATGAATGATCAGTGAAGGTGTTTGGTAGTTTTTAAATCAATTAATGTAATATTCGAAAGAAATTTCACATCTGGATTCGTCGCCATCGCTTATGCACCAAAAAGTTTCTGCGAAGAGCAAAACTGCTAGCGCTGAATTACTTTGTTGCGGGCCTTATATTTTATATAAGGCCCGCAACAAAGTAATTCAGCGCGAGATCTGCCAGTTTTAGGTTATTAAGACTTCATAATAGCATTGAGCGTTCAGTAAATGATAACAGTAGAATTTATTTCTTTTATTAATGTCAAAAGAACATGCTTACAATATTCTTACATAATCGTCGAACTGTAATTACAGTTTCTTCAAAATATGCTTAAAATTGATTATGTACAGGTTTTTGAAGCTATTAAAAACTTTGCACTGTTTTAATTTATATTATATTGCGGGACCGTCCTCGGAGAAATAATGAGATTAAGGCAATATCAACAACTTCGTCACAACTACTCACAACATAAGCTCTTTTGCAGCGATTAAAATTGTTATAAACTTTGTATATTATATTAAATATTATTATCGATTTATTATTATTATTAGTAATTAAACTCATTTTATTGTGAAAATAATTAAGTTTCTTGTATAATAATTATGACATGTAGAGTCGGCAAATTATACCTATGTTAAGATATTTTTTTATTTCCACATGTTTTAGTTTAGAAAGTCAAGACAAACAATTACTCATTATAGTCAGATATTAATAATTTGTAAGCTGAACTTTATTATTTATATAATAAAAATTATTAAATCAGTACCAGTCAATGGTAATCTGAAAATAAATAAATATTGTGTTTAATATGTTGACTGTACATGTTATAAAGTAATTAGTCATTTGTTATCGTGTTACATTATTTATTGACTTATTTTTAACTGAAATTGTTTTTTTTTATTGTGTTATATAATATGGTTGAGTTTGAAGCGATGGTAAGATATTCATGATTTCTTCGTTTACTCAAAAGGTATTTTTAAAATTGATCAGAATATTCAAAAGATAAAAAGTATTTTGTCGGTGGAAATATCCATTGCATGTATCAAAAATCTATGTTTCAAGTACTGTTCGTTAGATGTACCTATATATTTTTTCTGTACTGAAGAATTTTACTTATAAACAATATCACCATCGTTTCTAAACATTAACGAATCTCGAGTATTATTGTGTTTGTATGAAAAAGAAGATAACAAGCGAAACTCTGACTATGAATCTCATTCATTCTGACAGATCTTAAAATTCAGCCTAACGTGGCGACTAGTGGCTCTCATTTCAATAGCGCCAATCAATACAAATACTTTTTTATATTTCAATTTTTTTTATTGTTACGGGCTTTCTCTGAAAAGGTCGTCTTTCGAATTCTACAATAAAGTTTTTTGTCGCAGACATAAATATACCTATGTTACAAGCTTATAGTTAACTACAGGGTGTGATCTAAACCATAAAAATTTCATCACATATAAACAAAATAGCAGCGTTGTTTACTAAAAAGTATTTGTCGCCATATGAAAAAAATAAACTGCATTTATTATTACATATTTTTTTAAACTATATTTATTTATTCAGTAGTTTTAAATATTTTCTCAATATTTCAAATGTCAAGATAAACTAATTATAACAGGCCTACGCATATCCCTTTGCAGAAATGGCTTTGTCAGTGGTACTCACCACTCTTAATTATATTATCCATGAACCTAATTGGGTACAAAAAAAAACTATACATACTTTAAGTAAAAATATTAAAAAAGTTAAAAATAATAATAAATACATATACCAAGTGTAAAAATATTGTAAATTAATTATAGTAGGTAGAAGTTACTCTCGATGAGTAAAGTAAGCCAAACTTGCTCTCTCTTTCTCTCTGCATGTAAATATAATTTTGTATTGATTATACTGTTGTACTTATAAAGATAACTTTTGAAAAGATAAAATATCCAAAAAATAAAACGCAATTTTAATTGACAATAAAAAAATGAGTGCTTCTA
This sequence comes from Euproctis similis, assembly GCA_905147225.2. Taxonomy (NCBI): domain Eukaryota; kingdom Metazoa; phylum Arthropoda; class Insecta; order Lepidoptera; family Erebidae; genus Euproctis; species Euproctis similis. The sequence continues at coordinate 10,851,022 of LR990106.1, forward strand.
TTTTAGTTTCCGCTTATAGCGCTTTGAAAACGTTGTCTTTTTAAATATATCTAAACACAGTAATAAATAAATCTTTTTTATTATAATACTAAATCTCTCGAAATTTATTTGTAATGGAATCTATAATCTCAGCAATTTTCATTATGACTTGTTTTAGAGAATTTTCGTAAGGGATCGTCCATTAATCATGCGAGGAAGCTAGAGGTTCTAATACAGTAGAGCATTTTTAGTGTAACATCCCGCGAGTGAAGTAGTAGTTGCAACTAAAAATATTGATATTTTAATAAAAGTACTGATAAGGGATATCAGGGATCTCGTTGTTTGCAATTAAATGAAAAAAAATGAATCTTAAAAATCTCATTATAGTAAAAACAATATGAATAAAAAAAAACACTATCGACACTTCTTTTTTGACGAAGATATGAAGGTGAGTTTATTACCTACTTCTATAAAAGTTTAAATTTTACAAAATTATAGTAGCAGATAAATTAAATAATGGACTGTAACATTGCCAAAACTTTACCCCCCCTCTTAATATAGTATTGTAACAATAAAAATTTCTATACAAATAAGCCTTATATTACATATATATATATAAGATAATTAACATAATAATGTAAACTTCTTACTAAATTGTAAGCTTTCTGTAATCGAGTTTGGTTTATGCACAGATATTATAATAATTTGTTCTAACCAACTATATACAAAGATATAGATAGATGAAGAAATCATTAAAGTTGTTTTTGTAACATAAACTAAGCGTTCTTCCTTATTCCATACTGTATTTTATTCTAGCCAGAAATTTTACTAAGCTCGTAATGATTCAGGAATATGAGGAACACAATTTTTTCAATTTTAAATGTGTTTGTGTAAAAGACCAGACTCGATTATTTCAAAAGCATTTTATAAACCCGAGCTTTAAAGCGTTTCCCCTTATGAGAACTATTCGTTCACTAGAGGCTGCCAACTGGTATTGCTGTGTTGTAACCGCGAGATTGCGCTAGTTTATAATTATTTAACTGTGTCTATGAATGGCGCCACTTGGGCATCTGTATTTATAAATATTTGTCTATTTCAGCTTGTAGTTTATGGTATGAGAAAATAAAAGTATTAAGAATATATTTTGTATTCTTTCACTTTTAGATTTACATATGTAACATTTTTAGGGGATTGGGGGGCAACCCAGCAGGCGTGTCACACGATGACAAGCAACAAACGCCGCCCTTGGAACACAGGTAGTGTCACAATTGCATCCCATACAATAGGATGTGTTCGGAAATGCTAAGCCAGGTAGAGGAAACAACATTAAGCAGATTCTCACACACCTCACTCGCTTTTTTAATTTTCATGACTCATGAAATCACCTTCCTCAAGGGCTCGTTTTATTGGGTCTTGGAAAGTGTGTCTTGGCCGTCCTCGACTCGTACATCCATCCGCTTTTGCTCTGTATTCTGTATAGATATACAGTGACTGCATAGTTGATGGGTCGTATCGCCTTTTTACCGTATCTATAACAGATTTAGATTTTCAATATCCGATATCGGAACTATATATTAAAATGTATGGATATTCAAAAATCTGAATCTAAGAATACCAGCATTTTGATTCTGTTAGTCAAATACCCATATTCCCTTTCCGCTCTAACCAACTATATATTTCAATGATCCCAATTTTAAGAAGTCATCTTTATTTATATGGTAATAAGATTAAATTTACAATATTAAATCGCTTAAACCGTCTATATACTGCTATTTCACTCCAACCAACCTTTTACTTTCAACATTAAAAATTTAGAATAAGCCTTAATTATATAGCACTAAGCTGTCTGATACAGGTATCGTGCATATATTGCTGTACCACTCTAATATATATAGCTCGCGCTCACTTGCTAGTTGCTCCAACTATATATTCGAGGCGGCACAGTACTGACGATACGGTAAAAATCTAGATTCTGTAAGTAACAGATTTGTGCAATATATAGATTTCGTGCGAGCCAGTAACAAAGTCAAAATAACTTTATTTTTATAGGTCTTCACAGACACTTAAAAATAGTCAACAAGATAACATATTATTTAAAATTAAATACAAAACGAGCGCTTGTGGAAAGTGCCTCCGTGGAACAAAAAGAGACACGGACGCAATCGCTACGAGCGGCCCGATTCCGAGTGTAGGGCCTATCATGAGAAGAATCGGGCAAGAAACTCATGTACCAAATACTGTTTTCAAACCATTTGAAATAAATAACAATATTATTATAACTACTGAAAACAAATCAGTAGGTTGGTGAATAAAAGGTGTAGCAAACAGAATACTCGACAATCACAATTAAGATCCAACCAAATTAAAATCAACGTCCTACATGTTAACTAAGAAATTCTATGCGATCACAGTAGTCGAGCACAACCTACGCCACATCTTTTAATTAGAGTGGTAACGTTGTGCAACAATTGTGGCGAATAATAAAATTTAAGTATCATATATTGAACACAATATCAAGGCAAATTTAAAATTAAAAAGCTATCAGAAATTATTACAGAACGCCTCCACTCCGAAAAAGTGAACAAATTCCAATACACAAACTACAAAATCCGCGTTGAGAAAGCAATTTGACGGTCCCACTACGACTTGTCAGTCGTTGATGGTGTAGTATGCACCACCAATGAGACGACCCTTCACAGCCCGCCTAAAGCGATCTTAAGACAAATCCAGAATATGCGCAGGTATCCTATTAAAAAACTGTACGGATTGTGCACCCAAGTGGATGATACGGTAATTCAAGCTTATGCTTGCCTCTAGTATTAAAATTGTGTACATCGCTATGTTTTGTATATTTATCTAAGTTTCTCCTCACAAACACGATGTTATCATATATAAACTGGGAGATAACTGTTAAAATGCAAATTTCCTTAAAACGTTCTCTAGCACCCAAATTATAAATTGCCCGTATTACTCGTTTCTGAATAACAAAAATGGACTGAATTTCAGCTGCTCTGCCCCATAGCAATATGACATAACGCTATGATAATAACTAAAATAAACTATTCTGGCGGTTACAATATCGGTGAGCTTTTCGAACTTTTCGAACCGCGTAAGCGGCAGAGCTATGTTTTCCCGCTGAGACTTTATTTGTGGGCCCCACTGTAGCGTATTATTTGTAGACTTCACCTTTAACACTAGGCATAGTGAACTTTATTATTTTAGTTTTATTCGCATTTAGAACTAAATTATTAGCCGTGAACCATTCATGAACTTGTGTGAGAGAACGATTCACATCATCAATTATACTCTTTTTACGATCTACCTTGAAGACAAATGATGTGTCATCGGGAAATAGTTACAATGATACAAATTTCTGTACGCAAAAGGGCAAGTCATTAATATGGATATTAAATAATAAGGGGCCTAGTGTCGAACTCTAGGGAACCCCCATAGTCACCGATGATCCAGATGATCTCACTCCACTTAAATCAACAAACTGGAACCTGTCACTTAAGTAGGATGCAATTAGCCTAAGTGCCGCGTTATTAATGCCATAATGACTAAGCTTACGTAAAAGTGTGTTATGCTTCACGCAATCAAAAGCTCTGGAGAGATCACAGAATACGCCAATTGCATCCTGCGAGTTCTCCCAAGCATCGAAAATATGTTTTATAAGAGCAGCCCCAGCATCAGTCGTAGAACGACCTTTAGTGAAACCGTATTGCTCTTTGTGGAAAAGATTATTTAAATTGAAATGGTCTAGTAATTGTCGCGAATTAATTTTTTCAAAAATTTTGCTAAGTGCGGGTAGAATTGAAATAGGATGAAAGTTGGTTGGATCATTTTTACATCCATTTTTAAATAAGGGTATCAATTTTCTGTGTTTCATTACGTTAGGAAACACACCCGCATGCTTTTTAATAAATGTGTAGTTATTAAAAAGCACAGCCAGGCTTGGAGCTATGACGGCAATAATAGAATCTGTCAATTTAACGAAAATGCCCCATAGATCAGCAGTTTTTTTAGAATTTAATAATTTGAATACTTTTATAATTTCGTAGGAGTCGACATGAACAAATTTAAAAGAAACGTTGCACTCGCGCACACTATCCCTAAGCAGAGTTTCAGCCTGAAGAGGACATGAATTTAACGCAGACGTTGTAGTACTCGGAATTTTGGCAAACAAGTCATTAAATGCATCGGCAACGGTACATTTCTCTTTAATAATTTTATTATTAATAATAAGCTGAATATTACCGTAATGTCTCTTTGTACGACCGGTTTCATTGTTAATGATATTCCAAGTTGCTTTGATTTTGTTCCGAGATTGTTGGATTTGCCTACTTAAATAATATGATTTAGCAGCAAAGCAACCCTTCTTAAATGTTTTAGAATAGTTCTTAACATATATTTAAAAATCAGGATCAAAATTCCATTTCCATAAACTATATAAATCGTACAATTTATTTCTACTTTTATAGATGCCGTTGGTAGCCCAATCGCAAAACGTTAAATTTATATTTTTTCTGAAATTTTTAACTTTAAAAATAGTTTTGTGTTGTGAGTCTATGGTTTTTAAGAATGAGTGATATAGTTGGTTAAAGTTCATCTGGATCACTCGACATGTCCGGCGCAGTAACCCTAGCCGCTATAGCATTACGAAATTGTTTGATACCTTTCTGGGCAAGTAACTTTACTAACAAATTTAGGCATGTACAGCATAAAAACTGCCTTCTGACCGCAATGGTCCGATGGCAAGTGGCTTATGATTTCTTTTTGGACAAAATTACAATTACAAAAAAACAGATAACAGATTTTTAGATATTGCTACGAAATCGGATTTCGTATCTATGTACGATTTGTATCACCCATATTTACTGCATAGTTATAGTAAGCTAATGCGTAGTTAGTCTTACATCATCTCTTCTTTCTACATGTCCAAACCATTAAATTGGAGGATACCCATTCTTATTTTTTAACAGACACTCTTAATCCAACTTCCTTACAACTTTGTTTACGACGCGCTCAACTCAGCCAATTGCTTCAAGTACGATGAACGAACCCCTTCCGCTTCTAAAACCACCATGAGTCTTCCACAACATTCCCTCAAATATCACCCCTATTCTCCTTTCAATATTTTTTCTATACATTTTCGGTGCTAAGCTGATCAAACTGATGGCCCTTACAATAATATAACAGCATGACATCACGCCACCTTTCTATGGGAACTTTACCCTACCACCAGCATAAATCGCTCAAGGTCAGGAAAGCGTCTCGTCACAGGTTCACTCTATTTGAGCATTTTCAGCTGACAATGCTGACATATCAATTGGACAGCTCCAATTGATATGTCAGCTGAAATTAGCAGGTAATTCAGCACTTACCATTTTGCAGACTTCGTGTCGCCCATTCCAACTCTTCCATAGTAATACGCTTGGCAGATGTTGGCGCCTACATCCACGGCATGGCATACACGTTTTCCCTAAGTTCTCACTCCACTGACCCAACACATTGTTTGGGTTACTCAAATGTCACCAGTCTTAGACATAATCTTGTCCATTCTGGAAAAAGTATCCCGAGACTTTCTAAGTCAAGAGAATTGTCCATTGGTCTCCGGCAGCTACAGCGGTGAGCGTTACCTTACGGGGCAAGCCCTAGCAATCTTAGTGGGCACCTTTCGGTCAAAATTGCTGCCCTCTGGGCCGGCAGGAATCGCAACGTGCGTGCTGTTGACATGACCCATTATTTTTAAATATAAAATGCAGCTCATTAAGTGGCCTGGCGTAGAAAGAGCAACCTAAAGTTTGCAATAAAATAACCACTTAGTAATCGATAGTTAATTTTATGTAATTATAATTACAATTAATTTTTATTTTTGTTCCAGCTATGATTGGAATCAGTAAGTAATAAGCACAATACTTTCAATTGCCGTGAATGGATATTCAAATTTTAAAATAAATGCTCAGGACAAAGGACATTAGATGATTTAATTTTATACAATAAAATGACTGATGTCATGCAATTTATATAAAACTGGTATTTAGTATAGGTATAAGTAGTTTAATATAAGTTCACTTTTTAGTCCGGGGGAACGAGTAATATCTATTTAAACACAACCACGCACATTAAAACAACTATTAATGGAAACAAGCATTTATTACAATGTTATCAGCAAATATACAAATACACCCTACACCAGCTTTGGTCGAGTCCAATAAACTTAACTTTTGAATTATTACAAGATTTATTTACAAATTAATAATAAAAATAATTGGTAGAAACAAAACTTTCGCCTACTTTATTTAATAAATTTTGAAAATAACAATAAATTTTGAAGATGTAATAAAATATAAATTTTAATATGGCATCGATTTCAAAATAAGACAATATCCTCAAAGAAGTTCAGTTTGTTATGTTTGGAATACAACTCATGTTAATCGCAATTGGTGTGTTTTATTTAGCAAATCAATATCTTTAGAAAGGACATTGTATAGTAAAAATGTATAAAGAAGATGTTAATACATTTCAGAAATTGTAATATGACATTCCATTCCAATAATTATTAAAATATCTTTTGAAGCTCATATCTTCAAACATTTGGAAACTTTGGTTACAGTCAGCATTTGGTGTTTTTACGTTGGCGACTATTATTGTTTTATAGCCTTTTCAAGAGTATTTTTATCAATCTTTCTTTAAGAGCATATTTTTTTCATACTTTCAAATCAATGACAATAGTTTTTTTATAAGAAGATCAAATTTATCTCACAAATGGACTGCAAACATTTTTCACTTAGTAATAATTATAATAAACATTTTCCTTTCATTTAATCAACTGACTTAAACTGACAACAAAAATAATTAACTTGCATTGATGATCAAATGATTCAAATGTTATAATGATATTGCCTAACTATCTAACATGAAGAAATATTATAGTATTAGTAGATGTATGTTAGAAATTTACTTTTAATTTAAAAAATAATAGGCAACAGAAGAGTGCAGTATTACTTTCTCTGAAAACTTAACTTTTCAATCACTTTTAAGGGGATTTATATATAAAACTCTAAAATGAGATACTGAATATGGATTTTAATCATTATCTACAATTTAAAAATCATCAGAAGTAGCAATCACACATACCGAAGTTGGTTGGCAACTTTTTCAAATGAAAATGAGGAATAAGCGGTACAAAAAAATCAAAAGTAGACATAAACTACAGTCATTCGAGAAGTTTATTATGAGATTTTAAAACAATAAATTTTTAAGTAGGCAAACGCACAAACATACAAGCAGAAATGAGATCGTAATCATATAAATCTTATATTATAGGTATATATATATCCACCATGTGGTTGAACTTTTGATAAAGCATAAATTAAATATTAAAAAATTACATAAACAAATTTTCAAATTTCATTTTCTCTTTTCTAAGTCACTAAAGGAATAAGGAATATATAAACTAAATATGTCCCTACGAAAATTCTTCAAAACCATATTTCAATCCAAAAAGCAAGGGAACAACAGAAAAATAAATTCGCCTGCACCTTTTGGAACTACACATAATGTTGCCAGACAGTTCTGTCTAACTGCTCAATATAAGAATTCATTTTTAAATTAATATTACATCAATTACTATTATGCAAACAAAGAAATTGTTAACAAAATTAAATTATTAGTACAGCACCTAAAATTTAAACCTGATTATTAATTATAATATGTGTTATGGATATACAAAATTTAATATATATATACATTCACAACAATCCTCTAATAAAAAGTATTGCAGTAACACAATATATTATACAAATGTTTTATTCAATACAAGTTTTAAAACGGATGCTTCCAATGTAGCTGATATATAAACAATTATTTACCTGTGTTTATTGCTTAGTTAAAATTAAAAATAGTATTAAACGATAATTTTAATATCTAGGTACTATAATATCTATAACTATTATATACTAAACTGTAATATATCTAAGTCACACTTATATAACATCATTTCTCACTTTGCGTATCAGAATTGTGCCGGAACAGGAAAAAATGTTTATTTATGTATGTAAGTTGTAGAAAATAGAAATAGGAACGTTCTTGGCACATTATGGCAAATGATTATCAAACGTCGTCCTTGGCGCCTTCGTTAATATACGCTCGTTTCATGTATTCATAGATTTCAAAGAAATTTTCGTAGGTGAAGTCTGAGGAATTTATGAAAAAAATAATAATAATGGAATGGCGGGAAAATATCCGCGTTGAAACTAATTCTGTCATCGACGAAACGATTTTAACAATTTAACGCAAACATTTAATCAAGTTAGTACGTATTATATTATATTTATTCGAATTTATATTTTAATTATATTATTATATAATTACATTATAATATCATTACAAAAATTAACATCATATTATGACCGATCACAATTCTTCAATGCGAATTTCCACGACTTTTATATAATGTAGAAAAACAATAAATAACGTTAAGGATCAAAATGAGACTAACTAAACGCTACCAACCACAAAACATAATTTATGAGAAAAATAAAAAAAAAATCTTGTAACTTGCAACTATTTTATCAATAGCTAAATTTGCGCGATACAAAATCAACTTTTTTTTTATCAAAGCTGCATCAGTTTCATTACTTTAGCTTTTTTAGCTTAAGAACGGATCAAATACTTTAGTACTTTTATCAAAAAATTGGGTAGTTAACACACTGAGCATAAGACTAAAGGTTTTACTTTAAATTTCTTAACATAGGCACATTCTGATACAATATATATTTACTTGTCACTTACAAATTATAATATTTATACACTTATACAAATAAAATCTAAATATTTACCTTTACATAAATTTTACATTCACTATAAATTTAAACTTATTATTCGGTATTTAAGAGTAAAAACAACTGCTTAGTCGGACTGGCTAATGGTTCTTCGATCAGACTATTTTTTAAATTTATTTACATGCCTGGAATCCCTAAAAGAGCAGACAAAACGACATTACACCACTGTACCACAAAATGAGACATTAAGCTTCTATGGCAAAATGATAACACTGTCCTACTAGGAAATCAGAGTCAGGAAATAAGGGCAATATTACTAAGAAAATTTGTAATAAATTTAACACTAAGAAACATTCTGTTGGAAATGAACAACTTTGATGATGGGTCAATAGAAATACAGGCATACCACTTTGTTGTATCATTAATCAGATGGTTTGTGGAATGAAACTCTGAGGCTATCTATCCTAATAGCTAGATAACTCAGCTTAACGGTGGAAAGTCTCCAGAAAGCCAACTCGAGAAATGGAACTTGTGGGATCAACAATTAATATGTAGATATTATGAGAATACAAGCCTATCTATCTACCTATAATTTAAAAGGATGCTTTGTCGCCTTTTAATTAGCTACTAAAATTAGTATATCTATATATACCATACTAATTTTGATAGCAGTAGTAGATTTTGGTTCAGACAGAGACAGCAATCTAGACTCTATTTTATAATTACAAAAGGAAATAATGATGAACAGTATCATTAGAGTACCGTCAAATTCCCAATAATTAATGTATAATCGAAATAACCAGACCATGTATTTCCTTAACACTAAGTACATTGTACAAACAAAACATTACAAATACAAAAGAAAATGATTGGAAGCTATTGGAGATATAGGATCTCTTTATATGCACATAATTTTTCTTATGATCATATAGTTTGTAAAATACTTGTTTCCGTATTAGAACTGTACTTATTTCCTTGGGGAAGTAGAAGAAACTGTATGAATAATATCACTGTATGTGAACGGTTAAACCTTAAACAATATACATAACCAGCACAAGAGGCCAGAAAGATAGTCTGTGAATTATCCAGCAGTTATGAGCAGGCAAAAGAAAAATAAGGCGCATACAAAAAAATCTTAACATACTAAGTATATTAACCTACAACTACATAATTATCATACAACATTTTAAATTCGTTATGGAAAGCACTTAAAATCACATTAAATCAATTGATTATAAAAGGCACTTAATACTATCTAAATTATTAACACAGAGGGACTACACATGACAATAAAAAAAAATTCATTTAAATGAGACGTTAGCTTGCATTTTGTTGATTCTATTATTAATTATTACATGCACAATCAAACATTATTATATTTAAAAATTATCCTCGAAATTAAAAAAAAACGCAGAAAACAAAAAAAAAAGAAAACAAAAATAAAAGCTAACAAAATTGAATTGTTTGGTAATTCAATCAATAAAATAATTTATTTTTTTATTGTTATTTTAATATTGAATAGTGGGCTATCACATTCTAGTCGGAGGAGTCACAAGTACTGTAAGTAATGACATCAACTTTTATAAAATTGTATGGCTGTTGGTGTCAAAATTGGAGCCCCTCTAAATGAATTCCATTTGGATAAATATTTCTAAATTATTCCATATGGTTACATATTGACTGATATATATTTATAAAGGTACAGCACGGGTTTAAAACTAGCCATTTTTCATAATTGTCTTTACAAAGGCATTTTTTTTACCTGAGTAATAAAGTCGGGATCTGTAAATATATTTGGTCATTTTGCATATATCATTGACAATTTAAGGGAAGTACTGATAAAAATTATCTATACAAGAATGAGTATTCTAAAGGTCAACAATACATAGCTGCTTGAATTGTGATTTAATTCATATAGCTTTTAAATTAACTATACCTACAAGGATACAAAATAAAATATATCTTCAAATCTCAGTTCTATTTTAAAACTGATCCAGTTATTGTGTTTACTAGTTCATACACACAAATATGTAACTGGCAAAAGTTAACATTGACACTATTTTAAGTGTCTTTGCCTGATGGACTTGTTAATAAAGTCTTTAGTACTTTAAATTGCACTGTCTATTTTAAAGGGAGGCATTCGTAAATACAAAATATGATTTATAGCTGTATTAGCTAGCAACCCCGCTGTATAATCAATCAAATACAATAATATATCACATTGATTTTTATTAAACATTTTTTCTTAATGAACTATATTACTTGACATATTTAGTAATAGATATTTAAACGAGAATTAAATATCATTATATACTAAAGTAAAAACATGCAATAACGAATTAACATAATAAAAACCGTACTGCATGTTACAATGTGACAAGATTATTTTATTATTTATTAAATAGGTCAAGTAAAGGACATGAATTATTATACCTTTTTTGATCGCCTGTGCATACTCCGTTCTATTCTCATAGGTGAAGTGACCGACTGAATTGTGTGCATGAATTCCATTAGTTTCATGTCCATCATTGGTTTTTGTAGCCTTTTGGCGGATCTCGTCCGGAATTTTGCAGATTCCTGGTTCGCCATAATGTTGGGTGTCAAAGATTTTATACATCTGTAAAAATAAAAACAATTTTTTTACTCAGATTTGTGATCATTAGGTTAAATTCCATGCGAGATATTATAGTGACCAATACTTTCACATTTATAACATTGGGACTGATGTAAGTAACTTACCTAGCAGCCTCTTGAAGTTTCCGAGAGAGGAGTTCATTCTTCATGTTGGCTGCAGCCAGTTCCCTTCGTAGCTGTGACTTCGTCTTGTTCCCCGCCGGGTGAAGCAGCGGATGTTTACGAAGGCGCGCGGCTGAAGGACGGAGTTTTGGATCGGGATCCACCATTTTCTGAAAACATATTAATTTAGTTTTGTAAGAATGACGGGCCTCGTGGCGCATTGGTAAAACTACCGGCTGCAGCAATGAGGTCAGGGGTTCGATTCCCACCCGAGCACAAATATTTGTGAATAACATGAATATTTGTGTGGCGTCTGGATGTTTTTTTATGTATTATAAATATATATTTACTAGAGATGAAACGGATATCCGGTAACTATCCGGTATCCGGCGGCCTTAATACTATCCGGCCGAATACCGAATAGTTATTATTTGGCTGGATAGGTATCCGGCCGATTTAACAAAATCTGGATACAAAAAAGTATTTTCAAGTATTGATTTGCTTTATTTAGTTAGCTTTAGTATCACATAAGAAACATAATTAGTTTAAATTTTTAATAACACAATTGCAAAATGAATGTAATAGAAAGCAAATTAATTAATTAGTACTCATACTGCACTAAGGGCAAATTATGGTGAATAAATACTAATTTCTCTGCATTGAGAGGTAGCAAGCGGAAAAAGTCTTTCGCTGTACACACTGCTGCAAGGTGCTGAAAGATAGATCTTGACAAACGTTGTTAAATTTGGGTATTGTTTGCCATTAGCTGCCCACCAAGAATAAGGGTCACGATTGCGATCAATTCGCACTGACTTGAGATAAAAATCCTGCTCACAGGTTATCGCGTTTCTTTCTTCACGAAAAGACCCGAATCTTTCCTATATGTGTTTGTGTAGATTTATTCACACGTATGTGTGTGTGTGTGTGTGTGTGTGTGTGTGTGAAATCATATATACGTATATATTTTATTAATCTCATTTCCACGTGATAATATCATTATATTTAATAATAGTACACCTTAGCTCCCATTTTCCTAACTGAAAAGTCCATCCAAATGTTGTCTGTAAGAGATCGCTGTAAGCGATAGGACCGGCCTTTGTACCTGCCTGTGATTAACTGTGTGTATATTCTTGTGTATTTCCTTTCTGTTTGTGGTGTACAATAAAGTTTATTCTATTCTATTCTCTTCTATTCCACCCGATCGTTCGCGCGCAGCCTACGTAAATGTGCAATGCACCAAACTATTCCGTCACATGGTTGGCCAAATGTCCGGTATCCGGCCCAACTACTATCCGTCACATCTCTAGTATTTACAAAAGAAAAGTATATATGTATTAATATCCGTTATCTAGTATCCATAACACAAGAATTTAGTTGCTTGGAACTAGAGGGCGCTGTGTGTATTGTGTCCAAGATATTATTATTATAAAAACTCTGTTTAAATTGGATACTAGTTTAAAAACAATTTATTGATCGTGCAACTGTTTGCATCAAAATTTTTAGAAGGAAATTAAAATTTAAACAATCTGCCTAGTTAGCTAAATTAAAAACATCTAGAAACATTAGATCATCATTACACAAAAAAATTAATTGTTTAGGATTTGAGACAATATGTTATTAACTGATGAGAGCCATAATTTAGGATGATTTACAACATATGCACTTACCTTTAACAATTGATTTAGTTCTCTAGAAAGATTTGGTAGGTCTGGTAGCTTCCCATCTCTGATATCCTGCCACTCTTGACCGTTCTTAGGTAATGGGCCACCACCAGCAGCTTCAAATAGTGTTAGACCTTAAACAAAAAACAGACATGATGATGAACATGTTTTAAATGTGTTTATAGTTAAAATTGTATTATCAAGCTAGTTTGAGTCTTGACTGAAATTCAATTATTTAATAAACAGTTCATTCAACTTACCAAACGCAAATATGTCCGCTTTTGTTAGGTGAGTCAAATCTTCTTGAAGTACCTCTCTGGGTAAATATCTGCAGTCGCCTTCCTCCACATAGGGTGATGACACACAGGTCACGTGGCCAAGATCACCTGGTAACATAGGTCTATTATAAATCTGAATATACACAAACTAAAATATAAAATCTTGACAACCCCAACCAACATAATTTCTGAGAGAATACTCCGTATCATTTTAGTAACAGTGATTAAAAATGTCCAATCCTATCCTGTACTTATACAATTCATTTTAAAATGTATAACACACTTACCAATTTTATATTTATAATTATATTGTGGCTCCTCTTCATCATATCCATCGTCAGAGTCAGGAGAAGGTTCACCCTCGCTGGTGCATATGAAGATGTTGCCAGGTTTCACGTCCATATGGACCAATTGTAACGAATGTATGTAGCTGTAGAAACAAACATTATGTACAGAATACTAATATTAAAGAGAGAAAAGTCGATTTTATATGACAATATTGCCAATATTTGGAACATGATTTTGTGGTAGGGTGTTTTATATATATAATGTGCAAATTATGAAAGTTACAAAGATATTATTGATATATATTAATAATAGGATGTTATTAAAATAGTCTTAACCATATGCAAATGCTAAATATATATTATATTCTTCTAAATACTCACGCCAATCCATCGGCTATATGTGCCAAAAGCATCAACAGTTCACTTTCAAGTAAAGGTCCATTTTCAATCTTTTGTTGCAACGAACCTCCGTCACAATACTCGTTTTGTATTATCATATGATCATCTTCTGCCCACGCAGAGTAATATCTGAAATTAAACACATTCCAAAACAAGGTAAATGTAATGGTCAAAAATTATGCAATTCAGTTAGAACCATGTCCAAATTAGACTAGTAGTTATCATGTAGTACTTATAAATCTATTGTATATAAAATTTTCGTGTCACAATGTAGTGTAGTGTGCAGTGCAGTGTAGTGTGTAGTGGAGTGCAGTGTAGTATAGTGTGCAGTGTAGTGTATAGTGCAGTGGTGCAGTGTAGTGTGTAGTGGAGAGTCATGTAGTGTGTAGTGAGTGTTGTGTAGAGTAATGTATTGGAGAGTAGTGTAGTGTGTAGTGAAGTGTAGTGTGCAGTGGAGTGCAGTGTAGTGTAGTATTTGGTGTGTAGTGTAGTGTGTAGTAGAGTGTAGTGCAGTGTAGTGGAGTGTAGAGTAGTGTGTAGTGTAGTGTATTGAAGTGTGTAATGTGTAGGTACGTGAGTAGTAGCAGTAGTAGCAGTAGGTACCTGACGACGTGCGGATGCTTCCCGAGCACGGCGTGGGCGTACACCTCGGTGAGCGCGGCGCGCTCAGCCGCGGAGCCGGCCACGGGGCGCAGCGAGCGCTTGAGCGCGTACACGCAGCCGTCCAGCTTGTTGACGCACTTGGTGACGCGCCCGAACTCGCCGCGGCCGACCACGCCCAGCTCCACGAACTCCACGTTGTAGCGGGATATGTTCGACTCCTGACAACCATACAAGTTTTTTGTGAGCCGCCCGTCTTCGAAAAACTCCTGGTTTCGCCAATATTTCTTCAAGAAAAACCAATTTTGTTATAAATAGAATTTTAACAAATTTCCGACGATTTGGACGCCTAGAACTGATCAACGAAAATGATAGCTATCTAGTCCTAAGTGAGTTACTGAGGAATATCTGTTTTAACAGATATGAACGAAACAAAATATGATGTGGGATAAAATTATTACAAGCTAATATTATGTATATATAGAATGTATATTTACCCTCAATCTTTTAGCAGGCTGTTCAGGGGTG
This sequence comes from Euproctis similis, assembly GCA_905147225.2. Classification (NCBI taxonomy): domain Eukaryota; kingdom Metazoa; phylum Arthropoda; class Insecta; order Lepidoptera; family Erebidae; genus Euproctis; species Euproctis similis. The sequence continues at coordinate 10,866,276 of LR990106.1, forward strand.
GCATCTCCCGTAGGTGTTTTTGATAGAGCGCGCTTCTTTTTATTCAAAGCTTGACCTGTCAACAATAGAAAACATTTTATTTTGCCTAATCTCAATTCATTCCCAATAACCAACCATTTACTGCTGCAGTGATTTGATGACATATAAAAATTTATAATAGGCATAATAGGTATGAAAAAAGTATTTACTAAAAAAAGTAGTGACTAAAAAGCTACACTTAACGTATCTACTATAAACAATTTTATAGTTTGACTACCAACAATGACCTGAGGCTTCCTCATCACTCATAAATTATTCTGTGCAATTTGTTACTTCCGGCGGTTATTTCCGAATTACAAATACAGTAGTTCGAACTAAGGCACTATGGTATGGTACTTTAGTGGGACGCGTTCAAAGAGATATCATGTCTGCCGAGATTTAAAAGCTTAATTACCGTCAGGTGTAAATGGATTGATATTGGCTACAGGCCTGTTGACTATTAGACGAGATTCGTCCAACTCTTCAGGTGGTAAACTGTAACCGAGCGCGCTGTCCTCATGCCGTCCATGTAATGGTGGGTGTAAGTGATGGCTGGAGCCCGACGGCATGCCTGTAACAAGAACAATTCGATAATTTCACAACTGCACAATCTCAACACATTCCTGCTAGACGTAATTTAATTTAAAGACTAATCTCTTCTACTTTACTAATTCTTGAAATTTGAAAATTTTCCTTGAAAATTTATTTGTCACATTTACATACATACATAACTTCACGCCAAAATCCCTTGCGGGGTAGGCCCAGCGATCAGATCGCCATAAGGCACAAGTCTTACACGCCTCACTCGCTTCTTTGACTTTAATAACTCGTTTCGTACATGCACGTCGATTTTTAAGGTTCCTAAAATCACCTTCCTTCAAACACACTCCTTCTATTTGGTGTCGTGGGCGTCCTCGACTCCTAGATCCATCCGCTTTTTATTGTTATTTGTTTATTATATACAAATGCCATATTTAATTTATTAATATCTAAGTAAAGTTAAAAACAAAATGATATAGTTCACTACCCCCTAAGAACTACAAATTAGAAGTAACATATATACTTACCAGTAGGTGCATTTAATTTAGGAGGAAACAACCTCGATCTAGTCGGGTTATGTGAAGGTGTTGAACATTTCTCTAACAATGTTTTTGGTGTGTGTGGACTGTCGAAAAGTCTGAAAAAAAAAAGATATGCAAAATATTATAAGTACTAAACATAATACAGAGACAATTCAAGAAAATTATGGATTAATCTATTTTGAGACTACCATTATAACTCTTCCGTAAATTGTATCCATTTCAATAAAACAATAACATTCAAAGGCAAACAAAATGGGTCGTGTAAGTAGGATATACAAGCGGACTCGGCAGTCATTTTTTATGTCAATCAAAAGTTGTCACCAAAACAATACTTGTTCATAAACTTTCGTATAAATTCTATCATTATTTATCTTTCTTTTCCATTAAAAATTACTGAACATCTGATAAGAATTAATATTTAAATCAATCATGAATACAAATACACAGAATAATAGAATAGAATAGAATACATATACAGCGAAACAAAAAAAAAACGACTTAACACAAAAAATACCCAATAACAGAGATGAGATGTTTTATGTATTAACATTAAAATTTTGCACCTTTCCTGTGCTGTGAACATACATACACCCCTAAGATTACGAACCCCTCACGTTTTTCTTCGATTGCCTCAGGTGTTCTTTGCAAGTGTGTGTTAGGCAAACAAGTAATTTCTGTGTGTCCCCTCTACACGTGTTTTCTGTATTTGTATATCATATTTATACATCTATATTTGGACGCAATTTTTATATTTGAATACTTTCCTGGTAACGCGTAATTTAAAAGAATTAAAATAAAACTAAAAGAAGGATTAAAGGACTCTAGTTCCGAATGTGGAATCTCAATCAATGGAATCAGTAGTAAATTATTGAAAAAATTGCGTTTTCAGTAAACTCATTGCCGTTTCAGCCAACAGTTTACACATTTACGTAAAAAGATCTCAAGTACATTATTAATGGCTTAGGTACCGGAAATCATTTAGGATGCTTTTTTTTTAATATTGAGTGTGCTTATTCAATGACTGTATTAAAATTTTAAGGATTTTTTTACTAAAAAGTAACTTCTTTAGACTAAAAAAAAGTTATACATATTCGTTTGGGCTCTGATTCAAGGTGCGACTTAACGCTTTTTGGCCAAATTGAATAAATTCGATATAAAAACTTCGACCAATTCAATAATAATAGAAATCGCAAAATGAACCACACGATCGCAGAGGTGAACAGTGCGGACATCAAATTGAAACTTTATGTGGTAATATTAAAGTACACTTTGGTTTGCACCTGTGAGCGTGGGTGCTTTTTTTCTCTCTAAAAGTAGTAACAGCTGTTCGCGATCATATGTTTTCTGTATAACAGTACTATAACAGATTTTTACAACCGAAATTCTTTTGTATGAACGATCTGAACTATCACGTTCGTGTCTTTGTCATTGCTGTGGTATTAAGATCTGCATTTCGTAAACTGTTTTGATGTAAAAATAGCAGAACTTTGAACAACAGCCCTTCTTGAACATTTTGATACAAAATATATTTGTAACAAGTAATGTACATACATACAATCACGCCTTTGGGAATGGGGATGGGCAGACTAATTCTTTCCATTTGCTACGATCCTGACATACATTTCTTGCTTCCTCCATTTAGGTACATACAAGATATTTTATACCACCATTAATATTATCACTCCATTCAAAAAGATCTCAACTTAAATATTAAATTATATAATTCCGGCGCTTTAGATAGTCACATGGCGGATATTTCGTCACGGTTCGCGTAACTATTTTACGAATGGATTGTTATCTTTAAAATTTTTATTGAAGTCCTCGTATATTAATCAAACTCTTTTAGAGACGCTTTTCTTGGAACAATTTAATAATATTTTTATAAATTTATGACTATACTCGAATACTGAGGGTTAATATATTTGTAGTTAAAGACTGAATACATAAAAGAGAATGATCGCGCCACTGTCCTGGTTATAGAATAGTTAATTTTTCATTGTCATTCAACTAGTGAAACTCACGGCACGGTGGCGGAAATGAAGACATTTGAGAAACTTTTACGACAAGAAAGTAGTTTTGACCGACGACGCAAGTCGCCTGACCAACTTTTATATATATATATATGTATCTAACCATCCTTGATTTGAAAAGTCTAGTATTACAGCTCACTATTATGGGTTCAGTGGAGGAGGATTGTTATGTAATTACGTGTGGCAACACGTAATTACATTACAATCTCATTATTATGCTAAACATACATAACATAACTTCACGCCTTTTGTTACCCGAAGGTGTAGGCAGCGGCTCTCGCTCGTCTCGTCTTATGTTTACGTCCCAAATGGAATAGGTGGCAAACCTATTGCCATACTGGGCACAAAGTTTTCAGTCATCGATATTTATCACACATAACTTCCGAAAACAATTTCTAAAAGTCATTGGTGTGAGCCAGTGTCAGGAATCGAAACCGGACCTCTAGATCAGAAGCCATGTGCTCGACCACTAGGCCACCGAGACTATTATTATTATGCTACATATAAAATAAAGGGTAGCACATATTACACATACACACTGATTAATGACTACTAGGCACAAGAATGTAGGTAAAATAGTTTTAATAGTTCAACATGTATGAAAAAAAAAAACTAGTTTGACAGGATCAACGGAGGTCACCTTTAGAGAGGTGCCATAACAACATTATTTGAACCTAATAATAAATAAACTTTCACCTGTTATAAATACAAAATTTTGTACGATAATATATTAAAGAAATTGGCTTGTTATTAGCTAGTTCTTAACAGTGACATTGTGCATGATGTATTTAGCTTTACAAATGACTATAAGTCTTGGGATACATTGTTAAAAGACAGACATACGGATTTTTAAAATTGTTGTTATGGTCTCTATTCCCATGTATTATTTTCCTTTCATTTCCTTTCAGACACTGTGTATACTAGTAATAATATAATTCTAACAAGGTCTTGTCTGTATTTTGGTTACATTGGAGAAAATTAATGTGAGGACTTTTAAATTAATCAAATGCTGAAATAATGAATAAACTTTGTTTCCCTTATAATTAGATGTTCAAATGAAGAAGCTTAGCTTTAAAGAGAGAGAGACCAAAGAAATCATAAAAGAAGACAAACACTCAAACAAAATAATGTTTCTATTACTCAATGGTCTAGCAAGAAAAATGAATGAATTACATGTTTTTGTATTATATAACATTATTGAAATCAAATTTGTAATGGGATTCTTTAAACACTAATGATTAACATAACTTTAAATAAGGTTTGAACTTTAATTGTCTAACATGTTATAACATGTTTTGATCTGTTGAATTTTCTAAGACTAAAATATACATGATCAATAATATAAATTGTATTAGACAAAAATAATGGCATGTATGTAAATTTTAACATTAAGTTCCTTACACGGTATATAGAGAGAATGGTATTATTAAAAAGAAATTAGTTATTGCTATACTTAGCAGTATTTTCAAAATTCAAAAGATAATATAAATGTGATAGTTTAAGTTTGATATAACACAAAGTTATCCATTAAATAAGAAATTTAACACAGCAAAATTGACTATTAAAAATAACAAAACAGATAAATTTTAAAATGTGGCATTCAAGCCTGAATACTGAACCACCACTCAAATATATAAGCACTACTTAAGTATTTAAGTAGCTGTCACATTAGACAGAATTTGAGCAGTAAGTAGCACTTTATTGTCAGATTTGAGTGCCAGTTCAGTATTCCGCCGTCAATGTATTAAATATACTGGTAAATGCTCAACTGGTTCTGCATTGTGTTTTATTATTGTTGTGTAAAATTAAAAAGAGTGTAATGATGTGTGAGCAGTACAAGACCAATAAATAGTATCAGTAGATTCAGTAGTAACACACTTCTAAAGGAGTGATGGTTGAGATGATCTTCGACAAATAGTATAAAATATAAGTATATGCCTGGTGATATAACATTGTTAGGTCGACTGCATTATATGAATAGCACATTGCAAGACTTTTCCTAAGCCAAGTATATCCAACCAACCAATATTTTAACTACAGTTAATGTTATTTTAGCAATTGATATGGGTTCAATGTATATTTAATAGTGGTACGATTAATATAAGGGAAATTTATAGGACAGTATCATAAGAGCTCTCAGAAACATGGGCAGAGCGTGGTGTTAGTTCTTCCAAACATTCATGCAAGCTAAATACATACCTGAGCGCTCGAACCCTTTTATACGGCGGGCTATGGGAAACAGGTGCCGGTGAAGCATCCCTAAGGTCGTCATCGTCATCCACATTTGTAAAATCTAGCTTTCTTGGCACTATGGACGCTGGAATTGGACTCAAATTGTCCGAAAATATATTAAAAGAATCTGACATTTCACAAGACGTCTCGTCTGACAATTCTGATGAATCGTGCTTGTTAATGAATCCTGTCTTCATTCTATACCATTCCGTCATTTTCCTTAACACTTTAAAACTCAATTACACTCACTAAAACAAAAATATCACAAGAAAATCACTATTCCTTCCCAAAGTGTAGGTAACTCACTTTCACATGAACTGTATTTAACGATGGCGGATGACGCATAGCACCTGTTAAATCTCTTAGCCAATAGGGGCGGGTTATTTGACCGGTGAATTGAATACTCAAATTTTATTGGTTGCAATTAGTTTTTTTTAAAAGCTGAATTATTCCTGAGCCGTGTAATTGGTTGATATATAGATGCGTTCACAAAAAAAAATAATGCGTTCAATTTATAATTTTTAAAGTTGCCTTGACTCCAAGAGAATATTTTTCTTATGTTATTTTTAATGTTTTTATTATTTTCATGGGTTTTTAATATTTATATGTTTTTATTATTTACTTTATTTTTATTATTTGCATAGTCAGGATATCATTAAATACAGTAATTTGATCTAGTATTTTAATTCATTAAAGTGAAACCACGCCAGCAAACTACCACCAGCATTCTACCACATTAACGAATCGAACGAATTTGCAATAATCATATTTGAACATAAACTTATCTTGACGCCTTTTTCTACCGGAAGGTGTAGGCTGTTAATCCTTGACTTGCCGTTATGTTTATGTCCCAAATGGAATAGGTGGCGAACCTATTGCCATATCGGGCACAAAGTTTTTAGTCATCGGTATTTATCACACATAACTTTCAAAATTAATTTCGAAAAGTCATTGTTGTGTGCCAGGATTCGAAATAGCAACCCCTGGATTCAGAAGCCGTGTACTCGACCACCGGACCATCAAGACTATTTGAAAGTCTAAGACTATATCAATCATATTAGATCATATCATGATTATATATTATATTATCTGAAAATTGATGAAATAATGCTCACAAAACTAGACGAAACAGTAAGATGTAGTAGTAAGAGGTAGACTTTCAACAGCATACTTGGGTCAACTTCTCACTTTGCTTCTTTTTTTATTATGCCTCTAGAATTTATCACTTTAAAGAGGCGAGGCTTTCTAAGACTTATGTTACATTAGAGTAGTAGTAATTGAAACAATATTTGAGTAAATAAATTAAAAATATTTTGATTTGAGGATTTTGAGGACTCTATCTCAAATCTAATCATTGTTGTCAACTTGGTTTAAGGTAGCAGTAGCATTCACAAGTAATGGATGCTTGTGATTCTAAATAACAGCTTTCGAATTTTAGAGTAACATCCCTATTGTTTAAAAGGCTAAGGATAAGACGAAGCAAAATAGTAACGATGTTCAGTTTGTTAAATCAAAAATTGTTTGTTTTGCTTAGAATAGTTTTTACGTGAAAGCAAGTAGTGAAATTTGTATCGGTCATTACTACAATAAATTGTAATGGTAATTGAAAAAATAAACAATTAAAGCAAATTATACAGTCTTAACAAAACGAAAAAATATTGTATTACATGCCCGTTAGAAGTTTACGTATAGTGAATTTTGATGAACTATCAAATGATGGATATTAAAATGACCCGATCAAAATGTTATTTATGTTATCTATGGCTACAAAACTCCAGCTGTCATCACTCATCTGTGGTCTGTGGATTTTTTTTCCCGACTTCAGTCAGGTCAATGTTGGTCAAAGAGAGTGTTAGTTATTTACGAAATTGATAAATTTGTTATCAGTGTCAATACCAAAGGACCTGGCTAATAAATCCTATAGTTTATATTTATTTCAATGACTCATTTTATTATTTTATCCCTTTTGTGGTTAAATTTTAATAATGGCGATAATGAACTGGATTAAATTTATTTTGTTACTTGGTCTCCCATATTTGTGTGTACAAGAAATTACCAGCAATAGTAAAGAACAAATAATATTTTACTACAACAATACGTAAGTGTCGTTGCTATAGCATTATGTAGTTGGTGAGATATTGCAGCTTAACTTGGGAAAGTTCATGCAAAACTATTGTCGAAAACAAAGGGCTTTATGCAGAAAATTGAGGCCCTTCGCTTAATAGAATACATAAGCCGATGTACTGGAAACTTTAAAATATATTATTTATGAAACCAATGAAATATAATTTGTGTTATTAAATGTATTTAAAAAAATTGCAAATACTCACACTTAAAAGAAAGGTCATATAAACCACTGTGAAGGCATTGGCCTTAATAACAAAATAAATTCTCGTTTATAGGTTTAACACCTGTTTTCTAAAAAAAAACATATTTTCTTATTTTGTATTTTACAAAGAATCTCTTGTTTTGCTTGTGATCTTGTGATCTAAATATAAGATTTATGTTTGCTACATTTTTGAAGAAAACAATATTTAAAATTTGTTCAAATGTTAAATTTGTTAGTTCCATCTTTAGTAAAAAATAAAAGGTTTAAAAATCAAATAAAAGGTACTATTTGTAATATGTTTGTTAATTTACATCAATTACTTAGCAAATGATAAATGTTTATTATATACTTGATAAGAGAAAAGTAAACATACATAAATAACTTTTATTTGTAAGCAATTGAACTTTAAAGAATGATAAATATATATATATATATATATAGTTTACTTATTGTACTTGTTTGTTCTTTGTCTTGTAAGTCCTTTTAGACTAATCTTTTGAGGCAATATGCTTTGTTATACAGGTACAAATATGATGTCACCTACACTGTATATGTTAACAAAAGTACGGAGTACATATTAGAATTTGCCGGGGTATGTATTTATATATAAAACTGATTTCATTATGATCTTAATAATAAACTATCTCAGCTACAAACTTTAAAACTTAACATAAATAGTTTAAATAAATTTTCTTTTTCAGGATGATAAACCCATAGACACACCAGCAAGGGTGACAGTTGCTAGTGATTTTGCAGACAAAACATATCCTGTATTTATTACTGCAAGACAACAGAAAGGTGATATTTTTATTAATACAGACTTATCCAATATTAATAATAATATCTAATAATAATAATATCTTGGACACAAATCACACAGCGCCCTCTAGTTCCAAGCTAAGCAACTAAATGCTTGTGTTATGGATACTAGACAACGGATAATAATACATATATACTTTTCTTTTGTAAATACATACTTATAATACATAGAAAAACACCCAGACGCCACACAAATATTCATGTTTGTCACAAATATTTGTGCTCGGGTGGGAATCGAACCCCCGACCTCCTCGCTGCAGCCGGTAGTTTTTTACCAATGCGCCACAAGGCTCGTCTAATATTGATTGCTGAGTGCTTGTTTGATAAGATTTTGTCAGTCATTAATATCTATCACACATAACTTCTGAATAAAATTGATTTGACCTGAAATGTTAATATTAAATGTGGTTGCTGAATTTTGCTTGCAGTAGTTTTTGTTGTTCATAAGAAAGTTTATTGACTATTTCTGCTTCCAGGTGTATTCTCATGGCAATTACCTATGCTTGTACAGACCGCCAGTTTGGAACAATTCACAAACATATCACGCACTCTATGTCCACATAATAATTTGTTCTCAGAAGACGAGGACACATGTAGTAAGTTATTTCATATAAGTTGGTAACGATTATACTTTTGTATTTTACTAAAATTTCAAGGCACACAAGATTATTCAGTAGACTGAATTTGATCGAAGACCATGTTCTGTTTCTTTCCATATGTTATAACCATTTAATGTTTTTTTTATATTAGGTTGTGATTTGTTAATTCCCAAATTTCCAAAAAGGGAAAATGAAGTCACTTGAATGTGGTGGAATCTCAAGAAGGCTCATTTTCTGGTATTTGAAGAGAATCTTAGACTTAATCCCTATCATTATAAAATGTTAAAGCGTGGCAGCCTAAGCTTGATTTCGAATCTTAGAATTATATATAATCACACCAAGAAACTCTCAAAATCCTATTACCATTGGTTCATTAGAGTTATTTTGATAGTTAATTCTGCATAGACATCTGAATGTTGGGTATTTGAGATGGAACCATGTATTAATTGAAGACAATGGAAGTCATTCTGGATCAAGTAAATCTCTGCTCTATAGACAGTAGAGTATGAGTAGTAAAATGACATTTTCTTTATTTAAATTTAGATAATTTTAATCTTTTGTTAGTTGTTGTTGTAACGAAAAATTAATTTGTGTTGAAACATATATAGGAAATAGGGTTTAAAGTAGATACCTGGGTATTTAATAAATCCACCCCTATTCCTTATATGATTCTCCTTTTTAATTTGAATTCTCTTTCTGTTCACGCTTACGTAGTCAATGGGAAAAGGATTAGAGTCTACTGTGGCCCACTTATACGTAAATATAATAAACCATATATTATTTATTTTAAAAAGTGTCATCGATAAATATTGGGTATCGAAAAATATTTTTATTTATGTATGTTCTTATTTTCAGAGTATATTTTTTTATTTACTACCCGCCCTTTCCGCTTATAGATAAATAAAACTTTATATGTAAAAAACGTAGCTTAAGAGAATGGGTAACATGTGTAAGAAACTGCATTGGTTAGAAACTGCATTCACCTGAAAATCTATGTATCTATTTATATAGCTTTTCAGGTAACAAAAACATACATATATTTTATTGCCATTAAGAAAAATAGGTTTTTTTTTTCAGAAGTGTCAACGTCAAACACTCCAATAGTACACTTGACAACATCATCCCCAGATTCCATTAAAGTCACTATATTGGTAGAGACTGTGCCAGATTTCTATATCAAATTAAACTCAACTACCAATTTAACAAGCACGCCTAGTCAGCCTAAATACTATTTCTACCCCTTTGACCAACCTAGTCATGCAGCGGTACAGAAAATTTCTAAAATGGAACATTCGGACCTATTGTACGGTGATTCAGGGACTGAGGGAAATTTAGATTTGTCATACCAACATGCTAAAAGAAAATATATGTGTAACTCTGAATTGAATCATATGGAAAGAATGACACTAAACAGTTATTTTATGGCAAACGACCTGAGTAAGGCTTACGGTTGGCTCTCGAGGCCCAAGAGTGTGATCGTAATGATAGAGTCTGATGATGATATCTGTGCCGTCGTCTCCATACAAAATTTTTCGGTAAGTACCTTTTGAGCGTCAAAAGTTTATTTTAGATGAGTAGAAATGAAGGAATCAACTGTCTAAGACTCATACTTTTTTTAACCGGGACTGTGGAATGGCATAATAAAATCTGTGTAAGTTAGATAAAGGAAATCTTTTAATGGAGACCGTTAATCATGATTTGTAATCTTATTTAAATGGGTTACGCATTAATTTAATTTATTTGGACCACAAGATTTCAATCCATCTAAAGAATTTAATAACTTTCTTGTAATCATGTACCCGAAAAAATAAAAGCTTTCCTTTTACCCGCAAATTTTGCTTTTTATCTCAAGCCAGTTAACTTTTCTGTCTACTTTACACAGATTATAAAAAATCGTTTATTTTCAGTGTCCAGTGTTTGACAACGAGCGTGACATACTTTATGACGGATATTATTTGACTATGACTAGAAGAGGAGGCATCACATTGACAGTAAGTAAGATATAATATGCAAAAAGATTTTGTTATTAAACAACAAATATTAGGACGCCTAACGAGGCTTTATTTACGAAGTATAGATATGCAGGAGTCTGAACGTTATGTTGAACGAATGGGCCCCATTTAGGGGAAGAAAACTTTCCCGGTAGAGGGCGCCATCCTTCCAGACACACTTGAGTTTTAAACTTTCCAACGCGTGTTTACGTATGTACGAAATCATTGGAACGTCCGAAATTGTAGCGCAGCTAATGGCAGAAAGGAGGACTAAGATCTCAGTTTATTATTGTGTACAATTGTACATTAATACTATGGAAAGGCTTTTGCTTGCCTTTGCCTTAGGACTCCTGTGTGGACTTCGTGAGTTTTTTACTTGCGTACATATTAATAGGTATAACAACATAACTTCACGCCTTTTTCTACCCGAAAGTGTAGGCAGTGGCTGTTAAGCATCGACTCGCAGTTATGTTTACGTCTCAAATAGAATAGGTGGCGAACCTATTGCCATACCGAGCACAAAGTTACGAAATTAATTTCGAATGTCATTGGTGTGTGCCACAGGACCACCGAGACTGAATACCAATAAAATAGGTATAATACCCTACAACAAGAGATGTGTGTAGACTAGCAACAAATTAATCAGAGTTTAATTAACCTATACACTGGTATAGGTTAATTAAACCGAGTTAAAAATAGGCGATAATAGATTTTGTGTATACTGAGGGTAGCATTTATTTTTCTTTTCAGCAAGATACCTTCCCACTAGGATTCTATATAGTGTTTATAGTGAAAACATCGGACGACGATTGTACAGACAAAACATCAAACACCACTCTGCCTAAAATGGCACAGTATTTGGGTTGGGGGGAACCGAATGTGGTGCAGGTGTCCAGTAATGATGGCAGAGTTAAGAATTTCAGGCAAGTCTATGTTTTAGTAATATAATAAGTATTTTTGGATCAAACTTTTTATAATAATGTGGGATACAATTCTCCGAGCGCCATCTAGTTCGAGGCTTAGCAATTAGACCTGCTGTTAGAAGACCTACTTAGTTTGTTTTTTTACATAGTTATTGAAAAATAATTGTTGGTACAGTTTCAGAATTGTTCAAACAATATCCTACCAGGACTACTTGATAGCTGCGGGTCTGGTGCTTGGTTTCTTTTGCTCCTTCTATGTGGCTTTCATCATTGCTGTCTTCTGTAGAAAAAAACAACAAATAGAGAGTGACGAAGGTAAATAACTATATGGTATAAGAGCTAGCGACGAATTTAGGTCGGCCAGTTTTAAGATATGTTATTCCTCTAACTCTCCTAAACGTAACGCAGGCAGTCTGGCTAGCGGAAGTTGTTGCGTTCGTTTCTGCGCAACCTATTTGTACACGTAAAATATCCATTTTTCAAATCATTTCATTAATCATTTTCGTTAACTACATTATTTTTATTGAAGTTTTTGCAAAATATATTAATTTTGCCAGGCCGTTCTAATGTTGCTAAAGCTGTGCCAGACGCAATTTTAGATGGACAAAATTTTTATTTTTCAAATCAATTTAGTATAGCTGAAATTTTGATATGATGTTATTTAAGTATCTTAAAACCCTAATTAATTTTGCCAGACCGGTATCTGGTTGCTAACCTTCTGCCAGAGGCATCCAAAAGTGAAAAGTGATGTAGATCATTTTGCTTGGTCTTGCAATTTTGTCCATCTAAAATTGCGTCTGGCTTTAGCAACATCAGAACGGTCTGGCAAGATTAATTTATGTTGCAAAAACTTCAATAAAAATAATGTAATAAACAAAAATCTTCTTAAAATGATTTGAAAAATGGATATTTTACGTGTACAAATAGGTTGCGCAGAAACGAACGCAACAACTTCCGCTAGCCAGACTGCCTGCGTTACGTTTAGGAGAGTGAGAGGAATAACATATCCTAAAACTGGCCGACCTAAATTCCTTGTTTTACCGACGTTGCTGGCTCTCGTACTAATACAAATAAATAAAGTTATTTTTAGCACTACATTTGTACATAGTAACAGAGATGCAGAGAAAAAACTAAGTAGTAACATAGACTTAGATATTTCTCTGCGGGAAAATCTCAGAAATCAGGCCCAGTCAATGAATCTTTATACCAATTTTAGTCATGTGTTTCTTATAGCTTAAAGAATAATGTTTTTTTTTTTGCATTCCTAGTAAGGTATAAATTTAGCGGCCCTCTGCTAATATAACTATATCAGCTCTTTTATGTTGAATAGATATCATGGTTATGGACATACGTAAAAAAAATTCACAGAATTTAAAAAATACATTGTATTTTTTTATTACAGAAAACTTGTCATCACCCGACATACCCCACGACGTCACAACGATCTCGTCGCATGTCGAGGTGAACGGTCCTGTTAGGAGGCGAGTGACAGTGATGAACAGCAGCGGCGAAAGCTCCTCACAACAGTGTCTTGTCGGCGATGATGTGAGGCAGGCTGATGGTAAGTTACATTGAACATTACTACTCCGATCAAACTCCTACACGATTTCATATATGGTATCTCTTACGTGCTGCCGTTGTAGGTATATTATAACAAAGTATTCACTCTCCATTGTGAAGAAGTATGTTCTTGTTTTTTTTTATGCGATAAGAGGGCAAACAAGCAAGCGATAATGGTAAGTGACTAGCGCTGCCCATGAACACTTGCAACACAGATAATGTTGCAGTTGCATTGCCGGCCTTAAGGGTGTAGGATGGAAAAGGAGAGGAGAGAGGGGTGGACCTCCGAATACCTCATTCATTGAACGAAACGCGGCATGATCCACTTTACGTTGATATTATGAGAGGTATTTATGCAATGAATTGTATGGAACTTCATAGCTTTATGGAATTTATCTTTGTTCGATTATTGTATATTTGATGAGTTAGTTATATTCCAGAATTGTATTTTATGCTTCTTTACAGATAATAATTCATCATCCGATACGGAATCAGATTTCTCAACGTTAGACGATATCGAGACTGACAAGGACGTGTACAGACTTAGCGGGAGACTGTGCGTCGCTAATTTAGCGAGGTGAGTGCTATTATTGTACCTCGGAAGGGGATAAAAAGCTGGTGATATTATATCTAACTACAACAAACCTTGATACTTAATGGCTATATTTTAGCAATTTTTTTACATATTCTGTGCGACCGAAATTTTCATGTGAATAAAAATAATGCATATTATTTTTACGTACTACCCGTGCACGATAAGTTGAGACTCGCCTGGAATGCAACCCTCTTCCCGTTACCTATGTAATTTCCCCTCAAGTTTCCGTATTGTATCGTAGCAACGCCATTTTTTAACACGGTGTTTCGAAAAATAATATTTTAATATTTTTGGCTTCAAAATATTTAAGACCCAGTTCTCACGCTAGTTATGTTGACGTCCCAAATGGAATAGGTGGCGAACCTATTGCCATGCCGGGCACAAAGTTTTTCAGTCATCGACATTTATCACACATAACTTCCGAAAACAATTTCGAAAAGTCATTGGTGTGAGCCAGTGTCTGGAATCGAACCCGGACCTGGATCAGAAGCCGACCACTGCTTTATCCTTCCTAGTCGGTTTGTTATAATGGTAAATGAAATGTTTTCCAGTAGTAAAATGTTGGTTAGATTTTACGTTACACCTGTAACTATATACTAGGCAAAAGCATATTAAAACCTGTGAAAAAGATTAAGCTTATGTATCCGCTGGCAGTGCTCCAGTGGTACCACTCTCGGTGGTCCAGTGGTCGAGCACCCCGCTACTAAATCAAGAGGTCGCGGGTTCGAATCCTGGCTCACACCAATGACTTTTCGAAATTCTTTTCGAGAGTTATGTGTTTATCACACATAACTCTCGAAAAGAATTTCGAAAAGTCATACCATGACTGAAAACTTTGTACCCGGCATGGCAATAGGTTCGCCACCTGTTTGGGACGTTAACATAGCGAATTGGGGCTTAACAACCACTGTCTACATCTTCGGGTAGAAATATTAAGCTTATGTATCCCTTCGCAGATGTCGTCCGAGAGTACTATCTGCCAGATCCAAGATGTACTTGTGGAATGTTCTCACAGTGACAGTATTCTACACGCTACCTGTGATACAACTTGTTGTGACATATCAGAGGGTAATGTATATTATATTATTTATAATATTATTTTATTAATCACTAGCGTACCAACTTTGTGTCGCATCAAAAGTATTTTTTACAGCGTTTAAAGTTAAAGTGTTAAATGTCGAAAATTAATACATTTTTCTTTACTACATTATACATACAAACCACCCCGTTGTTACCCTCTATGTATTAAAAAAAACCGCATCAAAATCCACTTCGTAATTTCAAAAATCTAAGCATATAAGTAAGCGGACAGGCAGTGGAAAGTGCCTTTGTTTTATACTATGTAATGATATTATTTTATTGAAATTATACTTATTTTTATGTGCGTGGAAAAGTTATGAGGATAACTTACCAGAAAACTTTTGAGATCATTAGCTGTTCTCCTTTTGTTATTCCCTTAAATATTATAACTTTGTAAGTACTATTTAAGTATATTTTACATTACATCCTTATAGAGCGTCAGATTCAAATGTATCATCTTTTTTATTTAATTTCAGCTTCTGAACCAATCGGGGAATCAGGATCTGTGTTATTTTAACTTCCTATGTGCTCATCCGTTGTTCGTGGTTTCTGATTTTAACCATGTGTATTCGAACCTGGGCTATGTTCTGCTCGGCCTCCTGTTCCTCGCTCAGGTGTGGAGGCGTGATAAAAAGCATCAAGCTAAGACACGTTCTCAGGTAGAGAAGAAGTTTATTTAGAAATATGTAGAAACTGTCTTCAATAGAAGAAATGTCTCATAATAATAATATAAACATTCTTGCGCAGAAAGAGTTGGGCATACCCCAGCACTTTGGACTGCTCTACGCCATGGGTATAGCTCTAGTGAGCGAAGGCCTACTGTCAGCTGCTTACCACGTGTGCCCCAACAGTATGAATTTTCAATTTGGTGAGTTTTTTATTATGAAACTGTAATTATTGACGGGCCTCGTGGCGCATTGGTAAAACTACCGGCTGCAGCACTGAGGTCGGGGGTTCGATTCCCACCCGAGCACAAATATTTGTGACAAACATTAATATTTGTGCGGCGTCTGGGTGTTTTTCTATGTATTATAAGTATGTATTTACAAAAGAAAAGTATATATGTATTATTATCATCCGTTATCTAGTATCCATAGCACAAGCATTTAGTTGCTTAGTTTGGAACTGGAGGGCGCTGTGTGATTTGCGTCCAAGATATTATTATTATTAATAATTACTCAAGGCAGCGGGCCAATCTAGCATAAAGAGTTATGACGATTCAAGTGGCCCGGGGTTGTTAAAAAATATAAACATGGCAATAGCATTGTTACTAGCGTTTTCCATTACTGTGATAATTAAAAAACAAAATTAAAATTCACTTTCAATTTCAATTATTTATTTAAATAATTCACAATAAATTAGTTTTGCGCTCTTCGAGAACCGACGAACAAGATGTGTCTCCCGCTGCATGGGGCGGATATATATATTCAGACTAGGGATGTAACGGAGGTTGTTTTATCGGAGCCGAAATCGGAATCGGAGATTTCAAATTTGATTTATCGGAATCGGAACCGAAATCGGAATCGGAGGCAGGGTCAGTTTGATAAGGACAAATAAAACATCATTTATAGTCTTTTTTTCATTGTCATTTTTTGTAAAATAAAAAACAACAGTGAAAAAAAATGGCATAATTCCAAATAATCAAAAGAGTAAAGTAAAGAATTTAACGTTTAATTATAATTAAAACCCAAAGTAGCGTGTTACATTTGGTTACGTTACAATAAATGTACAAAAGCTAAAACAAATTAAATCAAAATGGACTCCACAAGTAATGTATTGTACTTTATGAAAAAAAGCTTTGAAGCTTTGTCCCTATCCAATCTATTTCTTAAGGAGTCGTATATTAGGCCAGCACCACTAAAAAGTTGTTCGCTCGCTACCGGGCCCGGTGGACATGACAAATATTGGCGGGCAATTGATTTGAGGGGCTGGAATTTTGTATTTCCACTACAATAACGGATCATCACTAATACTCATACGTTATTCTTTATTGTACGAATTTAGCATACTTTTCATTACAACAAATTTGTCAAAAACTGCATATCTTTCAGATGTGGTATCATCATCGTCTTCATCACTACTTAACAATTGTTACTCGTTTATAGATGTATCTGCATCTAATTGTGACATTATTTCGGTTTCAATTTTCTCTTTAACGACTTCATTAAAAAAATTGTTTTATAGCGAGGATCTGGGTACGTTGCTATTGCAAAGGAATTATTTGATTTAAGGTCACCAAATTTGGAATTTAATTGATCGACAGTGCATTTTATTATAGTTTTAAATTTTTCATTCGTGTCTTGTTCACTGCCTTCAGTTTGTAATGTATACTTGAGTCTGTGTATAAGTGGAATTATTGATGAGATATTGGCGTTATTATCACTCATATTTCGGGTAATTTCTTCAAAAGGTCGATGTATAGTCACTATTTTTGTCCCACAAAAACAGATCACTTTCATTGATAATAAGCCGCAAAAATCCAAACAATTATCTATAACCTATAAATGTCGTGGGCGTAACAAATAATAACAAAAAGTGAAAAAATAATTGATCATAGAGTGCACGTAGCGGAGGTACATGTATGAACAGGCCGTCGCGCGCCGCTCGCTTCGTTTCGTCAACCTCCGATTAACCTCCGATATAAAAGTATCAGAACCGAAGTCGGAACCGAAAGTGTAATAATAATCGGATGTTCCGACTTAACGGAACCGGAATCGAAGCTCCGTTACATCTCTGATTCAGACGTGCATGATGACATAGCTTACCGCATATTGTCTGGAGCCCACATATACTATTTCGTTTAAAGTACGACGGACAGCACATCCAGCCACCATTAAATCACTATATTTATACCATGTCTATCCCATTCACTTTTAACAAATGTATAGCTACATTTCGAAGCATATAGTCAGCTATTTATTTCTTAGATTTTCGCGAATCACATTCATTACATTGAAACAACTTTTTATGGATTATATCGCGTTTATTTAGACCGAGTAACTACTTACTCGTGAAAATGATCTCTGTAAAGTACTCTGTAAAGAGTTCGAAACGTCCGGAAATAAATAGAAAATAAGTTCTAAATAAACGCGATATTATCCATAAATGGTTGTTTCAATGTTATAGAGTCAGCTGTTTTTTTTCTACGCAAATATGAGTACGTATCCGTTATACATTCTTTTTTTTATGGGATAGGAGGGCAAACGAGCGGGCGTCACCTAATGGTAAGCAACCAACGCCGCCCATGGACACCAGCAACACATATAGTGTTACTGTTGCGTTGCCGACCTTTAAGGGATATAGGGAAGGCGGGTGGGCCTTCGGGTACCTCTCTCACCGAACGAAACGTGGCATGAGCCACTTTACGTCGATCTTCTAAGAGGTCGTGGTATTTCATCGGTCGAGCCGGCCCATTCATGCAGCGGTAAAACAGTGGTAGAGCCAAGCAGTTCGCTTGGCTCTACCACTGTTTAAAACATTGTTCGACATTAACTCGAACAGTATGATTAATTCAATGCGAATATTCCGCATATGCGGATGCGAATCATTATGACATCTGAAATACCTTTGTTTTCACGTATTATGAGTTATATAATTTATATTTAAAATTTTCCTTGCAGATACATCTTTTATGTATGTAACATCTGTGCTGTGTATGGTGAAGATATATCAGAGCCGTCACCCTGACATCAACGCGAGAGCGCACGCCACCTTCGGCGTGTTGGCACTTCTCATATTTATCGGTATGTATATAATCACGAAATACTTCAAATTTTTGTTATTTATTCATGGGATAGGAGGCTCAGCAGCAGGTGTGTTACGTGATAGTAAGCAACTAATGCCGTCGAGAGGTCGGAAGTGGGATGGGGAGGATAGACGGGAAATGGTCGGGCCTCCGGACGCCTCTCACCGAGCGAAATGCTGCATGAGCAGAAACGAGATAGTTACAGTTACTTTAAGTATTGAGCTGAGCTATTGGGAATTCAATATGCCATAGCACTTAGTTTAGCATGACCTTTTCCAAATATTAATTCTTTACATAAATGTATATTATATATTAGTTGACCCGGCGAACTTTGTTCCGGATCAAAGGTATGAAATAAGTAAATTTTTGATATATCATTTTTTATTTACTACATTATATATGAAACATACATAACTTCACGCCTTTTTCTACCCGAAGGTGTAGGCAGCGGCTGTTAAGCCTCGTCTCGCCGTTATGTTTACGTCCCAAATGGAATAGGTGGCGAACCTATTGCCATACCGGGCACAAAGTTGTCAGTCATCGATATTTATCACACGTAACTTCCGAAAATTTCGAAAAGTCGTTGGTGTGTGCCAGGATTTGATCCCACTACTTCTTGATTTAGAAGCGGGGTGCTAGCCACTGCGCCACCGAGACTGTTTATATATGAATTATAGATAAAAACCACCTCGTTTGATACCCTCTATCTATTAAAAATACCGAATCATAATCCGTTGCGTAGTTTTAAGGAAATAAGCATATAAGGAGGCAGACAGCGGAAAGCGACTTTATTGTATACTATGTAATTAATGCAATGGGCAATAGTAGTGCATTGCGTTTGAATTGTACAGTAATCGATGTTCAAGGATAAATCGATTAGGGCTTTATAAATATTTGTTTATTATTTTCAGGTTTGGTCGGCGTATTGAATGCCAACGTTTATTTCTGGGTGGCGTTCACAGTTCTACATCTTGTAACATGTTTGATTATGACATTTCAAATATACTATTTGGGCAGGTTCAAATTAGGTAAGTGATCAAATTATTACACACTTACGTGCTGTGGGACTTATGCCCGAATACTGAACCGCCACTCAAATATATAAGCGCTACTTAAGCGTTTAAGTAGCTGTTACTTTAGACAGAATACGTCAAATTTAAGCAGTAAGTAGCACTTTATTGATTGTCAGATTTGAGTGGCGGTACAGTATTCGGGCGACTGGCTATCATTAGCAAAGAAATCCACGACTAATGAATTAGTTTGTAAATTACCAATCACACTTTGTGTAAGGTTCCACCGTTTTCTTCGACCTAATGAAAATATATAACTAGTTCACCCTGCAAAGTTTGTTCCTCATTAAAAGTAATAAATAAGTAAATTTTTATTATATTATATAATTATAGACAAAAACCACGCTGTTAACACCCTCTATTTATTATACTAGATGGCGGTATTATCAATCGCGCGGTTCGTGAGCTCCTCTCCCGTCCCCTAGCTGCCATCACACCGACGTACTGTGGACGCTGCGTGCTGCTCATCATCGCTAACTTATCCAACTGGGCTATTGCCGCCTATGGGTAAGTAAAACTTGTTTGTAATTAAGTATGATCGCGATATTGAAAGACTGGTTTTGGCTGGAAATCAAGTGAATGGGGCCCTGAACAAGCTTATGAATAGTCAAAAAATTTCCAAAAAGGAACGACTGGCTGTACACAAAAGGGTTTTGGTTCCCACGCTTATGTATGGTAGTGAATGTTGGGCATGGCAGGAGAAGCACAGAACGAGAAGAACTATGTTCAGGTGTCCATAGGCGGCGTCTGTTCAATTCCTTGAAAAATAATACTAAATTTATTTTTTCTTTTCTACAGGTTAGCTCAACACAGCCGTGATTTTGCGTCTCACCTGTTGCTCGTCCTGATGTCTAACCTATTTCTGTACACGTTGTTCTACATAGTAATGAAACGGTTGCACCGGGAATCAATAAGATGGTACAGGTGTGTCAGACATTTATTTATTTGACTATAATATATCACGGTAATTCTTCTGTATTTTCCATAATTATTCTATAAAATAGATTGAATCTGATAAATAGATAGATGATGATAATAATATAGCAACTAATAGTAAATAGTATCATCAAAGCTAATATATAGAATAGTTTGTTAATATTATTCTTCTTCAACAGTTGGGTGTTCATTGTGCTGACATACACAACATGGTTTTCTTCTAGTTACTTCTATTTGGATCAAAGCACCAACTGGGCGGTAAGTGATCATTTGGAGTATGTGGAGTGTGATAATAAGTTTCACTTTAGTATTTTTATTCTATTTACATTCGATGATGATTATCAGTTTTTTATGTAATTCTTAATGCCTACTTTAGCTTTGATGTTGAATTTCATTATACATGGAGTGAAATTGAAACTGAGGGACTTAAAAATAACTGATTGCTTTCGGAATTCCCATATCAAAAAGTCGGTAAAAATAATTAGATGTATTTCTATAGATCATAATATTATCGTCCTAGGTCGGAATAGGTAGAGTGATTTTATGTACTTACACAAGATAGTATAATATAGACATGCCATTTTATCCTTATTTTTTATTAAACAAAAACAAAAATAAATTATTTTGAATCCTCATAAGATACAATTTTTATATTGTGACTGTCAACATTAATACAATTAAAATAAATAATACGCTGTTTACATTAAACACAACAATATGAAGTTCTGGTATTTTGGCGGCATATCCACATTGTCCTCTACGTTTGACGCCTCCTTATACTCTCGTGGTCCTTATTCCTACCGTCGCGGTAGACCGTAGTAGATCATCGCTGGTATGATCCGAGTACGACTCTTAGGCAACTGGCCGGTCCATTCAAAAGACCGGTCACATCATTCCTTCAATGTGGGTAGGCATTAAATGGGCATTAAAACCACACAATGGGGCTCCATTGTGTGGTTTTACGTTGGCGGCCACCATTGGCGGCTGCCAACCATGCTAACTACCCACCCAGTCGTTAAGACTTAACAACGATCTTAAATCACTCTACCTACTCCGACCTATGGTTATCATTATTGTTTTCTTTTCAACAGTTAACACCGGCGCAGTCTCGTCAGAACAACAAAATGTGCAGCTTCCTACAGCTGTACGACTCGCACGATATATGGCACTTCATGTCGTCCACCGCCATGTTCTTCTCCTTCAATATGTACCTGACCATAGACGATAATCTCTCTAGAACACCTAGGAACAATATTATGGTGTTTTAATATATTAAGCCGCCTTATTGTGACAGCGGCTTTAGCTAATTAGTTTTAATATGTGAGTTCCGAGTTTGTATTATTATGAATTCTATTTGAAAAATAAATCGCGTTGAACTGCCTTAAAAAATTGGCTTAAAAATAATTATAATTTTAAGCTTTCTTTATCTTTTTTAATTCCATTACATAAAAATAATTATTTAATCGTTTTTTTGTACATATGTATTTCTTTCTATATTTTTACCTTTTTTTTTTCATGTGGATGATTAAATTTAGCATAAAATAAATGTTCCTATAGCACTGCTAATTACTATTTAGATGTGATTTCGATTCGAGAATTCTTTATAGAGGACTCAAACCATTAAAGGTTATAATCGTTTTTTTTTAATACTCGTTATGCTCCGGTGGCATAAAAACTGAATTTTAAATATTGTTTCGATTTAAATGTTTGAAAAAGCGTATTTGGCATATGAGTTTCTTCCCCCTTGTAACATTCACGATACGCTATACCCGACCCACGAGTTACGGCGTAAATATAGTAAGGCTGTAAAACTGTAATTAGTATTCAAGATTTAATTTGCAAGTTTAAAAAACAGGAACATTAATTTAATCCTGTAATGTAATTATCTTAAAGGATAATGCTCTCTCTGCGTACAGATTTTCGCGGTTATCCTGTTTCAAAAATAATTTAGCCAGCCATCTGTCGAATGTTATTTAACTCCGTATTTTTTTTTACTGCATCTCCCTATATTTATTTTGTAACAACACGCTAATTTATGACCTTGACATCAGAGAATATATTTAATCAAGAGTGAAAGCTAAGAATAAGTATAATATTAGATTTTGTGGAGCAGTTGATCGTAAGGTCCCTAGGTTCGACCCAAACCTGAGTACGTACATTTGTGTGATCAACTTATGTTTGCATGCATATAGCATCTGTGTTTTTTCTTTACAAATATTTACTTGGAAAAAATCTTACTGTGTTAAACCCGTTATCCAGCGCTATAACGAACGTTTGAGTTCTTTAACGTGAAACTAGATGGCGCTGTATTAATAATATTAAAAAAAGTCTCTATCATTATACTCGGAATTTACTGGTAGGTACATTTATAAGGTAGTTAAGAACGTTTATTTATTACTTATTTTTATTTATTTCCCGACGTTTCGCGAAAATCTGAGAAATAAATATAAAAAAAAATGTTTAAAATTTAATTCTTCCTGATCTGGTATCAGAGGACTTGCTTACTAGTAATTCTATTAGGTACTTGAAATTACTCTTTGCGACTGTATGACTGATGATGGCGACTTATTGTTTTAAGTAAATTGTAGAATTTATATTTATTTTAATATTTGATCTCCAAAGTTGTTTGTAACATTGTGGGACCGTAAAATATTATTATCATCCACTGAGGCTAACACCAAAACCAGTTTTAATATTGGCTATAAGTTAAAAGTTATTGTGGCTAAAAGCTATGAGTAATACATATTGTAAGGGTTTTATCATTAAAATGAATTTATAATACATATTTGTAAATTTCACATATGATCTATAATATCTCTATAGTTACTTCTGATGTTTTAACTGATAAATACTCTGATAAACTAGAGCAAAACTAAAAATCAGGATGAATATTACTTATATGTCAATGATATTAACTTTTTTATTAGCTTTTTTTAAACTTCAAAATGCAATTTATACTAACCTAGGTATGTCGCAGTTCAGCTTTATGGACTAAAAACAATTTTTCACATATTTATTAATTCCCATATGTGGTTTTTTTTTACTATTTTTGTTTAATGTAGTCGTCAACCTTATTTTTTTAGGGCGGTAAACTGTATTTTATAGCTTACTAGAAATGTATGCTCCAGTTTTTATCAAAGTATTTACCAACTTGTATATCAAGTTGACAGTGATCATAAACCGTTCAGATACTTCATTCTTCATAATGAAACGGCACTGCTCAGAAAAGTATTTATTAGTAAAATAAGTCCACGATTTTAGGCTAAGAGAATTAAATTATTGTAAGTGCTAGTGTAACAACAAATTTTAACTTGAAATGAGAACATAATATCTAGTCTCTAGTTTAAAATGTGTAATTTAAAAAAAATATTTTTTATCAGTTGATTAAAAGAAATCTGAGAAGTTTACCTCGCTCTTAGGCGTTTAGAACTCCAGGAATTTAATGAAGTTTTTCTTTCTGTTAATACTCGTACTTTAATTAAAATTTTCTTTTGAATTAGCTTTTGAATTGGTAGAGCCAAGCAGTTCGCTGCATGAATGGGCCGGCTCGACCGGCGAAATACCACGACCTCTCAGAAGACTGACGTAAAGTGGCTTATGCCGCGTTTCGTTCGGTGAGAGAGGTACCCGGAGGCCCACCCCCCTTCCCCGTACTTTCCTATCCCCTATCCCTTAAAGGTCGGCAACGCAACAGTAACACTATATATGTTGCTGGTATCTGGTTGCTTACCATCAGGTGACACGCCTGCTCGTTTGCCCTCCTATCCCATAAAAAAAAAGTATGTTTAAAACTTAGAGTTAACACTCAATTTTATATTATAATTATTAAACACCCTATGGTACTGAAATTTTCATGAGGTTGTAATGTATTGTTGATAGCTTAAAACCAATTGTAATTATTGATACAATACATATATGTTGGTATTAAAATTTTACTTTTTAACGCAAAATTTATCTGTAAATTAAATATTATAGAAACTTATTTTTTACACCAAGTGAATTTCGGTTCGGTTCGGAAAATCGGTGCTATAATATTTATCTTAGTAGTAAATTGTAACTATAAAAAATGATTAGTATTTATCGTTTGATTACATTTATCCACAGCTGTGTAGATTTTTAGATTTAAGTGTTACGTCACCCACAAGTTACCACACCTATTGCTTATTTTTTTTTTTAAACAATTGCACCTTATTAAGGATCTTAAAAAAAGTTAGTATATATCTGCTTAGTAGTTTCTGTCTTGCTCTCTCTCTCTTTCTCAATATGTCTATGTTTGCAAAGTTGACTTGACTGCTGCTGCATCCTTAGTCTATGCGATATGGGGGTATACTTATCTGTCCTAAGGTATAGAGAAGAGATGCTTGTAATTGTTGTGACGGAAAGAGTGAATTCATGCCAGTTTTTGTGCTCGAAAAACTCAAGTTCGCAGAGATATTTTTTTTAATATGTCAACACTGCGTGTTAATTCCAATTGTAAATAAACAAATGCTTTTTAAATATGTTGGTTTTACTAAAATTTACTCACCCAGGTCTGAAATAATAATTAATAATAACAAACGAGCAAGTGGGTCACCTGATGGTAAACATCTACCGCCACCCAAGGACACCGGCAACACAGATAGTGTCACAGTGGCGATGCCGGTCTTTAGGGTACTCCCTTAAAGACCGACATCGCAACTGGATGTGAAAGGGGGGTGACCGTCGGTCGCCTTCGGATACCGGAGCCGGCCTATTACTGCAGCGAATTGTGAGGCTCTACCGCTGTAAAAAAATCTAACTAAAGTAATCTAAAGTCTGCAGTTGTGATATCTGCTTTAAAGCGCAGTGTAAACAAAATTAAAAATCAACATATATAGTTGGTAATTCCAGACAGCTCCAACGTTATAGCTGTTCCTGAATACTCTGAATAGGTACCTATCAGGAGAAACTGTTTTCGATAAGTTTTCCATTACAGCGATTTACCTATGAAGAACGCCGAAAATTCGTAACTCGTGAGTTTCTTACTTATGTTCTTCTTTGCTGTTAAAATACAATGTACCATTGTTAAAATACAATACCTATATTGTAATATTGATTATGCTTCTAATTTGGTTACTCTCTCTATTAAAACACTTCAAACAATGAATTCGTAATAACTCATATTCGAACTCTGGACCTCACATTCAGAAGTCCAAATGCATCGCATGCAGAATCGAGACAAACTATGAGATTATAATAATTTCTTAACCGGTTTCATTATAATCATAACACATTTAAATGAAACCATACCATAAAATCTACCATTTATTATTTAATAGTAACGAATATGAAATAAATTCAATGTGTTTGATACTAACGCGCCTTGTCAAATGCGTCGTGACGAATTAAACAAAAGATGGCGGACACGTGCCCCGCTCCCGCCAAAATTTATGACGATTACATTCGTTTTAATAAAAATTAATTTATTTGTCTCGGATATTTAGCGCAATGGATGCATCACATAGGGGTTGCTTAGTCATTTTTATGTTATGGTTTATCATACTCGGGGCTACCTTAATAGGAGTAGCAATTTATGATTAAGTATGAACGTCCACTTTGAGGTAATGTCGAAAAATGACAATAATCACCGAAATATGACAACCACTGATGACAACCAATACTTGACTCACTGGACAAAGAGATTCTCAAGTAAAACTGGGGCTGATCAAATTAAGACGGTAAGTAAAGATTAATAATATTAAGCATTGAGTTATGTGACAGTGAATTTAAAACATTATTTCACGAGTGTTGCCATTTTTATTTTGATGAAAATAAGTAGGTATATCATTTAAATCTTCACGTTGTAATATCCGAAGTTGCATATGCGATACATAAAACTCTAAGCTTGATGAAGAAAGCATTTCGGTTTTCGGTCATTTCGGTGTTGTTGGCCGAAATGGCCTCTAAGTACCTAAGAAGTACTACTCTGTGTAAAAAGTATCGAGAATATGTCAATAAAGAGACCCGCGTAAAAGAGGTCGTTCTAATTTTTTTACTGCATGTTGGTAGCACTGTACTGATTTAGCGCGCAAAATTTGAACGGGATCTGTCATTTAATTTGTTTTAAACTAAACTTTTTGTTGGTCATAGTTTTGAGTCCTCGGCGTTTTTTACAATGGAAAATATTGTTGAACAAAGAGTGTGCCTTAAATTTTGTGTTTCGAATGATATTTCATGTGGTGAATCACTAAAAATGTTGCGAAATACCTACGGCGAATCATGTATATCGAAAACAAGGGCTTATGAATGGTATAAGGCTTTTAAAGAAGGCCGAGAAGTAGTAGTAGACTTCCCTCGTTCTGGTAGACCTTCAACCGCTACGACCAAAGAAAACATCGACAGAATTAAGAAGCTAGTGCTCGAAAATCGACGTATGAGTCTGAGAGAGTTGGCCAGTGAGGTGAACATATCTTTTAAGTCCGTCCACAATATTCTCATTGACATTTTAGGCATGAAACGCGTCGCCGCTCGACTAGTTCCAAAAGAGCTCAATTTTGTTCAAAAAGGGCAGCGAAAGCATGTCGCTGAAGATGTCTTCAGCGACATGCTTTCAAGCTCGGGAAACCATGTGGTTTCTCGAGCTTCTAGGGATCCGACCTTTATGAAACGTATAATAACTGGCGACGAGACATGGGTTTATGAGTATGACATGCAAACAAGCCAACAGTCTTCAGAATGGCGTCTCGAAAACGAGCCGAAACCCAAAAAACCGCGGCAAAGTCGCACCAAAATCAAGGTGATGCTGACAGTTTTTTTTGACTACCGTGGTGTGGTTCACTCCGAATTCCTTCCAGAGGGATATACAGTGAATAAAGAATATTATTTAGGCGTCATGAAGCGTTTGCGTGAGAGTATCCGCCGAAAACGTCCAGATTTGTGGCGACACAACTCATGGATGCTGCACCATGATAATGCACCATCACACACAGCCATTATAGTGAAAGAGTTTTTAGCGAAAAATTGAACAAACGTTCTCGACCAAGCACCCTATTCACCTGATATGGCTCCGTCTGACTTTTTTTTATTTCCCAAGTTAAAATTACCACTTCGAGGAAAACGTTTTGAGTCAATAGAAGCCATAAAAGAAAATTCGCTGAATGAGCTAAAGGCCATACCGTAAATAGCCTATGAAAAATGTATGGAAGACTGGGTGAAGCGGTGGAGATGTTGTATTGCAAGCGATGGGGCCTACTTTGAAGGCGATAAAATAAATTTAGATGAATAATTTGTATTTTTTGTTTTATTGACAAAAATCCCGATACTTAGTACACAGAAGGTATATACCTGCTCTCTTATCTGGTGTACATATCATACGTGTAAGTACATACGTGTCATATCTACGGAAAATTGTAAAGAAAATATCTATCTATGGAAATTATGCTAAGTAATTATGCTCAGTGGGCCTTTTGACATTTACCTACTGATCATCAGACACTGCTCCCGGATTAAAGAACCACGCCGATAGAATATATATTGACATTCTACTATAAAATATATCACGTTGTATTCACAATATTTGGACGAGCAACCCCTCGCGAGGCGTGACAAATTTAGTTATTGTATCAACATATCGTTATAAATTTGAATACAGCGAAGTTGGGGTTGAAATCACGATACAGAAGGGGTAAATGTGATACAGCGTAAATTAGGTATGTGCAGTAGGTATTGGATTTTGGGAACAGAAACGAATGCTGTCAAATTTAAAATATAATAGATTCGACCGTAACTAGCCAGCGTGTATTCTGTGTATGTAAAGCTGGAAAAATAATATGCTATAAGGGTTCATTGCAATCGCCAATTAATTTCGGAAGT
Source organism: Euproctis similis (assembly GCA_905147225.2). Taxonomy (NCBI): domain Eukaryota; kingdom Metazoa; phylum Arthropoda; class Insecta; order Lepidoptera; family Erebidae; genus Euproctis; species Euproctis similis. Next base: position 10,895,115 of record LR990106.1, read on the forward strand.
TATATGTGATATATTATACTTAAACTTACTAATACTTGACTAAAAACTTTGTGCCCGGTATGGCAATAGGTTCGCCACCTATTAAATTTGGGACGTAAACATAACGGCGAGACGAGGCTTAACAGCAGCAGCCTACACCTTCGGGTAGAAAAAGGCGTGAAGTTATGTTATGTGTGATAATATTTAGCCCAGGTACCTATGTGTTGACCTGACCTCTTGGTAATATTCGAGCTAAATTGGAAATAAAAGCATGCAGCACTTTTAGAGTTTATCCGTAACAAACAGATTAATAAACTAAAATTATAAAAATACAGCAATGTACAGTTTCCTACGATTTTGTGTATAGATAGAGTGATTGTTATGTTAAGGTATAGGTACCCAAAATAAATTGATATAAAAAACATCTGTAGTTTGATAATATTAGTGTCTGACCGAAGCTTAGGCTTCGGCCATCTTCGGCCAAAAATTCATCTTCGGCGAGATCTTCGGCTACGGCCTCTTTCACCGAGAGAAAAGCGGCATGTGCCTCTTTACGCCGATATTCTTCTTTAGCTGCGTATAATATTGAAGAAAACTATTAAATTACTAATAGCAATAAACCTTCGGCCGAAGGTTGTGGAGGTTGCCGATTAATCGGCTTCGGCCAAAAATAGATCTTCGGTCGGACACTAGATAATATATAGTGTGATATTAATGAATGATCAGAAACTGCACTATCAGAGGGCCTTGCAAAATTTTAGGGGAGACCAGGTACAAAAGTAACACTTTTTATTTTTAACTTGACTTCTGGCTAGCTTTTAATATTTCCATGAAATTAATATAACCATATTATATAAATTCAGTGTATATAATTTACACCAGTAAATCAATTTATTATGATGTATTTTGTATATATAACAGAGTTAAAAAAAATCAGTTGTTACGGGGTCTAAAACCTTGTACCTTCTGTTGTTAAGGTCTACCCTACTTTGCCCACATTAAGTTTAAGTCTTGCGCCGCCACTGCGTACCTACTTTTCGTATTAACACAATAACTAACAATAACTAGTCAGTTATCATCATTTTCCTGCCCATATTCCATCCATTATCTATTAGTGGAGTCGGCACAACATGTCATCCTTTCGAACTAGCCATGTTGTCAAAAGATTTGGCTGTGGTTTTATGTATGGCCGCCTGCCTTACTTCAACCCGCCTTGGGAATGTTTTCGTTGGTTATAAATGGTTACAATAATATACTAACAGTAGTTTACTAAAATACGTAAATCAGGAATGTAAGAACAACATATATTTTCTACTCTGCGTTACAATTACATAGCCGTAGTTTAAGGGGGTGGGAGGGGGGTGAGCCTCTGGATACCTCTCTCTCATCGACCCAAACGCGAGAGGAGCCACCTTACGCCAATATTCTAAGAGGTCGTGGTATCTCACCGGTCGAGCCTGACTCTATCATTGCAACTATTATTTATAACATATCTGACAATCAATAAAGTGCTACTTACTGCTCAAATTTCACGTATTCTGACTAATGTGACAGCTACTTAAACGCTTAAGTAACGCTTATATATTTGAGTGGCGGTTCAGTATTCGGGCTTAAGCTACCTTACGTAAGTTCTGTAATAAAAATTAAGAAAGAATCTTTTTGCTATTGTTTAATAGTGGGTCTTGATGTTTAATAACCTGTTTAATTAAATATGTACTTAGGTTATATTAGGAACTAGAGTCCGACCGAAACCGAATGTTCGGCCGTCACTACAGTTTCGGCCGTAACCAAAACCGAAACTCACGTGCAGTATAAAAAAATACTAAAATTTTATGCATTTTCACCATTATTTTGCATTAATTAGAACATGAAATGAAAAACAACGCGCATATGTATACATTTTGTTCGAATCAACAACATAACTTTATTATGGTATAGGGGGCAACCGAGCACCTGATGGTGAGCAACAAACGCCGCCCATGGACACCTGAACACATATAGTGTTACAGTTGCGTTGCCGGCCCTTACTATAGGATATGGGCGGAGTCCGGAGTGGGATAGGAAGGGGAGGGGGGGAAGGGCTTGGGCCTCCGGATACCTCTCTCATGGAGTGAAACGTGGTATACGCCGGTCGTAGTATTTCTCCGGTCGAGCCGGCCCATTCGTGTTGCGAACTGCGTGACTCTGCCACGTTTCTATACTACCAACTTCACGCCTTTATCTATGCTAAGGCTGTTAAGCCTCTACTCGCTGAATCGTTAAATCCCAAAAGAAGTAGATAGTTAAAAAATAGAATAGGTGAAAAACCAATATTAAATCAGTAATTGATTTTGCTTCATGATATACTAAATATCTATTGGTATTATCAGATATTACTATTTAATGCTGTGTTTTTTATTTGTACTCAGAAGGATCATTAGGTAATCTCTTCGGAAGTACCACTTAGGGCAGGAAAGTGTTAATAATTTTTCAATCAACCTACCTAAAAATGATTTACACTTTCCTGCCATTTCCCCACTCTAAATTGGTTGGCACAACATGTCATCCTTTAAAACTATCCATGTTGCCAAAATATTTAGCTGCGGTTTTGAAACCGGCCATCTGACTTCAACCCTTCTTCTTCATTACATATAAAACAAAGTCACTTTTCGCTGTCTGTCCCCTTATATGCGTATATCTTTAAAACTACCCAACGGATTTTGATGCGGCTTTTTATAATAGTTAGAGGGTGATAAAGAAAGAGATGAAAGAGAGATGTTGTAAAGAAAGAAATATAATTTTCGAGATTTAGCAATTTAATTGCAAACGCTGCCTGAACCCTAAGTGATAGATGAAAACAATGTTCTACATTATTAAACACCATTAGAAGGTCTGTAAAAAAGTCTGCGCGGGCATATGTCTATCTCATATGGATAACCCACAATGACCATATTTACGTTTTTACTTTTTACGAGAAATAATGGCTTATTTACGAAGCGATTTTAAACATTACAGTATTAATTTTCATCCAATTAAGTGTCTTAAATAGATTGTGCATGTAATATAGATGATCCTGGCCCTTTACAGCATGCAATTTAAACGAATATTTTCGAAGATATTGCAGTATTAACATAGCGGGACAGCAGTTAAGCTGATTTGAAATTGAACCTCATGATATCCAAAATTTACCCCTTTATTACTTTTGATGCGGAACAAAGTTCGCCGGGTCATCTAGTTGGAGATATTTTTGTTAATAATATAGGGACGGAGTTGAAAATGGAATGAGAAGGGGAGAGGGGGAGCTGGGCCTCCAGGTACCTTTCTCGCCGAAATCGCGCAAAACGCGATCGTATCTAACCGGTCGAGCCATCCCATTCATGCAGCGAACTGCGTTGCTCTACCACTTATTTCATCTCATAACAATAATTTCTTAAATTACTGTTACACCAAGAATCTAGAAGAGTAAAGTTAAACAGTATAAATAAAGCGTTGGGCGTTGGACGCTAACAATCTAAGCAAAAAAACCAGCTCGCTATTCACAGAGGGGTACTGGGGGGCTATATAAGGAAGGAAGGTCTAAAAGAGGATTGGAAGAGAGTGTCAGTGTAAAAATTAAGAAAGTGCATACTATGATGGTTTGGACTCGTAGAAAGACTGATTGATGTAATATTAACTGAGCAACAGTATACCTAGAAGCGGAAAGATGTTGGAGTCGAGGGGGCGACCACATACTTTCCATGATCAAATTAAACCTGTCTTAAGACAGGTCATGCCAGGAGTATTAAAACTTACGACAATGTTGATTGAAAGTCAAAGAAGTGAGGGATGTAAGAATCGTGCTTTATGGCGCTCTGTCTGCCTACCCTGCAGAGACTCAGTGTAAAGATATATTATAAATATATGTATGTAGTATGTACTATTATGCAATATTACACTTTCAACAAAGATAACCAACTCCACCTAACAAATATAACAAGTCAGAATTAGTACGACAATAGTTTCGGTTTCGGCAAAATTTGGACGAAACGGAAACTTTCGCCAAAACCTGATTTTTTGCCGAAACTTGGTCGAAACCGACACCGAACTTTCGGTCGGACACTATTAGGAACATAGGAACCTAGCACCTCCGTAATCAACGCCTACACCAAACAGCGCGTGTACCTTCCTACCTAAATGGATCATTCAATGTTTTTTGGTATAAACTAATTTATTTTTCAAGTTAATTCGGTCTTTGCAAAAATAAAAAAAGGGATACCTAATACATACATACATACATAAGCTCACGCCTGTATCCCATGGGTGTAAGCAGAGACTTTGGCTTTCCACAAGCTACGATCCTGACACACATCTTTAATACATACATACATAAGCTCACGCCTGTATCCCATGGAGGTAGACAGAGACTTTGGCTTTCCACAAGCTACGATTCTGACACACATCTTTCGCCTCATCCACAGTCATACATCTCGTCATGCATTTACGTCGGTTTCGGGTGCTACGCATTTTGCCTTTTTTAAACAGACCATTTATTTGGTCGTGGTAGCTCCGTCTTGGTCTCCTGATCCCGACTCGGATACCTAATAGTATAAAACAAAGTAGTTTTCCGCTATCTGTCCTCTTACCTATGCTTATATCTTTGAAATTACGCAGCGTATTTTCATGAGAATAGATACAAACCTCCTCTTGTTAACGGGGAGGTTCCTTCTAAACCTTCTAAAGATGTTCAATAATGTAGAACATTGTTTTGATCTATCACTTAGGGTTCGGCCAGCGTTTACAATTAAAGTGCTAATACTCGAAAATGATCATTTTTTTCTTTACAACATCATATATGAATTATAGATCAAAACCACCCCGTTGACACCCTCTAACTATTCCCGCATCAAAAATGAATCAAAACCCGTTGCGTAGTTTTAAAGATAAAAGCATATAAGAGGACAGACAGCGGAAAGTGACTTTGTTTTATACTATGTAATGACTTCATATAATATAATATCTTGGACACATTTCACACAGCGCTCTCTAGTTCCAAGCTAAGCAACTAAATGCTCGTGTTACGTACTTATACTAGATAACGGATACCTATTAATTAATACATACATATATAGTTTTATTTTGTAAATACATACTTATAACACCCAGACGCCACACAAATATTCATGTTAGTCACAAATATTTGTGCTCGGGTGGGAATCGAACCCCCGATCTCATTGCTGCAACCGGTAGTTTTACCAATGCGCCACGAGGCCCGTCATTTCTTTCCATTTTACGCGAAACAATGTTCCCTGGGTCAACTATAAGCCTACGCAGGTGTATGATATTATAGGTACCCAATTAGCCTTTTAGAATGTTACATGTTTTACTTAGGATACCTTACCTCTTCATAACTCCAAACCAAACTAATTCAAGTACTAAAAATTGAAATCTATACATATAATAAAATTGTAGAAAAGTCAAAACTGTACATTGAATATTTTTTAAAAAGAATACTTGGTGTGTGATCTGCAATCGATACCGAAGCCAAAAATATACTTTTTAGAATTTTTGTCTGTTTGTCTGTTTGTCTGTTTGTCTGTATGTATGTCCGGGATAAACTCAAAAAGTACTGCATGGATTTACTTCAAATTTGGCACGAAAATTATTAAGAAGTCGGGTCAACATATAGGCTACATATTATCACGCTATCACCTACGAGGAACGAGCAGTGAACCTTTATTTCTTCAATGTATTCTGTAGCAACGTGTAATCTAACGACGCATATTTGTATGTTGTTATGGTGTTATTATGTTAATAACCATGCTTTAATCTATACATATAATAATAATAATAATATAATATAAGTTAGCTTCACATTTTAATTAACTTATGCCGTTAAACATAACAGACAATTTTAAAACAGTGCCATCTATGAGATTTACAAAACAGAAAACATTAAGTTGAATTACACGTGTAAGCACTTTTTGGTTTTAGATATAAATAAATCTTTGAGATTTTAAAAACATCAAGTCGAATTACATGTTTAAACACTTTTTGAATATAAATAATTGAAATTTCATCATGCGCTTGCGGTCAATAGATGTTTTTAAGAGTCATAGATGGAGTTGTGCATTTTCTTCTTTAAAATTGTATCGTTAATTCTTTTCAGAGATGAGCAAGACAATTAAAAAAATGTATTTGTATATGCTAAAAACTGTTAATATTTTTGTTCGGTATTTATTGGTGTAATGATTGCTTCGTAATTTTATAATTTTACACCATTAAAAAAAAATGTTTCCTATTCGCTAACTAGATGGCGTTGGCGTCGAATTAGATCGCGCTATAATTTCGTTCACCAAAAGTGATGTTATGAGTACGGATGTCGCCGCGACAACTCATAGAAACTGGGGTTACCTGCGTTGCTATAAGTTATCCGTAGATTAGATAAAATCCGCGCCAAACAACTCTCTTGGCATTTTTCAGGCTCTGCGAAATCGACCAGTTTGCGAGGTTCCTTACGTATGACGAGGTGCCTTCATATTACACGTACGACAAGCAAAGGGGAATATTTAACCGACGTCGAAGAGGAGGTGCTGTCGAAGGTTTTCCGGGAATTTTCAAGGACACCGTATTGGGTAGAGTTTATACCGTGCACCCGAATAATGGCGAATGCTATTTTCTGCGGTTATTACTTCACACGATCCGAGGCCCAACGTCTTTTGCCTTTCTGAGAACATTTGATGGCGTGGAGTATCCCACTTACCGCGCAGCCTGTGTAGCACGTCACCTTCTCGACGGTGACCAAAACTGGGATGACACCCTCGCGGAGGCGAGCGTCAGTAACAGCCCCAGCCGTATGCGTCATCTGTTTGCCGTCATCTTGGTGTTTTGTGGAGTCACGAACCCGGTAGCTTTGTGGGAAAAATATCGACATCATCTATCTGAAGATTTTCTACGAGCTTTGAGGCGTGCTACTGGAGACGAAGTCGAAGTAACTGATGAACGCGTGCTGAACACCTATCTTAGTTCACTTCAAGACGTGGTCATTTCCATCGGCGGCAATCCATTGGTCGAATATGGGTTACCAGCTCCCCAATCATCACCGCATCAAGACCGTGGAAATCGAGAGTATAACGCTGAGACAATTTACGATCCGAGCGAAATGACCACCATACGAAATCACCATGTCGCTTTGTTCTCTTCAGAGCAAAAACAAATTTATGACACTGTTCTTAAAAGCGTTGGGCAAAACCAGGGTAAAATGTTTTTCTTGGATGCTCCTGGTGGAACAGGAAAAACATTTGTTACCACTGGCATACTTGCAGAGGTCAGGAGGCAAGGCAAAATTGCCATTGCTGTAGCGTCGTCGGGAATCGCTGCCACACTGCTTCCGGGTGGCAAGACAGCACATGCCATGTTTAAAATTCCCATCGATTTAGAGAGCACCGAAACGCCTGTTTGTGGTGTGTCACGCAATAGTGATAAGGGACACGTGCTGAAGGATTGCTCTCTGATCGTATGGGATGAGTGTACGATGGCCAATAGAAAAGCAGTTGAGGCCGTGGACAGAACCCTGCAGGACATCCGCAGGAACGAACACTTGATGGGTGGTGTCACAGTTCTATTCAGTGGCGATTTCCGACAAACGCTTCCCGTGGTGACGCGGGGATCGAGGGCTGACGAGGTGAATGCTTCGTTGAAACGATCTTCGCTGTGGTCACGAGTTCGTACGCTGCGCTTGACCATTAATATGAGAGCTCGGCTCGGCGGCAATGCACGTGCTCAAGAATTCTCCGATGTTCTTCTAAGTCTTGGCGAAGGCACTCTACCAGAGGAGAGAGGTGGGCAGGTGGTGCTTCCAGAGTCTCTCGGTAGAGTCGTATCCAGCTTAGAAGAACTCATTCGCTGTGTGTACGGGGACATCAGTCATATACCGCACCAGCAGAATTCTTGGGTATGTGAGCGGGCAATTTTGACGCCCAAAAATGGTCAGGCTGAAGCAATCAACGAATGCATTCTCTCGAAAATTGAGGGGAATGAAGTGGTTTACACCTCTATAAACACTGTCATCGAGCAAGATGATGCCACACATTATCCCGTGGAATTTCTGAACTCTCTGTCAGCAAGTGGACTTCCAGCGCATACTATCAAGCTGAAAGTCGGTGTCCCGATTATGCTTCTTCGGAACCTATCTCCTCCGAAGTTGTGTAACGGGACCCGCCTTAAAGTCATCTCGCTCCACAGACACAGCATTGAGGCGGAAATTCTTACGGGTTGTGGCGTAGGCGAGGCAGTATTTGTACCACGCATTCCCCTCATACCTCATAACTTCCCGTTCCAGTTCAAGCGCGTACAGTTCCCCGTGAGTGTTTGCTTCGCGATGACCATCAATAAGTCGCAGGGGCAGACACTGAGAGCAGCGGGTGTCGACCTCAGGACGAGCTGCTTCTCACACGGGCAGCTGTACGTCGCTTGCTCCCGCGTCACCAGTCCTGACTCTCTTTACATTTTGGCTGCGGAGAGCCAAACCAGCAATGTTGTTTATAGAGAAGTTTTATAAGTATATATTTTTATCCTTTTCTATATTTATATTTTCTTATTCATTATTTTCTACATTTGCTTCAGTCGCAACTTATTACTTAATTCAGCAGAATCACCATAAAGTCATTTATTCAAAGCAGACTGAAAATCAGCACTTTTGAAGTTCAACAATTTTACAAAAGACAGTCTCCCTCTGTTACTGTACTTTCTGTATTTATGAAATGTAAAGAAGTAACGGGTAAATAAATGTTATTTTAAAAGGTATAATCGTAGGTATTTTTGGTGCTGTATAGCGTTCAGGCAGATGACGTCGCGGGCTACAGCTATACTACAAAAATTCCTGTTAAAATGAAAATAAACAATGCGGGCAACAACCATTGCTACCGCAATCTGTACTTATCCTACCAGTTACAATTTAATTTTAGAGGTAATTACTTCTCAACTGTCTATGTAAAAATATAGCTATCTGATCACAAATTCCACGCGTACGAAGTCGCGGGCACAGCTAGTGATAAATAAAACACTACCTAAGTACATAAATAAAGAAAATGTTTCGTTCATATTATCGTTTATACAAAGCCAAAGTAAACCCAATTTCCATCATTTACAACCTTCTCAACCGCCATAACCAAACTAAAGCGATATTACCTCATTAATTTTATTATTTAGCCTGAATAAATAAAATTCATGCGGTTTTTTCGACCGCCAATACAATAATATTAAAAAATTACTCTTAAACCTAGCGGCATAAAGTGTATAGTCAAAAGTGTTGCATATAAAGGAATATAGACTAGCAAACAGCCAATAACAATGGAGGGCGGAGCGAAAATTTTGAAATAGGAACGATTTAAAGATAACCGTTTTCCTTGTTGTAGACTTGTATTATAGAGTAGGTACTGATCGAGAAGACAGAACCACAGAGTACCTAGTCTGTTTACTGTTAGCGATCTGTTAAAGGGAAGGAAGGACTTTAAGCACCTCTCATTCTAAATTATTTGTTGCGACATCTTCTACCTATATTTTCTTAGCGGACTCTTATATTTCAACAAGCTTTTATTAGCTTTTATATTTATTATTTAAATAGGAGTACAATTATCAGTACGGTTTTGTGACACTGTAAATCGACGGATCTAATTGAAATCCAAGACGTATAACAAGGTTCGGTATTTTTTTTAATTCATAACTAAATTTATTTTACCAAAGATTTATTTAATCGTCAATCAAACTAGTACCTACGTTGCTAATTAGGTAGATTTATTTGATTTCTCTGGGTAATAATCAAAACTGTTATCCAGAATCGTAACCTTAAACTTTAATAATGTGATTTGATATTTTCTCAGTGTCTTGAATAAGTCAAAATGTAACTACTGCCGACCAGTTTGACTTTTGTTTGATTCTTAAACGTGGAGTTATCGCTAAAAATGGCATCGTAAAATCCATGTGTGCCATCGACTGTCTACCATAAAAAGTAATCAAAGTACTTATTTTGACATTAAACTAAGAATATATCGAATTAATATATTTATATTGCGACTATATCGTTCCACTGTATCAATATCTTGCACTAACAATAGATACGGGCGGGGCTGGGGGTAGAACTAATTCAATAATAAAACAACTTTAACCTTTTAACTCACTTATGAATAGCACCAAACATAGCTATTTTATTTACATATTATATTATTCTTTTCATTTTCTAACATAACAATCTTATACTGGACAGTATAAGGTATGAATTTCAGTGGAAACAACTCCAAAATTATATTTGTAAGTCGCAATAAAGACCAATTTAACATGAGCTTTAGACTTAGTGAACCTTACGTAATGATGTTCGTTTTATGTTAGAATCGCAAAAGGGAAGGGAGGTCTCTATATTTTGGCGTTACGTACAAAAGCGTGGCTAAAAAGCCACCCCAGAACACGCCCATTATCAAGAACCTCCCTTAAACTCAGTCATTCTTTCGCCATCGGGGTGGAAAGACGCGTCTCCAATAACTGTATATTTTGCGATAAAATCGAAATCGAATTTGTCAGCCGGTGATGTCAACATTCGCTGAGAAAATTTATCTAGGTTTGAATTGTACCTAATCAATAGCTAAAAAGAACGTATTATGTACCCGACAGATTTAAAAAATGGACAGTTGAAGTTGAATTTTAGTAAAAACTTGGAGCATAACATTATGTTGAAAACTATACAGAATTTTTGTTATAGCAAGGGTACCGCGGGGCCCTATAATATGACCTCTCCTTTTTTAGTGGACAATATTTTGCATCATCAAAAAAGTGAATTGCATAATCAATATTTGAACCAACAATTGGAGAATTACGTTCGCCAAAATTACGAAAGATCTAGGGAGAACACGCCAGAAATTGACGAGACTAAATTACCGGAGATTGATGAGGAGAATCGGATGGAGGAGTCTGTTGATGATAATAAACTTGAAGACGAAGATTCCAAGTCGAGAGATGAAGAATACAACGTCAAAAATGAACTGTATTATAACAATGAATATTATCAGAGAAATGAAGAGAATAGGACAGAGAAAGAGGTTTTGAACGTACCGAATTTGACCAGAAGATGTCACAGCTGCGGTTCCTTCGATTGTCCGCCATTTTCTTGCAAGAAATCCGGATTAATACGATTACAAGAATTAGAGAAAAGATTTCATTTGAATTATCAAGAAGGTTCTGGTGACGAAGCTGATAAACCAGAAGGCAAGGCTTATACAGATGACCTGATTAGGAATTGTGAAGAATTGAACGAACCAAAGAAGCCGTTATTGAAATTTAGTGTCAGTGCAATACTCGGAGAAGATGGAGGAATGAAAAACAATAATGTCAGTGGTGAGTAGCTTATGTTGAACAGTTATATTGGTATTTAGAGATCGATTAGATATAATCTTCGTATTACCCATATCTATATTTATTCTTGTTTTCTATTGTCTTCTTTCGTGCCTAATATATGTCTAAAAACTACAGTTTTTTGTCGATTTGAATCACTATTTATAACTCGAGAACTGGTGGAGCAAACTTTATGTAAATTCCCATGAAGCAAATACCTATACTGAGCGCTGGGGCCAAGCTTGAATCAATTCTAGACCACCGAGTATTCGATGTTGGCCTGATTTTGGGCCAACGTTATTTGCCAGCCTTGGCCCAGTGCTCTACACCAAGCCTAGGCCTTTGTTATCATACCTGACTTTAAACATGGTTGGGCCATTACTGGTATGCAACATTCGGCCAAGATTGTACATATTATAAATTAGGTGATCTGAAGAGCAAAGGTACATTGATTTTGTAAAATAATTAGTCCCGGAAGAATTTAAATTTCGCCTTAATTTCGTCGGGCTAGAAATGAAAACCATCAACAAGTAGATAATGTGAATAAAATCAAGCTATGAAAGATTTTTTGTAAAATACTTCAAAATAAAAGTTACGGGAAACTGCTTATTAATATATCTATACTTTAATTTTTATTTATAATTTTTGTTTATAACAAGGGCCAGTGTTACTTTAGATCTTGAAATAAGTTATGCCAACTTTCAAGAACCTTCACGGCATAATTTAAAGGGGAGGTGAATCTATATTTATAGATAGGTATAAATTTATTTAAATACTTATTAAAGTGAAACTTTTATTACATCGTCTCAAACTTTTTCGTCTGCGTGTTGCATGTCGCGTGACGGTCGGCCGCGGAGTAGGGATAAAGTGAAAGGCGCTCGTCAGAGCGCCTTTCACGTCTATTATCGTTTATTTATTATTAATTAATTACCCAAATATACACTTTATTTTTGTAAATAAATACCGTAAAAACATGTAGAAAAACACCCCCAGACGAGGGATCGAACCCGCCCCGACCTTGTGTTATTGGTAGTGCGGTTTACCGATGCACCACGAGGGCCGTATGTATAATCGTCTAATTACCGTCCTCTTTACCAATTTCGACACATTTTCTAGGATCGGGTTTGTTTGTTTGTTTTTTACATACATACATATACGTACGTACGTATTGCAGGCGGAGAAAAAAAAAATTATATTATTAATATAACAAATGACACGATAAAAGGGAATATAATAAATTCGTATGTATTGTAAACGACGGAGGCGTAGGCGGCGGCTTTTAAGTTTCCAATTCCAAAAAGTGAACTACATAATTGTGACACAGTTATGTTCGTCAATTTAGTAGTGAATATCTGGATGACCGAGCTTTGCTCGGTATTTTCTTTTTTTTTATAAATTGTGTTTTTTGAAAATTATATTTAAGTACGAATTACATACTAATAAAATAATGAAATATCAATAATATTTTTCGATCTTACCGACAGAATAATAAATATATACTAATATATACTATGTACTAACATATTATATTAGAAACATATACTTAATTTTTTGCAGTGATAAACTGTAATAAAAGCAAAGCAAACACACATTGACTTCGTGTTAGTTAACAACGCCATCTGCTGGAATAGAAATTTCATGAAAATCGTTGGAGCCGATTCCGAGATTCCAATTTTATATATATATATATATATATATAAAAACTAATACGGTATATATATATATATATATATATATATATACACCGTGAATTTATAGTCGTTTTGGAAACGAAACAGGTGAATTTGGAATAACTCATAGAACTATTAAGAATGGATAAATTAATTGTAATACTTAATATTAAAAAGTTTTAATTTTAATAAATATTTTCACTCGTTCGAGTTAGGAAATAGTAACGCATCGCCATTTTATTCAAACACATTGTGAATGAAGCACGCCCTAAGAAAGGACAACGCACCGCAGCTCAGCTGATACCTACCTACCTACCTACGGCGGCGCGACAGAACGAGCGAGCGAGTACTTACCTATCGTATTTCAAAGTTATTATTTAAAATAAAATACATAAAGTAGGTTAAAGTTTTAAGTAGAAATAATTAAATGTGATGTATGATAGAAATATTTAAAAAAGGAATTAATTCAATACACTAGTCCCTCAGCACAGAATAATCAACTTTTAAAATAGGAAAAAAAAAACATAGCATCACGCCTGTATTCCTGAAAGAGTAGGTAGAGGTGTATTACACACCCACGGTTTCACTCAACTTTTAAATACCTCTAACAGTTTGTTTACACTTCTCTGTATCGAAGCAACTGCTCGAAATGGAGTCCTTTTACTTACTGTTACTTACTGTTATTTCCTCGGCCTTGCGCATGAGTCGGCGCACGGAATTGTCCATGGTCGAGAAGGCGCTGGGTTACAGCTAAGATGGTGGGCGTAGAGGGAACTTGAGGACTTTCAATTCCTCGCAGCCGTAGCGCATCCAAGTGCTCTGGCTGGGAATACAAACGCCGTGCCTCTTCTAGATTGTAGTTGGCAATAGCATACAGCTGTACCATTGCCAAGTACTCCACATTTGAGTATTCGTACTGACGACTCATTTTCGCGCGGAACGTAAACAATACAAGCGTGTCAACACGGGATTGTCACACAGTACTAAAGAGAAGGAAGAAAGGACGCCTGTTGTGCGGAAGTGCGGGGATGCGCAAGAGTGGTGGTAGGTGCGTGATTGGCTGGCGGCGCCGACATAGCGGTGGTCGGTGTCTTTAATGGTGAATTTGATTTTGTGTGAAAAATTGTGAATGACATCGATAGTAAAATACATAGTATTTGATTTACGTGAGATTGAGTAGCGTTACTACCGTTTCTCACTTTTTCACTATAAGAGATATGAATCTCGATGTTGATAAAATAAAGTATTTTTATTTTATGAAATTAACGTTATATATAGCTTCTCTTATTGATATATAATTCAAATTTTTCGTTTCCAAAACGACCTTAAATTCACGGTGTATATATATATATATATATACAAGAATTGCTCGTTTAAAGATATAAGATAAGATAGTGCTCTTTATATATGTATTTGTCACATTTTCATAATAAATCGAAATATCATATTTACTGGAGGAAAAAATATCGTTTTGTTTTGTAAAGATCCTTTGTTGTAATGTTGTTAACGTTTAATAGGTGTCGCGTTATCCCTAGTGCCGTAGCTGGAATACTTGTCGATTCGGGCGACATCTATCGATATAATACGATATTACGGCAGAATCATCAATAGTAGCAACCTAGTAGCGCTATCTAGGAATTCTTAATCTTCAGTCGTTAACTTCCAAAGAACTTGAAAATGATGAGATTATCGAATTAATTGATTTAAATCTTTAACTTAAAGTTAAACGAAGCAAAAGCAAACTTTTAAAAAAATTGCTGTGAAGTAACTGTTTTACACTGTTGCACTCTAAAAAAATATAAATGTTAATCATTTTATCAGAATCATCAATTTAAAAAACTTACTAACTAAATTATTGAAAAATAATTATTGAAAAAATATTTTGTTTATGTATATTTAAAAAGTAGATTTAAAAATCAATAACCCAAGACTCAATTTTAAAAGTTTCACTTTTACGGTGGTTTCATAAAACCACACAATTTTTTTAAACATGCGCGTTTTTATGGGATAGAAGGCAAAAGATCAAACGTCCCACTTAAGTGACTAGCGATGCCGATGAACACTTGTAACTCAGATAGCGTTACAGTTAGTTGCGTTGCCTGTCTTCAAGATGGGATTAAGAAGTAGGAGGTGGCAAGGAGCATGAGCCACTTTTAGTAGTTTTAGTCTATATTCTGAAAGGGCGTGGTATTTCACCGGTAGACCCAGTCTAGTCAAGCAGCGAATTGCCTAATTCCACCGCCGCTAAATGTAGGTATGTTTATTATAACCCTGCCATTGCTAGTCTACCGTAACAGTAACAAACGGGTCTTATGGAAATCCTCCGCCGTCCCGGTTTTGGGAAAAAGTACAATATTTGGACAGCGACAGATACACATGAAGCTGATGTCAGGAACCTTCTGTCAGGTTAGTGTATACTAATTAAAACTATAGGTAGATGGTTAGATATACTCTAGGTAAATAAAAAAAAATAAGGTGGATATGGGTCTTCCAAACTTAGGAGAAGTCGGTGCACCCAGGACTCTAAGCACGTATGCTTTTTAGTGAATGCACTTCCGTCTGTGAATATTACCAATATATGACATAACATAACATCACTCCTTTTTCTACCCGAAGGTATAGGCGGCGGCTTACGTCCTAAACCGAAGGTGGCAAACCTATTGCCATACACCGGATACAAAGTTGTCGAGCATAGATATTTATCACACATAATTTCTGAAAGTGACGACAAATTCGGAATCAGCTCGACCACTGTATCACCGAGGCTATATGGATTTTTAAATAGCTGTTTCAGTGATAATCATCAAGAATGTAGGTAGATATAGAATAACATACCGGAAGGAAGCTAAGAATTTACTTCCATACACATGCTTGGAGTTAACACATTAGGTACCTAGATTTGTGTAAAACAAATTTTTCAGTTTTCTTAAATCAAATTTAATAGTTTTGTTAGTTAGGTATTTAACATATAGATTAGCAATATAATCCCTATATATTATGGGGTATTTTACGATCCGTGCTGCAGTCGACGTATTAGGTACAAATATAAATACCCGTAGGTACAGTACCCGTACCCGAATGAGTATGTAGCGGGAGCCAACATTAATGTCAGACCATGCGTTGCGGTTACCGGCGTGCGACTGTCACAAATGTTCATTTGTTCGAAATTATATTAGAACTGATTAATACCTACCTATCTGGCATAGCTAGTATAATTGGTGTCTAGTCTAAATTCACTAAATGAAACTAACAGATTATCTCATGAATTCGATTGTGGTAGAGCCACGCAGTGCGCTGTAGAAATGAATCGGCACGACCGGTGAATTAACACGCCCTCTCGACGTAAGGTGGCTTATGGTGGCTCAAACGAGTTAGCGGGTTACCTGATCGTAAGCAATTACCGCCTCCCATGGACACCTGCAACACAGATAGTGTTACAGTTGTACTTTTAAAATCGGATAGGGAAAAGGGTCGGAATTAGTATAGGAAGGAGAGGGCAAGGACTTGGGCCTCTGGATACCTCTTTCACCGAGTAAAACGCGTCATGAGCTGTATAAAGTCGTGGTATTTCACTGGTCAAACTGGCTTATTCATGCAGCTAGCTGACAACTGTGTGCCGCGTGTAGGTTCGCCACGTTTTGGGACGTAACGATTCGGCGAGTCGAGGCTTAAGTGCCACTACCTACCCCTTCGGAAGTGTAAATTTACGATATGGGTTATGCTATCGGTAGGGGTAGGCGACAGGCAGTTTCATCTGTTCCTCTCGAAGCGAGACACCGCATTGCGCCTAACTTCTTAACTATCTAATTTTCTTTTTCAAGTAATTTAAAACTCACCTATGTCTGCGACAGGCAGACATTATAAAAAAAACTCTGGTCAATTTGATTGGTAGTTCAAATGTTAGAAATACTATACTTTATAATTATTCAGAAAATTTCAGGATGAAAGTTATTATGGAAGATAGATAAAACACGTAATACCTAACGAGGCACTAGTAGACATTTTTATTGGAAGTAAGATACGTACCTAAAATGAATATACCTAGCTAAGTATGTATATTCACTTTTGGAACGAAGTTCCTTACGACAAGCTTGAAGGAGATAGGGATTTTGCTGCGCGACCGAACTTAAAAAAAATGTAATAGTAAAACCGTAAGAAAAAGTCCGTGGAATAAAACCGTTAAATGAGACAGTAGAGTAGTGTATACCTAATACCTTTCTCTTTCTCCTTCTTTCAGCAATAGAATTTAATGTCGAGACTGATTAATAAGAATTACATATAATGATAATAAACTTTTTTTTGTAATTATTTCTATGTATTTTTATGTTTTCAAACAAAAATATAGAGACACATATTTTGTTATTTTAATTGATAATTTAAAAAACTGAATTGTCAAAATACTTTCCTGTACTTAAATAAAAACTAATCAGCAAAATTTAAGAGAAAAATCAAGAGAAACTACATAAAATTGAGCATTTTTTGCAAATTGTGTCGATTCTACATTAGCCGAAGGAACTTCGTTCCTACCTGGTGTCCCACGACACCACATTTTTTTATAATAATAAATACCTAAAGACTTCTGAAATTTTATTTATGACAACAATCTACCTTAATTTGGATGAGGATAGTATCCTGTCTTAATAATGTTGAAATCTCTTTGCAGCAGTTTTTAACAATGGTAGAGTTGTATCAATGGGTCCATTCTGCAACGCAGATGATGTTACAGATGCACTATCCTTTAAAGGAGTAAATTGGGAAAAGAGGGGGAAAGGGGTGGGTCTTTGTAAAACTCTCTCACTGAACGAAACATGAATGTGTCACTTCACAATTAAGTATGTAGTCGTTGGAAATACGAATTTGCAAGGCAGCGCGTACCTGGCTGGAATTAATTAATTAAGTTGATAATAGGCTGGCCATAATGGTCCGGCTCGATCGGCGAAATACCACGACCACTCGGAATATCGGCGTGAAGTGGCTCGTGCCGCGTTTCGATCGGCGAGAGAGGAATCCGAAGGTTCGATCCCTTTCCCCTCCTACTCCCTTAAAGGACAGCAAGGCACCACATTGTTCATGGGTGGTGAGTAGTTACTTACCAACAGATGACCCAGTGGTGGTTAAATTATTTCTAATTTGATTAATTACTCGACCTTGAATTTCGTGCCAGTTCTTCTTAAGAGTTCTTAAGACTACGGAACTGGTACTTAGATTCGCTGAAAGCCATTCAAAAGAGCCAGTGTAATGAAAGGTAAAGTACTTGTAGTTTTTTGTACGACGATTATAAGTGCTCTGTGAATTCCAATTTTGATTTTTAAATATATAAATAACCTACTTAACAAAAACAGTCAAATATCAGTTGCAAAAATCTGTTGAGATTGCCTTGAAGGAATCGCCATGCGTCCGAACGGAGAGGGCGCGCCCGTCGCCAGGGGCGTCGTCGGCGATGGGTTAATATAGTAGCTACATAAGTATATACCTATTTAGGCATTAGCCAGCAAGCAAGCAAGATATAGTACTATGTTTTAAATATTTAAGTCAAAACGATACTTTGTGCGTCTGTACGCTTTTTAATTGAATAAAGAGTTTTGACAGCTTTTATATGAAATGTTACCTACCCAATGAAGTAGGAAACCAATATATACATATAATATATACAAGTCAATGTACCTACGTAACTTATGTGATGAGAGAAATCAATTCATTTTCCTTTAGAAATCTTGTTCATCATATTTAATTTAAATACAAATACATACATAGTTTTTTAATATATGGAATTTTAAGTCTTCTAAATCTTTATCTTTAAGGTTTACCTTTCAAAAATACATACATACATACATAACTTCACGCCAAATCCCTTGCGGGGTAGGCAGAGCGCCATAGGGCACGATTCTTACAAACCTCACTCGCTTCGTTGACTTTTATAACTCTTTTCATGCACGCGCGTCGGTTTTTGAGGCTCTTAACATCACCTTCCTCCAGAACACGTTCTATTTGGTCTTGGAATGTGTGTCTTGGCCGTCCTCGACTCCTACATCCGTCCGCTTTTGCATTGTATCTCTGCTTAGTCAGTCTTGCGTCAACCATTCTTTCTACATGTCCGAACCATCGGAGCATGCCCTTTCTTACTTTTACACCGACACTCTCTTTCAAACCAACTTCCTTCCTTACATCCTTGTTTTCTACGCGGTCAGCGAGAGTCACTCCGCAGATTTTGCGTAGAGCCCTCATTTCTACCGCGTTTATTCTACTTTCATGCACACTCTGCCATACCCAGCTCTCGCTTCCATAAGTTAGCGTTGGGATCAGGACTGCATTGTGGATTGCTAACTGGGCTTTTCTGCTAATATTTTTTGCGCCCAGGAATCTGCCCAACGCTCCGTTTACGCTATTTCCTATCGCCACTCGTCTTTCTACATCCGCGGTGTACCTTCGATCTCTGCTAAAAGCGCATCCAAGATATACAATTTCATTCACCTGTTCCAGCACTACATCATCAACCATTATCCTTGCATCTGTTCTGGATTCCTCCCTTTCAAACACCATAACTTTCGTTTTCGTCGCATTCAACTGCAAGCCTTTAATCATGGGATCATCTTGTTCAAAAATAATATTTTAATAAAAATACTTGAAGTTGAAAGTATCTAAATTGACTATATCCGCGTAACGCCGAACGAGTTAACGCCCCATGGGTTCGTTTAAATTCAGAACGCGTTGCGGTCGCCGGCGGAGTGTTTCAAAATTGGAACGTGAACGTTTAACAGGTGCGGAACATTTAGTGAGTGCGTTAGCGGTTATAGTTTTCGTGTTCGTACATTCGTATGTTAAGAGGCTCCCCCTACCGGGGGGATAGATTAGGTAAAGGTATGTTTTACACGTGAGCTTATATGTTACATATGTAGATAGTTAACGTAATGTTTGTATTGGTAGGTATTCGAATGGTTGTACTTTTATTTTACTGGCCTTACTTAATCATATTTGTTACTCAATTTCGTCAATCATAACACAGTCCTTGACTACGTCTGAGCCCATATGGACCAATGTTATGTTAGTGTTCCTAAAGGGTTACTTCAGTTTGGAAAACTTTCTGCTGCATACGAAAGATTGTCTTGTGTTTATCTGATACCTATTGATAATATGCGAACGACAGCTCTAGAGTTTAAGCTGGACAGGATTAAGTACCTAGAGTCTAAAAGAACAGCCATGATAGAACGAGTAAATCACACCCTTACGCAGTTTCCAAATGGGGCGATGTTATTTTTGCTTTTATGGTAACCGACTTGCGCCGTTCGAACGAGTAGTTTTATAGAAAAGATTAATTCAGCGAATTGCGTGACTCTGGATTTTACGCCACCAAAATACAAAGGGTCTTGTCACTGCCGAATGGACCACTTTAACCTGTACTCTATCTTCCACTGCGTAACACTGTCATACATTGGCATTCCAACTTATTAGGTGTTGATTATTTCAAAGTCTTGGCTTTCGCTGGTTTAAAATTGCATTAAAATCAAAAACAACAGGGCTTCTTCATAGCTACGAGAGAATTCCACGCCGACTCCAGTCCTTCCACGCAGAGTCCAGTCTCATGTCATACCAAGTTTAGTTGGAGTCTTGCGTAAGCTACGTATATGCTGTCAGCATCCTTAGGATTTTCTTTGTAGCTTTCATCACATTTACATTAAGAATCAATGTGTTTTCATCAAGTTAGGGCGCTTTCTAACTATCACTTACCATCACGTGAACTGATGGTTAGAGCTGGCTTGAATGATAAAAAAGAATTAAGCTGATTTTTTTATGGGATAGGAGGGCAAACGAGTAAGTGGGTCACCTGATGGCAAGCAACTACTCAACGCCCATGAACACCGTGATGCGTTGCTTTCCTTTGAGGGAGTAAGAGAGAAAAAGAAAGGGGAAAGGGTATCGGACCTCCGGATACCTCTCTCACCGAACGAAACGCGGCACAAGCCACTTCACGCCGATATTCTGAGAGGTCGTGGTATTTCACCGGTCGAACCGGCCCATGCATGCAGCGAACTGCAAGACTAACTTAAAGATTAGTATTACGCATTTATTATGTTGGTTAAAGGTAAATCGATTACTTTTATACATAATCAAAAGGTAATTCAAGTATCTCAAATCTGCTCGTAATTACAAATAATTTCAAATTACTTTTCCCATTGTTATTTCTGATATAAACTTTTTTATTACAATTTAGAACACGCGGGGCGAGGCAACGACAATCACGTACTACTTATGCCAACAAAATAATAATTTAACCCACCTGTTTCCAAAGGGAAAACGATTCATCGCAATCATTCGATATATATAATCGAATCGAACTTACTAAATCGTTACCGAAGCCTAACTTTACGATGATCATAAAAAATCGGATTCGGAATATCGAATAATATATACTGTGGAAATTTTCTTTACGGGTAAAACGTCCGCTCCGTACAGTAATATAAAGTTCAAGATTGTATGGCGCAGATGTAAAATTAAATTGGTTGCAAAACGTAGTGAGTGAGCGTTCGGAATTCGAATATGATCGCAATATGGCGCCCGAATGACATGTTAATATGGGCTTTGGGTTCGATATGCATAATTTTATATCTCTACACTTTTCCTTCTCAATGCTTTTCTTTATGGCGTTGAGATTTGCCGTTAAATATTATTACTCGGCATATTCATTAATCAATCAGAACCTAGCTGCAGAAGAACACTTTGCACCACACAACCTTGGGTCTCAATTTAGCAGCATACCAAATTTCATCTAAATCAGTTTTTATAGAGTAGGTATAGGGAGACAAACGAGCGGGCGTATCCCCTGATGGTAAGCAAATTACGCTTTCCATTAACATCAGCAACATAGATAGTGTTGCATTACAGTTACATTTACGGCCTTTAAAATGGGATAGAAACGGATCAGAGGCGAGATGGGAAGGCGAAGAGGAAGGTGTCGGAATTGGGATGGAGAGAGGAGAAGGGAAGCAGTTGGTCTCCTCCGGATACCTCTCTAACAAAACGCAGCATGACGCACTTCACGTCAATATTATGAGAGATCGTAGTAATTCATCGCTCGAGCCGGCCCATTCATGCAGCAGACTGCGTGGCTCTACCACTGTTGTAATGTTCAGCAGTTTAAATGCAAATGAATCATAATCTATCTATAGTTAATATTTGTAGAGATTATTAGTCATTATCTTCTAACTAAAAAAGCGTTTCTAAAATCAAAACTAGAATTTATATACTATTTAGTTACAACGAATATGTACTAAAAATAAATAGTAAAATCATTTAATTTTAAAGAAGTGTAGGTGGAATACCTACACTTATTTAAAATTAAATTAAATCTTTAAATTTTTTGTATATATTTGTTTGTAACTAAATATATAAATTCTAGTTTTGATTTTAAAAACGCTTTTTTACCATCGTATTTATGTTTATCTCATTTATCTGCATAAAGGCACAGGTACTACGAGTATGCCTATCCTTACAACACACAAGAAGGTTTAATAAGCAACTAAGTGCTCTGTATAAAGGAATACAGATTAGTATTGTATGCACGTATTGTGTTATAATAGCAGGGGGACCCGTAACAAGGGAAAATCTCTCGACCATTTAACAAAAGAAACGAAATATATTTTTCAGTGACGTCCAAAATAACTGAAATTAATTAACTTTCCCGTCCAAAATTGCCATAAAAAAGTAACGTAAATAACACGTTAATAACAGTTGAATAACGTCCTATCGTAGCAACATCTTAATTTACTAACGGGAAGCACGCAATATGGCATCTCGGGAGTTTTTCAATAAAATTCCGGTAACAGCTGGTCAGACACTTAGGCGCGGACGGGGGAGAGAGACAGCAACATATAAATCACTCTTCGCAAGAAAGAGATGAGAACACATCGAGGGGTTAGCAGCGAAATTAATATGTCCTTTTCTTAACATAACGTCGAACATAACTTGCTTTTTATATTATTTTATTATTGATGTCGTTTCGTGGAGTCGCTTCGTCCGTGATATTGGATACTGAAGCAATTAAGGGCAAATAAAGATAGTGCGGTACAAATGTGGTCGTAATATACGCCGTTAAGACAGTATCACTGTGATATTGTAATTGAAAATATTATACCCATACTATAAAATGATGTTAAGGATTATTTGAAAATGGAGTTTTTCAAGCGACTTCAAATAAATTGACAGTTAACCGAGGAGGAAGACTCGAGGACAATGAAATATATACACATGATTAAAGCAATTATAAATTAATTACTTAATATACTGGTATCTGGAGAAAGCCAAGCTTGACGAGAAATTAATAAAATCAGTTTTCAAAAAAACATAGGTTGCATATCTGAAGGTATTTACGCTGCGCTACAAGTCGCAGTCACGAAATTGGGAACAGAATTTCGGAGGCAACTAATAATAAAAAGAATAACAATGAAAAAAATATACCTACTTAGGATGGCTCAATTTTTGTTCTAATTAGTTTTTAATTTCGCTAAATGTATAAATCTAGATAAGTACATTTCGGTAGGAAAGTCAAAACTCTTTGGTGTTACTTGAAAAAAAAACTGCAACATAGGTACAACATAGGAGCATATTTAGGCTTATTTTTTATTTCAACTTCCACATGCTACGTATTAAATTTTCCCTGATATTACTAACAATTTAAATCTCAAAATAATAAAGCAAGCGAAAGACCTAATTACAAGGAAATTAAAAGCGACAATCCCGCCGCGATCCAATAATCGTCCCCTCCCTGCAAATCAATTATTTTCGCACTTTGGGCGCGCAAAAATTGGCGGCAAATATATAACCTTTATTCGTATTTGAGTCGATCGTTTTACGAAAAACAGTTAATTAAACCTTATTGTTACGTTTATATGCAGTGTTCTTATTTATTAATACTTTCTTTTTGTAACTTCACACCTTTTTCTATCAGGTGTAGACAGCGGCTGTTAAATGCATCGGACTCGAAGAATTTTTCCGACTCAATTGGAATTAGTAAAGGAACTTATTGCCAGATTGCCAAGGCCACGTATGGCCATGAATTCAGATTGATTGACTTTTCACACAAGCTGTTATGATTTTGTGCATTCATTGAAATGGAAATGCACAATTGTATTGGTATTGGTAACGTTTAACACATGAGAATCATATATGGTTCTTCTCATGGTAGCATCTATACTTGAAATCGGTTCGCGAGTGGCGAATAGATACATCCGTTTTTTTCTTTTACTACGAATAAAACTTGTAGAATTCTTATCCTTCGATCGAGCTCCCTGCTTCGGAATCTAGAAGTCACGGGTTCACACCGATGACTTTTCGAATTTATGTGTGAAATATCGATGTCTAAAAACTTTGTGTCCGGTGTATGTCTATAGGTTCGCCACCTATTAAATTTGTGGCGTAATTATAACAGCGAGTTGACGCTTAACTGCCGCTTGGGGTATAAAGAGGAGTGAAGTTATGTGCTGTTATGTTTCTTTTCAATAATGATGAATTACTTTTTCAGTCGATTACCTGCGTTTCAAATATACTCGGGATTATTATAATCAAATAATTAAAATCACACCGGAGAGATATTTTAAATCGTTAAGCGTCAAGGGTGGTGGTGGGTTCCGGGTAAAGTTTTCCGTTATAACGCCTCCGCCCCCTTGCGAGGGGTGAATTTTACTTACCTTAATCGTTTGAGTTTTTGATCCTTACGATGAATATAGTGTTATTAAAACATGATTTGCTAAATAATATTAAATATTTTCGATATTTGAAAAAACTTAGTGGTTCGACCATATGACTGCAAGATTGACTAAGCAGATATACAATGTAAAAGCGGAAGTAAGTTTGGCTTGAGGACGGCCACGACACCCTTTCCATGGCCAAATTGAACACTTCCTCGAGGAAGGTGATGTTAAAAACGGACAATCGTGTATGAAGAGAGTTATGAAAGTCAAAGAAGCGAGTGATGTGTGTAAGGATCGTGCCTTCAGGCTCTCTATTCACCCTGCGTACCCCGCAAGGGTTATGCTACGTGCTATGCTATGTGTTATGTTAATACTAATACACTTTAAGAAAAGTACCTACCTACATCTTGAATATTTTTGCCTGTTTGTATTTCTTTAATTTTGAAAATAACATACATATGTGTTAGATGCAAAAGAAGTATAGGGCATAAAGTAAAAGTCTTTGCCTACCCCTGTGGGATATAGGCGTGAGCTTATGTGTGTCTGTACATCTACACTAATATTATAAAGAGGAAAGATTTGTATTATTGTATGTAACGAATAAACTCAAAAAGTACTGGACCGATTCTAATAATTATTTTTTCTTTAGATAGCTACATTATCACTGAGTAACATAGGCTATGTGTAAGCATCATCGTCATCGACATTTTGTTTGTACGCGAGTAACACCGTGAGGCGGGAAGCTACATACAATATAGCGGTGCGAAGTTCGCGCAGTCTGCTAGTAGTTTATAAAGTTATACTTAGTTAGGACATTGAACAACTACTGACGCGGCTAATTTCCTTGTTTTAAAATCTTAAATCCCGTCGGAGTTCACTAATTTTTAGTTTCACGAAATTTAAATTGATCACAAGATCAGGACTTAAAAAGATACAATTAATTTAACAATCCATAGGTAGGACAGAAATCCATAGGACCTACTTGCATACCTAACATCAAGAGAGCAATGCGTTTTGACGAATATTATAATCATGAAAGATGCAGTGCCCACTGTCTCTCTGTGGCATAACATAAAAATATTAATATTGCCTGTAAAATTAAATCGCTCATAAAAATATATCAATAGTTATTTAATGTTATCCAACCGAATATAGCCGTCCGGCTTTGTGCACGGATCAAAACTATCTTTTTTTATTGTCTATTATTATGTTTTAGGATTTAAGTTGTGTTTGCGTTGCATTATGGTTTTATTGGGTCTATTGTCGATGGTAGACTTTGTTTTCTCAAGTGTTGCTTGCGCATTTTTAGCGCGGTGTGGTTTTTTTTACCAACTCAACAGATTGTGGATTAAGTGGCTTTTTTGTGATTCCATAATTCCTTGCGTGAAATAATTCGCCAACTATGTCTACCTGCATCCAATACAATCCATATTTTTATTAATTGATTTTAAATCTAATATTTGAATTGAATAGAACGTGTTTGCCTCTTAGATATTTTTAGCTTTATATATTTTTAGAGTTATTTCTCTGCTTCGTTATTATCTAGTTAATTGGATAGTTAAAATAGCAAGCATATTCCGTTACATCACTAGTAAAAAAAAAAACCAGCGAGCTTTACAGTAGTCGTGTATGATGCGTAAACTGACCCGGCAAAAAATTGTTCCGTATCAAAAGTACCTAATGCAGAAGTAAATTTTGGATTTATCATTTTTTATTTACTACATCATAAATGAGTTATAGTCATAGATAAAAAGCACAGCCTCTATCTATTAAAAAAAAGCCGTATTAAAATCGATTCCGTAGGTAGTTTTAAAAGCATTAAAATTAATTGCGTAGCATTTAAGGGGACCGACCTGGGACCGACAGCGAAAACCGATTTTGTTCTATGATCTATACTTATATTATAAAGCGGAAGAGTTTGTTTGTTTGTTTGTTTGTTTGTTTGAACGCGCTAATCTCAGAAACCACCGGTCCGATTTCAAAATTCTATCACTGGTGTATAGTCCATTTATCGAGGAAGGCTTTAGGTTATATTATATTTTCAAATAAATTAGGGATCCTTACTATAAATTCAATAATGTAACCCAAGGTGTAAGAAAAAGACCCGAAAAAAATTCTTACATCGCGAACGCTGCGAAAACTATTGATTATAGAACAAAACAATGTACTACACTTTCACAGAACATATAATTGTCGACAGAAAAGTCCGCGACGCCATATGTCTAACTATTGTAGTTATCGCACAATAAGTGTTTTTTGAATTTTTAAAAATAATTATAATGAGGTCGTTTTAAAAGTTCTTTATTTTGTACCTTAATATTAACTCATCTCAAAATAAATTACTTCAATATAAAGATAGATTCAATACCTTTCTAGAACTTTTTGAATGATTCAATTCGGACATTTAATTCAAAAGATATCGCAAAATACAAAATGTAAGTATTCGTTTCTTAGGCAAATATTCCGCGCACATATATATGATCGAGAGTCCCGCCCGACTCGGTCATGAGCGCCGCTCATAGCTGGCAGGTAAATTTTTTTTTAATTTACTTACACTTTTTTTTTCTTTTTGTCCTAATGAGTTTGTAGTATTTAATCGTCTTTTGGGATATATGTATCTTTATTTTGTAATAATTAATAGGTGATGTGAACCTGTAACATATGTGTGTCTATTTAGACACATTAGATTAGAATTTGATATTTATAAGAGTATAATATTAAGAGTATAATATTATATTATTAAGAGTATAATAAATGGGAAATAACACGACACATGTAGGTAAACAAATACTTACTTTTATTATTGGCTTGACGTTTCGGCCTGGTTGCACTGGCCGTAGTCACAAGGAAACGTAATTTTGACATAATTTGTTTGCCTAAATGTGTCGCGTTATTTTCCGTTCATTATATTTATGTAATATGCAACGCGAATATTAAAATATTTAAATATATTTTCA
This sequence comes from Euproctis similis, assembly GCA_905147225.2. NCBI lineage: Eukaryota > Metazoa > Arthropoda > Insecta > Lepidoptera > Erebidae > Euproctis > Euproctis similis. Next base: position 10,922,742 of record LR990106.1, read on the forward strand.
TACTTAAGTAACCAAAGTCATGCGTCAAACCTAGAGTTAGTTTTCAGTTAGTTCTTCCCGCAGATATTATAATATTATCTATAATTCTTTACAATATAGCAACTTCATATTAATGGACAAAGCGCAAGATATGCATACGCCTCGATACGCTCGATCTTGGCGTCTTTTGCATAAATATAAAGACTTTGCTGGTTTGCTACACGTCTGCATACCACATTAAGTTGCCCATCTATATTAACATTTTTAATATCGTGATCTCTTTTAAAATTTAGTGAATTTATTTTGATAAGAGTAATACCAAGGTGCCAAATCGACATCATTTAAATTATAAAAAAAACACTCACTGGGAGTTAGCCATACTGGTTATGAACATGTGGTGACCAGGTTTTTTTTAAAGTGAAACTTTTATTACATCGTCTCAAACTTTTTCGTCTGCGTGTTGCATGTCGCGTGACGGTGACGTGAAGGCGCTCGTCAGAGCGCCTTTCACGTCTATTATCGTTTATTTATATTAATTAATTACCCAAATATACACTTTATTTTTGTAAATAAATACCGTAAAAACATGTAGAAAAAACATGTAGAAAAACACCCCCAGACGAGGGATCGAACCCGCCCCGACCTTGTGTTATCGGTAGTGCGGTTTACCGATGCACCACGAGGGCCGTATGAATAACCGTCTAATTACCGTCCTCTTTACCAATTTCGACACATTTTCTAGGATCGGGTTTGTTTGTTTGTTTTTTACATACATACATATACGTACGTACGTATTGCAGGCGGAGAAAAAAAAAATTATATTATTTATAAATTGTGTTTTTTGAAAATTATATTTAAGTACGAATTACATACTAATAAAATAATGAAATATCAATAATATTTTTCGATCTTACCGACAGAATAATAAATATATACTAATATATACTATGTACTAACATATTATATTAGAAACATATACTTAATTTTTTGCAGTGATAAACTGTAATAAAAGCAAAGCAAACACACATTGACTTCGTGTTAGTTAACAACGCCATCTGCTGGAATAGAAATTTCATGAAAATCGTTGGAGCCGATTCCGAGATTCCAATTTTATATATATACAAGAATTGCTCGTTTAAAGATATAAGATAAGATAGTGCTCTTTATATATGTATTTGTCACATTTTCATAATAAATCGAAATATCATATTTACTGGAGGAAAAAATATCGTTTTGTTTTGTAAAGATCCTTTGTTGTAATGTTGTTAACGTTTAATAGGTGTCGCGTTATCCCTAGTGCCGTAGCTAGTGCCCTAGTGTCGATTCGGGCGACATCTATCGATATAATACGATATTACGGCAGAATCATCAATAGTAGCAACCTAGTAGCGCCATCTAGGAATTATTGTCGTGACCACGTAAAATAAAAAACATTTATTAAACCCTATTAACAAATACAAGATGGCAAGTAAATTAAAATCGTAACCAATATTTTATGGTAACTAAAATACGTGAACAGTGACTTACATTCGATTTTCGAAAAAAATAATATTTCGAAAATTTTTAGTTAAATGTCTATAATGTGAAAAAAAGTTTCACTTTTACGGTGGTTTCATAAAACCACACAAGTTTTTTTAATTCGGCGACAATGACCAAGTAAAAAAAAAGGTTCAAGTAGTATTAAAAAAAAAACTAAAGTCCCTGGTATTGCTATTGATTGAAGTTGATAATATTTTTTTTATGGGATAGGAGGGCAAAAGAGCAAGCGTGTCACCTGATGGTAAGCAACCTGCGCCGCCCATGGACACCGGCAACATTTATAGTATTACCGTTGCGTTACAGACCTTTAAGGGAGAAGGATGGGGAAGGGAGGTGGACCTCCCTTACCTCTCTCACCGAACGAAACGCGGCATGAGCCACTTTACGTCGAGCTTCTGAGAGGTGATGGTATTTCACCGGTTGAGCCGGCCCATTCGTGCAGTTAACTTCTTATTATTTTACCTGCTATTATTTTCATCATATCAAGGTCGCTAATATCAACAGCTAAGCAAGTAAGGTGTGTAATAATCGGCCTTATAGCGCTTTGTACTCTCTACCTACCCCGCAAGGGATCTGGTGTGAAGTTATGTATGTATGTATCAGGAACTTGAATTGAAAAAAAAAGTGTTAGTCCATTTATGAGGAAAGCTTTGGGGGTATTAATATGATCACGGCAATAATCTTTTTAGTGAAAAATGTATAAAATATGGCGGTACGAAGTTCGCGCGGTCTGCTAGTATGTAATAAAATGATACTCAATTGTAATTTAATCTCCGACTCCGGTTATGCGTATAGCGTACGTTCTTCGATTTTCTTTAACACACTTTCATCCAGTTTCATGAAATTAATTTTTTTGTAAACAACTGCAATAAACATCGATGACTGCCAAGATTATGCCAAAGAGTACAATTTAGGTTTAATAATTCTTAGAAACTTGTGTAGACCAAATTAGTCATCTTAATCTTAGTGGCAGGTGACGCAGAATTCTTAAAAAAACTTACAAGCTTGTTTATTAAGAGCTATGAAAGTGTAAAAACTGAGTGCGGTTTTTAAGGACGCATTGTTCTTTCTATACCATACCCATCCCGAAATTTGGGGTGAACTTATTAGCCTATGTGAACTAGACAATAGATATATTGTATTTTGTAGCCACGTCAGATAAAAAATAACTATATCCTCCTTTAACAAGATAAAATAAAAATGATTTCGCTCACTTCCTGTAGCTTGCAACGTGTCTCGCACCCTCAGTTTCCTTGCCCCCACTTGTCAAAGACACCCGCACCCCTTAATATATTGTGTGCCTTTGTTATATCATTAATCAGTTCACTGTTTGTGATTTAAATCTACTTAAAAATATATATCCTTATAAGTATAGGCATGTTTACAAGTATTAAGAAAGTTGTGTGTGTTACATAAATATAAATAAAAAACTGACCATAGGTTTTGCCATCAATTAGTAATTATACGGGACCCTAAAATTCGGTGAATCAATGCATAATTTTCTTGGCGCTCGTCAAAACTGTTATTAATTTGTCAAGCGTGAATGTCTCAATATAATTTTATTCTTTAAGGCATGTAAGTGCCATGCCTAAGCATCTAAAATTTCTCGACCATTGGACCACCGAGATTATTTTGTGTGATACAAATCGATGGCTAAAAACTTTATGTCCGGTGTAGCAATAGGTTCGCCACCTATTCGATTTGGGACGTAAACATAACTGCGAGTCGAGTCTTAACAGCCACTGCCTGCATCTTCAGATAGAAAAAGGCGTGAAGTTATGTTATACCTATAGATGAGAGTGATATGTGATGAAATTGTTATTTTTGGTTACAGAATACCGTCAACCCATAATGGGTAATCCTTGGCCTATAGCGAAACCTATAGCAAGCAGACCGATACCAGTGCAGCATCAACATCTACAACACCTCCTTGCGCATTGTCATCACCCATATTTGGCGGGTAAGCAGAAACATAACAACTTCATTTGATGTAGGTAATATGGGTACAGAGTGGAGCTATTATTTTGTAAAAGGGATTGTATTAAGAAAATAACTAACATTAATATACCTACCTTAACTTTACGCCTTTTCTACCCGAAGGTGTAGATAGCGGCTGTTAAACCTCGACTCGCCGTTATGTTTACGTCCCAAATGGAATAGGTGGCGAACTTATTGCCACAAAGTTTTTAGCCATCGATATTTATCACACTTAACTTTCGAAATTAATTAATTTCGAAAAGTCATTGGTGTGTGCCAGGATTCGAACCTCTGGTTCAGAAACCGTGTGCTCGACCACTGGACCACTGAGACATATGAACATATGAACTATTATAATATACGTATAGATTATAGAATTTATAGATAATAATACGTAAGGGTTTTAGTTGAACTTTGGGTCACCAATAAAAAAAAATATTACATGTCATATAGAGAGACACAAGTTCAAAAATATAAATAATTATATAGCCAATTTTTTAAAGTAGGTTATTATGGGATCATTAAGAAATGAGAGTATACTGCGGAATAGTAATAAAAAGACGTCAAAAGGAGTCTCTTGTGTCTCTTGTAAGAGTTCCAAGTTTTCCGCAAAGTCCTTAAAATCTCGAGCGGCAAACTGCTCTGGGCTTATCCGCTTCGGTAGAAAGATCCACTCTACACACTGCACTCTTACTCATTCTTGTAGACGCGGATACTAAAATATTTATCTAATTCATTTCTAGCTAACTCAGATACCTGTCTTTTGATCATTTTGCATTAAGTAGTTGTCAAATATAGTCTCGTATAATACATATTATAGACTATAATATTATCAAATTGTATCAAAAGTGGTCCTGTGAGAAACCGCGTTTTCGTGACCGGTTCTTCTCACGATAGCCGGACTTCTACTGTCGGATTCGAGCCGCTCGTCGCGATTGTGTCCGTATTTACTTGTTCCATGGAGGCACTTTCCTCAAGCGTACCTACGTATTAATATAGACTGTAAATTTAATATGATATATTTCACGTATCTTTTGACTATTTTTATGGGATAGGAGGGCAAACGAGCAACTGGGTCACTTGACGATAAGCAACTACTCACCGCCCGTGAACACGTTGCGTTGCCGTCCTTCAAGGGAGTAGGAAGGGAAAAAAAGGGGAAAGTGGATCGGGCCTCCGGATACCTCGCTCACCGGACGAAATGCGGCACGAGCCGCTTCCCGCCGATATTCCGAGAAGTCGTGGTATTTCACGGGCCGAGCTGGTCCATTCATGCAGCGAACTGCAAGACTCTACCACTGTTAAGAGTCTACGGTCTACGAAAATTAAACTTTTTTTTATTTAATTTGATTAGTTTTTCGTATTTAGTGATCTCTACATAAACAGTAGATAACATTAGGATAGGACAAAATAACTTTGCCGTCGTGTGTGGGAATCCTCTTCCACAGATAAGTCCAACAAAACCACACGCACACAATCTGTCTCACTTTTAATCCGCGGATTTGCGTTACTATTTTTTTTCGGTGATAGATAATAAAATGCTTTTTTATGCGATCTCCGAAGTAGAACGCTATTGTGTTTATCGCAACAAAATGCCGCTTAATATCGGACACGCCCAATTTGGTAGACAAATGCAATAAATGCCTTTTGTTATATTAATCTGCAACATAAACATTATTTTTATGGGGTGCTGATTGTTAAAAAAAAGTTAATAAAATATCGTTATATTCTTATTCTATGCAGGCACTAATGTGACTTTGTGTTTTGACAGACGTATTTTTGTGTTTGTTTAGAAATGACGTAGGTACCGTTTTCATGACAGAACAAAACATACGTCAAAAACTATTGTAAAAATGGCCACAGACCATTTAACTACTTGTAGTGTGTTACAATAACATTCCTAAATTAATTTTATTTGAAAATAATGGTTTAAAAAAACTAAAAAACACGCTTTTTATAGAAAACTGAACTAAAAAATAGAAAGATAAAAAAATAAAAATTATTTTAAAAAAAGCGTGGGGTGCTTTTTAAGATATTATCGAAATGATAATCACTCTACTCATATCTGTCAATAAAATATTTATAACTATTGACACCATGCACCCCACGCTTTTTCTTAAAATAAAATATTTTTTTTTTATTTTTCTATTTTTTAGTTCAGTTTTCTATAAAAAGCGTGTTTTTTAGTTTTTTTTAAACTATTATTTATTTTATATTTTTTAGTTCGGTTTTCTATAACAAGCGCGTTAATAGCGCCATCTGTGACTTATACAAGGAACTCGTTTCAAGTTGATAACGTAGACTTTCCGCTGATTGCCACTAGATGGTGCGAAAAGTGAACTATGAACACTAAAAAGAAGTCGGTTACAAACAAACATACAAACATACAGGTGAAGCTAATAAAAAGTGTACCTAGTGTTGTCAAACGGCAGAGAATAATGAAGTTTGTTATTGCCTAAATATTTATTACAAGTTCAAGTCGAGACGAAAAGGAAATAATAATTTACATTTCCATTAATTACATTACTTACACTTTTTACTTGGACTTGAAATACGAGGTTAACAAAAAAACTCTTTTCGCCAAATACCAGTATGTTTGATGTAAAAATTTTACGTAAAAATAAGAAGTTCCTTCCCCTACCGGTTTACATGGATCTTATAAACTATTTAAATAAAGCAGACAGAGTGAGCTCTCGTTTATGTTTGATTTTATTTCATAGAATAGGGAACAAACGAGACCAGCTGTTAAGCAACTACCGCTGCCTATATACACCTGAAACACTGCTAGTCTTACAGTTGCGTTGCCGGCCTTTAACGTAGTGGGATGGGACGGGTGGGGGAAGGGTATTCGGTCTCCGGAGACCACTCTCACCAAACGAAACGCATGTCGCGTTTCGTTTGGTGCCAGTTTACGTCAATATTCTGAGAGATCGTGGTATTTCCCAGGTCGAGCCGGCCTAATCATGCAGCTCGCTGCATTACTATACCATTGCAGTTTAGAAACCGACTTTTAATAGAAATTAAAAAGCTACTACTCCTGCACAAGGCCACACGAAGCCCAGGGCAATTAACTAATGATTAGTAGTGGTTAACAGCTGCTAAACCATATCGATATTAGCCGCGTCTACCTACACTTTGGCCTTAAAGTCCGACTGACTTTTCAAATTAAATGCCTCTCAAATAGCCTTTTAATAGTCCAGGACATGGTTAAAAAATTCATCCTTCTTCATTCTCTTAGATTTCTACTTCTAGTAACATAACACAACTTCACGCCTGTTTCTACCCGAAGGTATAGGCAGTGGCTGTTAAGTCTCGACTCTCCGTACCAGGCACAAAGTTTTTAGTCATCGATAATTATCACACATAACTTTCGAAATTAATTTCGAAAAGTCATTGGTGTGTGCCAGAATTCGAACCCGGGACCTCTAAATTCAGAAGCCGTGCTCGACTACTGGACCACTGAGCCTTACTGCGAAGAACTACTTCTAGTATTTACCTTTATTTTATTTATATCTTCAATAAAACAATGTTGGTACCTACGTAAGTTATTACAAGATAGATTATAATATTAAAGTCTTTGTTACAGTGAGGCCATCACAAGCTCATACACAGGTTTTCCCACTTCCCGGGGGATTCCCATGGGCCCATAGTTCAAGAGGTAAGACTGGCCTATTTTTATTTCCGTACTGTCACTTAATAGATTTCTAGACGGGAAAATTATTACTAAAATCAGTTTATTACTTTCGAAGTTTGCCGATTATAAACTAACAGACTAATCTATATGTTACTATAGATTATTATTCATTATTTTATTCTGAACAGGTAAACCACGACGCGGTATGATGCGTCGTGCTGTGTTCTCAGACCTTCAACGCAAAGGTCTTGAGAAGAGATTCCAGGTCCAGAAGTACATCAGCAAGCCTGATAGGAAGAAACTTGCTGAGAAACTGGGACTGAAAGATAGTCAGGTAAATAATTATATTTATTCGTAATTCCTAATATTTTTTATAGGTATCAAGCGGAAACTTAATATTATTATATTACATATTTTGTATCAGATTTCTCCTCCTAATTCTTACCGAGTTCTGTCCATCTCAAAGGAATCAATACCAATGCTCGATACTAGCATGCTCTCAGGGTACTGTTACACATGCTAATAAAGAGCATGCTGATTATGCGCATGCTTATGTCATTTGCTGTCAATAAGCATTCTATTTTCAACCTTGCCTCAGAATATATATGGTCGATATTAGCATGGCTGTCGATTTTCAGCATGCTCGAAACTGGCATGCTCAAGATCTGTACACACATGCTAGTATCGAGAGTATGCTCGATACTAGCATGCTTTCATGCTAATAATTAGTATGTGTAACAGTGCTCTCATGCTAATAATGAGCATGTGTAACAGTGCTCTAACTTTAAACTCTAATAGAGTCATTAAGTTAGTACCCCTCTGTTGGTGAAGGCCTCCTCCAAAGACGCCCACTTGTCTCTATCCTGTGCGATTTCCATCCATCTCGGGCCAGCTGTTTTTACTATGTCATCCGCCCATCTCGTAAGCGGTCGCCCTCTGTTTCGCTTTCCTATTGGGCCTTTCCACCGTGTCACCCTTGGTCCAGCGCTCATCTTTTCTTGCCACATGGCCTGCCCACTTCCATTTTTGTTTTTGAGCATGATTTAATGCGTCGGTAGTTTTAGATATAATTCTTATTTCTATATGCCTTATTTTTTTAGTTTTCTTTATTTTTAGCATACTTCTTTCTAGTCCCCTTCGGCAGGTAATAATTTTTCTTCTTATCCTTCCACAATTAATTCCACATTTGTCAGGCATATGTTAGGCACGGTAAGAGGCACGGATTTTAGATAATATCAGGATATTATTGGTCAGCCGTAAACACAAAGATAGGCACATATTTCCATTCAAAGTTATAGGGAGTTAAATACCTATGCACATTATTCTTAACAATATGTACTTACTTATTTATTATACAACTAGCTGACCCGGCGAACTTTGTTCCGCATCAAAAGTAATAACTGCTGTCCCGCTATGTTAATACTGCAATATCTTCGAAAATATTCGTTTAAATTGCATGCTGTAAATGGCCAGGATCATCTATATTACATGCACAATCTATTTAAGATACTGTATTGAATGAAAATTAATGCTGTAATGTTTAAAATCGCTTCATAAATAGGCCGTTACTTCTCGTAAAAAGTAAACAAATAAAAATGGTCATTGTGGGTTATACCTAAGAGATAGACATATTATTATGCCTTGTGGACTTTTTTGGAGAACTTTTAAAGGTGTATAAAAATGTAGTACATTGTTTTGATCTATCACTTAGGGTTCAGGCAGCGTTTGCGGTTATAGTTCCAAATCTTGAAATTTATCACTTTTTTTTTACTACACTATACATGAATTATAGATCAAAACCACCCCGTTGACACCCTCTAAATATTAAAAAAACCGCATCAAAATCCGTTGCGTAGTTTTAAAGATATGCGCATATAAGGGGACAGACAGCGGAAAGTGACTTTGTTTTATACTATGTAATGATGATGACATAAAAATACACGGACGCCATACAAACGTCCAAGCATCAAAATGAATATTTGTATCTACTCGGTTGAGGACCAGATTTTGCATGAGATAACAGGTAAGCCATGCAAGACAACCCAAAGCAGCTGATTATCACTATATTTATACATATAAATAAGATTAATGTGTATGTTTGTAATATTGAAATAACTGTTTTCTAACGGTACATACATCATTTTTTTTTACTTTTTCTCTGTCTGTCTGTTTGTTCCGGGTAATCTCTGAAATGGCTGGACCGATTTTGACGGGACTTTTATTCACAGGTAGCTGGTGTAATAAGAAGTAACTACTTTTTTAGATTTTTTAATTTATTCCTTCCGAAGCGAATTAAACATGTAAGCTATTCTAAAATGTTACAAATTATAAATTGTTTGTTTCTGATACAAGCTCATAGGAAAATAAAAGATTATATTACTTTATTTTATTGGTAATTTTAACAAAACTTCACGACTCAACAAGAACTTTAGCACTATTATTTACCGAAAATATGAAGCTACATTATAAATCTATCGTAAAAGGCATCAAAACCAACCCGTCAAGGAGTCGTAAGTACACAATTTTCCCGCCAACGACTCCCTAAGGGGAGTTAACATAGGGTGTTACAAAAAATAGCTACCCCTGAGGGTACAGGGGGCTGTCATACGCAGCCGTTGGGCCAACTCCGCCCCCTAGGAAACGTTTAAAACAATTACCGAACGATATTTGAATTTTAGCATTGAGACTTTTTGGTTGGTTTGTTTGACTGTTTGAGTATTAAGCCTTTGCCATTTCGCTGCCAGATGAGAGAGTTTACTATCAAAAAAAGAATGGTGATCGATTTTTTTTTATACTTCTTAAAGTTTTTTGTAGGTACAATTGTTTAAATTATTAATATTTTGATTAGCACACTCTGAAAAAAAAATATTATATAAATATTATTCACGTTTGAGACAAAGACAAAACCTAGATCTGAAAAGCAGTATAATCGAATTGTTGATTCAAAAACAAGTACTTGAAATCGCCATTGGCAGCAAGCCAGCGTTATCAATAATTAAGGCATCTGTAAATTTAACTTTATTGCAATATTCCTAACCATTTATACCCCGGTATTTCGCATTAGGCATACCTAATTGTTTTCATTATTTTGTGTAGTTGAAATCACCCAAAAACTCTTGGAACTAAGATTTGGACTTAATTATTAACATTCAGCATAATATTCGGCACGAAGGACCAAAAATAAAAACTTGGCGTGCATATGCTCAGATCCCCGTTATTTATGATTACCTCATTTCACTTTTTATTGAATAAATATTCGCCAATGTTGTACACTCGCCGCAGTACCTATTTAACCGAATCGCCCACATTTCGAGAGAATGGGATAAAAATAATCAAAAAATAAAAAATCACGGACAATGTTGCCCTATTAAAAAAAATAAAACAATATTCAGTCGGTTCCCGAACGGTCGGGTCTCCCTCAACGTTTAATTGAATAGAGGAGGGGAGAGATAATCGGTCGCGTTTATCGAATTACGAGATGAAGGCGTCTTGTTGGGAGGGATGCGAGAGTAATTTTGAGGTGTTTAGACAAAAGGATCTGTAACAATTACTTTACATATGTTTACTTGTATCTAATGAGTGACATTTAAGGAAAATATTTTATAATGTATCAGTATATCTACATAAGTATGTTCGTTAAAGACAACTATTTGGCTAAATAAACTACCTAACTACCTATCTATTTCTACCAAACAATAGGCCTCAACTTTAGTTGGTACCTACACTACTGGTCAAGTAGCGTAATAATATAAATATAGTCCTTAGTAGTCAGTGGCCAATGAAAAACAAAAACTTTAGGAATAAAACCTACCCTCCTTCATTAAGGAAAAATGATATTTCATAATACTTAGAACAAATTAATTAGTATCTGTCTACCTATAATAATATTTCATAAAAAAATATCTAAACTTACAATAGGATCAAAAAGAAACGTAGGTAATTGAGTGTATTCTTATAATTGGAATAAGGTTTTGACGTGAACCCTTTTCTTTTACGAAATGAAATAACAGCATCAAATTAAAATACACAGTACACAGCCAGCCTGGAGGAATTTTTAAACATCTTGAGACATGTTGAGACAAAACGTTGGTGAAAGATGAAACAGAAGAACACTACGGTGAATAGTATGGAGAGTGAAAGAGACGGCGATAGCGGCGGTTGGCAATCTTAAGCTCCGTTTCTATTGGCCGATTTGTATCGTATAAAAGTGTGAAACTGAACGCTATTGGTAGAACACATATATTTTTTTTAGACGTACGTGTACGTTGAACGGGTGCCTTTTTTTTACGATATTCTGAATTTTATTACATACTTATGAACAGATATTGTGGTGTGTTTCCGAATGGATTCACCTCTGCTTTGTATTCGGGTTAATAATATTATATGTACAAAATAAAAATTATATTTGTGAGTGAAATAATATGGTTGAAGGATTTGTTTGAAATTGAAAAGAAAAATGGCTTTACCGATAATCTTTATAGAGAGCTAACCTCCTAAAAAATTATCAAGGTGACTCTACTTACGCAAAGATTTTTTTTTCTAATGCTGGATACTTATATTATGTTTATTGACGTTAAATTTCGGTAAGCATATCTAGTTATATATGCATGAGAATTAATATCTGTCGACTTGGACACGACACCTTTGGGGTTTCCTATAAACTTTGCCTTCGCGTAAAGTCGTTTTCAACCTATCAGGATATTGACGTAAAATGGCTCATGCCGCGTTTCGCTCGGTGAGAGAGATATTCGGAGGCCCCTTACCCTTAGAGAGGGGTCCCTATTCCACCTCCGACCCTTTCCCTATCCCGGTTTAACGGCCGGGTTTAGAGCAACTGTAACACTAACTGTGTTGCAGGCGTCCATAGGTAGCGTTAGTTACATCAAGTGACACGCCAGCTCGTTTCCCCAAAATATAAAAAAAAACTAATATTAGGTATTAATGGAAAGATTTGTTTGTATGTTCAAAATCGAAAGCTACTTTATTTAGAAGTAACTAACCTAACTAATATTTTTTTAATAATCCCACACAAAAATATAAATAACACCTACCTACCCTCGAAATTCTATACCTACTGATATCTCGATGGTAAAATTTTATTTCGATGAGTGAATTGATTTTTTTTTATTTTGCGAGAAGCGAAGTAGGGGACAGAATACTGGCAGCTGATATAATTATTTAGGTACATATAAATTTCCACAATAATAACAACCGAAGCCTCGTTTTTAACACAAACACACTTATTATAATACGTATAATAATTTAAATTTAATAATTGGAAGCGATAAGGAACATCAAAAGCTTTAATCTATTGTTGAGTCAGACAATTAATTAATTTCGACAATGCCGCCGTAACGACAGACAGGATAAGATATTCCTTTAGTCGATTTTCTATTAGTCGAGTTAATAGGATGTGTTAAGTGGTTCTTATTTGTGTTTTAATTGCTTTATATTAATGGAATAGCTTACGTAGACAGCAATTAGGCGTTTTACGTAGGTATTTTTTTAAGAGTTTTTTTTTTAGTCTCAGTGGTCCAGTAGTCGAGGTCCCGTTTCGGTCGCGTTTGATTCAGAAGTCGGTGGTTCGAACTGGAGTCCGAACTCACGCCGATGTTAAGTCATGTGTGATAAATATCGATGTCTGACCACCTTGTGTCCGGTGTATCATAATAGATTTGCCATCTATTATATTTGGGTCGTAACTTAACAATTCGGCGAGTAATGGTTTTAACAGCCGCTGCCTGCCGGGTAGGAAAAGGCTTGAGGTTACGTAAAATAAGTTAGATAAACTTATGTTAGGTATATTATATCCATTGTCTTGTTTCCACAACAGAAGCACTAAGTTGCTTAGCATTGCAATCATTTGAAAATGTAATAAGCGTTGGTTACCCCACAAAATGTTTTTGAAGTGAAACTTCTAATGTCTCGTGCAAGAGCGTTTAACGCATTTAACGCCCCCTTGCGGCCCTCGCGGGGAAAAAATATTATATTAACACTTTAAAATACCGAAGTATATATGAAGCCAATTTTCAATTTGTTAAGCTTGAATTTTAATAGTACACAGCCATGTAGTGACAAGTGGAGGTACTAATTGATTTGGAATGTCAATCATATATATATAAACCCTACGGTAGTGAAACCATAGCGCGATTTAATACGTTAGCGTATTGCGACCTCTATGACCGAAAACGTAAAAACATATTATTAGTAAATAATCGTGACAGTTAGGTACTCTGCTCTATTTGTTTGTTTTTAATAAATATATTCAACTATATACTCCAACTGTAAAGTGTAAAGTGGTTTAGGAGTACTTTGTTCTGTGGTAAAGCTTATGAACGTAAAAAAATAGTGCATAACGAGTGACGATGAATTAATTTTACTCCGTGAAAGACAATACGACAAAGAGCTTTTGCATAAACCAAAATTAGTCGTGATTGGAACAAATATATTACTTGTTACTGGATGTACTTACGAATATTTTGGTAATTATAAACTTATAAATTGTATTTTCTTTTTTAATTCATCACATTTAAAATATTGCAAAGCATACCTAAACAACATTAGCTATTTACAGTTTTCTTTATATATTACATAAAACTATGTTATTTATCAAGTAACTTGATGTATAATTTTCATTTATAATTTTTAAGAGAATTAATTTTCAAGTATAATATATTTCAAGGATAATTTAATGACAAACTGACTTAAATCATCACATGATAAACATACTCATGGTTTATACTCATGGTTATCTAATCTTATAAAAATAAACATTTATAAGTTTAGATTATGGGTATAAATAATAGTCTGTTTCTGGTCCTCGGTGAAATAATTTCTATATTATGAAATACAAAGATACTGCTATCTACCCATCCAATTTTTACATTTACATGAGCCTTGGTTGTTCAAGTCTAATAAATATATATAGTTAATTCATAATAAGTTTGTCAATTACAAGTTACAAGATCTTAGAAATAAGCGCTGAACCAGAGTTAAGTATTTGGAATAAAATAAGTTCAGAATAAGGGTATAAATAATAGTCTGTTTCTGGTCCTCGGTGAAATAATTTCTATATTATGAAATACAAATATACTGATATCTACCCATCCAATTTTTACATATACATGAGCCTTGGTTGTTCAAGTCTAATAAATATATATAGTTAATTCATAATTAGTTTGTCAATTACAAGTTACAAGATCTTAGAAATAAGCGCTGAACCAGAGTTATTTGGAATAAAATAAGTTCAGAATTAACTAGAATTTGGTAATTACTCCTCTATTTAAGAGGATACGCCATATTCAACGTCGTATTGTTCTTTGATTTAGGTACTTCCCCAAGCTCAAGCCCATTCAACCCACATTGTAAAAATACATTAAAATATTTATTCCGCAATATTGGATTAAGGATGACGTCACATTTTTCAACATACTATCGTAAAGCCCTTTTATTTGATACACAAAAAAGCATTAAAGCTATCTGTGAATGAGAGCTAGTGGTATTTCCCGGGCGAGCCAGCCCATTCATGCAGCGGACTGCTTGGCTCCTCGACTGTTAATAATATCATCCTTAGCGTGTTTAAAAACTTCAAAAATGAGTCGTAAGAACTACGTAATACATGTTTATTACATTCATAATATATACCTACATACTACATTGCAAAATAAAACAATCGATCCATGCGGTTCGAATAAGAATATCGACGTAAAGTTGCTCGTGCCGCTTTTCGTCTGGTGAGGGAGGTATCCAAAGGCCCGAGCCCCTTTCCCTCCTACTCTTTTAAAGAAGGGCAACGCACCACGGTGTTCATGGGCGGTGTCAAGGTGCTTACCATCAGGTGACCCACTTACTCGTTTGCCCTTCTATCCCATAAAAAACTAAGAATTGAATTGTTATTATCATTTTCGAGTGGAGAATTATCCAAATCTCAAATTTTTACCATGGGTTACCTACCTAATATCAAGTAATTCAGAGAAATCATTGGCTCGGAATCGATCCCACGACCACCGAGACTATTAATATTAAAATATTATAGGTACTATTAAAAATTGTAATGATAACTAAGTTCAAATGGTAACTAAGTTCCTAACTAGTATTTTAATTTAACTTTGAGTTGGTGTAATCTAATGGTATTATTACACTGGTCGAGCTGACCCCTTCCTGTAGTGGTAGCTGCTTATCATCAGGTGACCCGCTTGCTTATTGGCCCCCTATTCCATAAAATAGATATTTTCTCAAACGAGTTGGGGATAGGTAGTAAAAAGTACTGGGTGTAAGCTAACTATTAGGTAGGTAGTGTGTGTTTTTGAAAACCAGATATCGCACAACTTACCTACATTGTTTGTCATGGCTTCACCCTTAACTCTTCATACCTATTTTATGCAGATTTGTCATGAATGGTCCAGCTTATATCAAAACCTATAGGTATAGTGGATACGTACCTATAAGCAATGAATCTGATTTTCTACCGCGGACCACTCGGAATATTTGAAATATTCATATTTCGAATGAATATTCAAACGCGCTGTGTTTACATTCACAGCGTTCCAATTTCAAATATTTGCATTTATTTATTTATGGATACGGAACCTTTTTGTTCGACTTTTTTTTATAATAATTTAAAAAGTTGGCTATTGTTTATCCTTTCACACAAATCTAAAAGGTATCCCTTTCTCTATTTGGGAATGTTTATTCTTTTATTGTTATTTTGCATGAATAGTGTTAACCGCGGAGTAAAGTCGATACTCTTTTGACTTTTTGATTGACGCGTGTCACATTCGTTACATTTTATTTAATGTAAGTATTCAAATTAGACAATATGTATTTGCTTATGACTCTGCCTTTACCATGACGTGATTAAATAAATATTGCGGTATATCTGAATAAAATAAATAACTCTTTAAATTCTCTTTAGTATTATTTGCATTAAATATACACGGGTTTTTATGGGAAAGGGGGTGAAACGAGCAAGTGGGTCACCTAGTAATAAGCTACTAGCGCTGCCTATAGACATCTGCAAAACCGATTTGATGGGGGGCCGCTTTACGTCCAATTTCTGAGAGGTTGTGATATTTCACTGGTCGAGTCATCACTGTTACCACTCTTAAATATCTTAATAAAGATAGGTGTATTAGTTTGCGTTCTTGGAAAAAAGCGTTATTGTATTGTATTGTATCTACTCGGTAATTGGTATTCTTAAAAATGAGATCGCTCTTCTATATGTATGGGTAGCAGGTTAGGAGAACGCTTAGTAGTAGGTAAAGGATTGGGTAGATTTTCACTTGAAAGGTATCGTTACACTTCACGTTATGTATTTAATACTTAAATAGAAATCTATGATATTAATTTACAATAACAGATATCCATTTTACAATTATCTAATTATTAAATCATAATAATGAACAAACAAACAAACAAAAGCAATTCCTCATCACCCTCAATTTTATGTCACAATCACATGTGACGTCTTTATTCTGTGTAACTTGTAATAAAAGTGAATATGTCAAAAACTAATTAATACTTAGTCACTCAACCCCTGTCTCTTATAGTGGCGGGACATATTCATTATACCAATGTCGATAAAATGTTACCAAATTTTATCGACGAGTCATAATCTCAGCTGTTGAATTAGATAGATAGAAATTTAGGGTGAAGATCCTTGTACCTACCTAGTAATATTTTGCAGATACCTTGAGACAGGCTTATCGAGTCCTTAATTTTACATTTAAAAGTGGGAAAACCACACTTAGTAGTTTTTATACTATAGGTATAGTAGCCGGCAAACAACTTGAACATCGACCTTGAATGCGCAGAAACGAAAAAATAGGTCTCTTTGGAGGTGCGGTGCGGGTTGAGGGCGCGGGTCACACTGACCAACCAATCCTGTGCGTTAATTACGCACAGGATTGGTTGGTCAGTTGAACCTTGCCTCCCGTTGGTCAGTTGACCGTGCAGCAGTGTAGTGCAGTGTATGCTTGTGCACACAATGATTACGTACACATTTCGTTGAGTTTTTTTCATAATATGACAAAATGATTTACAACACAACAGACATATGATATACATATTATGTATATCATAAGTCTAATTAATTTTATTATTTCCATAGATCTTACTGTTGATAAGACGATAAACTTTGCCGCTACGTAAATATAATATAAAATATTTTCTAAAATAACACGCGAGCATTTTTTTTAATTAATTGTTAATTTATAAAACCACCAACTAAAGTTATTAGCTAACAAAATAAAATGCCAATAATAAAAAAAATGCCGTTTTTCAATGATAGTGGTTTTGTACATAAGTGTACATGCGCAAACACCTCACGCGATGCTCAAGTTGTTTGCCGGGACCTATACCTAAAGTAATTTTTATAATACAAAATTTATACACAGGTACAGTAAGTGTAATTAATTATTCTGGTATCTCTGTAATTATTTAGATTTGCAAAATGAAAATATATAAGTTGCAGATGTTTTTAAATAAATATAACGTATTTATATCGCAGTGGTCAAGCACACGGCTTCTGGTCCAGAGGTCCGGGTTCGATTCCTGATACTGGCTCACACCAATGACTTTTCGAAATTTGTTTTCGGCAGTTATGTGTGATAAATATCGATAACTGAAAACTTTGTGCCCAGTATGGCAATAGGTTCGCCACCTATTCCATTTGGGACGTAAACATAACGGCGAGACGAAGCTTAACAGCCGCTGCCTACACCTTCGGGTAACAAAAGGCGTGAAGTTATGTTTATGTTTTATATATGTATATATATCATATATTTTTGCAAGCAGGTAAACACGGTTTATATCACATTTATTTAACATAATGAGAAGCGTTTCACTTATTACAAACCCTATTACAAACTAGCTGACCCGGCGAACTTTGTTCCGCATCAAAAGAAATAAATTAGTAAAATTTGGATATTAAAAAGCTCAATTTGTGCTATTTAACGGCACACGTTTTGGCGCGCATTGCAACTGCTATGTCCCGCTATGTTAATACTGTAATATCTTCGTAAATATTCGTTTAACTTACATACTGTACTGTACTTATTACATACTGTAAAGTGCCATATTGATCTATATCAAAAGCACAATCTATTTAAGTCACAACTGGATGAAAATAAGCCATTAGTTCTCCTAATAAGTAAAAAAAATAAAAATGGTCATTGTGGGTTATCTTTAAGAGATAGACATATGCCCTCGCGGATTTTTTTGTAGACCCTCTGAAGGTGTATAGTAATATAGAACATTGTTTTGATCTATCGCTTAGGGTTCATCCAGCGTTTGCAATTCAAATGCTAAATCTCGAAAATTATCACTTTTTCTTTACAACATCATATATGAATTATAGATCAAAACCACTCCGTTGACACCCTGTAACTATTTAAAAAAACCGCATTATAATCCGTTGTGCAGTTTTAAAGATATAAGCATATAAGGGGACAGACAGCGGAAAGTGACTTTGTTTTATACTATGTAATGATAAGTACCTATGTATCACTTGAGAAATAATATAAACTAATGATATTCGTTCACTACTTCACTACATATATTGATATCTTCATATATAAAAAGCAATTTCTTTAAGTTTACTACAAAATATTACAAATTATATACATCTTAAAAATCGCTAAAAGTATCGACAAATCTTCAAGTGTACCATCACTATACTGTAAAAGGGCCGGCGTCATCTGCTGACGGCATATTGTCGCCACCCTTCACAGAATACCAGGCCAGTCCGGGGTAAGCATAGGTACCCTCCGAGGGACAACCATTAGATTATGGATCTTTTAGACCACAACTTCACGCTGCCGTGGTTATGTTGATTGTCTTGGGTTACTTGAGTAAGCATTATGTTTGTATTTTAATCCTTTGACGTTAACTAATATCTCAAATTTACTTAGGTATGTAACACTCTTTTAATAAAACGTGATGTAGCGTATAAAAAGAGTGATCCTAATACATGTAACATCTGCTTTTTACAGTAACAGATTTTTATAGATTCACATTTGGACAATATCATTTGCGCGTTCAAACAACAACTATATTTAAAACTTTTATGGTGCCAAAAAAGTTTGACAAATGATTCGAATTTCGAATAGAGCGCGAACATCGATCAGTCCGAATTCGTTACAGCCAATCGGCACAACCGATTTGTCATAAGGTTATTTGTTTTTTTTTTTATTAAATTGATAAGTGTGATTTTTATTACTGAAGTAATAACAAAGACATGACCGTTAGTTGTTTCATGGCCAATCATAGTTATAATTAATCATACCGTCTCAAACTCTTCAAAGTAAAATTCAATACATTCTCACGAAATATTACCTAATACGGAAAGATGTTCACAGTTGTTGTATCATATCCATTCTGATTGACACCAATGAATTATTAATTAAAACACTAAACAAGCAATAATTTGCTAATGGTGTACCTACACTTATATCATTATCCTTAGGTAAAATATGAAAATTACATAGTTGAAACGGCATAACAGCCGCTGCCTAATCCTTCGGGTAAAAAAAGGCGGTAAAAATTTTAAACACATTTCGCATCTGATATGCGAGCATTAGCCGTCGGGAATTAGTTAGTGACTATACTACTTATAAAATATTTGTATTGATCTTTAAATAAAAAATCAGGAATAAAACAATATATTTTGAAAATAAAATAATACCAAATCAAAGTTGCAGCGACACTAGGGTATATTATAATAAAGTAACGGTAGTTAAGTAATTAATTAGAGACGTCACAGTAATACTGTGTCATATGATGTATCGACTTGTGGGCGGGAATTTCTGTCCACGCAATTCTGTATCATGTCATTCATTCTACTGGCTATTATTTGTGAGTTAGTATGGAATAATTTACTTACACTATGCCACATTGTCCGTATCTTTTGTGATTATGTTGATAAGGAATTAGACCTTATTTAAAAACTCGTACATTTACGTATGTAAAATTATTATATTAGGTACTTTTATTTTCATTGGGCCAATTTTGACATGTATAATATAATTTGTCATTATTCCCATTATTACCTATATTCTCCCATAGTAAAGAATTTCAGCTAAAATGTTTTTAGTGTAACAGTGGTAGCCTTCAGTTCGCTGCATGAATGTGCCGGCGCGACCGGTGAAATACCACTTACAACAACAACCACTCGCAATATCGGCGTGAAGTGGCTCGTGTCGTGTTTCGTTCGGTGAGAGCCACCCGATGGTAAGCAATTACTGTGCCGTCCTTTAAAGGATACCTTAAAAGACGGCAAAGTAGTTGCTTACCATCGGGTGACCTTCTTTGCCCTCCTATACCATAAAAAAGACAATCTTCCAAACTACAACACTAGGAGGCAAACAGTTAATGCACTAAATATAAATGTTATAAAAATAAAGGACGTGTACACAATCAAAACACTACGACCGCGCGCGCGGTCAAAAGTCACTTTTTTTCTCAGCAAGCGCGGGCAAACGAAGGAACACACCCGCGTTCAGCCACGCCTCCAACCATCAATAAATTGTGATGTCAAACACAATGCACCGTTACTCGCTATTTATTCAGTAAAACTGTTAGAATTTTACCGAAAATACCAAAGCGATTCACAATGCCAAAAAATGTGAAAAGATTTTACGATAAATGAGAAATTGATTTGTGGAAAAAACTGTTAATGTTGCGTGCCCTTTTTATGAATTATAATTTTGACGATTATTGTCGTTTTTTTTCGAAAAGATGTAGTTTTAGCACAATGGGAATCCATTTTTGTTGCAATGAATGATGGTTATTTTGTTAATACTTTTATTTCGGTAGTAGTAGATAACTTTTCGTAACGTATTGTGATGCTAAATTATGTTGGTATCTTGTCGAAAAATATATTTGTGATTATTTGAAATATTAATTACCTTTATTAGGATTAATTATAATTACCTAATTATTTCTGCTTTATGCTACGCTTGTTTGGTTTCTTAACAAGTTCAATGAATTGATATTCATTTGCCGCTTTTGTATTTTTTAGCGCGATGTCTGAGATGTATAGGTGCATTCAAATAGTTCAAATTTTTCGACAGAGGTTCTTCTACTTTTGTTAGAGTCAATTATTTTTTAATATTGTTATTTGATAATATATATTATATATTAACAACGTCGGAATTATTAATTAAATTATTAATTAACAGCGAAATATTTGCCTAAGAAACGAATACTTACATTTTGTATTTTGCGATATCTTTTGAATTAAATGTCCGAATTGAATCAACGAAAAAATTACCTCAATATAATTATTTTTTTAAATTCTAAAAACACTTATTGAGCGATAACTATAATAATGAGACATATAGCGCCGCGGACTTTTTTGTCGACAGTTATATGTTCTGTGAAAGTGTAGTACATTGTTTTGTTATATATTCAATCGTTTTTGCAGCGTTCGCGATGTAAGAAGTTTTTTCGGGTTTTTTTCTTACACCTTGGGTTACATTATTGGAATTATAGTGAGGATCCCTATAGTGAGGATCCTTATAGTGAGGATTTGAAAATATAATATAGCCTAAAGCCTTCCTCGATAAATGGACTATACACCAGTGAAAGAATTTTTGAAATCGGACCGGTAGTTTCTGAGATTAGCGCGTTCAAACAAACAAACTCTTCCGTTTTATAATATAAGTATAGATATGTTCTGCCTCACATCGCACTGAAAGATAAAACATATTTATTGGAGTAGGTACTTTAAAAAAATATTTTAAAGAAAACTAATAACTAAAAAAAACAGGGTAAACAAAAAGATGGACACAAAAAGATGCTATTTAAGGTACGCCTTAATTTGTAATAGCTACCTATGCAACGCTTTGGCTGACACGTCTGTAAAGCTAGAAAGGTCAAGTCAGCAGAATCACTTGTTTTATATCTCAAAATTTAGTGCTCGTTTAGTGCTAATTTAGTGCTGATAACAGATATTTGGTGCTGTGATAGGGGGCCTGAAAATGAGAACACTGCTAACTTTTCATTAAGCTAGCAGTGTACCATTCGTCTCAGTCTGTCTCAGTCGGCAGAATCACTCGTTTTATATCTCAAAATTTAGTGCTCATTTAGTTCTAATTTCGTGCTGATAACAGATATTTGGTGCTGTGATAGGGGGACTGAAAATGAGAACACTGCTAACTTTTCATTAAGCTAGCAGTGTACCATTCGTGACCGCGCTATGATACAGTTGGAGCGAGAGGCACATCAGCTAATAATTTAGTGCTCAATTAGTGCTGCCTGTACAAGCAAACAGATTTTTCAAAAAAACATTTTTTCAATTTTTAAGTATAGATAACTGCTGACATAACGATACGAGCAATCATAGAGCTGAAAGATGACTTTAAAATCGGCATAGGTGAAATTGAAAAGAGTTACTAATTAGTGCTAAATTAATGCTACCGGTGAACTCAGAAATTTTTTTAGGAAAATCATTTTTCAACTGCCCACTAGAAAAATCGAATATTTTCAATAATCGAAAAGTTATAGGCATTATTCTGTATTGCAAATATCGAGTTTTCATCAGATCTCAACGTTATAAGATCACAGGAAACGACCCTGACTGCCCTAGCGATGTAGCCGCTGTGTGTGTGTGTTAACAAAAATTTTTTTTTTCAAATTAACAACTGCTAGTATAACGACGCCAGCAGTCTTAAAAGCTAGAAGAAGACTCTAAAACGGGAATTTGTAAACAAATTGTACCACAGACTACTTCAAAGAGTATGTAATAGAGTAAGTGTTCACATAGAATAGGCTAAAGGTTAGTGTCCATACAGCCAAAATTGCAAAATCAAATAATCGGATATCTGCGACACTCCCTAAAAATATGTAGAATTGGCAAAAAGCTGCTATTGCATATGCTATATATTGTTTTCGAGTCTTCTTCTTGCCCTTAAGACAGCTGGCGTCGTTATATTAGCAGTAGTTGATTTAAAAAAAAATAATAACAAATTTATTTTTCAAAAATCTTTCGCTGTACTGGCAGCGCTAATTGAGCACTAAATGGTGACGTCTTTTAATTCCATTAGTTCCCGTTTTAGAATCATCTTCTAGCTTTTAAGACTGCTGGCGTCGTTATACTAGCAGTTGTTGATTTGAAAAAAAAAATTTTTTGTTAACACACACACACACACAGCGGCTACATCGCTAGGGCAGTCAGGGTAGTTTCCTGTGATCTTATAACGTTGAGATCTGATGAAAACTCGATATTTGCAATACAGAATAATGCCTATAACTTTTCGATTATTGAAAATCTTCAATTTTTCTAGCGAGCAGTTGAAAAATGATTTTCCTAAAAATTTTTCTGGGTTCACCGGTAGCATTAATTTAGCACTAATTAGTAACTCTTAACAATTTCACCTATGCCGATTTTAAAGTCATCTTTCAGCTCTATGATTGCTCGTACCGTTATGTCAGCAGTTACCTATACTTAAAAATTGAAAAAATGTTTTTTTGAAAAATCTGTTTGCTTGTACAGGCAGCACTAATTGAGCACTAAATTATTAGCTGATGTGCCTGTCGCTCCAACTGTATCATAGCGCGGTCACGAATGGTACACTGCTAGCTTAATGAAAAGTTAGCAGTGTTCTCATTTTCAGTCCCCCTATCACAGCACCAAATATCTGTTATCAGCACGAAATTAGCACTAAATGAGCACTAAATTTTGAGATATAAAACGAGTGATTCTGCCGACTGAGACAGACTGAGACGAATGGTACACTGCTAGCTTAATGAAAAGTTAGCAGTGTTCTCATTTTCAGTCCCCCTATCACAGCACCAAATATCTGTTATCAGCACTAAATTAGCACTAAATGAGCACTAAATTTTGAGATATAAAACGAGTGATTCTGCCGACTGAGACTGAGACTGAGACGAATGGTACACTGCTAGCTTAATGAAAAGTTAGCAGTGTTCTCATTTTCAGTCCCCCTATCACAGCACCAAATATCTGTTATCAGCACTAAATTAGCACTAAATGAGCGCTAAATTTTGAGATATAAAACGAGTGATTCTGCTGACTGAGACTGAGACGAATGGTACACTGCTAGCTTAATGAAAAGTTAGCAGTGTTCTCATTTTCAGTCCCCCTATCACAGCACCAAATATCTGTTATCAGCACTAAATTAGCACTAAATTTTGAGATATAAAACGAGTGATTCTGCCGACTTGACCTTTCTAGCTTTACAGACGTTTGGCTGACTACCTTTTTGAAGCACATGATCAGCACATTTGCCAGGAGGACATCCTGAAATAAACACTTGCCGTCAGTCTCTATCATGAATGTGTGCATGTGTAAGGATATTTGTGAAGAATAAAGAACATTTTGTTGTAGTGAAATATTTAGGTCATGCTTAGTATGAAAACGGCAGCGAATAATTGGCTAGAGGTTATTTGAAAAAATCCCTTTATCGTGACTTGTCCCAACACTAAGCTAAAATGCGCTGTGCTCGCGACGCCCGCACCTCGCTCTGTGCGTTTATGAGGCTTGCCACTTTTGAGGCGGATTAGACCTTCCTTCGCACTAAGCGGTAATTATTTTTATTCAGTGCGTTTGGGGCCTATTTAACCTCATATTGTACTAATTACGCCGTCAGGCTAAGCTTCGTGAGAAACCAAATATGTATATTTGTCTCTGTTATACTCGTAGAAATGTTAAGGTAGCTGTCTCCCGCACGGAGTGAAAGAACGCAATTTTGTCTGCCGCACCAGCGAGGAGTCACGCATGTACCAATTCGACCTCATAACGCAGTGAACGTGTTAACTTGTAACATTATCTACATCCTGGAGAAATGTTCAAAGCCAATGTATTGATGACATGCAAAAATATCAATTTAGTTTTTAACGTAAACTACCTAATGTTTAGAATTAGAATACGTCCATGAAGACTTACGAGTGAATTGTGAGTCACGGTTCACTTACTTGAACATTTTCCTGGGATTGTTACCTACTTAAACAAGTGCCTGGAAAAGATTGCTTTTAGCGATAAGGCCGCATTTTGTACATGACTATAAGACTTACGCCGGAATACTGAACCGCCACTCAAATCTGACAATCAATAAAGTGCTACTTACTGCTCAAATTTCACGTATTTTGTCTAATGTGACAGCTACTTAAACGCTAAGTAGCGCTTATATATTTGAGTGGCGGTTCAGTATTCGGGCTTTATGTGTGCAAATAAATAGTAATCTATCTAAATAGACCTGATGTGATAACACGTTATGAGTATTATCATGTTACTTAATTTCCTCAATGTCTCATTGGCTCATTAATCTTGTTGCAGGTTAAAATCTGGTTCCAAAATCGTCGCATGAAATGGCGTAACTCTAAAGAGCGGGAACTCCTCGCTTCAGGAGGATCCCGTGAACAGACATTACCTAATAAAAATAATCCACATCCGGATTTATCTGATGCCGAAGCTGATAAACCAAAACTATCACCAATGTCTCCAATCAACGAGGATCAGACAGACGATATAAAGAAAGTATACGCTACGACTTCCAACGAATTTAGAGGTAAATGCTTGTGGTGGTTATTTTAAACGTATCTCATTTATAAAATTTTAAGTGCATTTTGTTGCATTACAAAATAGTATTATTATTTTTTATATGTATACATAATCATTTTTATTTATATGGCGGGTAAATATTTCTAGTCAACTGCACATTCTCATTGTCAAAAGAAGCCACGGGTTAGTCACGCTACCCTGTGTAGTGTGCTCAGGTAACCATTAAAATAAGTCGTTGTCTTGCTGTTTTGTTGGATATTAAGCTATTACCCATTATTGATAATATCTATGCCTATGTTTAAAAACCTTAAGATACTTAGCATTACTTAGCAATACTGTTTTCCTTTCATTTAAATAAGAATCGGTAAGTGTTCAATATTGATATGTCATTAATTTCAGGTTACGACGACAAAGGTCCAGCTGGTGTGTTTTCCCGCGAAATGTCATTCAACAACATGGACGAAGAAGATTATGACAGCGACGCCAGCGCCAGTGACGAAGAGATCAACGTGACTTGACGTGTTTTTGTAGAACTTAGCTGGATTTGTAAAATAAAATTGTGTATATTTCATTACAATTAAAATTGTTTAACATTAAGGTTGAAGGACGCTAGAGCTTCGATGCAGCAAATAGACTTTAAATTCTTGTAACTGTCACTGATAAATGACAGCCAAATTTAAACTTACCTAATAGAATTCCTTCATTGCACAGAGCAATTGCAGCTTAAAGTGAGAATCTGAGTGAGTGTTATCTTAAAATCAACTAAGTTTTGGAATTTATTTTTCTTTATTTATAAATGAGCTATTTTTCTAGGCATCGACGTATTTTGATATGTTTTAGCATACCAAAATACGTCGATCTAACTTGACCTTCGAAAATCTTTATCTTATGAAGTAAATTCTGTAAAGGGGAATAATTAAAGAATGGTATCAACTACATTAGGATTTGTTGGATTCTATATAGATATCTCACATACCGAGTTTAAGTAACTATATGTAGTCAAACAAAAAACTGGGCAACGCCACTTATATAATTGCAATAGATCGGAAAACCTCACTGTCCATTAAAATGTCATAAATCCTCTTTGATGGTGCAAATGTTTCTATGTAAATTGTTACTTACACCGTTTTCTCACACAACTGGCTCTAGAAAAAAAAAACAAAATTTTCATAAATATTACTCTCTCATTAAACTTATTTATGTACTAAAAGCTTAAATTGTGTAAATAATAAATATGTTCCAAGTGTAAGTTTGTAATTGTCTTCTGTAATATTAATCTGGTGCAAATCGTAGCTATGTTTTCTCTAAAGTCCGTCCTAAAATCATAAACTTGTCATTAAGTCTTTGTCTTAAGCTTAAGGTAGCTATATTTTTGGTTCAACCTCCCTCTAATAGCAATCCTACATTTAAAGATTACCTAAACCGCACCTAGAGTGAAGTGTGATTGAAGTTGATGGAACGTCGATGGTTGGAAGATTGCTAGTAATTTTTTTTCAGTAAAAAAAGCAATATTAACTAATATTAGCTAGGATATATTCGTGTGCTACATACTTATTAAATATGTATTTTAAAAAAATCCGTTTTTTCGTCCGTTTTTTTAAGTAATTAATTAATCAAATAAATTGTTCTAAGGCGTTTCTTGTGATCCTAGTGTTTTCATGTTTATAACTTTTTTTGAATAGATATCTATTTATGTTTATAATTTTAATTGGTTAAAGATGTAAGATTTTCTTATCATTTATTGAATAGGTAGCTAAAAGCTTTAATAAAGCAAGTATACCTACTGCTAATTAAACCCCTAACTAAAATATTAAATAAACTACATATGCTATCATGTTTGAAAAGTTATGTCCGATGCTAAAGTCAAATATTGGTTTACTAGCTCTTGGATTAACTGAAACTGAACCCGAAACTTTCCTTGTTTTTACCGGACTTTCTTACTACCTACCAGCTGCTATCCTATTATGATTCCAATACTTTTTATACCGACAACTCCACAAATAACAAGATAATGCTATATTTGCACCAATCATGTAAATAAAAAAAAAAAATTATATATTTATGCGATCTCATAATAAGTAAGAATTTAAATAAGATCAAGACAATTGTCATGAAAAATAATCTGTGAAATAAAAGTTACATTAAATTTTGTTTGATTTTATTTATCTATACTTTCCGTGGTTTTTATGTGAATTACCTACATTAATTACAACTTTGAGTAAAGAGTTATTCCCAAAAAGGATTCCAATAGTTTCTATATTCATATTCTTCACGCCTGTTTGTTACTCGAAACGAGTGCAATGTAAATAAACATTTGAAGATTTTAGGCGTAACAACCGCTGGATGTAGACAGACAGCCACTCGCCATACGCCTAACTTATACATGAAAATTGTAGAACTTATTGCCATATATCAGATACAATGTTATCTATTACCGATATTCATCACACTTAGCTTTCAAAAAGAATTAGAAGAAGAAATTTTTAGTAAAATTAGAAGAAAAGCCTTATAGAAATTATAGAAAATTCTTAATCCGATATAGAATGGAAATACCTATATGATAGGTATCCGTACGTAACGGCTAACTACTTAGGTACACTGGACATAATCACTAATCAGAGAGGGAAGACAGATCGAAATTATTTTTTTAACTGTCGTCGATGCACCAATTCGAATGTGGAGTTTTGTCTCACGGTCGTTTTGACACCGGCCTCTGTCGCGAGCTTACTTCATCTTTGTACATAAATCTAAGTGTCAACACTCATAAACATCTATCAAAAGGGTGGTTTCAGTATGGGCCAAGGACATTATACCAATTATATACAAACAGATGGCAATGACATCTCTTGAGAAGGATTAGAGAGTTTTGGTATCCAATATCGTATTTCCAACAATAATCTATGTAACTATCTGTATTCAAATAATAAAACCTAATCAAAACAGGTAGAGAAATGAATAAAAAATATTATAAATTGTTATCGATGTCATGTACGTTTTCAAATTTAAGTTTGAATTGATCACAACTTGTTCCTTTCTTCGAATAACTACAATTCCCAAATGTGTAAAATCTGGTCAGAAAAAAATAGGTAAATTAAAAAAAAACATATTTTCGATATTTAAAAAAAAAGAAACGATGAAAACGAGTAATCAATTGAGGTGTCCCTTGTCCCCACGGTACACGGCGCTCGGGCGTGAACTAGAGGTGCGAAATATAAATAACGGTTTGAAACGAAACTGCATATGACGTGAACTCACACCTTCATATTTATAATCTGTGCCGCCTACCGCGCTGCCCTGTGCCCAGTTGACAATTTTCTTTTTTTTCCATAGGTTCGGTTCAATGCAAGTTAGTAAAATGGGTTTTACACAAAGCATTATATGTGAATATTTCTGAGGGGTATATTATCTAGGTAGGTGATCACACTGATCGGTGATCAGTGACTTTGATAACTCGATATTTGAATCAGTTGTAATTCTGCTCATCATCGAAACAAATCTATTTATCGTAGGTGTAAAATTAACTCATTGGCAAACAATACATATTATACATATTGTATATATGTATTATGTATATGTATATTTATATATTATATATATATTATTCAATAATAATTAAATAATAATTCAATAATAACTAACTAAGCATACATACAAAGGTACTACTACCCTGGAAAAGACTTTTCCAGGGTAGGCAGAGAGAATGGAGAGCCATAAGATTCTTACACACCTCACTCGCCTCTTTGACTCTTGTTAAACACGTGTTATACATGTATATGTTGTTATATGTGTGTGCTATCTAAATATGAATCACAGTGCTAGAATTTAATATATATATAACTTAGCGGCTTTTCTACCTGAAGGTGTAGGCAGTGGGTAAGCCTAGTAGCTAAGTGGTTATGCCTCGAGTCGCCGTTATGTTTTACGTCCCAAATGGAATAGATGGCGAACTTATTGCCATACCGGGCACAGTTTTTAATCACCGATATTTAACACGCGTAACTTTCAAAATTGATTAATTTCTAAAAATTTATATTAATTTTTGTGTGCCAGGATTCGAAACCGCGACCTCTGGATTCAGAAACCGTGTGCTCCACCACTGGACCACCGTGACTATTATATTCAAAGCTACATAAATTAATGGATCCCAATAAAACGCAAGTCGTCGCAGATCGATGTGGAGCAGGCGGCACGTGCACGGCGCGCGCCAGAACTTATGTCAAAAACATATGTCACGCCATTTTGCAAAGACGCCATTACAAGCACACCGTAACTAATAACTAGAATTGATTTGAATAAATAATCTTTTCAAAGGGCCGGAAAGGTTTTAATGCAAGAACAACATACTAAGAATGTATGAACATCAGAACTTGCGCTACTGGTGGTCCAACTGCTAGCGGACTGGGCAGGACCACGCGCTCCTGTACTGCTAGCGATGCGGACTTCATGGCGACTTTCACTTCTAATCAATTATCAGACATCATTATTTACCACACAGTTTCCGAATTGAATTCCGACAAGTAATTACCGTGAGAGAATTTGAACACTCTATCAGGCAAATGCAATAAACTTTGCGTAGATTAAAAGCAGTACATCGACAGCCACTTTGTTTAACAATATAACTTCACACCTATGTTACCCGAAAGTTTGGCAGCGGCTGTTAAACCTCGTCTCGCTGTTATGTTTACGTCCCAAAAGGAATAGGTGGCGACCCTATTGCCATACCGGGCACAAAGTTTTCACTCATCGATATTTATCACATATAACTTCTGAAAACAATTTCGAATAGTCATTTGTGTGAGCCAGTGTCAGGATTCGAACCTGCGACTTCCGGATTCAGAAGCGAGGTGATCGACCACTGGACCACCGAGACATTGATTGCCACTTTGTTTACCATCTTATTGTAAGTGAATATAAAGAAAAACAGTGTATTCAGTACTATGTATTTACTATAGATATACTCCAGCAGTTAACATACGATAGGCTTTACCATCTCGTGCAGAATGCTGGATTGTGGTACCTACGCTACTACTATATAAGTATACTCTTCTGCTATGGGTAGTTAATTAAAAAGGTGATACTACCTACTAGTCGGGTAGAATGATTTGGGCATACTCGTGTATGATCATTAACTTTGGTTTAATTATATATAATCAAAACCACTTCCACATTTGCCAAACAATCCATTAAAATCAAAACACATCTACTCATCCCCCTACACCGCATACCGCCATTCGGTTCTACTACCATATGACGTCACACGCGCCAGTCACGTGGCCCCTTACAAAGATTATCAACGCATTTGTGCCAAACTAAAATTATTGTTTATTTGTCAAGATAGGGATTAATTTTTATTATTTACCTACAAGCTGCGCGCTATAACAAAGATCGTTGGATCAGTTATGAATTGGGGTGCTGACATATTCGAAGGTTTGATGAACTTTAAGAATACTTTTATATCGTAGATGTCTTTGGCGGAAAAGTCCTAATATACGGGGTTTAATTAATTGATATTTTAATAAAAATCGACAAATGACATTAGAAGAAGAAGAAGAGTACCGCCGTTCTATTTTTGATTTTTTTTAAATACCATAAACTTTTACTTCTTTCATTGAATTACGGTGGATGGAAGTAAACTATTCTGATAGTTAAATATCACTACAGAGTTACCTTCTTGCATTCCGTGATAAATTTAATAGCAGTAAGGCCTCTTAGAAATCATATTTCTTTATTTTTGACTTTACATAAAGTATTACTACTTAAATCTAATCTTCAAAACTTCTATATGGAAGCATAGCACAATGGGTGGTCTTATCACTTTCAACGATTCCTTCCAAAATTCTTATTTATAGGATAACCACAGATAACAAAAAACTAAATATCAAATCGCTAAACACGTGCGTGATTACTGTAGGGGGATGGTATTGTAACGTGAATATGTCAAACGCATACGTACACTTACAGCTTTGATGTTTGAATATCAGGGGTAGTTTTAACATTTAAGGGTTTCTGTTTAGAGGTATGGTATGGTAGGAATATTTATCGAAGCGAGTGAGCAGTTCAGTTAAAAATGTAGTATCACCGCGAGGATGGAAATTGCTAAGAAAATATCAAAAATAAAATAATATTATTATTATCTTATTTTTACGAATAACATGACGTAATTAAATGTTCAAAGGAATTGTTAAGGACAATTCAGGATTTTGGTAGACCGTTGACAATGGACTTGAATGTTTATAATAACTTAGGACAAATGCAATTGTTTCCGCCTATAGATTTATCATAGACTGATGGTTCCGCCACCTTATCGATTTGGGAAGTAGATATTTGACGAGTAGAGACTTAATAAAAAATATAAAACAATTTGTTATTATTAAAAGTATGCATAACTTCACGCCAAATCCCTTGCGGGGTAGGCAGAGAGAACGGACGGCCATAGGGCACGATTTGTAATTTGAGTTGACTTTTATAACTCTTTCCATGCACGCGCGTCGATTTTTGAGGCTCCTAACATCACCTTCCTCCAGAACACGTTCTATTTGGTCATGGAATGTGTGTCTAGGCCGTCCTCGACTCCTACATCCATCCGCTTTTGCATTGTACATCTGCTTAGTCAATCTTGCATGGTCCATCCTTTCTACATGTCCGAACCATCGGAGCAAGCCCTTTCTTAATTTCACACCGACACTCTCTTTCAATCCGACTTCCTTCCTTATAACCTTGTTTTCCACGCGGTCAGCGAGGGTCACTCCGCAGATTTTGCGCAATGCCCTCATTTCGACCGCGTTTATCCTACTTTCATGCACGCTCTCCCATACCCAGCTCTCGCTTCTATAAGTTAGCGTTGGGGTCAGTATTGCATTGTGAATTGCTAGCTAGGCTTTTCTGCTAATATCTTTTGCGCCCAGGAATCTGCTCAACGCCCCATTTACTTTATTTCCTAACGCTACTCTTCTTTCTACTTAAATTATTATTAAAAGTGACACAATTTATTCAGGTCTGACTTACTTAACTTAAAGTCCTATGTCCCCCACAGTACGTCGTCAGCCCGAACGGTCTTGAGCTTCGCGTTTAATATCGCTCCAAGTCATCCTCACCGCCTTCGCTTCTGCAGTATTTTTATTCAGGAATTATTGAATTTATTCAGGAATTCCTATCTATTAAATATAACTATAGCGCAAACTTTGTCATTGTGAGATAGAACGGCAAACGAGCAAGTGGGTCACCTAATGGTAAGCAACTATACACCACCGTGGTGCACACCACGGTGTTCATGAGAGTTTACGTCCCATAAGGGAGTAGGAGGGAAAAGGAAGGGGAAAGGGGATCGGGCCTCCGGATATCTCTTTCGCGAACTAGACGCGGCACGAGCCACTTCATGCCGATATTCCGAGAGGTCGTGGTATTTCACCGGTCGAGCCTGCCCATTAATGCAGCGAAATGCAAGACTCTACCACTGTTTAAACTTCCGAAAACCCATTGCCTTAGACCTGGATTCTAATTTCGAATCATCCAAATAAAATTACGTGCACCTATAGGTATACTGATTTATGAAAAAAATACTGTCTTATGAATACTGTCATTGGTATGTTATGTACAGCGCATCATACAATGCAGTTAATAAGATTATTAAGACATGTTTATCTAAATAACTGCAGTGTAAATATTTATTTATTTATTCCAAAAAAAAAAAAAAAAATTACAACTATCCTTACAGGCCTCCTTACCTCCTATAAAAACAACCGCAAGAATTAAGAACAATCCCTCTTCTAAATCTTAATTTAATCTATTTATTCTTTAGAACTGTCCGGTTAACTATTAATTGTAAAAGCAAAAATTTTGTTTAATAATATATCTACACGATATGTACCTATCTAACCCAGCCCACTTACAACCGAGGCAACTAAACAACAATAATGCAACAAAATATTTACAGAAACCGGATACATCTCGCAAAGTGGTCTGTAAACATCAACTAATGGACAAGTAGTCCATGACTGCCGTACATTTTAACGTAAACAGCTGATTTTTAGGATACTACATTTTAAGGAACTAAAATAAATTCTTCAAATTTCTTTTAAACCCAATACAAGACAAAATACAGCTGAACTTGTGGAAATCATATAGGAATTTCGAGATTAAATCTCGAAATTAGTGTTTAAGCATTTCAGTGCAGTTTTAGCAATAGTAGAGTCTTGCAGTTCGCTGCATGAATGGGCCGGCTTGACTGGTGAATTACGACGACGTCTCGGAATATCGGCATAAAGCAGCTCGTGGCGCGTTCGTTCAGTGAGAGATGTATCCGGAGGCCCGATCACTTTTCCCCTTCTACTCCCTTAAAGGACGGCAACGCAACACGGTGTTCATGGGCGGTGAGTTGTTGTTTACCATCAGGTGACGCACTTGTCCGTTGACCCTCCTATCCTATAAAAAACAGACACAAATTGCTTGGACTAATGAAGGCATTGGTTTTCCGCTAAATCTATCTTATAACGCTAGTCACCAATATTACCTAATATAGATTAAATAGCAATAAATAAAATCCGAAGACGGAAATAGACGCATGGATTTTATTACTATTATATCAAATCAAATGGCACCTCGCAAATACAAATCTGTGACGCCGTAAGGTATAGACTCGAAAATCTCGAAATACTTACATAATGTTCTAGCGTAGGTGTCCAAGTTTTAGTAATAAAAAAATGTAGATAGCAGTGTTCTGTTTGTCACTAGCTCCACTTCATAATTGTTTGTAATGATAGTAAATAATATGGGAAAGCAGACAACAGATACCAATTAAAATCACCACCATGGGGTAGGATAGGTACTAGGTACCGTCGTTCTTTCAGGGTACCCTAAATTTATATATGTACATACCCCATATATTGTACATAATGTCTACTTTACTGATATATATATTTATTCTGCCATGTTGCTGTAGTTAGTTGCTCCACAATCAATCTTAGTGACCCTATTCTATAGCCGATTCTTCCCATGATGGATCGCATTGCACCATGACAATTGCATCCGTGTTTTCTTCATAAGCTCCTTTCCTCATGCGTACGTAATTTATGTTTTTAGTCGCAGAAAATTTTCACAAGTATATAGATAGAGGTAAGCGAATTATGAATCCATAGGAAGGTTCAATACATAGTAAATTAAATTAAACTTTTAACGATACAATTTCGAAATTAATTATAATAGTTCACTTAACAAAGCATCAAATAGTCATGTACCATATACAATGATTTCTAGTTGCAGTGTACCATGTATCTAAATAATATAGTGTGTTTACTATTGTCGAAACATAATACGTACATCGGGAATGTAAGTGGTGAGACAGAGACGGACTGTGCAACTAGATTACGTAAATTAAAAAAATATTTTTGAAGATAGTTTCCCGATTGCATAAAATACAAATTTTAAATGTTTTCAAGCTAGACCTTGCTAGTGGGTTTTATTCCAATTTTTATTCTATTTAATAAAACCCACTAGCTCTGATGTTTCGGACATGTAAACAGAGTGTGAGATTAACAAAGCCCATGACAAAATTCAACGTCCTTGGAAAGTATCTAAGTCAGGAGCCATGAAAACGCATGACTGGAACGTATGAAAGTCGAAGTAATTAGTGATGTGTGTAAGAATCATTCCTTATTGCGCTTCGTTCTCACTGTTTAAGCATCACTTGCCGTGACGTTATGTATATAGATAGGTATGTATTAGAGATGAAACGGATATCCGGTAACTATCCGGTATTCGGCCTATCCGGCGGCCTTAATACCATCCGTCCGGATACCGGATAATATTTAGTTAGCTTTGGTATCACATAAAAAACACAATTAGTTTAAATTTTTAATCACGAATATCCGGCGGCCATATATCCGGCTATTCGGCCACATGGTTGGTCGAATATCCGGTATCCGGCCAAACTACTATCCGTCACATCTCTAGTATGTATACCAAATAAATATAATAAATTAAAGGAAAGTAAAATATATGGGTATGTCAATAGACTAGAGTGCGTCCCTGCAATGTTTGACGTCATGTTTACATGTGCTATACGAATGTGAGGGAAGCGGTGATGATGGTTCTGCATCAAGAACTCATAGATGCGGTAGTTTTTAGCCATCAATAAATAGCTAGTGAGTTATGTACGTATAATATTTTCTATTGTTAATGGAGATAATTTTGTTAAGGAGCAATTTGTTATTAACTAAAATTTTCTTTAGCCGAGACGAGAAGCCACTATTTTATACTTAGTCACTAGTTTAATTGTAAAGGAAATATATGTATATATGGGAAATCTCAGGAACTGTTAATCCGATTGACTTGAAATCTGGTAGGACTAGGTATTTTATACGCTGCGTAAGAATAAATGTTATGAAACTCCACCCGCAAGGGAAATCGACACTGCGAAAAAAACAAGTTTTTTAAGTATTGCTTATATGGATATGAAATTTGATCAAACTATTTTATTTACTAATAATAATCATTAACAAAGTCCTCCCAAATAGGTCAAACGATGTTTATTAAATCTCGTGTGCATATTGGATAAGTCCTCGTATCTGTCAACATTTATTTTTCATATCCCTAAAAATCCATAGTTTATTTTATTTTTTTACCAAAACAAAGTATGCAGGTCATGTAAGTATTTATAAAAAAATAACAAACTGGTTTGTATACAGACAGCAATACTTAGGAATTGCAGCCATCTGACAACTGCTCTCGTAGAGATGATAGAGCTGGAATATTCTGGTCTGAATTGAATTCACAATTCAGGCCAGAATATATCCAGCTCATCCATAACATCATCTGTCAGTTTACAATTTAACTGTTTTAATATTGAAATAAAAAACTTTCAATAAGATCTTAAAAATAAGCATACTAACATTATTAACCTATTTTAAATTTTTAATTGCACATCTTTTTTTTCGGTTCACATCTATCTTTTCGATTTCGGAGAGAAAGCTTGATTACGGATCAAGCTTTCTCCAAAAGGTATGTTCTTTTGTTTAATTAATGCAAAATATTAATTAAACAAAAGAACATACCTATTTTTATGGGATCGGGGCAAACGAGCAAGGTCTGGTGGTTAGTGACTTACTCCGCCCATAGACAACTGCAACATAGTCATTGTCATAGTTGCATTAGCGCCCTTTAAGAGGGTGGAGTGGCGGTGAAGAGGGTGCGCTTCCGGATAACTCTCTCGTGGTATGATTCTACGTCGATATTCTGAGAAGTCGTGGTTCCTCAGCAGTCGAGCCGGATCATTCATGCTGCAAACTGCGTGTCTCTGCCATTGGTACATATGGGTACTTGTAATATTTTTTACTTAAAAATCTACAAGATTTTTAAGTAAAACACAGTAAAGGGTTGCAGATCAGTCAAAACATGTCAACGCATTCCAAAAATGTTCTCACGAGCGCATGCGCAAAAACCTGACAAAAAGTAACAATATTAAACCTTAAACATTCTTTGTATGATTACACAAAAAAATATTAAATGGTAACTATACTGGAAAGCCCACACCACACACATGCTGAATTAAAAAAGTAAACGACCCTTTTTAAAAAAAGGATTCCCCTTTTTAAAAAGGTACCGTCCACGCGTGAACGAATCTAAAAGGAACAATTTGACTTGTCAGTAAAATGGCCGACCTAATTTGACATTGAAAGAGGCGCGAATTCAATTGTTAGGTAATTTATTGATATTTGTCCAGAAATTATGGGAAATTAAATGATGTTTTTGGAGATCCCTAACGTAGATTAAAAGTTAAAACACTTCTTTAAACTAATAATAAAGAAAAAAATGTCAAACAAAGAAACGTACTTTTTGACTCTGTTCCAATATTTTCACGCTAATTCTCCGGAAAACGTACCGTAACCTACCTATGTCATTGGAAAAATGCGTAATATAATGTATTATTTACATATACCTCTCAATTAATCCTTTATAAATAATCCCTCGCAATAGCTACATTTGTAGAAGATATTTGTGCAGTTTATCGATAATGTCAACTTACTCATGAATGTACATAAAGTTACTTACACAATCTGTCATGAATTTTACAAAACTCTCACTAAAATTTTGCCAAACCAACACACAAAATACAGCTTACTGCTGCATCTAATCGTTAGAGGAACTTAAATGCAGAACCCAAAAGAGAAAATATATAGATACTCTATCTATTTATAGTCCATGCACAAAAAAAACATAGATGGACCATAAATTACATACAAGGTACTGTTACACGCTACAGCAATCATAATAAACTAATGTTTACAAATTATACTATGAAACCGGTATTATGACTTGATTGCAAATTATTACGCTACATAAAGTTTTAAAAATGTTTGAATTGAATGAAATAAAAAAAACTTGAGTAAATTAATCATAATCACTGTTTAGTCTGTGTGATTAGCTGTGAAATGTAATAAAAGAAAAATACATTATTTAAATTTTTCATTCTAAAAAAACAGTAAAATTAATTTCGGATTTTATCTTATTATCTTTTGCAGTAGACACGTCTGAGACGTTAAGAAAATAATCTTTAATATTTTATCTACTTAATCGTGTTTAAACAAATTAAAAAAGTTAAGTATGCCTATCTACTAAGTAATTACAGAGTAGAAGAGAAAAAGATACACTGCGATGTGATGTGACTTCATGTACCATTACCTACCCGTAGGCCATCAAATTGTTAGGTACCTAAATTTACCTATGCAATTAAGGGCTGATTTCTTGTATGAAATGATACGGTGCACCACAAAGGATCCATTAGAAGAAATATTAACTTGCTAGCTTAACGAAAAACGTTACACGTTACATAATTTGAAGTGGGGCTTTAAAAATCAGTATCAGTATGATTTATGATATGAATAGGTATCTACTGTTTTAGGATCTAAGCGATTACCTAGCACGATTCTATAACATTATAAATATGAAAGAGTGAAATTGATTGAGTGAAAATTATTTTGAAATAAAATTTTTGAAAAGGGCTGATGAAAATGAAACGATTCTAAACTTTAAACGTGGCTGCTGACAGCTGCTACGCGCAATGTCCGTTTGGTTTTTGATTGAGTTTCCCTTGTTGCGAACATTCTCAGGCAGAAAGGATTTTTTGTGAAAAACAATTATTATCATTTGGTATTATTGTTGATTGTTTCAACAGTCTTGGTGGTTCAGTGGTCGACCTCCCCACTTTTGATGCCGGTCATGGAATCGATTCCAGGCACACACCAATGATTTATCGGTTTTTTTTCGGAATTTTTGGGTGATAAATATTGATGACTGATGATGGTTAATGATTTCTCGATATTTTCAATTTCTCGGGTCTGGAGAATTCTCGAGGCAAATTAGCCTCGAGAATTCTCTTCCGGTCTTCACGGGTTGTCGAGAAAGTTACATTTACGAACGTTTTTAGTTTTAACAGATTATTTGGTTCCAATAACGTCAACAATTGAGTGGTTTTCCTGTCAAATAAAAGTATCAAATTCAAAAAAAAATCAAAAACATATATAATCCAATTAACTAATTCCATCTACACAGAGAAATTAAATTTATTGAAATTATTCATACTCATAATTATAATGACAGCACCTGTTTTGGCCGGTTATTTAGAAATTATAAATAGTCTCTTAATCTGAACAAGAAATCAATATGAGAGAAAACGTTAATATGTAGAAATTGCCGGTTATTTAGAAAGAAATCAACTTAAAACTTGATAAAAACTGCTTCCAATAAACAAAAAAGAATAGCGTGAAATAAAACGTTAATAACATAACTTCACGCCTTTGTTACCCGAAGATGTAGGCAGCGACTGTTAAGCCTCGTCTCGCCGTTATGTCTACGTCCCAAATGGAATAGGTCGCGAACCTATTGTCATACCGGGCACAAAGTTTTCAGTCATCGATATTTATCACACTTAACTTCCGAAAACAATTTCGAAAAGTCATTAGTGTGAGCCAGTCTTAGGATTCGAATCTGGACCTCTGGATCAGAAGCCGTGTGCTCGACGTTAATAAGTAAGTAATATATATATATATATATATAGTTAATAAGTTATATATATATATCTATATATATAGTTATAAAAGTTAATGAGTATCTGAAAATCAGATATTTATTAAAAAATCATAAAATGAGTGACGATATCACTCATTCTCATTCACTTTATAATTTTGTTTCAAAAAAAATTAAAGTAACAAAATATGCCTCATCTCTCGGCAAAATTAAACAGTTCACATTTACGCCTAAGTAGTCTCCCTTACTTATAAATCAGTAAACAAATGTACCATAAAATTCATTCAATACATATTAATAACACATTACGTCGTCTATTTATTTTTGAAGTTAAGTTACGATCCCACAGATGTTATTGTAAAAGGATTTGTATTGATTTTTTTATGTAGGTATGTTAGGCACTGGCAATAAATAGATTTATTAAAACTTCCAAACGATTAGTTTATCCACGAAGTATAGATACAAGAAATGCAAACTGTATAGGCATTTTCATAGTATTAATGTACACAATAATAAACCCAGGTCTTAGTTCTCTTTTCTGCCACTGGCTGCGCTAGAATTTATCCATCCAATAATAATTATTATTATTTTATGGTATAGGGGGCAAACGAATAGGAGTGTCGCCTGATGGTGAGCAACAAACGCCGTTCATGGACACCTGAACACATATAGTGTTACAGTTGCGTTGATTCATGCTTGTCATTGATATTTGTACTCGGGATCGGGATCGAACCGACCTCGAACTCAGACCTAAAATGCACACAAAATTTTATCAAAATCGGTCAAGCCATATTGGTGCAGTTCTTTAGTTATTAATATCACTCGTAGAAGAATATTTGGAAAAAGTTTCATACCTAATAACACGCGTCTTTGTAAGCTCCTGATGTAAGCTCTTGTGTTCAATCTTGCGGTTGGAGTTTTTTTTTAAAAAAAAGGAACTGTAATAT
Source organism: Euproctis similis (assembly GCA_905147225.2). NCBI lineage: Eukaryota > Metazoa > Arthropoda > Insecta > Lepidoptera > Erebidae > Euproctis > Euproctis similis. Next base: position 10,963,357 of record LR990106.1, read on the forward strand.
ATAACTTTTAGGTTGGATCGAACTTCATACGGTATGGAAATTTGATTAAAATCGATTTCTTTTTATGGGTTAAGGGGCAAACGAGCAGGCGTGTCACCTGATGGTAAGCAACCAACGCCGCCCATGGACACCAGCAACACATATAGTGTTACTGTTGCGTTGCCAACCTTTAAGGGATAGGGGATAGGAAAGGATGGGGAAGGAGGTGGGCCTCCGGGTACCTCTCTCTCCGAAGGAAACGCGGCATGAGCCACTTTACGTCGATCTTCTGAGAGGTCGTGGTATTTCACTGGTCAAACCGGCCCATTCATGCAGCGAACTGCTTGGCTATTATTTGAGTTGGTAGGGTTTGCACGAAAGGATAAACGCAGTCGAAATTAGGGTACTGCGCAAAATCTGCGGAGTGACTTTCGCTGACCGCGTTGAAAACAAGGTTTACATATTTATTTCTAAGACTTTCGCGAAACGTCGGGAAATAAGTAAAATTAGTAATAAATAAACGCGATATAATCCTAAAAGTTGTTTTAATGTCAAAAATGTTTATCAATTACCAATATTCAAATCGCTAATTGTTTTTGTTTCGTGAAATACTATCTATATATACCTACTGTCTATATATATCTAAAAATAATAATTTCTTAAATTACTGTTACGAGTACTGTCACGTTTTTGGGTATTCGCATTCGCATTCGCATGAAATATTGCAAATATTTGGTGAATATTTTAATAACAAAAAATAAAGAAATTATATATAGCGATAAACGCGATATAATCCTGAAAGTTGTTTTAATGTCATGAACGTGATTCGCGAAAGTCTTACAGATGATAAACATTATGCTAAAATAACCTAATTGAAAAAATAAATAAATATATTATTACAACAAAATGAATACGAATATTCCCATTGTTATAGTAAGCTTCGCCACCTATTTCCATTTGGGATTTAACGTTCTGGGGAGACGGAGCCTAAGAGCATCTGCCAGAATCTGCCTACACTTTTGGGTATAAAAAAATTATGTTGTTGATTGCGTCAAAATTAATACATATACCCATTCTTTTTCATTTCATATTCTAATTAATGCAGAATAATGGGGAATTGTATACATACTTGAGACGTGAGTTTCGGTTCGGCCAAAACCGAAGTGACGATCGAACATTCGATTTCGGTTTCGGCTGGAATACCAGTTTCCTTCGGACTCTAACTTTGAAGCCTTAGTGCCTATTGTTGAATTACTAAAAACCTCGCTGGTAACCTATTACGTTTCTATTTGGACTTGGAATAGACGTACAACTAGTTCAGTGGCATTCTCCATCATATGAAAACTATTTTATTAACACTGTCCAGCCTCTACACTAGTTAATCCACCAGACACCCCTTTTGGCAATTGTTTTTGATATGCCCCGGGGTGCTGTCAATCTCAACTACGAAACAATTAACAGGAAGTCCGGTGGGGATACAGCGCCAATTTAAATTAAAATTCAAACTTTTGACAGCTATCCTATTAACTTTAAACGTTAAATATAAGTTGTGCAAATTTCAGAAATGTTTCGCATAAGAGCCAGAAATAGCATTTTAGTAATACAGATTATTTGTTTTCAGCTAAAACGCTACCTACTTACATACCTACGTACCTACCTTACAGCAGCATAGCAGACGAATACTGGGGCCCTAGTGCTAGTATTTAGACAGCAGGTAATTTGAGCGATATCAGTACCTACCTAGATTTTAATCAAAAATTTGGCTTGAGGCATCTAAATCTGAGGTAGGTTTGTGGGTACTGATGCCTGAGAGAGCTTCAATATGTAAAACAGCGCCAGTACCTACAGCTTTTAAAGTCCAAGTCTGCACTACAGCAGTAGGTTTAACCTCCAAGTATAGGTACTTCGTGGTTTCAACCATTACTATTTGTGACAAACGTGTCTTCGTTTACTTCCTTTGAAGGCAATTAGCAATGGACACTACGAAAAACAACGCACGTCAAAGTCATTGAAACTGACGAAAAAATCGACGTACAATGGCTCACGCTGCAGTTCGTTTGGTTAGGGTAGTATCCGGAGAATATGTACCGAATTACCTTGATTTCATTTAATGCAAACAACTAACGAGTTTTGACTCATGCCAATTACTTTTCTGCAGCTATGCATTCAACGTCAAGGTTTGATACCTACAGGCCAAGTATATAGGCATTCAAAGAGTCTGATGGTCTGAACGGTATAAGCTTTTCCATAGTATTGATGTAGACAATATAAAACTCAGATTAGTTCTCTTTTCTGCCACTGTGCTGCAATGGCAGAAAAGAGAACTAAGACCTGAGTGTGCTAGAACTTAGGGACGCACCGATACTAATAATATAACACATTAACAAGCGTTGAGTTGCCATTGCTGAATTTATTTAAATATAAATTATTTATTTATTTATTATTATTTATATTTATTTATTATTTATATTTATGGTGTTTGAAAGGGAGGAATCCAGAACGGATGCAAGGATAATGGTTGACGATGTAGTGCTGGAACAGGTAAATGAAATTGTATATCTTGGATGCCCTTTTAGCAGGAATGGAAGGTACACCGCGGATGTAGAAAGAAGAGTGGCGTTAGGAAATAGCGTAAATGGAGCGTTGGGCAGATTCCTGGGCGCAAAAAATATTAGCAGAAAAGCCCAACTAGCAATCTACAATGCAATACTGATGATGATGCAAGACTGACTAAGCAGATATCTATACTTATATACTTAATATTATAAATGCGAATGTAAGTTTGTTTGTTACGCTTTCACGCAAAAACTACTGAACCGATCATCATGAAACTTTGTACATATACTCTTGAAGGTATTAGAAGTAACATAGGGTACTTTATATTAAAAAAAAACGAAAGATAAAACAATTGTTTGTCAAAAAATCGTCAAATTTAGCTACTTCAGTAATGAAGTTTTACAGTATTCGTAAATTAGATGACATAACGTAACTTCACACCTTTTTCTATCCGAAGGTGTAGGCAGCGGCTGTTATGCCTCGCGAGGGATGGTATTACAGTATTCAGGGTTGATACTTATACTTAACTTTACTTATATTTTTAATATATAAATTTGAATGTAAGTTTGTTTGTTACGCTTTCACGGGATAACTACTCAACAGATCATCATGAATCTTTGTACACATATTCTTGGGGGTATTAGAAGTAATATACGATACTTTCTTTTTTCTTATTTCTCTCTTTAATTAACATATATTTGCACCCTAAGGAGAAACTTATAATATAGTCATAAGCATATTGTGAGATTTTTAAACGTCATACCTAATGTTGTAATTTTGAAAATTGATAATCCCAGCTAAGTAAGAAAATAGAGTTATTATATTGATTCAATTCTATGGTAATGATTTTGATACTTATTTATTGGCTTCAATGCGAGCGAAACCGCGGGTAAAAGCTAGTACAATATAAAAGCGGATGGATGTAGGAATCGAGGACGGCCTAGACACACATTCCATTAACCGCATCCTGGACCACCCCAACGCCGGAGGAGGGCCGCCGCGAGGTTTTAGTGGGTAACCCTAGGATCGGATTGCAGTTTACTGTTTTGGGAGTCCCACACTACCCCCTGCCGTCCCTAGGCGGGACAACGTGAAGTTGCTAGTTTTACAAGCGTTCATTGGAAGGGTTATTTCCAAAATAAATACAATCAAACACTTTGGTAAGCGGTCTTTATTTAATAAAAGAAACACAAAACATGAAAAGATGGACTCCCTTATAGAAACACACAGTTAATTTTGAGAAATTGCCTTTTTATATGAAACTAACTGACCCGGCGAACTTTGTTCCGCATCAAAAGTAATTTTTACAGCGTTTACAATTAAAGTGCAAAATCTCGAAAATTATCACTTTTTCTTAATACATTATACATAAAAACCGCCCCGTTGACATTCTCCATCTATTAAAAAAAATCGCATCAAATTCCGTTATGCTGTTCCAAAGATCTAATCATATAAGCGGACAGACAGTGGAAAGCGACTTTGTGTTAAACTATGTAATGAAATGATAACATATGTATTCCTGTATTCGAGTCCATTAAAATTAAAAAATAGTATGAAAACTGTGATGTGTAAAATAATATATACCATACATTTCACGATTTATTGGTAACAAAATAGACGCAAATAATGTAATTGTACAAAACTAGCAGCTTATCCATTAAAACTATGGATAAACAACCACCCGGGATTTGGCTGTGATATTGATTACCTGATTTTTTTATAATCACTTTAGGCAACTTTAAAAGGAGTATAGAAGTGCCATTTTCAGCGTGATACAGCAAATATATTTTTTGTCGATTAGGACAATTCATCCCAACACTAGAGCTTTCTCCAAAAAGCATTATTTTTTATAATTCTTCTTTTAGAAGATAGATGGCACTTGCCAAACTTAAAACTATAGTAACTAGGTAACCTGATTTTTAACTTACATAATATTCTTCGACATTTCCATCGACTTGACGTTCTTAAATTTAAGATTATTATTGTAATAGATATTTAATATTATTTACTAAATAAAAATGGGACACCCATCACAGCCTATTTTCATAAGCTAGTATTAAAATTATTCCTTAATTATTTCATTCAGTTTAGTTTGCAATACAAAGTATTTATAGGTTATTCTTTTATTTGTAAGATCAGTTAAACATAAATAAACTCATAAATTTAAAGAAAAAACAATTAATATACATGTTTATAGTGTTATTTTTATATTAACGCCAATATTCCTGAACATATATATGACTTGTGTATTTGTCATTTGTCGTACACTCTTCAGTAAATAATAATGTTGCAACTAATTACACACAATTACGCTCGAAACACATGATTTTCATTCGGTACTTGTAAAATATACCTGAAAAATAAATAATATTTTAAAAAAACTAAAAAACACGCTTTTTATAGAAAACCGAACTAAAAAATAGAAAAAAAAATATTTTATTTTAAAAAAAGCGTGGGGTCCTTTTTAAGATATTATTGAAATGATAATCACTCTACTCATATCTGTCAATAAAATATTTATAACTATTGACACCATGCACCCCACGCTTTTTTTTAAATAATTTTTTTTTTTTTTATTTTTCTATTTTTTAGTTCGGTTTTCTATAAAAAGCGTGTTTTTTAGTTTTTTTAAACTATTATTTATTTTATATTTTTTAGTTCGGTTTTCTATAACAAGCGCGTTTCTTAGTTTTTTAAACTATAGCATAACTATTAGCGTGCTAACAGATATCAAAACCGAATTTGAGGAATAGCGCCATCTGTGACTTATACAAGGAACTCGTTTCAAGTTGATAACGTAGACTTTCCGCTGATTGCCACTAGATGGTGCGAGAAATGAACTATGAACACTAAAAAAGAAGTCGGTTACAAACAAACTTACAAACATACAGGTGAAGCTAATAAAAAGCTAATAATTATTAGCGTGACGTCTTAAATATCGACGGAGCCGGCTGCACGCACGATAAAACATGACTCTAGCAGCGTTAATACGGCGTTACCTAGCACTGAAGCGTGGTGCCATTTAGGAACGCCAGTATTTTAATATAAAATACTTTTGATAAATGAAACCAATCCATCAGTATTTTCCATCACGTTCAAATATCATCGACAACCGACTTTACAGACGACCGATTTTTTTCAAAAACTAATTTTAAATCTTCAAAAACCCACAGTCATTATTTTAAATTATTAACATATGAAACGTTATTGAAACTAAATTAAACAATAGTTATTAGTTTTATGAGACAAGTAGGTACTTCAAATAATTATATTAAAAATGTTATGATCTGTAAGAAAAAATAGTTATTTTTATTTAGACTTTGTGGGTTTCAGAACAATAATAAATAATTTAGAAACATCACTTTAGTTTTTCGACCTAAGTATTTTTCTACAAATAAATCTCATTTTAGACAATTTAAACACCGGAATATCTTATTTATAAGAGAGCAAAAAATCGTTTCTTCATATAAAATATATCACATATATTATGAGACGTACTGAAGTAGTAAAATTGTTGAATCTTCTGCGTCCTAATATATTCGAACGACAATTAATTAACGTACAACCAAACGTAATTAATATAAGCCAAAGAACCGCGAAAGGTATTTAAAAATTGTATCTTATGGTGTTCTATTCTTTAAGCTTACCCAACAAGGTAGCAGGGATCATATAAAATTGTATGGGTGGTGTTGTAATTATTTTATTTGTTGAACTAAAAATGTGATGCTCGCCTGTCTGGAAAGACTAGTAGGGTATAGGACTAGCTCGAATTAAATCTGTGCCTTTGGGTTTTCAATGAGCCAGACTCCAGGCAGCTAAGTAAATAAGTAGTTTAATTTTATCAAAATGTTCAAAAAATCAAAACAAGTATTAAATGAAGGGAATGAGAATGATAATCGAAATGAGAGCAACAATCATCTACTTTCACACGTCTCAGGAACAATACATATTATTACAATGCTTAAAAAATATACTTAACCTATTCCGATTTATAGTTTCACATGTTTACCGCATGCGAACGGAAATTAGCCCGTTGACTCTGATTCACTTAACACCCAGTAGATGTCATATTGCATTTTCAAAACTAATATTAGTATCTTACACAGATCCACTCACACACACCTAAATCATACTGCGCTAATTTAGACTTATTACTGTGTACGTTACATTTATTTGTGAACGAAATTTCGTAAGAGGTCCTTGATAAAAAATAATATTTAAACAATAATATCAAAGAGCATGACTGCACATTTCTATGGATTTCGTATTAGGTAACACATTTTTTTTATATTTCTAACCCAATCACCATTAGCCCTGTAAAGGTAGCCGTGTACGGTATTATTAAAAACAATCGACTTTTAAAATTGTATGGCCCATAACCTATTGTAACTTTTTTCAAATTGCACTTCATACTTGACCAACTCCATATATATTTTCTTTTTAAAAATATACTCAATGACATGCATAGATTAAGTAGAACAATCTTAGAATCAATCACACGTTTTCAACAAGTATATACAATGAACTTTCATATCTGGAAAAGTATGTTCAATTAAATATTAGGTATGCTGTTTTTAACTTCAATTACTCACATTACCAAATGTTACAGATGGATATTGGGCATGTGTATCTTAAACTATCTTTTTCAATAGGAACATACCACTCATGTTACAGAAAATGTTACCTAATCACATCCTATCCACAAAATAATTTTAAGTCCAAAATGTTTCTGCTCACAACCGAAAAACAGTCCCTATTTATGGCTATTATCTCATCTTAGATTCTCTTAAAGATAACTAAAGAGGGATTTCGCAAATTTTTTTGGGCTGGCATTTTAACACATGTACCCAAAAACTGCTATAAGAGCCACATTGGTTAAGAAGAATAAATTGAAGTATTGAGTTAAGTACTGAAATGAATTAATTTCAAGAGACTAGACACATTGACTGGAACTTGACCAACCACGAGACCACATTAAAGGGTAAGTATAGATTGATCATGAATTAACTGAACATAATAATGATATTTATTTATTTAAATAAATATGTAATACCCATGCCCGGTATTATGTAAAACAACTTTTGCCTTCAGAAAAAGCATAAAACGTATTGTAACTCCGGGTAGTTGTGAAATTTTTTTATATCAAGAATGAATCAAGTTGTTGCTGTGGATGCTGGTTAATGATTTAACTTGTTTGATTTATTATAAAACGGATACTTATACATTATAAACTTAAATTCTATGACTCTGTCACTGTATTGTCTAAGCTGCCTTTATCTTGGCACACATAGTCCTTTTTAACACTCAAATTAATAGTCTCAAAGTCTGTCTGGTTCATCAACTCCCCCTGTTCTTGATTAAAATTGTCACATCCCTCACCGTGTTTGAACTGCATATGTTTTTCCATACTACTTTTCTGAACACACCTATAAGGACAGCAACGACATTTGACAGACTTCTGTCGGGGCCTATATGGTTTAGTTTGGTTTTTCACTTCAATTTTTTCTCCATCTTTTTCATTCAAATGCCTTAACTTATGTTTAGTCAAATTTGTTTTCTGTACGCACCGATAACTGCATATATCACAACTAAATGGTTTTTGATCTGTATGTAAATACATGTGTTTAACTAAATTAGGTTTTTGTACAGTCCTATATTCACAAAACGGACACGCAAAAGGCTTATATCCGGTGTGCGTCCTTTCGTGAACAACTAAATTATTTTTTTGTGCACACCTATAATCGCAGTATTGACATCTAAAGGGCTTTTCTTTCATATGAACTAAAATATGTTTGGCTACATTATTTTTTTGACCCGATTTGTAATCACAGTAAGTACACGAAAAAGGTTTTTCACCGGAATGTGTGCGTTCGTGAATTTTCAAAATGGCAGGCGACTGACATCTGTAAGCACACTGGGTACAACTGAATTTCCCAATTTTTTCAGTTGTCTGATCATTTTCCATGCACCCTTTCGAATGGTGTTTCAAACCTCTTTTTGATGGAAACACTTCATTACATTTATAACAAACATATTGACCTTTAATATTCATTGAAATATCATCGGTAATTTTGTTTCTAATGCCAGCATCGTTTTCATTTTTTACTTCAGAAAAATTTGGATTATATTCCGCATAGAAAATTTTATTCTCATCTATCGGTTTTAAATTTTCCTTGGGTTGTACAATTTTCTCTTTCAAACTTTGCGTACTGCCATCCTGTCTCATCTTTTTAAACTCTTCTTGATAAGGGCTCTCATTTTCATACTGCCTTTGTATAACTAGATTTTGTGGATTTTCACGAATATTTGCGAAATTTTGCGGGTAGTTCTGTGTTCTGGAATATAAATCTATAGAATTTAATGCTGGTACATTAATATGGTTGTTACACGCGTACATTTGATTCTCCGTGGGCATTGCAGGTTGAGGCTGCTGAACTGGAGGCATTCCTGTAAAATAAGAAAAGGTACTTTTAATTCATCTAACATTTTATATTGCCATTGGACTAAACATTAAGTCAACATGCGTTATTCATGTTTTTAATAGTCATAGAGATTTCTTAAGAATAGCTCTTATCAAACATCGGAAAACGATGTCCAGCAGAAAACAATAATTTCTAAAAAATATGCTTGAAAAGTTACTATAGATCAAAACAGTATTTTTCTTTTCTTTCGAAATCTGCAGAGCATAATGGCTGCAAGACAGGAAGTGGTGGAAAATCGTAAGAAATCTTACAAAGGGACTCAAAATTATCTACTGTCAAGCTTTACTTTCTAACTATATGGGTTTGACAAATCGATAGCATCTCTATTGATTATTATGGTTCGTTACGGTGAACTTAAAATTCTATTTCATCCGCTTTCAAGTCTCCAAGACTTATAATATGTAGTCATTTCTCTCTATAAAAACTTAATATACACACTAAGTAATGCTGGACAGTTACAATCACAATGACCTTTTCCTTGTAGGCCGCTACGTCACTAGATAACAATATTACACAAAATTTTAATACATAAATCAATTGATAGCCGTTTGGGTTAAGGTTGTTTATTAATTTCCGGGTAGTAACAAATTTTCATAAGGTATAAACGTTCAATAAACGTTAATATTCAGGAGGAAATATGTCTCTCCCGTACTTAATATCAGGATAAATAGTTTAAAGTAAGACTCGGGAGTGAAATGGTGCTCCCGAATTATCCAATTATTGCGACTTACAACTATTTAATTTGTTGTAAGTGGTATTAATTTAGCTTATAACATTACTTGGAAATTCATTCCATTAAAACATATAAATGTTAAAGGGGTCTATTGCTATATAATATACAATTAGTGGACAAAATTCCAAAAAAAATAAAATGTTAAATCACTATATTCATAGACTAGCCATCGCATACGATTGTATTCGTGAAAGCATGATCGAGTGAACTTCTAAACCTGTTAGTACTGACATTTTATTTAAGATACGTGAAAAAAAAAACAAAGTTGAGAAGTCAGGTTTTATTTAATGATATTGACGATTGTCTGAGTGTAAATTTATGGTGTTACTAAGACGAAACGTTCTTCAACGACAACCAATCCATCCCAGCAGTGGCGTAGCTAAGGGGGGGCGGCGGGGGCGGCCCGCCCCGGGTGTCACCCGTTTAGGGGTGACACCCGAGGCCGACTATGACCATCAGTTATAGTTCTTTCTATTTATAAAAAATCGTAAATCTGCGGCAGAGAGCATAACCGCCACTAATAAAATTATCTAGGTAACTATAATATCGTACCACGAACTTAATAATTGATATTAAAAAAAAACAATGTGCACAGTGTCAATCGATCAGGGATTCCCCCAAAATTTAATACCCCGTTCGCGCATAACCAACGCTAGTCAGGGGATTCCCTCGCGCTCCATAGCGCTCGTCACTTGGATTGTGGATTGGGTTTCTTTTGTTTCCGACCGCATTCATTTCAATATTCGCTTACGTGAACGTGTGAAAGTCTAGTGCAAAGTGTTTGTTAATTATTAGATATTATAAACAACATTTTTTGTATAAAAGTCGATTCTTGAAGAAAATAAACAAGGTAAGTGAATTATTTTTGTTATTACAGGTAATACTTACATTTTTTATCCATTTAGTTTCTAATAGCAGTATCTTAGATTATTTTGAAAAACCCTTCAATTTTATTCTCTTTTAATTACTGTGTATTTTAAACTATATTATTGAGACGTCCTAAATGATAAATAGGTACCTAAAGAAGGTATTTCAGACGGATTGCAATAATATTTTTTTGTTTAGCCTGGGCAAGTATTACTTATCTACTAAAGGTATTTATTTATTAAAATAGGTTTTAAAGACTTTGCTGGTGTAAAAAGATTTTACTTATATTTCTACACGTTTTACTATATTACTTTAGGTAATAATGTTTAATTGTAAATAATATTCTTATTTATTATTAACTTACTTAATATTTTCCTATCTAATAGCAATGGGATTTGTTTACAAAAACGGAATACATTAAGTTTAGATTTTTGATTGAAAGTTATCATAATCATATCATACAACTTCGCGTACGTTGATTTTGCTCCGAGATGAGCAGCTCGAGCACTCGTGGCACGGATATCACAATTAACGGTGGAGTTTTTAACTAATATTTTTCTAATAATACTTAAAAACATATTTACACCCAGACGCAGGATTGTTAGGTAATATAAATTAACAATCCTGCGTCTGGGAAAAATATATTTCACAAAGCTAGTTACGTAACCCTGTAGGTGTTTATTTACTGTTATAATTAGTTTATAAAATCAACGTTTCACTTACTAACTAAAAATATTTTTTAGAATACCCAGAACGAAATATGCCTCGGGGAATTCATACTTCGAAAAGACAAAGCGGGTTTCAACAGAGAAAAGCCAAAAAGGCTAAAATGGATGAAATTCAGAGCATGTCCGGTTCTCTTTTCAAATATGTCACAAAAGCAGATAGCGGCCAAAGTTCAAGTAAAGTACCAGAGTCTCCTGCTGACGAAAGTAATGATTCACATCTTGGAGACTCACATTCAGATAGCAACATCGACAATACAGAATCAATGAAGACGACCCAGGACCTTGACGGAATCAAAATAAATAATGAAAATGACGCCGTTAATGCTACTTTCAGAGATAGCATTAGCTTTGAAGAATCAGTTCAACACTTGAGAGATGTTTCACATTGGAGTTTACCGGTACCTGATAATGTTCGCATTGACATAATAAAAAAGGGCAGTAAACATTTCCAGAACAAAGAAGGACCGTTTCCTACTGTATCTCGTCATGGTTCAAAGATTAAAGGTGATTCTCGTCATCTTTCACAGGAATGGTTTTATAAACCGATGCCTAGTGGTGAAAAAATTCTACGATCATGGATGGTATTTTCTCCTATATCAAATAACCTGTACTGTTTTTGCTGTCGTTTATTTGCTGTCAGTAACATACAAACAACATTTACAACTGGATTTCAGAAGTGGTGGAAACTAAATCCTAAAGTATTGGACCATGAAACTTCATGTGAACATTTAGAAAATTTCGAAAAGTGGAAAACTTTGGAAATGAGATTAAAATCTCACACCACAATAGATGATGCAGCCTTGCAGTTAATGAATACGGAAAAACAGAAGTGGAAAAATCTTTTATCTCGATTATTAGATATAACATTGTTTTTGGCTAAACAAAACCTAGCATTTCGTGGACATGATGAAACCAAAGGGTCGTCTAATAAAGGTAATTTCTTAGAACTAGTTAAACTGCTGTCAAAGTATGATGCAGTACTCAAAGAACATATACTATATTTGGAGCAGGAAAAATCACCTAAAGTAACATATTTATCGCCAGAAATACAAAATGAGTTCATAAATGTTTTAGCTAATCATGTAAAATGTCAGCTTGTAAACGAAATTAAATCGGCCAAATATTTCGGTATCATGTTTGATAGCACACCTGACGTTTCACATGTTGATCAAATGTCTGAAGTGATTCGTTATGTAAAAATTAATAATAGAAAAGTAGAAGTCAAAGAAGTATTCTTAGGATTCTTTCCTTTACATGGAAAAAAAGCAGCTGACTTAAGCGCTGAAATACTAAAGAAGCTTGAAAACGATGGCTTAGATATTATGATGTGTCGTTCTCAAGGTTATGATAATGCTGCAGTTATGAGTGGTGTACACGGAGGAGTACAAGCTATTATAAAAGAAAAAAACAATAAAGCAATTTTTATTGGTTGTATAGATCATTCAATTAATTTATGCGGCCAACATTCGTTCGCACAAAATGTGACTTGTGTTACATTTTTCGGAGCAGTGGAAACAATATTTAACTTTTTTTCAACTTCCACAAGCCGTTGGGAAGTGCTCCTCAATCACAGCAAAGCATCTGTTAAAAGACTTTCGACAACGCGATGGAGTGCTCATTACGGTGCAGTAAAAGTATTGGCTGAAAATTTTGATGGGATAATATCTGCAATTGAGGAACTATGTGACCAAGACGTAAATTTAGAAACTAGAGGTGCTGCACAAAATCTTATGCCTGCTGTGTGCAATTTCTCATTTCTTTGTTTTCTTTTCTTTTGGAATGATGTGCTAAGGGAAGTGAACAATGCTCAGATTGCATTACAAAGTAAAGGTTTATGTGTTGATGAAATAATCATAAAACTAGAAGCACTTCGTCTATTCATTGGAGAGAAACGGTTGCATCTAGCAGAAGAGGCAATAAATTTTGCTGTACAAAAATCGCAAAAATACAACATTTCGATGGAACGACGAATTCGTCGCAAGAAACGCATGCCCGGTGAGTTAGCGTCGTCCACCGATGCTGGACTTACACTTAGAGCGGAACTTCAAAAGGACATGTTAGAATGCATTGACAGATTCAATATTGAACTCGAAACAAGAGTAAAGTCCATTAAAGACGTAGCTTCATTGTTTGAGGTTGTGCAGTCAAAGACCTTGCTTTCGGCAAACACTGAACAGTTAAAATTAGCTATATCAAAATTTACTAACCTTTACGATGAAGTATCAGAAACAGAACTCCTTTTAGAAATACCAAGATTGAGAAGACATTTAAAAGCGGCTAATATTACTGGCTCTAATTGGGTGATACTGGACTTTTTGAAATTTATTGTGGAATGGGATTTTACAGAATCTCTTCCGAATCTAACGGTAGCACTAAAGTTATTTATAACAATATGTGCATCAGTAGCTTCATGTGAGAGAAGTTTCAGCAAATTAAAATTAATTAAAAATTATTTGCGGTCTACAATGACCGAAACCAGATTAAACAATCTTGGTATTTTAACGATAGAACATGAAGCAACACAAAATATAAATTTTGAAGACGTGATTTCGGAGTTCGCTAGTGTCAAAGGTAGAAGGAAGAAATTTTAATTTTTAACAAACTAAATTTGTTTTACATAATAAACAAATATTTGTAATAGGTACTCATATTTTAATAAAACGCAAATGATTATAACTTTTTTTATTTTAACAGTTTCGATTGAGTTTTAGGGTGACACCTATAAAATCCGCCCCGGGTGCCACCTATGCTAGCTACGCCACTGCATCCCAGTCCGTATTTTGCAATTTGACAGGAGATTACCACTGCGAATATGACTCTCATACTATATTCTACCATTTTATTTATTATGAGGACTTTCCCTTCTCTACCATTCACCGACCTTTTTGGTCGGAAAACTGTGTACAGTCCATTTTATTGCCAATCTGATTTCGACGATGTCGTAATTATGAAATCTGTGGACACGATTTCAATAGGGTTTTTATTCATTGCGAAATTATTATGACAAAAATTTAAAATGTAACTAATCTTTAGGGTACTTAGCTTATTTTTTTAATTAAATAAGTACATAATCAGCGACAATTATTATGACTAGACATTCAGGATTTAATTACCTAGTACCAAATGTAAAAGTGCACAATTTCGTTAGTTATCGATGCTTCTAGAAACTGACAGGTGTTAGCCAGCATTCGAACTTTGAACAAAAATTCAGAGTGCTGAACTACTAGACTGTGGAGAATTATGATGAGCGTCATCCTCAGATTAAATTCCTTAGGCGCCTCTTACAACATCCGACGGGTAGAGATAGGGTTGCATTATTTTTTGGAGAGGCTGAATACGGTTTCTTATAAACATATGCATAAATTGTTACGTAAGGGTAGCCAATTTTATTCTTAACTAGCTGATCCGGCGAACTTTGTTCCGCATCAATAGTAATAAATAAGTAAATTTTGGATTTATCACTTTTTTTTACTCCAACACACATGCATTATAGCTTAAAACCACCCCGTTGACACCCTCTATCTATTAAAGAAAACCGCATCAAAATCCGTTGCGCAGTTTTAAAGTTCTAAGCATATAAGGGGACAGACAGGAAAACAACCTTGTTTTATACTGTCTATAATTTTTTTACGTTAAAATTGGTGACGATTTTGAAGCTTTTGATGCAATGCCACATGGAGAAACTCTCTATAAGCTAAGAAGACAGGCAGGGGTTAATTAAGGCCGTCCTGCCTTTCAGACCGAAGCACATTACTGCTTCACGGTCCACACGCAAACAGAACGGTCACGCCCGTACAGTATCAGTCGACAAATTACAACTATATCATTACATATGTTCTCCGCGCTGTGACCCGGCGATCTTTTTTCGCATCGGAACAATAAATAAAATATGTTTTTCTAGAAAAAAAGTACTGCTTATTACATCAGCTATCTACCAATAAAAGTCCCGTCAAAACTGGTCAAAGCCATTTCAGATATTAACCGGAACAAACATAAAGACAAAAACTGCTATTTTGGTTTATGCACCATATATATTCTTAAAGAGTGTTGCAGCTATTTTATTATGACAAACAGTCACTTAAATTTTATTTATATACTTTTAGAATTTAATACAAATAGAACGATTTAAAATATACCACAATAATTAGCGATGTGAGAAATGGAAGATGTAACTAGAATTATTTATAAACATAATTTTAGGCTTTTTTTACAAAATTTTTATTTCATATATATATGCAAACAAACCCAGCGGTGTGAAGTACATATTATCTAATGCACATTTTTTAACATACACACCAGACAAAATAATGTTGAATTATTCATAAAGGAAATATATATATGTATTATATCTTATTTACATTCTAATTTTAATGGATGTTACAACCTTGAAAGTCTCTTAATATCATAGTGCTATCGTATCATAAGAATATCACAACTACTTAATCACTATAACCAAGTATATAAAATAACAATTTTATAAGCCAAGCTAAGAGATCCAACCTGATGCAGGCCGTCTCCGGTATCAGTAGTCTTAATGGTCTATTAAATTTCAGATGATCCAAATTCGAAATTTGAATTTACTTTTACAAAACAAAATCTGTCCGATCTATGGCAATTGTTTATACCGCCCATATACATTTAGCACCAGAAAATTAATCCGCCGTGCGAAGGCATCATAATTGCAATTGCCTTTATGATTAGGTATAAGAGAGGAAATAGACCAAAAAGCCAGAAGAACTGGGACTTGGGCTTTGGGACTCCGGATATCTCTGTCACCGAGAGAAACGCGGCATGAGCCACGTTGCGTCGATATTCTTAGTGGTCGTCGTCGTCAGTAAACTGCGTGGCTCTACCACAAAAAAAATGTATCTTTTCTTTGTAATGTCTTATTTTAATCCTGAGACGTAGACAGCAGTAGCTAAGCTTCCATTCGCCGAATTTTTCGGGTTCCAAATGTAATCGGTAGCCATAGCTATTACCATACATTGGGTACAATATTGTGAGTCTCCGATACTTATCTCACGCGAGCTGACCCGGCGAACTTTTATACCGCCATTTTATATACCGAAGATTACGATTGATCGCTTGAACGCGTTAATTATAGGACTTATATATCTGAATTTAAATAAAATAGCCCAAGATAGCCCATTAATGACGAACGAAATAATAGAAATATAATATAACATAGAAAATGCCACCAATAGATAAATCAGTTGCCAAATGATTGGACATATCGCAACATTTGCAGATTGTTGGACCATAATTTGTCCACACATAGTCCCAATAAAATACGGTATTATTAAATTAATAAAAACTCACCATTTAACCCATTGACATCACCAATTCCCTGGTTTATATTATCATAAAAATATCCATCATCTTCTTGCTCAGCTTTTATATGAAAAGGAATAGGCAACATGTTATGGTCTTGTTGGTCCAATCTTTCCACATTCATATTGGCACTGACCATTCTCTGCGACAAACTATGCTCTAACATATGAGACTCTTGCACATTCATAGTTCTTCTTTGATCATCGTGACTTAGGATCTCTTGATCATTTCTATTCAAATGGTGGGACAAATCCAGCTCATGGTTCAAATCGTGGGGTATGTCTGTCCTCAATTCATTTATCCTACTTAATTCGGCATTTAAATTTTCATTTATATTCTGTGCTAACTGATTTAGATTTGTCTGCAAATCAATATCGTTCCCTAGGCTTCTTACTAAAGATAAATCAATATTCCTATTCAAATTTTGGTTGAGCAAATCATCATGTCTATTCAAATTATGGGGCAATTCACTTGTTAAGTTATGTACTAAATCCAAATCTGTCGATAAATTTCTAGGTAAATGGGCCGGGATATCGTTGAAGTTCAAATTTCTTGGTAAATGGTTGGTTTTCATCATGAGTGATGACATCTGCCTTGGAGACAGTGGTAGCTGGAAGTTATGAGCAATAGAGTTGGCTACTGATGACTGCATCGCTTGATGGAGCTGCTCCATAGAAATTGGGACATGCTGGTAGTCGCTTAATTCCAA
Organism: Euproctis similis; assembly: GCA_905147225.2. Taxonomy (NCBI): domain Eukaryota; kingdom Metazoa; phylum Arthropoda; class Insecta; order Lepidoptera; family Erebidae; genus Euproctis; species Euproctis similis. The sequence continues at coordinate 10,980,742 of LR990106.1, forward strand.
TTGAGACTTCTGCAACTGTGGATTATATTCATTATATTAATAAACTTAACATTAATTATGCTCAATATTTAAAATTAAATTAAAAATAAAGCCACAAGTTCAGCACCCAGGTCTCTACATATCTTTAACTTCAAATAAATTATTATGAATTAGTCTAGATTTTGGTCTCTATAATGTGCACTTGATTATGGGTCATTATTTCCCAGTTTAGAAAGACACTGCATATTTTTAAATTTTTGAAAGATTTAAAGAATATTACTTTGCACAAGCTTTCAATATTGGCCTTTGCATGCAATGTATATTATTTTTAGATATTATTTCTACTATTATATTATTATTTTTACTTTGAAATAAAATTGCAGATGTGCAAACAACAAAAACCCTACAAATCTAGTCATATTGAAGTAATTATAAACTCAATTACAGGTTGTTATAATCTTTTTTTTTCTGGCTCAGATGTTTAACAACTCAACAAAATAATCATATAACTTTTTTATTTTTATTGGAAGAAACCATTGTATTCACAAACACTTTAATAGCAATAACTACATATTTATGTAACTGTGATCTAATTAGGATGAGGCTATACAGAAAATAATAGTTTTGGATATCTGAATTATTACTTATTTATTGAATCAGTAATATTCAGATTTTTGTCATTATGAAAACATATAATGCATAAAATGTGATAAGAATTTAGTGCGTTAAATACTTTTACTAAAAAAAATAACGGTTAAAGATAGAATATAAATTAAACACTAGGACCCGGATCTATTCGCGCTGTTAAATAATAGACGTTTTTAATTTAAATTAAAACAAACAATAATGATGTAACAACTTACGCTTTCAACATAGAATTTATAGCTTTCGTCGTCAACGACATGGTCTTCTCGTTTCACAAAATCCATGATATATACAATTAGATTGTACAAAGTGCGATACAACAGTTTTCAAAGTTCCATTCCATTACCAGTATCAACTTAACCTATCAAGCGAACAATGCCACTACATAAATATTGTTTGTTCATATTAAATATAGTGATGATTATTTATATTTTAAATCACTTTATCGGATTAATAGGAATAACAATTAAAACTATTAAATAAATCCCCTTGTTTCTAAAAACGGAGACAGGATGAATGAAAGAATTAAAAACTGAACGGATTCATAAATTGATAGGTAGGTAAGTTTCATAGATTTCATAGAAACAATTTATGTATAGAGTTATAGACCTTAAAGGCAAGACGTGCGGTTGCAGTAAACCATGGATGAAGTCATAGAAGAACATAGGTCAAAGAAGGTCTAGCAATTGTTTATGAACAGTAATAGTTTGAGATAACAGGGTGGATTCACGCAGTTCACAAAAAAATGTTTCCAAACTGATAAAAAAATCTAGACGGGATATTTTAGTATAATTTTCTGATCTGGTAGTTACTTATAGACTGTATTAAAAGACGCCTAATGAATATACACAATAAAAACATTATTTTGGCTAAAAACGAAATGAAAAAGGCACAAATAATCATTACCCGATGGCGTTAAAACAAGGTTTCCTTAGTGTAACATACTGCCACGTATGTAGCTTTCTTGATAACCCGTTTTTAAGAATATCATAATAAAATAAACCTAAACAGAATCATATACACGAGTATTTGCACGTACATACGCATCTGGTATTATTTTAATGAGAAATACAATTTTTGTCACAATAATTTCGTCATTTCCCGATCATAGCATCAAATAACCATTATATTTGGTCTTATTGCTATTGCTATGGTCTTAGCCTCGTTCATCTAGCTGGGACTCTGGAACCGAAACGCACATCGCGCAAACTTGCAAAAAAGCCGCATAATACCATGTAATATAATTTAAAGTGATGTTTGTTACATTTATTCATCATCCCCTTCTATGAAATTAATCAGGTAAGTGTAACTGTATTAATTGTTAGACCTAATGAATATTTTCGTTGTATGTTCGATTATCGGTGGTAAGGTAAGCTATAAATAAAAAACAAGTGTTCTAGAATTTTTGTCCTCATATATCCAGTTTAATCATTCCCCGTTTCGTCATTACTCGTATTTTCTGTAAGAGGGTAATGACGTGAGTTGTAGGGGAATGAAGAATACTAAATTTAAGTATATTTTATTTGTCACAGTTTGGGTTTTTTATGGGTGTAACCATAAATTAAATGTTTGTAATTGATAATAAATAGCTAAAAATGTTTAAAAAGTTACATTTCTCATTAATTTTGTTTTAGTTGCCATAAATAAACGAAAATGTGACCCCCGCGCTTCCATCAAAGCACAAAGGCTGTATAAACGTCGTAAATATGCTGAAATAAAGGCAGACCCTGAGTTATATGAAATACAAAACGCAAAATAAAGAGAAAAATAAAGAAAAAAAATAATAGAAGCAAGTAACTAGTATTAACGAGAAAAATCCACGCGAAATTAGAACTCAGAGAAAACAGTGGCAAGAAGCAGCGAAAAAATATCGGCTAAAGAAGAAAGAAGAGGCTAAATTACAATCTGTACCACAACCAATTTACATAGAAGCTGAAATTAGTGATATAACTAGTGCAGATAATAATAAACCTGATCCTCTGCAGAAACCTGAAGAAACAGAGATCATAAGTTAATTCGTTATAGAGACTTGAAAAAACTTAAAATACTTTTAAGTTATATAAAACAATTAAAAGAAGAGAACATAGCTTTAAAAAAGAAACTAAAAGTGTTGCAGGCAAAGAAGATAGGATCAAGCTTACCAAAAATAAACCAAATGGATCAAGACAAACTCTACATGAATTTGAAGGCCTCATTCGCATCCCTACATCCATCGATCTCACTCTCTGGAGACAACTGTCCAGGTACAGGATGAACAGTCGAGCGGACAGCACGCAACCCTGTCTGACGCCGATATTGACGTCAAACCAGGGGGGACAAGCCGCCGTCAACACGCACATAATGCTGTGCAGCCCTCATAAGTGGATTGCACAGCGCGCAGCAGTGTGCCGCTTGCCCGGTTCCCGGGGTATGTCCCACAGATCCTTTCGTAACACCCTGTCAAACGCTTTTTCCAGATCCACAAAACCGCAGAAAACCTTTCAGGTAACAGCCAGTTGTTTCTCCACGCTGTTGCGTAGTCAAAAATCTGATCCATGCACCCTCGTCCGCTTCTAAAACCACCCTAAGCCATCCACAACACTCCGTCAGATATCACCCTCATTCTCCTTTCAATAATTTTCCCATACACTTTCGCTGCTAAACTGATCAAACTGATGGCCCAGTAACTGGCGCACTGCATACGTCATCTCTTACCTGTATACAGAGGCAAAATGACAGCTCGCCTCCAGTCCATGGGAACATTACCCGACCTCCAGCATAGATTGCTCAAGGTCAGGAAAGCGTCCCGGAAACAGGTTCCCTCGGGTTTGATCATTTCAGCAGACATCATATCAATTCTAGCTGCCTTACTATTTTTCATACTTTGTATCGACCATTCAATCTCTTCCATAGTAATGTCCTCGTCAGATATTGCCACAGCGGCGTCAGTCGCAGACTCACTCGCGGCGCCCACATCCGGAACATACTCGTACATTTACCCAAAATACTCACTCCACCTACCCAATACGTCGTTTGGGTTTGCAAGAATGTCACTAGCCTTAGATATAGTTTTGTCCATTCTGGATGTTGACGAAGAACCCCGAGACTTTCTAACTTCCCTCCAGAAGAGTTTGTTATTCGCTTCGAAGTTCTCCGTCAACCTCACTTCCTCATTCGCAACTAGTCTTTCACGCCTGTCTTTCACTATCATCATCATCAGCCTTGATCTGTCCACTGCTGAACGTAGGGCTCCCCCTTAGCACGCCATAACTCCCGGTCCTGTGCCGCTAGCATCCAATGACTCCCAGCGGTTCTCATTAGGTCATCTGTCCACCTAGTGGGGGGACGGCCTACGCTGCGCAGTCCAGTCCGTGGTCGCCACTCTAGAACCTTCTTCCCCATCGTTCGTCGGTTCTTCGAGCGATGTGGCCTGCCCACCTCCACTTCAGCGTGCTAACTTTACGGGCTATGTCAGTTACTCCCATACGTCTACGGATCTCCGTATTTTGGCATAGCCCGCTCCATAGCACGCTGAGCGACCTTGAGCTTGAGCTCTTTCACTAAGACTGAAGAATTGTGACTGTTAATTTCAATATATTTTGTAGTGATTGGTTAAGTTTTAAAATTGTTTACGTAACAAGTGTCTTACATATTGTAAACAATTTTAAAACTTAAACAATCACTACAAAAAACTTAAAGATACTGTGATAGTATATTTTTCAAGTTGTGTTTTTTATATCTTATGTAACTGATTGTTTAAGTTTTAAAATTTTCATAATAAATGATATGATTCGTTAAACTTTATGTTATTTTATTATCAATTCGTCATTCCATACTAAAGTTGTCATTTCCGTTACCGAAAAAATCATTACATGGTTGTAGTAGTCATTCCCTACTGTGGTTAATATTTTAAATTGCTAATAATGGATAAAATTACTTATATAAATGAGTGCCTCTAATTAAATTATATTTATATTGCGTGGTTCCATCAAATACATTATACAAATTCGATCTAAACAAATTCTAAAAAATATGTATCAAAATAAATCAAAATAATAAAAGTGCGTGAATTCACCCAACAATGCTTCAACATTGCTTCAAAATAAATATAACTGTAATAGATTCTGTTCACAATCTTAAATAAAAAATAATAAGCTGCAAAATAACTGAATTTTTAGATTCAATTTATATTATGATGTCCAAAACGAAACAACAAAGTTTTTTTTTCGGTAATACACTAGACTACGACACCAAATTGGCGCTATTGTAACAACAGGGTAAATTTTAATGTGTACTTTTCGAGATGTCTACGTGTGCCCAATTAAAGTGATTATGTATATTCATAGAAAGAATCTATCTATGGGGTTATTCCTAAGAAATAGACATATACCACCGCGGATTTTTTGTAGACCTTAAATTTGTTTAAAAATACATAGATACATATAAATAGATGTAGTTTATAATTTGATCTATCAGGTAGATTTCCGCCAGCGTTTGCAATCATGGCCCCAAACCTCCAAAATTATCACTACTTCGCTACTAAATTATACATACTATTACATACATACTTAAGCTCATGCCTGTATCCCATAGGGGTAGTTGGTAGGGGTAGAGACTTTGGCTTTCCACAAGCTACATCCTGACACACTTCTTACGCCTATCCACAGTCATACATCTCATCATGCATTTACGTCGGTTTCGGGTACAAAGCATTTTATTACTGCATTAAAACATAACTTCACGCCTTTTTCTACCCGCAGGTGTAGCCAGCGGCTGTTAAGCCTCGAATCGCCGTTAAGTTTACGTCCATCAACGTAATGCAACGAACGTATTGCTGTACACCAGGCACAGTTTTCAGTCATCGATATTATCACACATAACTTCAGAAAAGAATTTCGGTAATCATTGGTGTCAGCCCGGATTCAAACCCACGAAATCTTGATTGAGAAGCGAGGTTCTCGACCACTGGAGCGGCGACCACTGGTGGTCACTGGACCACCAAGACAGACCTCCAGTGGTCGAGAAGCTAAACGAAACTATTACGAAAACTAAACTAAACCACTGGGTTTAGTTTAGTTTTCGTAATAATTTTTTTTTCGTAGTTTCAAACATTTGTCCATAAAGCTTTTCGCTTTAGTGTCTGTCTACCAAAAATATACTAAGTATATAGCTTTATGTCAGACGGCGGAAAGTCTCTTCATTTTATATAAACTATATATGTAGTTTAAAGTTAGAAAGTTAGTTTATAAATAATTAATCTTTATAAACATTTTTTTCTCTGAGTGAGCTCAACGTTGTGTGTGATTAGGTAACTAGTTTTTGCTGCTTAAAGCTGGGCACTTTTTTAAGTCAAATCAAATCAAGTATATACCGTGTACCGTTCTGAGTACTTCTGAGTGTTTCTGACCTTCTAATCCAGCCCATGAACACTATAGAAGAAAAATAATTTAAGTTTGTTTTATCTGTACGAGGTTTTTTTAACCAATAGCATCGTCGAATTCAAAATCATGTCCGACCATGATTAACCAATAGGATCGTCGATGTCAAAATTAAAAATACATATCTAAAATCATTTATATACTCTTTGTCTAAAATCGCCATTTTCTGTCTTAAGCTTTGCAAAATTTCTTCGCAAATTTTAATCGCAATAAATTACAATAATTTTCTTCCTCAATTATCCAAATTGTACTGAAAATAGCTTGAGTTTAACTCTAGTTCCTCGTTATGTTCGTATTTTACATGAGTTTGACGTCGATAGAAGGTTTTTCTAATTTCTTCTTTTCAAGATGGAGCATTCAAGAAATTACAATTACGCATCAAGGATGTGAAATAAAAAGTGCGCATCATTTGCAGTAAAAGGCGTGTCCCTGGCTCTAATATACGTTTGGCTAAATTACCGCTGGACCCTGACAGGTATGAAATTCTTATGGACATCTTATTAATTCTTCTAAGTTACGTATCCACATGGTGATCATCAATTTATTTATACTTGTTATTGTATTTGCTTTGAAATATAAACTAAAACTAAAGACTTCAAATATAAACGCTAAATTATTGTAACTATTTCATAGCATATCTATCCACGTAAACAATTCTGACTAAAATATTGTTTTCAAAATATCACTAGTTAAAAACGGTCATCTTGTGTTATTAACCCGATATCTAATCTGCCGACGTTTTGAAGATTAATAAAGGCACAAAAACAAACAATCCAGCTTCGTCTTTAAAGTATTTATTACGTAAAACCTTAAATATACACTATCATGCATTAGGTTTGTATTTATATGTTAACTAGCTTCTGCCCGCAACTCCGCTTGCGTAAAAAGTAAAAAAATCCCGAGGGGACATAGGCTTTACTGGGATTAAAGTATCCTATATGTTAATCCAGGAAGTGTTTCTACCTGTGTGCCAATTTTCATCAAAATCTGTTCAACGGTTGATGTATGAAAGAGTAACAAATATCCATACATCCTCACAAACTTTCCCATTTATAATATTAGTAGGATTATATTAAATTTATTTCTTATACTTATGTATTAATATAATTTTACATTTCTGCACCAGTTTACATTATCTTTTTAACCCAATACAAAGAACAAATAAATATTAAGCTCAAAATGAACAGATTAAGTTTTCAGATATACCTCATTTTTATAAAAAAAAATAGTAACCATACATCATATTACTACAGAATATCTGCCTACAGCCTACTAAATTGTGGAAAACAAATAAAAAATCTGATGTATTTTATAGATGTTGCCAGTGGTAATATCCGTTGGTCAAGAAGATCTGGTCGTCTTACCTATAGAGAAGCTTCATGAACTGATGTATGTATTTCGAACATTTTAGTGAAGAACACATTAATAAACTAAGAACAAGACTCTTAACACATGCTGTACCAACAATTAATTTACCCACACCTGGAGAAGATGAACTATTTGTTAATTTCCCTGTGTATTTTGGCCAACATCCGACATGTAAGTAATCATCAATCATCTCTTCAAACCTTAAATGATTCATGATGTGTACTGGCTATTAGCTTGGCTTAACTATTCTTACTGACAACATATTGTATGTATGTAACACAATAGTTTTGAAAAGGCAAATGTAAAATAAATTTCAATCAATAAAATGTTGATTAAGTTTGTTTCTGTCTTTGACACTTTTTTGCTATTTAAATAATATTTAATTAGTATCAGATTCTGTCTCATGATTAGTTCCATTCACTATTCCTATGTTGTACTAGAACTGTAGTACATAGTACCTATCTATATTTTTACATAAACATTATTAAAGACTACATAAAAAAAACCATTGGAATAATTGTGTCTAAGAACCAATTGACTACAATTTCTAGGTATTTTTTTAATCTAAACATTTCTTTTTGCATATTTCAGATTCACCACAAGCACCCGGGACCTTCACACATGGTGAATGTAAAAAATTATCAAAGGAACAGGCCAAATGTTGAAACCAAAGGTATGTTGTAACATATACAGTTATAACACCAAAATGTCCATTTATGGGTATTTATGACTTTAACCCCTTTATCATTAAATAAACAAAAAGTATCTTATGCTCAGGATTAGAGGTATTTTTATTGCCATTTTAGTCACTTAATGATTGTTTGTTGATTTCAACTTGTTACTAATAAATATGTATGTAAGTCGAGTAGTTAAAAACCTCGATAGTAAATATACATGAATCCCGGTGACCAGATTAGAAATAAACGCACTAACTATAGCTTAAACTATAGAAAATAATAATATTAATGCAAAGTATAAGTTCAAATATGACAAGTTACTCGAGTTTTAGGGTAACTTTTTTTATGATGATTTATCATCATATTCTTTAGGATTTCTTATGGTTTTCAATATTTTTTTTTTAATGGGATAGGAGGTCAAACGAGCAGGTGTGTCACCTGATTAAATCAGGCGCGACCAACGCCGCTCATGGACACCTGCAACACATATAGTATTACAGTTGCGTTGCCAACCTTTAAAGGAGTAGGATGGGGAAGGGGTATGGGTCTCCGGGTACTTCGCTCACAAAACAAAATGCGGCATGAGCCACTTTACGTTGATCTTCTGAGAGGTGGTAGTATTTCACCGGTCGAGCTGGCCCATTCATGCAGCGTTGTATTGTATGTTTTACCAAACTTGTTTACATAGTTGTTATGACATAATAAGTGACTAAATGGATAAGTTGCCTGTATAATAAGCGATACTATTACCTTTCTAAGCATTTTTACAGTCTATAATGTACAAAATGTCTTTCAAAATATCTTTTGCAATCATTAAAATCATGAGTTGTTCTAAGCCAACGACAAAATAATAAGAAATGTACTACACTATCAATATTTCTATCAAGTACCATAAAGTTATTTATTTAAATCAATTAGGAATAATTTTTATAATGCGGGAGTAATTGTATGAGGACAAATAATTGTATTTTTTTTTTTATGGGATAGGAGGGCAAACGAGCAGGCGTGTCACCTGATGGTAAGCAAAAAACGCCGCCCATGGACACCAGCAACACATATACTAACGTGTTACTGTTGCGTTGCCGACCTTTAAGGGATAGGGGAAAGGGTGGTGGGCCTCCGGGTACCTCTCTCATCGAACGAAATGCGGCATGAGCCACTTTACGTCGATCTTCTGAGCGGTCGTGGTATTTTACCAGTCGAGCCGACCCATTCATGCAGCGAACTGCTTGGCTCTACCACTGTTAAACGGTATACGGGTAGATTGAAATATTTAGTTTTGGATGAAGAAAATAATAGATTTTTTTTACATAACATAACTTCACGCCTTTAAGTGTTACCCGAAGGTGTAGGCAGCGGCTGTTAAGCCTCGTCTCGCCTTTATATTTACGTCCCAAATGGAATAGGTGGCGAACCTATTGCCATACCGGGCACAAAGTTCGTCAGTCATCGATATTTATCACACATAACTTCCGAAAACAATTTCGAAAAGTCATGTGAGCCAGTGTCTGGAATCGAACCCGGACCTCTCGATCAGAGGCCGAGCGCTGGACCATTGCGCCACCGAGACATTTTTTTAAATTTTCCGAGATTAAATTATTATGTTGTTCATCCGAGGTATAAAGCACATTGTAACATTCTCAATTCTTTGTGGGGGACTGTCATCCGAACTAGGATTCCCTGTCATACAGATTACCATTACATTACATCTGCAAAACATAGTAATTTTGAAAAAATAAAACAGTCGGGTATGTCATTTACGAAAATGGCGGATAACAGAGGTCCTAAGAGTGATCCCTGAGGAACTCCGCTTGGGATTGTGACCCAGCTTGAGATATAGTTATTGATGACAACTGCTTGTGATCTCTTCTCTATATAGGACGAAAACCACCTGAATAAATCCCCTTGTATGCCTATCTGCTGGAGTTTGATTAGGAGTATGTTGTGGTCTATTTTGTCAAAGCATTTGGAATAGTCAGTATATATTACATCCACCTGATGACCGGAGTCCATGGATTCAGTGATGTAGTCGTTTAAAAGTATAAGATTCGTTACTGTTGACCGCCCTTTCAAGAATCTATGTTGAAGTAAAAAGTATGTTGAGTTTTTGAGTGCTGAAAAAACCTGATCGTAGACAACTCTCTCAAAAATTTTAGAAATTATACAAAGTTTAGATATTGGCCTATAATTCGTTACATCTGTTCTAGAACCTTTTTTATGGATAGGTGATATGAAAGCAGCTTTCCACTTGTGAGGGAAGACACTCTCATTTATAGACCTTTTAAAAAGCACAGAAATGGGTATAACAATACTTTCTGCACATTTCTTTAGGAACACAGAATGTATACGATCAGGTCCTGCTGATTTAGGGGAGTCCAGACTAGCAAGAATTTTTAAGATATCGGGATTGGAAATTTCAATAGCGTTTATGCCACCCGATGAGCATGTGACCTGAGACATGGAAACACTATTATTGTGAGAAACGGAAGACGAGAATGTGGATAGGAAGTAAGATGAAAACGCATCACAAATTTCCTCCCCAGATGATACAATTGTGTCATTGTATTTAATATTGTTCGGAATACCGTTACCTTTCGAACGATCCTTTATAAATGACCAAAAATTTTTTGGATCTTTCTTGATAGAATTTTCGACTGATTTAATATAATCTTGATGGACCGTTCCAAGTTTTTTACCCTATCACGCAATAATTTAAAGCTATCCAAGTCGGCATTGTTGCGATATGTAATAAACTCCCTTAAAAATTTAAATTTTTCTTTAATTACTTTTTTTAGAGCCGGAGAGTACCATTTAGGATAGTAGCAGTTGTTCACTTTTTTCTTAGGTATATATTTATCTAAAAGGGAGTTTACAATGTTATAAAAGTAATCGACCGTGTCGTCGACTGAGCCAGCGGCCAATTTGGCGTTCCAATCTATATCTAATATCTCCTTATTATTAGAATTATAGTCACCCTTAAAATACGCCAGTTTTGTATAAGAGTTCGGTTTTAATAATTTAAAATCAAAATAGCGTAATGTAATTGAAAGGGGAGTATGAAAAGGGTCTACGGGTAAAAGTGGGTCGTGGCACTCACTAACAGTAGCAGGATAAAACAAGATCCAAAATTTTACCATAATTATTCACGCAACTATTATATTGTTTTAAGTTTAGTGTTACTACATCGTCTACAAAATTGACCTCGTCGACACCAGAAACGCTAGACGGGGTCATACAATCTCCACTCCTATCAAGTGACCACAATATACTACTCATATTAAAATCTCCTACAATTATTAAGTACTTATCATTAGAATATCTTACCATGTTTTCCGTAAGTTTAGATATGAAATTTGATAATTAGTTAGAAAAAGAGTACCTTCATTTTGCTTAATCAGGTACAAAACGCATAGATGTAGATTGAGTACGCTTCTTCTGCTTCTGCTTCTGGCTTTAGAGATAAAGTCGGCCATAAATCCTCCGCGCTAGAATGAAACTCAGGCCGTGACATTACGGTGAATTCTTTGCCAACGGCAATTAATACACCACCTCCGCGAGTTTGGCCGGTAAGATCCGAATTTCTGTCTCGACGCCATACTATATATCTGTTATCGAAAAGTTCTGAATCAGAAATACGACACCAGCAACACATATACTAACGTGTTACTGTTGCATTGCCGACCTTTAAGGGATAGGGGAAAGGGTGGTGGGCCTCCGGGTACCTCTCTCATCGAACGAAACGCGGCATGAGCAACTTTACGTCAATCTTCTGAGAGGTCGTGGTATTTCACATGTCGAGCCGGCCCATTTATGCAGCGAACTGCTTGACTCTACCACTGTTAATAGTATGTATTGCTTGCATTTCTTTCTAGGAAGGTGATATATATTCAAAAAAGCATTTAATTTATTATACAAATAGCTACTCAGAAAAGGTTACTATGGTGTACCAGACTTAATTGTGGTGCAGCTATCTAAGGTTGCGGTGATTATCTTAAAGAAACGCATATGCATTATCTCCATCTTTCATGACATACATGTGATCAAAGCTAGTGTTAATAAAGGGACTACTAATACAACATGTAACACTGTTGTTTATCTACTTGTAATAGTATTTTGTTAATCTAAACATTTCTTTTTGCATATTTTAGATTCACCACAAGTACCGGGACCTTCACACATGGTGAATGTGAAAAATTATCAAAGGAACAAGCCAAATGTTGAAACCAAAGGTATATTGTAACAAATACAGTTTCATTGTCTCACAGACGCTTTAAATCACAAAATCAAGAATTTACGCGTTACATTAAAATCATTACAAACTAGAAAAATGCCGGCCCCTACAATGGGATATGGGTGGGGTCGGGAGTGGGTTTCAGAAGGGGAGGGGGAAAGGGATTGGGCCTCCGAATACCTCTCTCAGCTAGTGAAACGCGGCTAAGGCCACTTTTCAGCGATAATGGGGAAACGGAAACGTTACTAATAGTTACATCGCTGAAAATATTGCAAATAACCTGCTTTTCTTTGCTTAGGTTAACTAAAGACTTATATAACAAAGTTGAGTTTGAATTAATATCGCTTCTAATTTTCTTCTAAATACTTAGATGTGTGAATGAAATATGCATTATTATTTGTCTATTTACCCTGACTGAATGTAAAATTATTTTATATATTACGAAATATATCAATTACATCAAAATAAAATGTTTTATTTTTTCCTACGACTAATAATATGGATGAGGATGTTTGACAGTGACACTGACATTTGACAGTGACACTGACATTTGACAGTGACACTGACGTTTGGCAGTGACACTGACGTTTGGTAGTGACGGCAACGATGCCAACATTAGGTACAGAGGAAAAACGAATGATTATTATGTTGGTGAAAGATGCAGTCTAAATGAGCTCAGGACATTGTATGGAGTGCCGACTCTTATTTATATGCTCTGTGTTCTAATCCTTCATTTACTTCATTAGGTACAGCATCTTGTTCAATGTTCAGTCTCGTTGTTTTAATTATCGGTAACCTACATAGATAAATGGTCGTTTTTATAAATCTTAGTCGACGTGTTTTTTCGTTTGGATTTTATTCTAGCTTGGTTCACGTTAAAAAAACTCCTCGATACCGGTAAGTAATGTGATGACCAAGTAATGACCATTCAATCACTCACGAAATGTTATCAGCAGATAGTGTAATTTACCGGCGTCTCGATCAAGTAATTCACTCACATGAAAACTCACGAAAAACTTTAAAATATACATAGCTAGGGTATATAAATATTTCAGTGTGAATGTAACTTAGATAAAAATAATACTGTCAATTACTGTCTAATTATTGGTTAGTTCTACATTGAAAATGTGAAACTTTAGGACTAAATAAAATTCTTTATAACAACATTAAATAAAATTTGGATGCATTTCACTTTACCGAGTGATAGAGAAATTATTGTTCTAAATTCTAACAACTTTACATATTCACTAACTATTTTGACCAATATTTGCACAAATACAAAATTTAAAATATATGCCAGCGTACCTTTAAAAAATGCAAACTTTTCTTCTACATTGAGCCTCTGATTATGATAAAAATATTTTTGCAGCTATTCAACTACCTCGACCATGACAAAATCGGCTTTGGTAATCCTTGCTCAGGGTGCTGAGGAAATGGAGTCTATTATTGTTGTTGATATGCTTAGGAGGGGTGGTGTAAGTATAATACATATACATTATACAGGAACACAGATAACTTTCCTTTGGAATGGAATACAATATTGGGATCTTGTATCTGAAAAAATTATGTACACATACTAATAAAAAATTAAAAATAGAATTACTTATTACATAATTCCACCAAATAAAATGGAAATCTACACAACCAAAGTTAGTATGAGAATTCACAGATTCTGATATATCTAAGGTCATATTTATGATATCTGTGATAGTGTATAGGACAATTGGAATCTTTAAGGAAATCTCATATGCCTTAAGTGCTTTGGTGCCAAGGCAGCTTCTAATCTTCTACAAAGCTTGTGAATAGTGTTCCATGAAGACAGCGGTTCACCACCTACAGTTTTACTTAATCAGGTGAAATAAGGTTGATCTGTGGCTAAAATAAATGAACCTAAAATTTATTATGAGAAAATATTAATATTGGTCTGAGGATACCTACTAATATATTATTACAGGTGACAGTTACATTAGCAGGCTTAGAGGGTAATGCACCAGTACTGTGTTCAAGACAGGTTACAATACTTCCTGACAAGTCTTTAGATGATGCTTTGGCTGAAAAGTCACAGTATGATGCAGTAAGTAACTTTAAATAGAAAAAGGGGCTGTTCAAGTAATACAAGCAGTATTGGGGGGTGAGGGAGTCTATGTTTTGCTTATTTTGGGTAAAATGGAGGGTAGGGGGGTCTACATGATGATTACGTCATGGGTACTTATTTACTTTTTTACATATCTCACATTTTCTTTGCTAAAAACTAAACTCATTTTTGAAGACATTCCTTCACGCCTTTTTCTACCCGAAGGTGTGGGCAGTGGCTGTTAAGCCTCGACTCGCCGTTATGTTTACGTCTCAAATAGAATAGGTGGTGAACCTATTGATTGCCAAACTGGGCACAAAGTTATATTTGAGGAGTCCCGAACTTGCCCGAAAATATCAATATTACGGGGAATTACCACGCGCTTTTCACTTTTCTAAATTTCTTCTGACAATGCATTGTTTCGTTTGGAAAACAAAATCTTAAACAAGTTTTTCTTTCATTTTCCTGCCCTTAACCCACTCTAAGTGGGGTCGGCATAACATGTCACTCGTCGTCTCCGCACTTCTCCATTCATACTCATCATATCTGCTTAAATTATATACACTGCTTACATCTGTTTTTCTGTATTCCTCTACCGATGTGTGCATCCACAGTCATCTCTCTCATTGTAACATGACTGTCTTCCCTTCTCATAACATGTCCAAACCATGTCAATTTACCACTTCGATTTTTTCCGTGATTGGTGCTACTTTCATACTTCCTCATAAATACATAAATTTCTTGAGTTACATACATAACTTCACGCCAAATCTCTTGCGGGGTAGGCTGAAAGAACCGAGAACGCCATAAGGCACGGTTCTTACACACCTCACCCGCTTCGTTGACTTAGTCTATAATATCATGTATGATATTATATTAAAGACGCTACATCGTCGTATCATAGTCGACATTTAAGGCTCTTGACATCTTCTTAAAAGATTTGTTCTGTTTGGTCATAGAAAGTGTATCGTGGCCGTCCTCGACACCTACATCCATCCACTTTCGCATGGTATATCCTCTTAGTCAATCTCTATACTAAATCTATTTTGGAATTATAACTCCTGCTTTATTAAAAATAAGGCAATATAATTGTTGAAAAATCTTTACGGGGCCGGAGGGGGGTAAATAATTTAAGACATAAGTATCGTTCCTTATGACGCTCTGTTCACTCTGCCTACCCTGCAAGGGATTTGACGTGAAGTTATGTATGTATGTAGATACATGACATTAATTCCAAATCATCATCATCAGCCTATTGCAGTCCACTGCTGGACATAGGCCTCTCCCAATTTGCGCCACAACATCCGATTCTCTGCCTTCCGCATCCAGTCTTTTCCAGCAGCCTTTCTGAGGTCGTCTGACCATCGGGCTGGTGGGCGTCCTACACTACGTTTACCAAAACGCGGTCTCCACTCTATGACCTTCTTACTCCATCTACCGTCGGTCCTTCGGCAGATGTGACCAGCCCATTGCCACTTCAGCGAGCTTATTCTACGAGCTATGTCGGTTACCCTAGTTCTCTGGCGGATATACTCATTCCTGAGTTTATCCTTCAGAGATACCCCGAGCATAGCCCGCTCCATAGCTCGCTGAGCGACTTTAAATTTGTGGACTAGCCCCACCGTGAGTGTCCACGTTTCGGCACCGTAGGTCATCACCGGTAGGACGCACTGGTCAAAGACCTTGGTCTTCAGACATTGCGGTATAGGCGAGCTGAAGACCCGACGCAGTTTGCCAAATGCAGCCCAACCCAGCTGAATCCTCCTTTCGGCCTCCTTCTCGAAGTTTCGTCTACCTAACTGGATAGTTTGGCCTAGGTAGACGTATTTGTTTACGACTTCGAGAACTGACCCTTCGACGCTTATCGGTCCGGGCACGACATGTTCATTGAACATGACCTTGGTCTTGTCCAAGTTCATGCCCAAACCGACACGCCGGGAGGACTCGTCTAGGCTGCGCAGCATTCCGCTTAACTGTTCCAGCGACTCTGCCATCACAACGATGTCGTCGGCAAACCGAAGATGTGAGATGTACTCACCATTCACGTTGATACCCTGTCCAGTCCAATCCAATGTCTTGAAGACGTCCTCCAAAGCGTTGGTGAAGAGTTTGGGAGATATGACATCTCCCTGTCTTACACCTCGACTCAGCTCGATGGAGTTCGTCACCTGGTCCTGTATCTGAACAGTCATCGTGGCGGTGTCATACAAACATCTCAACACCTCGATATAGCGCCAGTCGATCCGACATCGCTGCAATGCATCCAGAACTGCCCAAGTTTCGATGGAGTCGAAGGCTTTCTCGTAGTCCACGAATGCCATACACAGCGGCTGATTGTACTCCTCGGTCTTCTGTACAATCTGCCGAACAGTATGGATGTGGTCCACGGTGCTAAAGCCTTTTCGAAACCCGGCCTGCTCCGGAGGCTGGAACTCGTCGAGTCTTGCAGCGAGACGATTCGTGACGACCCTCGAGAACAACTTGTAGATATGGCTCAGGAGTGAGATGGGTCTGTAGTTCTTCAGTAAGGTCTTATCACCTTTTTTGAAGAACAGCACCACCGCACCCCTGTTCCAAACCTGTGGTGTTATACCCTGGTGTATGACGGAATTAAAAAGACTTGCTAATTCCTTTAGGATAGGAGTCCCGCCGGATTTTAGAAGTTCTGTAGTAATTCCGTCATCACCGGGTGCCTTGTTGTTCTGGAGTTGCCCGAGAGCCGCCCTAATCTCGCTTGCTGTGATATCGGGAATGTCTTCACTGTAGTGACGCGTTAGCGGGGCTCTGTGGTCATCATCGCTGTGTCCCGTAGGCTTGGTCATCCGTGTTGAATAAAGGAGCCCATAAAAAGATTCGATCTCTGTGAGAATCTCAGGCTTAGAGGTGACGACACGTCCATCCGCAGTTTTCAGCTTCGTCAGATGGGGCCTTCCAAGCTGCTGAGCGAACACTTTCGACCCTTTATTGCGGTCGATCGCATCCTCGATTGCTCGGGTATTCGATCGACGAAGGTCGCGCCGCATCAGCTTCCTAATACGCTGGTTTAGGCTTCTCCATTCTGACGAAGACAGCTGATCGGATGGAGTTTCTCGTCTTTGCCTCATCAGTTCGAGCGTCTCGGCAGAGAGTTTGGACTCCTTTTTCTGCGATCTCGGGAACAACCTTTGAGACACTTTCCTCAGCGTGTCGACCACAGTGTCGGTCCTTTCGTCCACATCACCGGTGGTTTCCAGCAGGTCGAATCGATTTTTAAGTTCCATTTGAAACTTTTCGGTTTCGGCTATTTGGAGTGGCGTAGGTCGGAGAATAGACCTCATCTTCCGGGTCCTTTCAGCTTTCAAGTTAATATTTAGAGAGCCCCGAAGAAGTCGGTGATCACTTCCAGTATTGAACCTGTTGATCACAGAGATATCTCTAAATATATGCTTACTATCCGTTATGATAAAATCTATCTCGTTCCTTGTCACAAAATCGGGGCTTCGCCAAGTCCACCTCCTGTGGAGACCCTTCTTGAAAAATGAGTTCATCAAGAAGAGCCCTTCAGACTCCAGGAAGTTGACCAGCATCTGGCCCCTGTGCTTTCGACACCCCAAGCCATATGGACCTATTTTCGTTTCGCCGCGTTCTTGTACTCCCACTTTGGCATTGAAGTCCCCCATAACAACGTTGTAGTGGGCCTTGGCGGTACAATGTATTGCTTTCGCAATATCCTCGTACATCGCCTCCGCTATCTCGTCAGGGTATGTCGAGGTCGGCGCATATACCTGTACCACCTTCAGGGTGTACTTGTTGGAAAGTTTCAGTACAAGGTACGCTACCCTGGTCGACACACTGCTGATCTCCACAACGCTGCTAACGAGGTCCTTGTGAACCAGAAAACCGACACCCCCTTGGGAGAGCTGGTCACCTTCTCGAAAATAGAGCAAGTTACCCGACTGTAGAGTTATCGTGTCCTCCCCCTCTCGCCGGACTTCAGATAACCCTAGAATATGCCAGTTCAAGCAACCCAGCTCTACCTCGAGTTCGGTGAGGTGTTGGTCCAGCCGAAGACTGCGTCCGTTGTATGTTGCCACGCGTAGTTGTTTTTGACAGCCTGCCGTAACCCGGAGATTCTTAGCACCCCCTGTCCCACCGTTACCACGACCGCTGCCTTGGCCGGGAATAGTGGGACCACCGGGAACTGGGGGCCGTTGGTTCTGCGCTCTTTTCATTATAGGAGGTTTTTGCCCGTAGTCACCACGCTGGGCAGACGTGTTGGAGACCGCAGGGGGTCACCTGTTAGTGATAGGAACGCTGCTGCCCGTCCCTACCGAGAATTTTTGGGTTAACCCTTGTTTCGGAATGGTTATCCCGCCATTCTTCGGTGTTGAGCTATGTAAGCTTGTCAGCCATACGTTTTTCTTTTTCTCCCGGCTGACTGAGAGACATTTAATTCCAAATATTGAATTGTATTTGCTTAATTTTTTAAGGTAATTCTACCAGGCGGTTTGGAAGGTTCCG
Organism: Euproctis similis; assembly: GCA_905147225.2. Taxonomy (NCBI): domain Eukaryota; kingdom Metazoa; phylum Arthropoda; class Insecta; order Lepidoptera; family Erebidae; genus Euproctis; species Euproctis similis. The sequence continues at coordinate 10,999,633 of LR990106.1, forward strand.
ACCGTCTTTCAAAGTCTGAGGTTGTGGGTAGTATATTGAAAGAACATGAAAAAGCTGGCAAAATAGTTGCAGCTATTTGTGCAGGTAGGTTTCTAATTAATGTTTCTGCCATTCTTGCCATGTCTGCAATACAATGCTGTATACATTTTATCTAGCCCGGTGAACTTAATCTAGTATCGCATGATAATAGTGGTTGGTGGTATAAAGGAAAAAAATAGAATTTCATGTAGGTACTATTTTTCAATATCAAATCATAAATATTAAAATAAAACTAATTGCCTAGATAACAAAACCATAATTTGTTACCCGAAGGTGTAGGCAGAGGCTGTTAAGCCTCGTCTCGCCGTTATATTTACGTCCCAAATGGAATAGGTGGAACCTATCGCCATACCAGGCACACAGTTTTCAGTCATCGATATTTTTCACACATAACTTCCCAAAAGAACTTCAAAAATCATTGGTGTGAGCCAGTGTGAGGATGCGAAACAGCGACCTCTAAGATTCAGAAGCGGGGTGCTCGACCACTGGACCGCCGAGACCTTAAAAATGTAAGAAATATTTAGAAAGTATTTTAGTTTGCTGTTGTATGTTTTATATGCAGCGCCAACGGCATTTGTGGCACATGGTGTGGGATTGAAGAAGCGCGTGACCTCATATCCTTCTACTAAAGACAAAATTCCAACTGACAAATACACATATATTGAAGGTGAAAGAGTTGTTGTCGATGATAATATTGTTACCAGCAGGGTGAGTTGTTTTCACATAATAGTTTAGGGGCCGTCCATTAACCACGTGATCTTTTTAAAACCTTTTTTTAGAGAATCCTTCAAGCCTCACGTGATTAATGGATGGCTGATTTTATAATTAAGAAGTGTCTTCAAGTGTGAATATATATCATTAATGCAACCGATAATTTATAAAAAAAATCATAAATATAAAAAATATTTGTATCTATGGCAGGGTCCAGGAACGGCCTACTGGTTTGGTTTGAAGTTGATTGAGTTGCTAACTGGTAAAGATAAAGCCGATCAGGTAGAAAAGGGTATGATTATCTCTGGATATTAACATTTGAAAATTTCCGAGGTGTCAACTATGGGTAATTTTTTTTTTTGTTTCCCTTTGGAGAATTTATGAATATTCCGGAATTTATTATTAGTTTCCTGGAAAGTAAAGTGTAATTTAAGAAATATATATTCATTTATGTAACTATTATACAATGTAGTTTCATTGTAACGTCGTGCACTTCACACTATTTCGACGGGCGCCGACACTTATTGTCCCAAATGTAAAAGGGAGGCAAACCCATGCATCTGACCACGAAGTATAGAAACAGGATGTAATTATGAACAAATGGTCCTATTTCGGGGAAATAATTTGGGTCGAAGAGACTAGCTCAGCTAGACCATTCGGCCTCCTGTGTTTACTGATTACATTTCAAAAAGAGCCTAGACCCCTGTGTTTCTATACTTCGTGCATTTAGCATTGCATTTGTTTGAAGTGACGTAATGAAAAACTATTTGCCTGAATGGGATATATAACCAGGTAAATGTGAAATGCTAAACAGGCTTATAGTAATCCTCCAAGGCCGAACGTAAAGTTTAGGTAAAAAACAGTTTTTTTCTATTATTTTATTTTGGATACAAGTAAAAGTGAGTATATTAATAGTACACATTAATAGGTCAGAAGATAAGCCTCTTTACATATAGTCTGTATAGTTTCTCTTTAGATTTACTAGTTGTATCTGGCTAGTTTTGACACCATTAAAAGGTTACACACATTAATAATTTACTAAGCAAAACTTTAAACAGTTTGGTTGGGAGGGGTTAATTGATAGATTTGCCTTATAGCCTGACGCCTGACTTCACATTTCCATCTATTGCGGTCTCTTCTGTATTATTATAGCCAAAACTACTATTAACTACATGATAGGTAGTCATACAATATTTAAACATTAAATATAATTAGGTATATAACTTTTAAAAAAGTGTTGATTTTATTTAGGTTACATAATATGAAGAAACTTTTTCCCTGACCTTATATAATGATTAGATCTTATACACTAATTTTATAAATAGTTTAATATGATAAATAAAACAGTCTTTGACATTGAAATAATATTACATTCTTTTTAAGACTGAAATAATAAACAACATTTATTATCTGACTACACAAAGAATCATATAATAGCTTTTCATAGCCACCGAAATATGTCTATGATCGATGAACATAGAATAAATAATCTAATACCATGTTTTATTTGTCGATAAATGTAAAAAAAAAACAAAGCAAAGTAGTATTTTTTTGCAAAGCGAGAGCTATGGGAATTTAAATACAGGCAGTCCTCGACTTACGTCGCTTCAAGTTACATCGAACACTGTTTTGACACTTGTTCTCACTTCTTATTACAGGCTTCGCATACTAGCTAATGCGACTTATGCCCGAATACTGAACCGCCACTCAAATATATAAGCGCTACTTAAGCGTTTCAGTAGCTGTCACGTTAGACAGAATACGTGAAATTTGAGCAGTAAGTAGCAGTTTATTGACTATCAGATTTGAGTGGCGGTTCAGTATTCGGGCATTAGCCACTCTCTTCACTTTCTACTTATGAACGCTTCAGACAGAAGAATTTGCACAGTTAGGAGGAGAATATGGCCAGTTAAGATGACCGCAGGATTTCTTCAACCAGCGTAGTAAATGAAATAGGAGTTCTCCTAGATTGGCGCGTATTTATAATGACTGGTTGATATTTATATTCTACCAGGCTTAGTTGCATTGATGTCATTAACCAGCGGAAACAAGAAAGGATTAAAATAAACATAATTTCGATTGAGTATTTTATAACCCATATGATTTAAACATTCAACTACTTTCTACCTAGGGGCCGTCCATTAATCACGTGATGTTTTTTCATAATTTTTGACCCCCCCTCCCCCCATCCGACATCACGTGTATTTTTAGTACATACAAGGAATCTTAAAGTTTTTAGAGTATTATTAAATCATCATCAATCTCGCTGGTCGAGTACTACCAGGACACTTATAAAAACGAAAATAGGAATTTTAAACTAGCGATATTAATGTTATAATTATTTACTGCTACAGTTTACAAGAAAATATTATTATTTTTCACAAATTTACATAAGATGTACCGTACTGAAGGTGAAGAAATAGAGAGAGTAGCCAGTCCACATTCGCAAAGAGATGAAATCCTGATCCTGAGCTTAGCAAGAAACACAGGGGTACAGGAATGACCAAGTCTAAGGCGGCAAATAGTGGAAACTGTACGTTTGTCCGCTATGCAGGACCTAAAAAACCATGGAGATGAGGGAATGTCCGGTTGGACATCGGCATAATACTTACCTGACACTAGTACTCAATCAAACTTATACGTCAATGGTTACGATTTCTAGCTTATGAGTATTCACTTGTAGCAAGGTTAACAACAAAATCTGTGCAGACTATCAAAGTTTTATAATTACTTGTTTTACATGTATACAATTATGAAAAAATATGTCTCGCCTTACGCCAACTTATTAATATGTAATATGCTGTAAGAACTTGGACTGTCTGTATGGCAAAAATAAAGAGACAAAGAAAATATATACAAATATAAATATGTACCTAATTAAAATATATTTATATACCTTATTTATTACATAAAATCTTTTAAAATGAGATTCATTTGCAGAAATCAAAACTGTCTCTGTCAATATTCCTGCCCTGGAGGAAGTATAGTAGAATTGCTTTTTGGGTGATGATTTATTACATTGATTTTTATAATCTTATGGTCACCATTGACTCAGCTCAAGAATCATAGGATATCAGTTGTCTGCTCGCATAACATAAACCCTGACTTTTCGAAAATTATTGTAATGGTAACGCCCCTCAGTTCTAAGCAATTAAAACTGTTTCTTCCTACATAAACCAAATGCACGATATTTATGGACTGAAGAAATTTAATTTAAATAGAGTATACATTTGACTTTCAACCCCGTCCTGCAAATACAGTGCCAAATAGAACTTTCACTGTATAGTAAGTAATCATTATGTCATTATTTCGTGTAAAAAAGAGAGAATACAAAGTTATTAGAGAGTTCTTGGTGATCTTCACTTTACAGAGAAATACTGCAAAATATTTGAAGATTTATTATATGTACAGGCAAGTAAAAAGCATGTAGTTATATATAAAAAAATCAGTCGAAGTAGCCGTTCAAGTATTCGTAAGGAGATTTATTACAATAATTTACCCCCAACCCCTCTTGTCAGCAAAAGTAAGCAAAGCTCTCACCCCCTCCTCCATAACTACTTAATCATTTTTTCAAAAATAATTTTCAAGAGACTGTCTACATGATTGGTCTAAGGGTTTTTGTAAAACTGAATAGTGCTTACCACTATAAGGGGGTGGGGGGGGTCTTTGCTTTGCTTATTTTTGATGACATGGGGGGTAGGGTGGTACAGATGATGATTATGTCATCAGTAGCTATTCAGTTTTATTATTGTAATACTTGAATGACACCTAATTTAATATTTATAGCTATATATTGAGTGTTTCGAACCATACCCACTAAGCTACTAATACCATCCAGTGACTTTAATAACAGTGATGTCAAATTGTGTGAATAAAGTTTCTAAAATTTCTAATAAAGTTCTATTAAAACTAAACTCATCCTTAATTTGCAAAAAGAAAATATTTTCATTTCGTTACCAAACCATGTAAACTTCCTTAAACCAACTAGAACTACTAAAACTTGATGGCAAAGTGCTGCATGTTCTACATTTACTGTATGTTTAAATTAAAAAAGACTAAAATTACTAATTTAAAATAATGAGATACACATACCTTAGATATATCAAATTAATACTTTTGAATATAATAAGAGTTTAGATTATTGAATAAAAGTTTATAAATTAAAATTTTATATAGGTGTAAATAGCAAAATTATTTGTGAAATAAAATAATTAAATAATAACACTGGTCTGCAACGAAATACTCCTTTAAATAAAACTATGATGAATATGTAGAGGTTATAGGTTAGAGGTTATAGGTTAGAGGTTATAGAGGTTAGGTATACTGAATTGATGTTTGCTTTCCAAATTTTCGTATCATATGTAGAAAATTTTTAAAGTACTTTTTTTATTTCTCATACTTATGTGTTTTTTTGTCTAACGTCGTTGCAATAACGCTCTATTCAGTTCATATCGTCTCAATGCTCACAGAAAACCGGTCGCGCTGATAGAAAGATTCCGGCTGAGATGGTTTTAGCACGAATGTGCACGCCTGCGTAATTCTCGCTGTGACATTGTAGCGCTCGGTACGTTAAAAAATTAAATCGTGATTGTTTCTTGTTTACACCGAATTTTTTGGTAAGTTTTGAGTTTTATTCGTACGTATAGCTAAAATATGTTGTCCTTGTTTATTTTTTCTACTATACAAGCAAAATAAAATCACACAACTAAAATATTGTTCTGAAGTAGGTAATAGCGAATTTCATTTTGTTGTAAGTACAATATGCCAAGAAACTGTAAAAACTCCCCAGACATTTTCTGCTACATATGTGGCGAATTCACTGTAAAATCTCAAAGTAACACATTGTCGAATTTAGTTAAAAGTGCTTATGAGCAATACTTTGGATTTCCAGTTGATGAAAGAGACAAAAATTGGCTCCCGAAAACATGTTGTAACAGTTGCTCAAGAACTTTGAGAGGTTGGCTCGGTGGAAGTCATAAGACCATGCCATTCGCAAAACCAATGATTTGGCGTGAACCTCAAAATCATGAAAATGATTGTTATTTCTGCATGACCACGACAAAAGGATTTACGAAAAAAAATAAAGATAAAATTCATTATCCAGACATTACATCTGCACAAAAACCAATACCTCGAAGCAATAATGATTTACCTCCAGTGCGTATCAACAGCAACGAAATCGTGGATGATGGAGTCGCTGATCCTAAACTTAGTCAATCGAGTATATCCTCTACTTCTTCATCTTTATCCACTGACTCTACAAAACCTCATCTTCTTACGCAAGCTGATTTGAATGATCTTGTTCGGGATTTAGGACCCTCAAAATCGAAGGCTCAACTACTTGGATGGAGATTAAAACAATGGAATTTGTTAAACAAAAAGACGAGAGTCTCATAATTTCGTAACAGACAAGAGGATTTTATGGGGTACTTTACCAAAGAGGATGATTTAATATTTTGCAATGATGCTGTAGGACTTCTACAAGAAATGGGTTTTCCTGAAGATCCGGAGGAATGGAGACTTTTTATTGATTCATCCAAGATCAGTTTGAAAGCTGTTTTACTTCATAACGGCAATAAATATCCCTCTATTCCTCTTGCACACGCAACGAATATGAAAGAAAATTATAGAAATATGAAATTGTTACTGGATAGAATTAAATATTCACAGTACACGTGGAACATTTGTGCTGATTTAAAAGTTATAGCAATGTTAACTGGACTGCAAGGAGGGTATACCAAATTTTGTTGTGAATGGGGCAGTCGCGCTCAAGAAAAACATTACGTAGTAAAAAATTGGCCACAAAGAATGACTTTGATGCCTGGAGTCAAAAATATAAAAGAAGAACCTTTAGTTCAAAGCGAAAAAGTTTTTTTACCACCTCTTCATATAAAGTTGGGCCTTATGAAAAATTTTGTTAAACCCATGAACAAGGACGGTAGAGGTTTTCAATATCTCAAAATTAAATTTCCTCGAATCAGCGACGCGAAAATTTAAAGAAGGAATTTTTATAGGTCCCCAAATACGAGAGCTCATAAAGGACTCAAATTTTGAAAGTACACTGAGTGAAGCTGAAAAAAGAGCATGGACCGCATTCGTAGAGGTGTGTCATAATTTTCTTGGAAACAAAAAAAAAGAGAACTACCGTGAAATCATCCTCGAACTTCTTTCGTCATACAAAGCCCTAAAATGCAATATGTCCCTAATATTATATTATTGCACATATTATAACAACAATATAATAACATATTGCACATAGAAAAATGCTATAATGGAAAATGGTCAGAAGCAATGCTTGCCGATTTCTGTTGGTCAATCAGCCGCGAAACACCAATAGAAAATATGAAAAGGAAAAAAACTACAAAGTGAAATAATATTAACAACCAGCAATCAGCATTTAGTGATTTGTAGCTTTTGTAACACATTTATCCAACATATGTATCAATTGTAACATTTATAATATATGTTTATAACAAGAAAATTAATTTCATTTAACCTTAAACCACCATTAAAAAAAAATTATATGAGGTACAGGAAATTTAATACTATAGTTCTATTCACAATCATACAATTATCATTAATTATACATGAAATAGGGATTTTTTTTTGCAGACCAGTGTAATTAGGATCTTATTATGAAGGCAAACTTTGAGAGCCTTTGCTTTAACATTTCCTACATTTAAAGATTTTCTAATATCATAATTAATATTAGAAGTATTACTATTAGAAGCAAACCCTCTAAAAAATTAATCAATTATTGCAAAGAATCTACAATAACTCAATTTTTTTGTTAGATTAATTCATAATAATAATAAATTTGACTCATTCAATTGATTCAAAAACCTAGAACTTCTATTGTATAATAGCTTTACTTATTTCCAATAAGTACTAAATACTTATATTCTATGAATACTTTATGCAACTTCAAAACTTCAGATTTTTCGTATGATTACCAGTTATCTAAAAAGTCATATCCTGTCTTTGGCATACTGGAATCAGTGAGTGTTTCATTGGACTGAAAATCTGTACCTGAAGATGCTTGACTTGAGGATAGCAACCCCCTATTTTCTTCTGATAGATCTGGAAATTGATAAATAGAAGTTAAATAAAATATCCAAAAATAAATTAACTTTCCCAAACATAACTGGTATGTTTCTACTATACATACAAATGAGTTTGTAATAGGCTTATATTAATTGACTGTTTAAAATATAAATAAATACATCCTATTGATTAAAACAACTTTTAGGATTGTATCGCGTTTATTTATTATTTATTTATTTCCCGACGTTTCGAACTCTTTACAGAGATCATTTTCACGAGTATGAGAGTTCGAAACGTCGGGAAATAAATATAAATAAATAATAAATAAACACGATACAATCCTAAAAGTTGTTTTAATCAATGAATGAGATTCGCGTAAGTCTTAGAAACAAATAAATACATCCTAAATAATCCGAGTAAGATTAAGAAAGTAATTTATTTATAAGGCAATTTATACTACTAATATGAAAATTAACACAACTGCTGTAAAATTTATTAAAATAGCTCACCACTGCTTGATTTGATGACACTGCTTCTAAAATCTCTTTCATATTTATTTTCAGCGGGAGGACTCTTGAAATTAGTTCTGAAAAAGTTTTCTGAAGATGCCACTATTTGATTTTGTTGTCCAACAGAAACCAAACATTCTCTTTCTTCATCTTTATTTTTAAAATTACCAATAAATTTGCTAATAAAGCCTGGAGAAGTCACCTCCCTATCCTGATTATCTTTGAATGTACTTCGTAGCTCATGTGATTTTAAAGCATTCTTTAATTCAGAAACCACTTTAGAATGGGATAGAGCAAGTTCAGACATGACTGGTGGTGGTGATGTTGGAGGTTTTTCTTTTGGTATTCTACAATCACTCAAGATACACAAATTTAGTTGGCTCTTGGTTTGATAGAGAAATGGGGAGCTGTGTTCATCTTTGTAGGATGTGTGTTCATCTTGTATAATTTTCTGTCCATGTTCCAGTCCAAAGAAAGACATAAGATTGTCTTTATGTAAAGGTGGATTATTCAGATCAAAGTCTAAAGTGTCCAGCAAAGTGTACTTCAGCAAAATATCTGGTTTTATGATAGATTCATTTATTATTTCCACCTGTAAATATAAACATGTAAATTTATATTTTATAATAAAACCAAGCCTGTGCAAAACTGAGATATTAAATACTATTATTTAATGGCTATATGAGTAAAGAATATCTTTTTTTTTATGGGAGAAGGGGCAAACGAGCTTGCGGGTCACCTGATGGAAAGCAATCACCGCCGCCCATGGCGTCTGCAATACCAGGGGCATATCATCAGCGTTGCCGGCCTTTCAGATGAGAATAGGCTCGTTTCTTGAAGGTTCCTAGGTCGTAGCGGTCCGCAAATACCGTCGCCGGCAACTGGTTCCATGAAGGAACAGTGCGTGGCAAGAAGTGCCTGTTGAAACGCACTGTTGTCGATCGCCAACCATTCAGCCAATGCGGGTGGTAGCGTTGGCGCGTCGAACGGTGGCGGAAATCAGCTGGCGGTATTAATCCGAACAATTCCTCAGAGCACTCCCCGTGGTGTATGCAGTAGAGGATGCATAGAGATGCCACCTCTCTCCGCAACGCCAGAGGATCAAGCCGATCAGTAAGAGCTTGGTTGTCGACAAGCCGAAACGCGCGTCGTTGGATGCGGTTAAATCTTACACACTAAGTAGGGAATTTATTAGAATTAAAACCATATTATTCTTACTTAAACTGCCAAATTCCATGCCAATGCCAAGTTCAATAAAATCTGTGCAGAACTGAATATTTGAAAGGAGAAAACGCAAAGCAGACTCTCAAAGTCTGTCTAGCAGAGATTGCAGCATGTTATAAGACCACCATTTGTAGTTGCCTAATATTTGCCATGTATTACTTACTGAAATATATTCTAAATATGATGAACATAAAGTAGTGCAAAGTATAAGAATATTCTATTGTATTTTTATACTTTAAAAATAGGAAGATTGGTCATTTTTAGTGAGACATGCTTTCCTGTATCTATTTTATATAGATAACTGATTTATGTAAAGATAGATGATTACACCACATACAACTTACATTTATGGAAAGTAAAGTATATATAGTATGTTTAGTGACAAATCTTACAAGTCATCAGTGTAAATAACTTAACATGAGTCAACATTCATTGAGTAAATGTTGTATCCTGCTACCTATCAATAAAAAGTAAAAAATACTTGAATTAATGTAAGCAGCTATTACAATTATTGGAGTGTTTCAATGAATCCCCTGTATATTTCATATACCTATAGTAATATTATAACAATTTCTATAAACCAAACTTTACCATATTAGCCATCCCTGTAATAAGTGAACTATTAATTAATGAAAGGTGAACGGATTCACAATACAACGCTTTAGTAAATATCTAATTAAAAATGAATTTACAAATAATACTATTTACTTTGATTAGATAATTAAAATTACTATGAACCTCATCAGCGAATGATTCATTAAAAAAAAAAACAATTTATTAAAGGATTGAGGTCAAAGCAATATTCATATAATACTAAATTGTTGGTGTACGATCTAAGGAGGTTCCAGGAAGTTCATTTACCTTTTCTTTTTCCGTAAGTGTATCCCAGATATTTTCATATGAGGTTTTCGCGTCCACTATGTCTTCATGAATTTTCGCAGCCAAGGGATTTAGTGTTCGGAAATATTCTTCCGCAAAAGCTCCCAGTGCCATGGCTGATATATGTCTGTATAATTAGTGGAAAAAATAATTTTAACTTAAACTAAACACCACACAGACTACAACTAGACACAAAACACATAAAATATAGAAGGGCACTCCACTCCTCCACTCGCCCCCACTGTCCCCCAGCCAGTGTTGCTAATTGCTAACTCCAAAAAACAATGTTCCCAGTTCCCTGATAGGAAAAAACAATAGTTATGTAAAAACATACATTGGGTGCGTTCCACTTATAGCCCACAACGACCACGACCGCGGAAATTGCCGTTCCACTAACGTTTTTCGCCGCGAGCGTTGTGGGCGAATGTTATTAGTGGAACGCACAACTTGAGCGCTATGTGCTAGTAATATGGCGGCATGGTGAACAATTTCAGCAAAGTTATGAGTAAATATTTTGCATGAATATAAAATATAATTTAATTCAATATGGTTCCTCGTGAATTTAAAGTAGCGTTTTTGACAAAACGAATGAGAGTTGACTAGAAAAGTTTACCAATTTCTGATGACATATGTCATTTTGGAATTCCCGCCATTTTATTGAAAGCTCACTAGGACCTACCAATATTTTGCGGGCGAAGCGGGCGCGATGTGGTCGTGAACAGTGACGTCATCTATGACGTCGAGCGATTGCTCGGAACGACCACGGGCCATATGTGGACTGATACTGTGGGCGTTACGGCCTTTGTGGGCTCTAAGTGGAACGCACTCATTGTAACTTAACATAAAGGTACTGTTACACATGCTAATAAAGAGCATGCTCATGAACTGTTTACACGTGCTACCAATGAGCATGGTAGTTTCAAACATATTACTAACATACTCATACTCATTAGGCAAACCTGTTCACACGCGCTAAAATCATCCCCCTTCCACCCGCGCCTCAGAATGCATGCTCATTAATCAAACGGCTGTCGATTTTCAAGCAAGCTCATTACTAGCATGCTCTCGTGCTAATAAGGAGCTTATGTAACAATAGTGTATCTCTACGACTTTTTCTACCCGAAGGTGTAGGCTGTTAAGCCTTGACTCGCATAAGTGTACGTCCCAAATGGATTAGGTGGCGCAAATAGTTAAAGATTGCGCACAAGATTTGGCTAATTTAGTGTAAAAGTTATAGTGATTAAAGTGTGTGGTATTGCAATTTTGGATCACCTTCACCCGATTTATATTAAAATTTCTCGATTTTTTTTTTTTGATGAAGTATGATTAAAATGGTTGCGCGGTTGAGTGGACGAAATTGGGGTTTCAAGTATTCCAACTTCAAAAGCTACAGTTATTTATGTTGTATAATAATATTATAGATAATCTTATAGATTATCTTATATCTTATAGATATAGATCCGAATATAATTACCTAATTATTGGAGTTAAAAATAGACTGGTGATGATTATTTTTTTATGAATGGACTGATGAACTTGGACACAGATTACAAGCAAAACGCCTATTCTGCAAAGGCTTAAAAAAATGAAGATTAGGAAACGTCAAAAAAAATCAAAATGGCTTACACTTGCGTTATTTGTTTTGTGTTTTCTACGTTAAAATGTAGCGGTAAGACGTGAATTGTTAACTAAAGTGCATCGTGTTGTAACTATGTTGCATAATACGGGCCCTTATGGGCCAAACGAGGCGTCTGGAGCACCAATGAACATGGCTCCTAATGGACAAATGAATGTAGTAAATAATATTAACCACTTGGCTAAACTAGGCCATGGAAATGCTCCCACTCATAGCGGACACTACGGCATAGGCGATTACGGTCTATACCATCATCAAAGTTATAATGTGGCACCTCCTATGGCTCAATTCCCCAACCACCAGTACCAACATTTGGGATACCCAACTAGTTATTCTAATCATAATCCTGGCGCCTTAAATGAAGGAAACTATCACAATGGTTTGATGCCAATGAACTTGAATGTACATAACGAAAATAACACCAATATTTACAACTACCCGTACGAAAGACCACCCTTGGAAACTCACAAACATGATAATGTCAAAGAGCAGACTATCAGAAAAGTACCTTTGAATATACCTCAAATACCAAATAAAAGTTATTACCATAATGATTACTTAAATAATGATAATGATTCATTCCAAAACTCAAATCATAATTTAGATTTAAGTATAAAACCACAAGATAGATTGCCCTTAGATAATTCAAGACTTAAGAAGATTGAAAACACGGTAAAGCTGATAGAAAATATTTTAATAAATTCTACAAATGCCCATAAAGAAACACTGCCAGAAATGACATATGGTGAATCTAATATAAACACAAAAAGTCCTCAAACTGACCAATCTTCTGTGCTAGCAGCATCTAATGAAGATCCATTATCTTTAACAATAGAAGATTCCAAAAAGACAACAAGACCTAGCATCATTAAATCTCCTAAGGTCTCTAATGAAGATAAAATTATAGAGACTTCAGAACAGGACACAGATAATGAAAAACCAGGAGAGAAGGAAGCAGATGATGTTGATATTAAAACTATCAATATAAAGTTGGAAGAAATTGATCCACCAGATTCCTCTTCAGATATTGATGACGCTGTTGAAATAAAAATTGAGAAAGCAAGTTGGACAGACACTGATTGTACACAACCGTTCTTTAGAGATCCTAATGGGTTTCAGAGGATTCAGGCATTTGGTTTAAAAGTTATTGATAGTGAAACCAGTGTTAGTGAAGCCACTGTGGCTATTAAAAATGGTAATTGGGATTTTTGTAAATTGGTGCATGTTTTATGCCAAAGATTTACTTTAAAGTACATACATACATACATAAGCTCACTCCTGTATCCAATGGGGGTAGGCAGAGACTTTGGCTTCCCACAAGCTACAATCATGACACACATCTTTCACCTCATCCACAGTCATGCATTCACATCAGTTTCGGGTGCTACACATTTCCTATTTTTAATAGACCATTTAGTTGGTCATGATAGCTCCGTTTTGGTCTCACAATCCTGACCCTGCCACTCACATTCGCTTCATATACTCTTTTAGTTCATCCATTCTTGCAACATGGTGCAAGTTTGTTGCAACTTTAAAGTGTGGAAATAAAACCACATTATTTCATGTTGGACATCTTAAAAGTAAATCTTGGATTTATAAAGGAGTAGTGACAGTCGAAACAATAGTTTTGAGATTATTTTTCTATCTATATATTCTTGCATTATGTAAAAACTATTTAATTTAATATGGTTCCACCAGTGTATCAGGTCTAAATTAAGTAACAATAACCATTTTTTATCTTGAAAAATTTAGACTTTCTCCATAACTATATAACAGATTTTCATACAGCATTTTCTGCTTGATTAAGTTCTCCTTGATTGTGTAAACATTGCTTTAATAAAATCTAATGGCTGTGAAAAATATTTCATCAATAGAGTAAAACCACTCATACTGAGCTGTAGACTTCGACTAGTTTAAAATGATTGAGGTTCCACATGAAATAATAAAAACGACTGAAATGGGATCTATCTTTCCAAAAGGATTTCATTGTTTTATGTGGGTTAAGTCATTATTGGTTGATGATTGATACAATTGCTTATTTTTTAGGATTAACATCAGAAGACTGTTTTGAATGTCCACACTGCAATACTCTCTTTAAAAACCCTAAACGATTTCTAATTCATACTAAATGGCATACCTTTGGCCTAACATTGGAGAAAAGGACCGAACTTCAAAGGGAAAGGGAAGAAAGGAGACACCAAAGGAGAGAAGCTAAGATCATTGAAAGAATGAAAGCTAAAGAGGTTACTGATATGAAGGTTACTGGTAAAACATGGTCCTGTAAAGACTGTGATAAGGTTTTCAGTGCCAAGGGTAGTCTTAAAAATCATAGGCAGAGGTGAGCAAGATTGTTTTTAAATGAATATTCTTTCATATACATATATGTATTTGTAGCATATAGAACATTTCTCAGGAAATTAATGTACACAATTCAAAATGGACAGAAAAAATTGGAGCTTTGACGGTTCAAAATTTTGGAAGTAATGTGTAGTTATCTAGAGTCAAAATGACAACATTGCACGCAATAAGGCAATAATTTCCATCAGCATTCCATTGGAGACATTAAATTGCTACGAATCGAGATTTAACAGCCGCGACCTAGAAAGCAAAAGCCATGTAGTTAAAAGAAAAACCCAAGTTACTCCTTATTCCACTAGCTACCTGTCAATGAATGTCCCGTCAAAATTAAAATAATATTGAAAATTGCGAAACAAATTATTTAGCTGTATATATCATATATATATTCATATGAATGTATTAAATTTTATTTATATGTATAAATAAACATATTTATGATAAATATAACTAAAACAATTTCCTATTATCCAGGGAACATCCGACTCGCATGCGTGAGTGCAGAATATGTCACAAGGCTGTTGTGGGTTGGATAGCTCTTCGAAACCATATGGCGACTCATGTGGCGGAGGCTGGTTCTGGCTACCAGTGTCATATGTGCCCCAAGAGATTCAAATATTCACACTCATTGGCTAAACACTCTGATACACATTTGGTGAGTAGTACATATCTCATAAATGAGTTCTTAAAAATGTAAACTGTTTGTTATTTTTTAAATACTAAACTAAACACCTTGCTCTTATTTTAAGTGCGGTTGGCACAAGATATCATCCTTTCAAACTATCCATGTCTGGAAAAGATTTGGTTGTGGTTTTAAAGCTGGACCCCTGCGAGACGTAAATGTTTTCGTTTTTGAGACGTGGGATAGGGAATCGCTTTCTTATCTAGAAGTTTTTGAAGTTAGGCGTTCTTTAGGCGCGTTATGAAAAAATGATGAGAGTGAAATTTTAAGATCTGTGACACAAAATTAACAGTATGAAGTTTTAGTTTCATACAAGTGCGAATTATATATGTGCTAATAAATTATATTCAGTAGTGATTTAAATTGAATATTTTGATTCATATTACTTACTATTTGTGAATATTAGTGAAAAAATTTTGCTTATATACTTTTTCAAGTGCTCCAATATAATTGAGGTTAACTATCCGTATGTATTATTTATCGATATAAATTAAAATACTTTTATTTAATATAATTAACACTAAATATTATTAAATTATTAATGTTAAATACTTATTATTGGTTATTTAATATTTACAAAATAATGTCTTATATATTTATTATTCTCTAAATTTTGTTTTTAATAAATATATATTTATTTTAATGGTGCCAAAGAAGTATAACTTCTCACGCGCGTACATAAGTACACGCACCCATTTTTTTATTTCTGTTACAGGAGAAAGTCCACAGCTGTACTGAATGTCCAAAGAAATTTGGTT
This sequence comes from Euproctis similis, assembly GCA_905147225.2. Classification (NCBI taxonomy): domain Eukaryota; kingdom Metazoa; phylum Arthropoda; class Insecta; order Lepidoptera; family Erebidae; genus Euproctis; species Euproctis similis. Next base: position 11,015,470 of record LR990106.1, read on the forward strand.
CTCAAATGCTGCTGAAAATGCACATGAAGAGCCACGAGCGCCATCAGAGAGGCACCACCTTCAGATGTACATACTGTGGTAAAGGATTCTATGAAGCATATACTTTACAGGTATGTTCCGTGCAATTTTCTATATGTTTATTCCTTTAAAATGTTTTTAAATAGAAATAGGCATTTTATAACACGACGTAAACTAAGGTTTTTTTTCGTAAGAAAATAAAAAATCATGTCGATTTTTATTATTGTAATTTTAGATGTGAATTCTTTAAACATACAAAGTTTGTTAAGATATCAGATAAACGGTTAAGATATTAGATTTTGTAGTGGTGAGAGACTAGCGCCGCCTATTGACATTTGCAACAACTAGAGGGTAAACGTTGTGTTGAATGAACGGCTTTAAGATGGAATAATGAATGAGAAGACTATAGACCCATGGATATCTCCTACCACACGAAAGGCGTCATGAGCCACTTTAAGTCGATTTTCTACAAGGTACAATGGAAATTATTCTTTCTGGTCATTACGTCGATTTTCTGAGAAATCGTGGTATTTCACCAAACAGTTTAAATCTTTGAAAACTAAAGATTAATTGTTGATTTGATATTCAGTATAGGTACTTACAATGGAAAATATTCCGTCAGGCCATTGCCATTAGTTTTTTTTTTAGTTACAGTGGTAGAGCCAAGCAGTTTACTGCATATATGGGCTGGCTCGACCGGTGAAATACCACGACCTCTCAGAAGACCGACGTAAAATGGCCCATGCCACGTTTCGTTCGCTGTGAGAGGTACCCGGAGGCCCACCCCCTTCCCCATCCTTTCCTATCCCCTTCCCTTAAAGGTCGGCAACGCAACAGTAACACTATATATGCTGCTGGTGTCCATGGGCGGCGTTAGTTGCTTACCATCAGGTGACACGCCTGCTCGTTTGCCCTCCTATCCCATAAAAAAAAAATAATTAAATAATCCATAGTGTAGACGTAAAATAAAAAAGAACCAGCTGCACCCTATTTGGTAGCATTTTGTTCGAAAAGTCAGTGATTTCTTTGTGGTGACATCTTGAGTTAGAAGTAGGCTGCTCGATCCCTGGACCACCGAGACATTATAATATAAATACATTAATATTTTATTTGCCATTAGGTACACGAAAGAACGCATAGAAACGAGAGACCGTTTTTGTGCGAGATTTGCCAAACCAGCTTCGGTACAAACTCGAGTCTTAAGAGACATTTGAAAGTTGTAAGTATTATTAAATTTGTATTTCCTTAAGTCTTTTATTTAATTAGTATCGATACAATTTTTATTATATTATAATAATTTCGTCACAATATTGATAATCAGAATTGTTTTTGGCAGTGTGATTAGTAAATATTATTCTAATTGTTGCCACAGTAGGATGGTGCCTAATTAACTTACACATACGTACATACATAACTTTAAGCCAAATCCCTTGCCGGGTAGGCAGAGAGAACAGAGTGCCTTAAGGCACGATTCTTACACGCCTCACTCGCTTCTTTGACTTTCATAACTCTTTTAATGCACGCGCGTCGATTTTTGAGGCTCCGAACATCACCTTTCTCCAGAACACGTTTTATTTGTTCATGGAATTTGTCTTGGCCGTCCTCGACTCTTACATCCATCTGCTTTTGCATTGTATATCTGCTTAGTCAATCTTGCATCATACATTCTTTCTACATGTCGGAACCATCCAAGCATGCTCATAATTGCCTAATTAAATTTATTTATTTATTTTATAGTTCTACTATCTGACCCGGCAAACGTTGTCTTGCCAAAAAATAAAATTAAAAAAATAGGAGTTGATCATAGGAGGTTGAAAATTTAGGGTTGTATGCATTTTTGTATCCCGTTTTATAAAAAAAATAAAAAACAGATATATATAGAAAAATTAAAAAAATATATTGAGGGGTTTACCCTTGTGATTTAGGGGGTTGAAAAATAGATGTTCTCCTATTCTCAGCCTTACCCGATATGCACACAAAATTTCATGACGATCGTCAAGCCGTTTCGGAGGAGTATGGGAACGAACATGGTGACACGAGAATTTTATATATTAGATTTCTGATAAGTTCATCTAAAAGATTATGTGTGATTGCATCTGTAGCATTCTTCCATAAAATTTTACTACAGCCTACATTAAGTTCTTCTAAAAAAATCGTGTCTATATTTTTTTGCAGTCTCGTTCAGTTGCAGTCTCGGTGGCGCAGTGGGCGAGCGCACGGCCTCTGATCCAGAGGTCCGGGGTTCGATTCCAGACACTGGCTCACACCAATGACTTTTCGAAATTGTTTTCGGAAGTTATGTGTGATAAATACCGATGACTGACAAACTTTGTGCCCGGTATGGCAATAGGCTCGCCACCTATTCCATTTGGGACGTAAACATAACGGCGAGAGGAGGCTTAACAGCCGCTGCCTACACCTTCGGGTAACAAAAGGCGTGAAGTTATGTTATGTTATATTTTAAGGAACACGCACACTTGAAGAAGTGTTACTACGTCAAGGATGTGTGGCTAGAGTGTGAGTCTTTTGAGGACTCTTCCTGACTCCTCTATTTCCAACTTTAAAACAATTTTTGTTTTTTGTTTGTTTTTCTTCTGCTTTACCCTAATAGTATTTTTTTTTTCATTTTAACTTTTCAGTCTCACAGCACATCAAAGCCGCATGAATGTTCGGTATGCCACCGTTCGTTCTCCACAGAGGCCATACGCGATCGTCACCAGTTGAGACTGCACGGAAAACCTGAAGACTTCAAATTTCCATGCAAATTATGTCACTGCAGGTTAGGAATATACGTTTTGTCTTCTCATATATAAATATATGTACTACAAGTAAAGCCATACGTGACTTACCTCCACTTACTCGATAGAATTAAGTTCATTCGGCGAGACGAGGCAAAGCTTTCGTATATTTTATGCTATAGGCGGGCAACCGAGCAGGCGTGTCACCTGATGGTGAGCAACAGACGCCGCCCAAGGACACCCGAACACATATCGTGTTTCAGTTGCGTTGCCGGCTCTTACTATAGGATATGAAAAGGGTCGGAAGTGGGATGGGTAGGGGAGAGGGAAAAAGGTTGGGCCTCCTCCAAGACCCACTTTACGTCGATATTTTGAGAGGTCGTGGTATATCACCGGTCGAACCGGCCCATTCATGCAGCGAGCTGTTACTAACTCTACCATTGTTAGTGGTAGAGTTAGTTTCCTATATTTAGTAAAAGTACAAATACAAAAAAAAATAACATCTAAAATATTTACAGATATGGACAGTTAAAAGACCTTCAGAAACACGTGTATAAAGCACACCCGAAAAATAAAAGAAAAAAGAAGATGAAGAGTGAATCGGATTCAGAATAGACTTCAATAATAAGGTCTATATAAAATAAGGTACAAAAAATTGTATGTCATGATTTATATTATCTAAGTACTATCTTAGTCAGTTATTTGTTAGATCTTATTTTGTAAACAAAATAGATTTTAAAACAAAATACCACATATATTAACACCTGCAATATGGTTTATCTATATAATGTGAATGTTGTTATTGAGGTAGAAATATAATTATTTAAAAATATAAAAACCAGCTATGCCAAAAAAAAAACTTTCATCTTGTTCTCGTCAACTTCTGGGAAAATGTAGCCTACTTTATTCTTCTGGCATAGCTGTGGAAAATTATTATTAAGATTAAAGAATTTAAGAGCAACAGTTGCTTGAAAAATAAGTTCTGTGGGGTAGTTACAATAATGTCTGCCTCTTCCAGTTTTCGTCGGTATTATTTGAAGATTGGGGGGTATTATATACTATTGTTAAAGGCGTATCCTAGATCTTCATTCATTAGGGTGTCGTGAAACTAACGCCTAAACAACTGGAGTGTTTCTTTGCATTCAAATGAATGTTTCTCTTTTAATCTACATATAGTAAGGCCAACGAGACAAGATAAAAAATATAAGCAAATTTTCAAGGGTCCAAAACATTTGTCATTTCTCCATGATTAAATTCAACAACTAATTAGTAACAATAACAGCGAAAATTAACAAGAGAACTAAAATAGTAACGGATTAATAACAAGAATAAAACTACCAAATACGGGAAACGAAAATACGAGTCACTTAGAACACTTTTCATACAGGAATGAGCTTGTTATTAGTTGTCAATAAATTGCGGACTAACTGTTGACAATCACGGTATCAACTGGTAACATGTACCACGAAGTGCGTAACGATAGCTGTTTTCGCCTAAGTGACGTCTTTACTGCATAGGAGTAACAAGGATAGAGATATCAATCGCTTGGATAATATTGTCAATCGCTAACTGTCGCAAGATAACTCGGTAAGGGTCCGTTAGTTTATAGTTTTTATCTCGTCCCGTTGGCTTACTATACACATACAAGTCCTAGTTATATACTGACTAGACTTGTATTTATTTCTTGTCTATATTCGTATTATACAAGTACTCTAGACTTGTATTACTGCAAATTCCAAAACTTAAAGCGGGCTAACAAACTTAGCCAAGATGTAAAACAAGTAAAACTTTATAAATTTATATACTAATAATGATATACATAAAAAGGTAAATAATTGTAATTACAAAATTTTTTTTAGATTTATTATCATTTATAAATGACACAATTTGCTATTCGGTCACAAAGATATTGAATTGAAAAAGTAATCATTTAAATATGCAGAGGGCTACTTAATGCATAAAATCCATTTGTGGGAAACGATTATTGTATGCAGATTATCACTGAGAAGAAGATATGTTCAGTTATAAACATAGAAAAATTTATGAATCTTTGATATATTCTATATGTAAATGTTTTAAGTTAATTAGGTAATAATATATTTGTTAGTAAAGATAATTAAATAAGTGCACTATTCAGATTATATCACCGCCTTCGTTTGTTTATTTGTAACCAAATCATTGTAGTTAATCCACAATTAGTCCGGAGCTGACATACGGAGCTGAGACGTGGTCTCTGAATGTTGGCCACATGACGAAGCTCAAGGTGGCTCAGCGTGCTATGGAACGGGCTATGCTTGGAATCTCTCTGCGCGACAAAATCCGCAATACGGAGATACGCAAGAGATCTGGCGCGACCGACATAGCCCGGAAAGTTAGCACGTTGAAGTGGAGATGGGCTGGCCACATCGCTCGACGAACCGATTACCGCTGGGGTAGAAAGGTGCTCGAGTGGCGACCACGTACCGGTCAACGCGGAGTAGGCCGTCCCCCCACTAGGTGGACCGACGACCTGGTGAAATCCGCGGGAGGCCGATGGATGCAGGTTGCACAGGACCGGCAGTTGTGGCGCTCTATGGGGGAGGCCTACGTCCAGCAGTGGACCTCGAAGGGCTGATGATGATGATAGTCCGTTGAAATGTTACATGAGCTTTGCATTTCTTAGAGGACACAATTTTATTTTTGGATCATTTAGGGGCGGTCAATAGAAGCTAAACTTGAAGTTTGTGGTGTCGCCTCCCTTGTCATCCGGCCGCCATCTTGAAAGAAGGTTAAAAAAACACTTTTTTCGAGATATCTCGGAAACGACGCGATAATAATTTGGCAGTTTTATTTACATGTACCAAAAAAAAAATTGCGTCCTCTAAGATTATATTATATTCGATAATATTCGGTCCTAAAATTGTAACATTTCAATGGACTAAATACAAGCTGCTATTGTTAATGGTTGCATTCAGTTGAGAATGACGAGTAAACGTTATTCTCATCTTCAAGTATTATTGAAACTACGTGATTAATGGAAACCCCATATTAGTGTTCTTTAATTATTAAACCTATTATAAAAAATTGCTGGTGGCAAATTGGACACTTTCCATGTTCAAATTCAAAGATTATTTTTGCCATACATTTATAATTACGAACTATTGAAATTAAATTATGACTAGCAATTACTAGGGTGTCTTACCTTGTTACAACATGTTGCCACACTACAAAAATTAGTTAAAAGTAATGTGATGTACTGTCACTTAGAAATTAATACATTACGTTGATTGAATATGATCAAGTAATTCTCTTTTATTTAAACACTAATTTAGTTTTATTATAGTCACATTTTGTGAGGGTGATTGATTTATTAAAGATTTTTACTCATTTTGCCTTCAGCTACACAAATATAACTAATAACTGTTGATAAACAGGTTATAATATCTGATTTAATATGTTTGAAAGTAAAAAAATATCATAGTTGTTAGTAAACATACATTCTTATTGATTATGTTATTTAATTATTATTAGGTTATGTGTAATATATTAAAGTATAAAGATTTATTTTATTTTGGGCATGTAGAGATGTAAATAACTCTGTTCAATATTCCCTTTTTGTAGTTGTGTAATGTGAGTTTTTTCTTGTTAACTCAGAAGTGAGTACATAAAATAAAAAGTTCATTGAAATTTGAAAGTTACATCGGCATTTGTCTTGTAATAAGATCGCTATATATGTAATAATGTTAATCTAGTTAACATTCATGTCGTAAGTAGAATGGTATTGCCGATAGTTTTAGTAGTTTAAAAGTTTAAACATTACTTTCAATAAACTGCAGGATCGAAACCAATCAATTGCAAAATTTAAATGACCAATTACACAACATAGAACATAATATTCGACTCACCATAGCTTTAAGTGTTTATGTGGATTATTGCTAAAAATATCTTTAGAAATATAGTTGATTCTATATCGTAACTCTTTGGTTTTAATTGTAAATATTATTATGTAAATAGGTGTAATAATAATTAAAGTAATTATATGTAAAACATTTTTTTGTTAATAGTTCCAAACAGAACCCAGCTCTATAATGCCTCTTCACTTGTTTCTTGACTAAGGAAATACTGAAGAGGCATTATTCTTCTTGTCAAATAAGAATACACTTTAACTATTATCCAACCTGTATTTACATACTTTGTATCAGTAATATATAGTTATTTACACTGGTACATTTATAATTCATAACTATGTGGGGAACTCACAATCAAATATTACATGAGCTGTTATATCAACCTAACTGTACCCAAGACTTTGTCTGCGTAAGTTCAGTAAAAAAATAATCTTACAAGTAACAGAGTACCTATACTCTGTCCATTATATTATTGTATTTTAGACAGATGGTAATAGTAATTTATTAAACACCTTGATTTAAAAAGTCATAAGTCGATTACTAAAAATATGAGTATCATATTTGTATATGTAGACAAAAGTGGCGATAGGGAATAGCGTAAATGGAACCGTTTTGGCAGATTTCTAGGCGCAGAAAAGCCCAGCTAGCATTCCACAATGCAGTCCTGATCCCACCTCTAACTTAAGGAAGCGTGAGCTGAGTATGGCAGAGTGTGCATGAAAGTAGGATAAACACGGTAGAATTGAGGGCACTGCGCAAAATCTGCGAAGTCACTCGCTGACCGCATCAAAAACAGGGTTGTAAGGAAGGAAGTTGAATTGATAGAGAGTGTCGGTGTAAAAGTAAGAAAGGGCATGTTCCGATGGTTCAGACATGTAGAAAGAATGGATGATACAAGACTGACCAAGCAGGTATACAATGCAAAAGCGGATGGATGCAGGAGTCGAGGACGGCCAAGACACACATTCCATGACCAAATAGAACGTGTTCTGGAGGAGGATGTTAGGAGTCTTAAAAATCGACGCGCGTGCATGAAAAGAGTTACGAAGCTCAACGAAGCGAGTGAGGCGTGTAAAAGTCGTGCCTTGAGGCGCTCTGTTCTCTGTGCCTACCCCGCAAGGCACATCGAATTATATATCTAGAAGTACATAATAATAAATCTCAAGGCATTTCGTCTAATTTTATAAATGTATCATAAAACGATTGGGCTGAAATTTGAAATCAAGATTAAATTTTTAACTTCATCCCGATATACTCATAGGATCGGGACGTAAACGAGAGAGACGGGTGGGGCGGAATTTGTGGCGTCGTCTTTAGAACACTCTTCATCCGATAACGAATCTGTGCTGATAAGGACAATGAGAGTTTGTTCTGCCATATCATCAAAAACCGATAACAGTCAATCGACTAACGATGAAATATGGCGTATTGGCGCCTAATTTTTGTTTGGGGTTTTAGGTTATGGCGCTAGAACAAAGTTATAGCACCGAATATTCGAGAACTGTCTAAAATGCAATTATATAATGGACTCTATTATATAATTATATGACTCTCGCTGACCGCGTAGAAAACAAGGTTGTACGGAAGGAAGTTGGTTTGAAAGAGAGTGTCGGTGTAAAAGTAAGAAAGGGCATGCTCCGATGGTTCGGACATGTAGAAAGAATGGTTGATGCAAGACTGACTAAGCAGATATATAATGCAAAAGCGGATGGATGTAGGAGTCGAGGACGGCCAAGACACACATTCTATGACCAAATAGAACGTGTTCTGGAGGAAGGTGATGTTAGGAGCCTCAAAAACCGACGCGCGTGCATGTAAAGAGTTATGAAAGTCAACGAAGCGAGTGAGGCGTGTAAGAATCGTACATTATGGCGCTCTGTTCTCTCTGCCTACCCCGCAAGGGATTTGGCGTGAAGTTATGTATGTATGTATATAATGGACGGAGTATAAGGGAGGGTCGCAAAAAATCAAAAGGAGGGGGGGTGTAGTAAGATATCGCGTGTATTTATTAGGGGATGGGGAGGAGGGTTGCAAGTTTCTACAAGTTTCAAGTTTTTAGTACCTACCAAGTAAAACTTTAATTTTTTCAGAGTATTATCTTTAATTCATCATCAATCATCACTCAGTGGTTCAGAATTTGTGCGCCCCGCTTCTGGATAAGAAGTCGTGGCATCGATTCCCACACCAACGACTTTTTGCAAGTTACAAGGTATTTAACAGACATTTCAATTTAGATATACTGGACTGGGGCGTCTTACATAGCTGCAGTTTCCAGTATTAATACAGATAACACTATTATGAAGAGGTGTTAGTAATTCTGGATATCAAATTTTGGCCTACCAAAGACCTTGAAGTAAATGTTTGATTAGTTATAAAAACATTTTGGTGAGAAGAATAATAGAAAAAAATATTAATGAAATGAATTTATTTATTTATACAAGGTACCTTTAGGAATATAATAATGAGACAATCTTGTTCGTTCTTAGAAATCAATAAACACAAACACACTGCATAGAATAATAACATTTTTTTTTTGTAATATTTTTATTTAGCGTGGAAAAAATTATTCCAAAAACTGTGAAAGTGTGAAAAAATTATTCCAAAAACTATATTGACATACTTACTAGTTGTTTAAAAATCAATGTTCTGTTGCTTTAGTTAATGACACACAGTGATGTAAAGTTAATAACACACAGTGACGCAACTCTGCTTTGTTTCTTGAACTTGAATATTTTTTTATAAAAAAACTGACATTATAACTAATGATCAAATATAACAAAACTTAAAAAAAAAAACTTAATTTAAAGTGGTACTTGAAAAAAATTCTGATGTAAATCTCCTGATATAGTAAGTTATTAGCAAGTAGAAAATGTTTCATACATGGCATTTGTTGTTACTTTTAATTGTTGGTCTGTTATTACGGACACATATTTTAAATATTAACTGCTAAATATGCAGTTAATATTCCAAATGTGTGTCCAGTCATAAATATTGTTGCTGAACTTATTACTTGAGAACTTCTCTCAAAACTTCATTTCAGTAAAATAACTGTTGTATATGTACATATACATTATGAAGATTAAACGAAAATTGGTACCATCAGTAAAATTAGGCTTTAATTGGTTTAAAGTGCCACTGAGAAAACAAAATTGTTGAATCAAATTGTCAAATGTAGATTTTTGAAGACACATCTTTTGACTTGTGTCTATATGGTATATAATTTCCAAACATAAGTTTTTATTAATTTTAACAAAACAAAAACTATAAAGATAATCAAATAACCATGTGATTACCCTTTCATTAATTCCAGCCTCATTTATGTATATTTATTTAAGGCTTTCAAGCACCACTATCTAACTTAATATGGTTTCATTCACTTTGTCCCGCTGCCTGGCGCAGTAATACATATATCTTTTCTTTTATCCAATCTTTATTGTAAGGTGCATAAGTATTTGTTGACTTCTGGTAAACAAGACAACTTAGATCTGCAAGCTGAAAGAGAAAATATATTATTTTTAGATAGGCAGACAGGAAAAACACAGCTAAATAACAACTGAAAATATTTCACACAAATCATAAATAATAATTAAAGTGAGAATATCTATAAAATTGAGAAAAAGATATGCAAATTCTTATAGTGTTGATTTGTCTACTATAACATAACATAACTTCACGCCTTTTGTTACCCGAAGGTGTAGGCAGCGGCTGTTAAGCCTCGTCTCGCCGTTATGTTTACGTCCCAAATGGAATAGGTGGTGAACCTATTGCCATACCGGGCACAAAGTTTGTCAGTCATAGATATTTATCACACATAAATTTAGAAAATAATTTCGAAAATTCATTGGTGTGAGCCAGTCTGGAATCGAACCCCGGACCTCTGGATCAGAGGCCGTGCGCTCGCCCACTGCGCCACCGAGAGTTTAAACGAGACTGTCTATAGCAATAAGAAATCATTTGTACTAAACATTTTAATAGGTTTCCTTCTTTTAGGTTATTATTTGATAAAGTTTGAGATTGTAAATAAATAAACAACATTACCTGGTCAATAAAATCAAAAAGCTGAGAAATATCGTATGTGATTGTAGGAGTGTTTGGATTCCTTCTCTTCAAGTGCTCCTCGTAGATTTTGCATACACCCTCCATGCAATCGTTGACGCTCTCGTAATCCGAATATGTTCTAGTTTCCGGCCTTGGACCGGGTTGAACCAGTAAAATTGTGTGAGACTGTAAAATAACCTTGTTTTACCGCCATTTTTCTAAGATATAAATGATACACATTAGTTCTCACGGTACTTACCATAATTACAAATTAGAAGATAAGTTTATTTCTTAAATAATAAAAAGCAATATTCTAACACGACTCTGTAACTTTTGAATGAAACGCCGATTTACTATTCAATTCATTGATCATTAAATTTGTTTCGATAAATAGGTGGCATAGAGTACCCACATCTCATTGTTTTAATAAAGCAAATTATCTCTGTGTAGGTACTAGAGCTTTTGAGGTCTGTATTGTGTCTATGGTTTCTGTTGTTTTCTTTTTCAGTTTGGAAATACGAATAATGCTGCGGGTTTGAATGAGAGAGGAGGATCTCGCTGCCGTATACATGAGAGAACAGAAAGTCAGTCATGGTGGCGCCCCAGCGCGTTACGAAACACTTCTTTTTCTTTGGTTTACTCTTCTTTATGAAATTATGTATCCCAAAGTTTTCCGATGTAGCTATAGAGCCATGCCCTTACCGACTTGACCGGTGAAATATAACGACCTTTCAGAATATTGACATAAAGTGGCTCATGCCGCATTTGTTCCGTGAGAGATATATCTGGAGGCTCGTCTCCCTCCCCCCTGCCTTCTCATGCTAGCTGCTGGCTTAAGGCATAAAGGCTGGCAAGGCAATCTTAACGTAACACTATTATATCTTGTGTTGGTCCATGGGTAGCACTAGTCACAACCTCACTTGTACCCCTTTACGCACTTACCCTTACCCTTTTCCCCTTATCCCATAAAAAAAACAAATTCAATTAAGATTAAGTGGGTAAATACGCGATGTAATTACCCATCTAAATTCTTATGGCGAGAACATGAAAGTCGTTTATAATTATGATAGTTTAAAGTTTTGGTGGGATTGTTTAGGTTAGGGTAAGTTACTTTTTGTTAGTTTTAAGTTTGTTACTTCATAAAAAAAGAACATGCCAGACAAGGCACGTATGGCTTCGAAGCCTGTCCATTTTGGACAATTATTAAAAAAAAAAGACAGTTTATTTGACAATGTACATTTTCTTTTTCTGTTTATTTAATTATAACAGTCAGAAAACAAAACCCAAAAGCCTTAGCGAGAATTTATTTATAGTGTTTCCTATATGTTAGTTTAATTTCTAATAAAAATATGCTTAAAGGAATAATATTGTTCTACATTATATTAATTTAAAATTATGATAGTATGAATGACACAGGTCAAAGTTTTGAGATTGTTTTGATGAACGGGCCGCCGAAAAAATGTTTATCTGTTTATAGTGGAACTAAAACAATAAATAAACCGAAATATACACATAAAGATGTAATTTCAAATGTATCTACACAAGTTAATGCCATTCAAGTTGCGGATTCACTAATGACAAATAAAAAAAATAATTCGAAGTTTTCGGCATACTTGAATGAATCCAAGTTTTTTTCTGTTACGGAGTTACCAAACAATGAAAATGTGAGTATTTTATTCATAAGTTATACATTTAGTAGTTTTTACAAGTAATATGAAATCTATGCATTATTACATTGATTTTCTATGGAAAGGGTTGGGTGTTAAGATGTGCAGATAAATTGCTTGAGAGATAACTAGACCTCTTAGAACTCTTATTAATTTTCAATTCTGCATAACTGATTATTACAAATTCAATATTCATAATAATATTATATATCAATTCACTTCAATCCGTGTTATATTTAACAAGTTAGTATTGAAATATTAATTTTATTATCATGTTTTTTTATGAACCAACTTTTCTATTAATATTTATATCTTTTTATTAATTTATAATGAACGAAAGTTTTGTTTTAAATGCAATTAGTGCTTTTTACTAGGTTACATTCAAAGCTGAAAATATGAATGTAAAAGCTAATTTGTTTATTCCAATTTAGAGAAAAAAAAAGTTCTCAAATTAACATCCAAAAGGTAATACCTTTTTTTCAGAACCATTTTTTATATTCTTTGATAAGTATTTATATAATATAACATAACTTCACGCCTTTTTCTACCTGAAGTGCTGCAGTGGCTGTTAAGTCTCAACTCGTTGTTATGTTGACATCCCAATTGGAATAGGCGGCGAACCTATTGCCATACTGGGCACAAAGTTTTTAGTCATCAATATTTATCACACATATCTTTCGAAATTAATTGATTATGAAAAGTCAGTGGTGTGTGCTAGGATTCAAACCCGCACCTCTGGATTCAGAAATTGTGTGCTCAACCACTGCACCACCAAGACTATTAATATATATTTAATGTCATTCCAGGTACAGAAAAAAGCAACTAAATTTGATACCCAATGTGTGTCAAACACACAACTTATTCAAATGATTGAAGATGCAGAAATTACTGATGCACATCATGGAATCTCTCAAGAATTCGACACTACTTTTACTAATATTAACTCAGATAAATGTACAGAAAAAAATTCTTTAGTAGACAACAACACTACTCAACTAAATATTAATAATTCTGAAATTAATCTATCAATTGATGCACCTTGTTCAAGTGTTTATAATGAAGCTAAAGATATGGATGATATTGAAGTGAATAGTCAAACAGCTGCTAATACCTTTTTAAGTAAAAATGTGCAGAATGTTCTGATTGATAATAAAGATTACCAATTCCGAAATCAGTGTGGTAATAGAGATGATAATAATAAGGCAAGGAACACTAATTCTAATGTTAAAACAGTCAAGGTAAACTGTGATGATGGTGCAGTTAAAAATAGCTCTACAGTTGCGGCAGTAGCAGTGGAAAATTGTTTAAAAAATACTGATAAACATGGAAACAAACTTTTCACTTATGAAGTGATAAAAATGGATTCAGATGAAAACATACAAATGGCTCATAGCCAAATATTGTGCTCGAATTTCCTCTGTAGGGCAGTTGAAGATGACAGTACCAGGCCTTATAGTCCTATACTTTGCAAAGAAAATTCCACATTGAATTCAAACTTATTAGCTCCATTAGTTTTTAATTTAGATAAATTTGAACGTTTTGAAAGTATTGTCATACCAGTAATTCAATCTCATGACTTTGAAACAGCTAAGCATGTTATAAATTCTCAAATACTAAACAAAGAGTTGCACTTAAAAATAAATGAAGATATAGAACTGACAAAAAGAAAGATTTCTGGATCCATAGTTCAAGAAACTGCAAATTCAACATTTGTGTTGTCAAACACAGGCACAACTCGATTAAAAGACGATAACACTTATGTAGATGTCAAACCGAGTAGTACATCACAAAAAAAAATATCTACTGAACCATTCCAAGATGAACTTTTATTTAGTAGTGATGAAGAAGATCCTTGTGCTGACAAAGCTCTACCGTTTACATGTGCTTTAAAATCATCTTTCTGTGATGAAACAGATATTCAGAGAAAAACTATGTTTGTCGGCTTTCAGACTGCTAGCAACAAATCTATCCAAGTTAGTACAGATGCATTTGCTATAGCTGAAAGGCTATTAAATGACATGTCAGATAAAATAGATACAGACAGTGAGTTGAAGAATAGTGAGAATACAAATTTTATGCAACAAAAACCAGATAGGGTGAAAAGTACAACAACATTAGGTAAAGTAAAAAATGAAAATATTATTGATACTGCTCCAGAACTTAATAAAAATTCAATAATACCACAAAAATTAGATAAAAAAATTTACAACATCAGTAATCTACAAAAATTGGCTTTGAGTCATGATTATGACATGAATAAGAAATATGTATTAGATGAACAAATAGTAAATAAGATATCTGGTCAAACTAAGCCTTCTGACAGCCACAAATTACAAAATATCACCAATATTGGTGTTTTAGAAGTCATTGATGATGATATAGTACAGGAGTTTGAGAATATAGAAATGTCTTTAGATGATAAAAAGGGAAAAGTCAAAACTGTAACCCCAAAAATTACAAAGAAGAAAGATTCTAGTTTAATCTATGAGTTTAATAATGATATGAGTTTAATAGTTCCTGGTAATGAAAATATAGAAACCGAAAAACAAACAATTAAAAATATTGATAGTGTCGATTTCTGTAAAAATGTATTTCAAATGTCAGCAAGTAAAGATTTTATCGGTTTCAGAACAGCTAATAATAAAAATATAAAGATAGGAGCACAAGCTTGGGTTAAAACTAAAAATATATTTAACGATTTCAATTCCACTGATTTAACAAATGAAAGTAAACAATATTGCCTACAGAGAGATCCGCAAGCAGACTTAATAGACAATAATCAAAGTGATTCTAAAATTTTGGTCAATAGTAAAAAGAGTTCTGATTACCGAAACAAAAAATTAAAAGCGAAAAACTTATACCCCAATAAAATATATGACAATGATGATGTTTCCATTCACGTGGAAACAATAAATAAAGTAAATACAGATATAACATGTGAAAACTCTGAAATAAATAATAGAAAAAGAGCTTCGGTACTTGGTACAGAAAAATTCAAACCCTTAGATTTTGTAAAGGACAATAACAAATTTGAAACGGAATGTACACCATTTCCTTCAGATAAGCAAGTTTCAATGGATGATTTTACAAAATCTGGATATCCAGGATTTCAAACAGCTCGTAACCAACAGATTAAAGTGTCTGCAAAAGCTCTGGCCAATAGTAGAAAAATGTTTCAGAATATTGATATTTTTGATGATGAAAATAAAAGTAGTATGAAACCCATATATCCCGAAGAATTGTATCAATATGATGAAATGCATATTCAAAATACTGAAACATTAAAGGAAGAAAGTATGAATATAACACCAAGATTTACAGGGTCTCATACGACTAGTAAAAAATCAGTATCTATATCGATATCTGCTTTAGAAAAAAGGAAAGTTCATAACATGGAAGATAAAGGTAGAAAGTTAGTGCTATCTAATGAATCTAACAATATTTTGAAACAAAATAACGTGGAAAATTCTAAATGTCTAGATTTTGTCAAGGATACTAATAAATCAAAATTAGTACCTATTAGTCTAGAGTGTAAGGGATTGCCAACGGAGAACAATCAGCCTGTTACAGTATCTATCAATTCACTGGAAAAAAGTAGACAAATAATTGAAGACACACAATCATCACTTGATAATCATATTTCAAAAACTGTTTTTACCAAATCTCAGTTTTCGGGCTTTCAAACGGCAAGTAATAAACAGATTAAAATATCTGCAAAAGCCTTAGCCGATAGCAGAAAAATGTTGCAAAATATTGATATTTTTGATGGCGAAAATAATAATGTAAAGATGAAACCCTTATATCCCGAAGAAATCTATCAATATGATGAAATGCATATTCAAAATACTGACACATTGAATAAAGAAAATATGAATATAAGACCAAAATTTACTGGGTTCCAAACCGCTAGTAAAAAAACAGTTTCTGTATCAAAATCTTCTTTAGAAAAAAGTAAAGTGTTATTTCAAAACAAAGAGGATAAAGGTAGAAAGTTATTGAAAGCTAATGAAAATGACCATGTTTTAAAACCAGATAACGTGGAAGACTCTAAACTTCTAGATTTTGTAGGGTATAATAATAAATTAGAAACAGTACCTATTAGTCAAGAGTTTAATGGATTCCAAACTGGGCATCACCAGCCTGTTACGGTATCTGTCAAGTCTCTGGAAAAGGATAAAAATATATTTGAAGATCAATCATCACTTGATAATCAAATTTCAAAAGGCGTTTTTTCGAAGTGTGAGTTTTCTGGCTTCCAAACGGCAGGTAATAAACAAATTAAAGTATCTGCAAAAGCCTTAGCCGATAGTAAAAAAATTTTGGAAAATATTGATATTTTCGATGGTGAAAATAAAAATATAAAGACAAAATCCTTATATCCCGAAAAAATCTACCAATATGATGATATGAATTCTTCAGATATTAACATCTTAAAAAAGGGAAGCATGGAAATATCACCAAAATTTAAAGGGTTTCATACTGCTAGTAGAAAACCAGTAGCTGTATCTAAATCTGCTATAGAGAAAAGTGAAAAGATATTTCAAGATATAATTGATAATAATAAAATAGATTTTAAATTTTCACATGACAATAATATTGAAAATAAAGCTGCTAAATTTACAGACAAATTGCAAGAATTACACAAGAAAACTGAAAATTTTAATGTTAATTCACAATCGGGAAATCATAATACTGCAGACGTAATTTGTACAGCAAAATACATAGAACCCATAGAAATGGAATGTGAAAGAAATAAAACTTCAAAAACGAATGAATCCAATGTTATTCATGAAACAAATGTAGACAATTTAATAGATACTCAAATAATGAATCAATTTCATGAAGAGTTACATAGTGAGGATTTTCACGATACACCAATGAAATCGAAAAGATCTGGTAGTCCTATACTGTCATGTCCTAGAGCGAAAAAAAAGAAGAAATTCGAAGTGCCTTATAACCTGAAGAATGTTACAAAAGTAGTACCAAGTCCATTAAATGCAAATAAAGAAACTAGTATTATAATTTATCGCGAAAATTACAAGAAGAGCAAAAGATATACATTGAAATATTTCAGAGATATCACTAGAGACTCATATACTCCTATTGATCCTTATCTATTCAATTTTAAATATGACACATTACTACAATTTGAATTTAATAAGGATAGAAACAACTTGACGTGTGGTAATATGAGTATAGATTTATTGAAGAACCATTTTTTGAACACTGTAGATACAAAATTAGTTCCAAACGGCTGGTTAGACAATCATATTAAATTAATTCTGTGGAAATTGATATCATATGAAGTGAAATTTAAAAATTCCGTATGTACATCTAAGAATCTTCTAGAACAACTGAAATATAGATATGACAAAGAACTTTATAATGCTGAAAGGCCTGCTTTACGGAAAATTTTGGAGAAAGACGACGTGCCATCAAAAACTATTGTATTATGTGTTGTTCAAATATACGTCAATGGCGAGACAGTGTCCAGGTATGTAAGTTTGTCTAACCACAGCATGGAGCCAAGGAGCTACACTGTCCACCTGATAATATACATAATGGCGACTTATCCGGGAATTACATTTTTTTATGGGCTAGGGTGGCAAACGAGCAAGGGGGTAACCTGATGGTTACAAACTTCTCACTGCCCATGTACCCCGTGGGGCGTTGCCGTCCATTTAAAGGGAGTAGGAGGAAAAAGGAAGGGGAAAGGGGATCCGGCCTCTGGATACCTCTTTCACCGAACGAAAAGCGGCACAATCCACATCACGCCGATATTCCAGCAGTTCGTGGGATTTCACCGGTCGAAAATTTTATTTAAAAAAATCTCCCTTTCAGTGTCAGTGATACAGATTCAAATATAGAGCTTTTGGTCACCGATGGATGGTATTGCATCTATTGTTCTATAGACAGAATGCTGACTGAACTAGTTTGCAGCAATAAGATAACAGTTGGTAGTAAATTTGCGACTAGTGGAGCTGAACTTGTGGCATGTGAACATGGCATATCTCCTTGGGAGGTTAGTTTCGTAATATAAATAGGTAAGTTGATACCTAAAATGAAAAATGAACATAGAATGTCAAGTTATCAATTCCTATTAATTTTATTATCTTCCTAATGTACATTTACGCTAACGTAGGATCCAATTAACAAAACAGTGGTTGTTCGATTTTGATTGTTGTGATTTGAGTCAAAAATTTCTTGTTAATGATGACCATGTGCGAAGGTCCGGATGCAAGATCCAATAACTTTGAGAAATCTGGTCTATTATTAAATTTGCAACCTACTCCTTATCAGTAGTAGCAAAGATTGCTCTTAAAACACTGAAAGTTCGGCGGTTCGATTGACAATTTTGAGTCCATATTTCCTTCAATTGGAAACCCTGTAATATTTATCTATTTGCGATACATACTTTTCTGAGTAAATGTCGAAATAAATTCAGTTATCCTTCACAATTTCAATAAGACGTGGAAATTTATCATTATACAACAATGTAACTAAATTCTTTACAGGACACATCGGCAGTACGTCTTAAAATTTTCGGCAACTCCACTCGCCGTGCACGTTGGGACGCACGACTGGGCTACTGTGCCAAAAGCCCCATCATATCTGATTTGGCATGTGTCAAGATACTCGGCGGAAAAGTATCCAAGCTTCGATTGTTCGTCACTCGAGTTTATCCTGCATTGTATGTTGAGAAATTTGAAGATGGCAGCACTGGTAAAGTGACTTCAATACACTGTCATTAAATTATAAGTTATAACATATGTTGGTATACAACATCCCAATCAATTTTTTTATGGGATAGAATGGCAAACGGGCAAGTGGGTCACCTGATGGTAAGTAACGTCTCACCGCCCATGTACACCGTGGTGCGTTGCCGTCCTTTAAGGGAGTAGGATGAAAAAGGAAGGGGAAAAGGGATCAGGCCTCCTCCTCAACCTCACTCACCGAAGAAAACGCGGCACAAGCCACTTCACGTCGATATTCCGACAGGTCTTGGTATTTCACCGGTCGAGTCGGGCGATTCATGCAGCGAACTGCATGACTCTACCTTAGTGAGTTGTTTTAAACCAATCTATTTGTTGTTCAAATATATGTACTACTATCTCCCTGGTATCAGTCAAGACACATTAATTAGGATCAAAATATAGCCAAAAACCTATGACTGCCAATAAAAATACCAAACTATTGAATCAAAGCCGGGGTCTTTAACGTCAGAATCTGTACAATTTGCAACATAACTTAAATTAACTTGTTATAAATCCCTTGTCTACCGCAAAAGTGAGATGAAGACTATATCGTGATCACAGAAAGCAACTTGTCCAACTTACTTTGTGCTTATTCTATTTGTAGTGACCAGGTCTGAACGTTTGGAAAATCTCCACCAAATCAAAACAGAAACAGAACGTCAAGCCTTAATGGAGAGACTGTGCGAAGATATCGAGAAGGAATTTGTTGATCAGGTAACTACTTTTCCTCTGCTTTACCCCAAGAATTTGAACAGGTTTCGGTGATCTGGTAGTTGTCTGTACAATGGAAAGTCCTATACATACCGATAGCTTTTAGGAAGTATAGCAGACAGCTTATGTTTTAAGGGACTGGCACCCTATGTACTCTGAAGGGTTCCAGAATACCCACTAATGTACTACTTGTCATATTCTACTGTCAATTTTCTTTAAAGATAGATATTATAATAACAAAACATAACTTTACGCCTTTTCTACCCGAAGGTGTAGGCAGCGGCTGTTAAGCCTCGTCTCGCCGTTATGTTTACGTCCCAAATGGAATAGGTGGCGAAGCTATTGCCATACCTGGCACAAAGTTTTCAGTCATCGATATTTATGACACATAACGTCCGAAAATAATTTCGAAAAGTCATTGGTGTGAGCCAATGACAGTCATAGGTGATTCGAACTCGCAACCTCTTGATTCAGAATCGGGGTGCTCGATCACTGGACCAAGGAGACTATTATATTATTATTATACTAGCTGACCCGGCGAACGTTATTCCGCAACAAAAGTATTAACTGATGTCCCGCTATGTTAATACTGCAATATCTTCGAAAATATTCGTTTAAATTGCATGCTGTAAAGAGCCAGGATCATCTATATTACATGCACAATCTATTTAAGACACTTAATTGGATGAAAATTAATATTGTAATGTTTAAAATTGCTTCGTAAATAGGCACCCCAAAAAGATTGAATTTAGATCTACTGAAAGCAGTGGCAGACATTTAACATTGTCTATCGTTAGAAGATCTTGGCATATATTTTCCAAGAAAAAACTCTTTGTGCGTGCTGCAAGATTTCTAGATTCTACCGTCCTTTTTTTTTGGTACGCTGGGAAAAATGGTGGCAGGGTTATGTGGGGCTCCCGGGAGCCCTATTTCGGTGTACCCACAACCCAGCGCCGTTCCCGCTTCGTCATGTTAGAGAAGAATGGAACACCGCTTTCAGCCGGTCCTCCCCGACGAATTGCCGCCCTTACGGCAGGCTCCGCGCGCCTCTCGCGATGGTGAGAGGAACGGCCGGGGATCGCCGGCCATCGCCCCCGCGCCAGTCAACCGCCCGACCCCGGAGTTGTTGTCGGCGATCGAAATGTCGCCTCCTTCCTCCTCTTCTCCTCCTGCGGAGCGGCGCCGCGAGAAGATCGTTCTCCCTCGCCCGCTCAGCCGCTTCCTTCTCTGTAATCACCTCCTCGCAGAAGGAGGCGAAGTTACTCCAGGCCGCACCTCCGGCCAGCATGGCAGCAACCACGTTCGGGAGCGACATAGTTCCCTGTCCTAACGGTAAATTGTTTACAGTGAACGACCCATCGCCCTGAAAAGGCCTGTTTAAGGCCTGCTGACTGAGCTAGCTGACACTTCAATACGTGCTGATTAGCCGGCTACCAGTATCCAGCTGGTTCCGGAGCTGTAAAGCACGCTCATCTCACGTTGCAAATCCATGCATCTATTCATCAGCTTCGGCTGATGAATAGATGCATGGATTTGCATCACAGTCGACTGGCGCAAACCACTAGCGAAACCGCGCTACTTGCTATCCAGGCAAGTACCGGAGATTTGGTCCCCTTCAGCAAACTAACTGTTGGTTCACACTTGAGGCGCACTCACTGCACCCGCGACTGGAAACCACGGAGCCCCTGTCCGACCGGTCTCACAGCCTCTTGCTGGTGCTGCGCGTGGAATCAGACATTGTCTACCTACAGGTCAACCACAACTCCCATGAGTCCAACCTCAGTGTGCAGAGACACCACGAGCGCACGCGCGCGAACGCCAGCGCCCGCAGTGGGGCTTTTCTCTGCTCCCGCGGTACCCTGATCTTGCAGACGGAAACGTGGTTCCGTCTGAAACCTACCTACTTTGGGTCCTAGTAGATAGGAAGCTGGGGAGCGACAAAACGGCCCGACCGCCGCGACTGAATTGCGCGGCCCAGCCCACGACGGCAAACCTGAACATTGTGCTCAGCTGTATCCTCCGCCGCGCCACAGTGCGGACACGACGGGGTCTCCTCTCTGCCGATTCGGCTCAGGTACGATCCAAAGCACCCGTGCCTGGACAGCACCAGCGCCATTCGGAAGGTAAGGAAACCATGCTGAAGTGCTGGCCAAAATTCCACCCGTTGTAGATAATGAGCCATGATAATGTCTTTACCCCAATAATTTTGCCTTCCACCGTGATGTGAGCGTCAGCGGGAGGACGCCCCCGAGGACAGGGGAAGAAGACTGCTTCGGTCGGCGCCACTTGAAGATGGATTCGTGGACTCGCCCGGCCACGAGGGTTCCACTCGCTGAAGCGAGGCTCGGCGCCTCCCTATAGTCCCTCCCCTCGACAACGAGGAGCGTGTCATCTGCATAACAGATTACACTCGTCCTACGGAGGAGGGCGACCCGCAGAAGCCAGTCAAAGCCGATGTTCCACAGGGCCCATGACAGACCCCTGCGGAACACCGGACTCCGTGCCGTATCGCCGTAGCGCCGTAGCCTGCCCGTCTTGTCCACCAGTGGGACGATATAGTCCTCCAGATAGTCGGCCAGGAGCCGCCGTAGGTAGAGAGGCACCCCGTGATGGCGGAGCGTTTTTAAGATCGTCGAATGGGGGACGGAGTTAAGGGCGTTGGCGATGTCGAATGACACCGCCAGCACCCCGTCTCCCACGCTCGAAGCTTCCCGCACCTGGTCATTTAGACGGCTCAACGCGTCAATGGTCGTCCGAATCCGAATTGAGCGTCCAAGAGATCCGGCCCCACTTGGCAAAGGTGATCGTTAAAGCGGAAGGCGACGATGCTCTCCAACAGTTTGCCAACCTCGTCGAGAAGGACGATGGGGCGGCAGGCTGGGACTGGAAAGGCTTTCATTTTGGGATTGGATTTCCGGATACGCGGCATGAGTAGTAGTAGAGTAGAGCGGCAAACGTTAAAATAACTGCCTAAAAAAAATTTAAGATCCGGGGCTGTAAATAGGTTATTATTTCACGTAAAAAGTAAAAAAATAAAAATGGTCATCTGTTCCCTTTTTAGGATTCTGAAGATTCTGAACGGCTATCAGACAGTTTAAAGAGAACTTGTTTGGACAGCGGCTCTCAAATTGCAAAGATGATGAAGACAAGCAGAGATCCGGGAGAATTTTCTGTACGTATCTTCATAATAAAAATCAATTTATATGAAAACGTAAGTACCTACTAATTTTCCGTCTTTTTTAATTCCAGGCACATTTAACGGATTCCCAAGTACGTCGTTTACAAGATCACACGAGTAAAAAACGTGACAAACTCCTTGAAAGTGTACAAGCGATGCTAAAAAAAAGAATAGAAGAAGCTGGAGCTGGTTTTAATAGAAATGTGATATGCTTGTTGAAGATTAGAATAGCTGGTGTAAGAGCCAAAGATGATAGAGTAGAAGTCACAAAAGGTACATCACATAGTTATTCGTTTTATTAATATATTAGTTGTTTAATTGAAAACAAGTTTATATTATTTTGAATAACTTCACCATTTGATTTCTTTACTTTTCGTTTTTAATAAAGATTTGAAATCGGAACCAACCAACCTGTATACTGGGTTCGTTCGTAATATTTGTAGATTATAATTGAAAGTTTTTTTATATTTTAAGGCATGATGTCGATATGGAAACCGAATGAAGTGGTGCGGGAGATGATTACAGAGGGCAGTTGGATCGATGTCATGAATGTCGTACCCACAGCTATAAGGTAAACTATTTGCATTAGAATATTAACTTTCATCTATACATATAAATAAAATTGAAGTGTCTGGGTACCTTTTTTTTAAGAAAAAGTCTTTTATTTGTTCATTTATTGCTTCCGAGGCGAAATAAAGTTCGCCTGGCCAGCTAGTAGTAAATATAAATCATGGATATCATGTGATCGGAGTGACGACTTTGATTAGTCGACTTTAATGAGAATAATAAAAACCCATTTTCACCCAAAACCCCTTACTATATCAATTTTTACCAGACTCGGCCAAACTAAATTAAATTTTGACTGTAATTTTTACGTGATGCATTTACTACATTCTAGATTCGTAAATGCATCACACGATTTTTTTAATGCTTAGATTTTATTTTGTGCTGTGATTGTATGATTAATTATAGTTAAATACTTATTTTATTTATCGTTTAGGTATGGGGACATCCAGATCTCCGCTGGGCGACAGACTGTCTTTAGTCCCTGCCAATACCGTCTGTCAGAAAAATTCAAACCACACATAAACGTACTACATCGCCAATGTTATTCTATCAAAGAATTGGTACAAAATCCTGCCAGATCAACGGACTATAATGAAATTGATACAGTAGGTTTGATATTTCAAATCGATCCACCGAATGATACCTTTGATTTAGCTAAACAACAGTTTCAAAATGTTCATCTGTCTGATACGGATTGTAATATAATATGTATAAATTTTTGGGGTGGAATAAAAAAATATGGTTTTCAAAACTTTTTCGACATTGGACAAGTTGTGGTGTGTGTAAATTTACAGAAGAGGGCTGGTAACACCAGGAAAAATATACCCCATTTTAGGGTAACAGAATTTTCCTATTTCACATTGTCTCCTAGAAATGAAGACGCAAGGAGAATTTCAGAAGAATTGAACAAAGCATTCTCAAACTTGGATAGAAGAAAATTTTGTAGTGATTGTGTATTGTTAAAAAATAATTATACTTTGATGAAGAAAAATAATGAAAATATATCGCCGTATAATCCTTACAATTGCAGTGTCAATCTGTCAAGAAACAAAATATTTATTGATTCTCCTCGTGATAATTCGACTGTACAAAATAATTTTAATCTTACGGGATTAGATTTTGAGTCCACTTTTAAACAAGACACGCAATTGTCTGAAGAAGTATTGAAAAGAAAGAGAAAAGTAAACGAAAAAATTGCTAAATTAAAAATGTACGGTGAACCTCCTCCTTTGTCGCCTATAAATATTACTAATAGGTCTAGAAATGCGTCTAATATGTATAAAAGCCCTGTAAATTTAAATAAAATAATAGAACCTGATACTTTAAAAAATGTTGCCAACGTAGAAAATACTTCGTTAAACTGTTCAAAAATAGACGGTGAAATTAGTGACAGCGCTGTCACTGCTAGTCCAACGCTGAATAGAACTTATGTGAAACGTATGAAACCGGTTAAAATTAATTTTAATAATGATCATTTTGTTGAAGACTTTGATAGCAGTCCACCTTTGAGCTTAGATTGAACTGAAAACACATTTTAATCCTGCGCTATATTAAAAGAAAATTATTCAGTATGTATTTGCTTCACTTTTCATACATCACGCTAAGATTACTATATAACATGCTTTTAGTCTTGGATTATAAATACGTGTGCTAAAAATGTTATTGAGAATGTACCTGACCACTTTATAAGTGGATTTTAGATACCTGCTTATCGTAAACCAGTTCGTTTTTCAGAGCTTTGTAGTGATGCGCCAAGATATTTTGCAATGCAAATATCGAGATATTTAAAAAATATATAATCATAAACTCAACTGTAATAATTTGCCACTCTTGTTGTATAGTGAAGGTATAAATTACCGATATTACAGTGAAATAATAATTATTAACATGGAAAACATCCTTAAAAGTATTTACAATACAAGTATTACCAATTAATCAAATAGCGGAGTACCATTACACATGAAAACTTTTTCTATATGCTGTTAAAAACACATTTCAGAAATTTGTACGAAGATTATTTGTATGGACTTCTAGCTAAAAATCTATTGGGCCCTCCCCTAAAAGAATATTTATAGAAGCGAGTTATTTGGAACGGGCTGTTGGCGAGTTTGTTGTTTATTTGGATTGTTTATTTGATGATTTTGTTTTTATTGTATATGAATGATTTAATAAAAGATAAATGATGGTATCATTGAAGATTATTAATTCTACACGAAAACCCTGTTTAGGAGTTATGGATATATTATTTTGGTAATAATTTTTACGAGTCTATTCACCTTTAAATATGAAAATGAATCCACATTTCATTTCACATGAGCATGACCCGTCGACAACAACTTTAATGCTCCGAGCCGTGAGAAAGCTGGAAACCCAATCGCATAATTTCTCGGGAAGCCCATAACATGGAAGCTTCGAAAGAAGTGCTTTGTGCCAAACCCGATCAAAGGCCTTCGCTACGTCCAAACTAACGGCCAGCGCCTCTCCTTTACTCTCAACCGCTTCCGCCCACCGATGGGTTAAGTACGCTAAAAGATCACCGGCTGAGCGACCTTGACGGAATCCGTACTGACAGTCACTTATCAACTGGTGCTCTTCTAGATACTTAAGAAGCTGGCGGTTGATGAGTGTTTCCATTATCTTGGAGAATAGGGAGGTGATGGCGATAGGTCTGTAGTTGGACGGATCTGAGCGGTCACCTTTTTTAGGGATCGGGTGGACTAAAGCAACCTTCCATGATGCTGGCACAGCGCCGAGAGAGTAGGAGTACCGAAAAAGACGCGTTAGAACCGGTGCCAACTCTGGAGCACACGTCTTCAGCACTATTGCTGGGATTCCGTCAGGCCCACTCGACTTGTGGACATCCAGGGATAAAAGTATGCGTCGCACAGTACTTTGCCGGAAACGAACCTCCGGCATGGCGTGACCGCAATGTGGAATAGTCGGTGCGATGTTACCCATATCGTCCAAGGTCGAGTTGGACGCAAAAAGAGTGCCAAGAAGGTCGGCTTTCTCTTTTGCGTCGTGGGCTAATGACTAGTCCTCCCGGTGCAACGGTGGAAGAGACGGCTTACAAAAATTCCCAAGAACAGCCTTGGCGAGCGACCAGAACGCACGGGTTCCCGAGGGAAGGCGAACTAGTTTCTCGCCAATCTTGCCTATGTACTGAGACTTTGCTACGGCTATAACTCTTTTGAAGGACCTGGAGGCAAGGTTGTACCTCTTCTTAAGAGAGCCGGTGTCAGAGTCCTGGGACGCCACTGCTTTTGCCCAGGCTTGATAGCACTCATGCTTAAAACGTAATGCCGTTTTGCATGAGCGATCAAACCAGGGCTGGGATCTGCTGCCGATTGGCACCACTGAGGATGGAACAAAGAGCTCCATTCCCTGCAGCACCACATCAGCAACAGAGTCGGCAACGACGTCAGGATCATCCGGCGAGAAGCAAACTTGCCTCCGTGGGTAAGATGCGAAGAAATTTCGCATCCCATCCCAGTCCGCTGACCTATAGTGCCACACACGGCGGCGGCTCGCAATGTGCGGTCGAAGTGGGCACGTGAGTGGCACCGTACTCCTTATCAGACAGTGGTCCGAAGAACCCAAAGGGGCGTCTACAGAAACCACATATACGCCCGGATGGGAGGTCAGCAGAAGATCCAACGGGGAAGGTATATGATTATCAACATCTGGGATTCGCGTGGGTGCGGTAACCAGTTGTGTTAGATCATATGCTAGAGCAAAGTCATGAACAGATCTACCCGCGTGGTCGGTGGTGCGAGATCCAAGCCAATCGACGTGGTGGGCATTGAAATCGCCGAGGATAACGATTTCCGCGGATGGGACCTGTTGAAGTACGGAATCTGCAGCCGTTTGAACGTGGTCCATGAGTCGGTCTGTTTCGGTATTACCGCTATGGGACCTATAAAGACATGCGTAGATGCGGGGGTGGTCGTCGCTATTAACACGCAGCCAGAGGGTCGATAGGTCCCTTCCTTCAAGGCTGCCGAGGCGTCGAGACAAACACACAAACTCCGGCCCGCGGTACAAAGGTGTATTCCAGTTTGTATCCGGGGTATAGGAGATATGAGGTGTCTGCCGGAGAAGATATCTGTGTCTCTGTAAGGAATGTAATCTTACAGTTGCGTTGCCGGGTATTTAGGGTTCTTTAACAAAACGCAGCGTGAGCCACTTTACATCGATATTCTGAGAGGTCATGGTTATGCAAATGAATAGAGAATTAGCGTTGCATTCAATTATCTTATTAAATATTGAGGTGTGAAACGTGATGGAATGTTGCTGTTTTTCAATACCTGAGTAGCATTTCTTACCGATTCTTGTAAGAAAACTTAATAAGTCTTAGCAGTTGCCTCACATTTTGTTGACAAACATGACAAAGAACGTTGTAGAAAAGTATATTACTTCAAAAATTTCAATACAAATTACTCGTAGTTTCATCATACTATTCATGTAGCAGTTCCATGGTATTATTAGTACAGTAGTAGTTTGAAAAATATAAAAATTACTACAGTAAGACTTGACATTCACATTGTCAGGTTCTTGTTTTAATAGTAATCAGCTGTTCTACTTTCACATTTAAGATTACCTCCTTTCATTTTATTTTCAGTCATGACAACACAGGTTGTCAGTTCAAGGTGACCTTCATCGCTATTTTGACATTTTGGTAACCTACAAAAAGTTACTTCATTTGAATTTCTTACCCGCGTAGACATGTATTAATCTGTTGGATTGTTGTATTAAATTTCATTCAACAAAAAGCCCGATTATTAGTATTATTATTACTAATTTAGACAGTGTTTTAAGTGATAAAAGTGGTTTTAGCAATTTCCTGTGTCCAGCAATAAATTTTAGGCAGTGAGTGTTTTAAATATTATTATTTTATATTTTCCTAACGTAATTTATTCCGTACCTCGGCATGGTTTTGAATTATCTAGAATATTAATTTATCCAGTTTCACATTCAGCGTGATAGCATCTGTATAATAAAATTTACTAACTTAATTATTAGTTCGATTTTCGCAAATAATTTTATTATCACGTAAAAATATTTATTTTATTCATTTGGAGGTAATTATATACAATTAGACGGTCATCATTATTGACTACCATTTAACCCTTCTTAATTTACCGATTTATATTCACGTGACAATTAATTAACATTAACTTTAGAAAGCTTTTCAGTGAAGCTGACAAAATATTCATAATTTGAAAAATCAAAGGAATGGTACTCTTGACAAAATTAGCAAGGTTTCTCTGATAGAAATCACAAATCATAAAAGTAAGATAATACATATTCTTACTTTGAAAACTTATGACAAAGGTGCTCTTGAAAAATCTTGCAAATGAAACTAATATAGTACTAGTATAGTAATAGGTATGAGACACATTTTATGCTAAATGAGTTTAATTTAAACGTCATGGTGCTATGATTACTTAAATATTTATAAGATTTTCAAATCTCTCTAGTGAGTAACCACTTCATTCTTACTGAATAAGTTGCTTTATGTAGAAAAATATTAGAAAAAGAAAAAAGAAATGTATAAGAAATTAGTGAGTTTTAAATATTAACTATACAAATAGTAATATTAATACATAATATGTTTTGACCTTGCAGGTTGACATTTATGGATTATCTAACAATAAAAAATAATCACTTCAACCAACAATTATTATGATTAGAGTGTTCATAAACGTAAACTCTGCCCATGTTAAAATTATATAAATTTTAATACATATTTTGTTAAATATATCAATAATTAAATGGTCCTTTTATCACATTTGGCTTATTTTGGATATATATATACATATATATATTGGATGGTCAATGATAATAAGCCAATCTTGGAGTAGCAACATGATGATATATTCATAAACAAAATTCTTCCCATAAAAATATCCACCTAATTTAAAAAATAAATATGTATCCTGACTTAAGAACTCAGGTTTATTTCCAATCTTTATATTAACTTGAAACTCCAGTCAGAAAAGTAAACAAAATATTAATGCACTGAAATTGTTAGTGTAAACACAAAAATAATTTGAGTGCAGTAACAAAAATACGCAATTAACCATTCGAAATTGGTTTATATTTTAATTCACGAAATTAATAAGCCTGTAAATACACTTCAGATAGAATCTAACCACTCAATAAGGTGACGCACTGATAGTTACCGAACACAGTTCAAGAGGATGTAACTTTGAATCTTTTATTAAATTCTTTAATTAAATTAATAAAGTTAAATATATTTCATTCATATCTAAATTTAAACAACCCCAGTCGGTTTTTATCTAAATAACCTAATCGCAACGGTCGGCGTGAATAAGTCGCGTTGCGTGTGTTTGTTATCCCTTCAAATATATTATCATACGTTGATCATCAAGGTCGCGGTCAGTAAGTCAGTGTATATTTACCTACCATCTATTGCGTAACTATCGTATAAAAGACACTTGATGTTGATGTTTTTATTTTTTCGGTTTACCCTTAATTTACTATTTTTAAGATTTCACTTTTTTTCTACTCAAAGCTGTAGGGAGCGGCTGGGAAATCTTCGACTCGCCGAATTCTTACTTCCCACATGGAATTTTCATCTTTATTATATTAGCTGACCGCACGAATTGACGTATTAAATGTCTTTACCATTAAAACCTACTGATTCGCTCTTATTAGTCTTAGAGTAATGATATATAGCCCGAAGCCATCGCTGATAAATGAGGAATCTAACACTGGCAGATTTTTTCAAACGCGGCTTACTATTTCTGAGATTAGCGTGTTCAACCAAACAAACAATTAAACTAATTCTAATATGTATTAGTATAGATGATATTAATATGTCAGGCGTATATATTCGGTAATGCGCACTTCTTGTTGATATTTTAACGAAACACCTATTTTGTAAAGTGTTAAAATAGACGTTTCATTAAAATCTCATCAAGTAGTGCGTTAATTACAAAAAACGTGTGCTTAATTAATTTATAATATATTATTCAATTACGTTTTGTATATTCGCGCCTTTAACGATGCCACGGTAATAGGTGGCGGAGCAGGACAGAATTTTGATAAACAACAGTGTGAAAGTTATGTGTTACTAGCTGACCCGGCAAACGTTGTCTTGCCGAAAAATAAAATTTAAAAAATAGGGGTTGATCGTAGAGGGTTCAAAATTTAGGGTTGTATGTATTTTTGTATCCCGTTTTATAAAAAAAATAAGAAACAGAAACATCGAAAAAGAAATACATCGAAAAATTTTAAAAAAATATTGGGCTACCCTTGTGATTTAGGGGGATGAAAAATAGATGTTGTCCTATTCTCAAACTTACCCGATATGCACACAAAATTTCATGAGAATCGGTCAAGCCGTTTCGGAGGAGTATGGGAACGAAAACTGTGACACGAGAATTTTATATATGTGTTATAAACACAAAACTTTCAGAAAAGTCTTTGGCATGTATTTGACCTTACATATTTCGAACGCGACACTTTTGATTTAGCAGCTTTCAGCCATTATACCAACGAGACTCGAAAAGAAAATAAAAATAAAAGTCATGAAGCAGGTTTAATATTTATTAGGAAACCATTAGGATTTATTTAGACATCAAATTCTTCGATACGTAAATTTCATTTATGTTCTCACGCTATCAAAAGTCCTAAGTACCAAATAGATACGTTAAATATACTTTTGTACATTTAATCATAGCATTTTGATCTTTTCCTACCGGTATTAGTTACCTTTGCCTTCTGTGTCGTCGAAACAGTTGCATTTATCTTTCCTTTAGTGGTGGTCATTTGAACCACCAGATGCTCAACCTTTTCTCACTTTCCCTCTTTTGTCACTCCTTCATACTCATATAAACTTTTATACAGTAGATACATCCATGTTTTTTTGGTCTTCCACTACCAATGTGTCCATTCACAGTCTTTCTCATTACTCTGTGTGTATCATGACTTTCTTCCCTTATATGTCTATGTCCATACCACGTCAACTTACCACTTCCAATTTTTTCCGTGCTACTTTCATGCTTCCTCTTGTATACACTTGTATGCACTTGTTGTATAACTTCACGCCTTTCTCTTTCCGAAGGTGTAGACAGTGGCTGTTAAGCCTCGACTCGCCGTTTTGTTTACGTCCCAAATGGAACAGGTGCGATATCAGGCACAAAGTTTTTTTTAGTCATCGATATTTATCACACATTACTTCCGAAATTAATTTCGAAAAGTCATTGGTGTGTGTCAGGATTCGAACCCGCGACCTCTGGATTCAGAAGCCGCGTGCTCGGCCACTGGACCACTGAGACTATAGATCCTCTTGTATATTCATTTCTTATCCTATCCATTTTTATCACACCACATATCTAACTTAACATTCGCATCTTAATACCAGATTCCCGTCTCGCTGTGATACTCGCGTTAACTCGCGTACAAACACAATGGTGATGACGATGATGATTATTCTGGGTGGATAAAGCTTTGCAATGGTGAAAGAAAATTTTGAAATCGGTTGAGTAGTTTTTGAATTTATACGTTATATCACAAATTTTTCCTCTTTATAAAATTAGTATAGATTATTATTTACCTCGACGTTTCGACTTTCCCGTTTTAACGAGTAAATGTTAGAGTGTTGTTTGCGTAATAGTATTAAGACATTTATTATGTTACGGAAAAGATCGATTACATTATATTTTAGGTGAGTCTAGGCTTAACTAAGGGGAAGGGGGGTGGGCCTCGGGGTACCTCTCTCACCGAACGAAACGCGGAATGAGCCAGTTTACGTCGATCTTCTGAGAGGTGGTGGTATTTCACCGGTCGAGCCGGCCCATTCATGCAGCGAACTGCTTGGCTCTACCACTCTTAGAAAGCTAGTCTAACTTTAGTATCGAATCGATCCTATTCGTATGACAAGCTTTGTCAAAACA
This sequence comes from Euproctis similis, assembly GCA_905147225.2. Taxonomy (NCBI): domain Eukaryota; kingdom Metazoa; phylum Arthropoda; class Insecta; order Lepidoptera; family Erebidae; genus Euproctis; species Euproctis similis. Next base: position 11,047,953 of record LR990106.1, read on the forward strand.
AGTAGGTATGCCGCGCTTAGAAATATATTTGGTTATCATTATTTTTATATAGATATACTGTAATTTTACATGTATAAAGATAAAGTTTCAAGATAAAAAACATCTTACGGTGACATAAACAATAGTAAATGTGGCTCAATGAATACGACTTGTTCGATAACAGAGTAAAATATGTTATATCATTAAAGATAATTTATTGTAAGTAGGTATACGTGGGGTGCTGTACTAAATGTATACTGTGTCACTATAAAAATGCTTTTTCTAAAGTGAAGAATGCCTTATGTACTACTGAATCGCCTCGAACTATCCCATATTCGTGACGGTTTCAGATATAAAACAAAACATGTAATTGGCTCAATATAGATTTTTGTATGGGTTAGAGGAGCAAACGAGCCATCACTACCTGGTGGTAATCTGCAACTCAATTAGAGTTACAGTTGCGTTGCCGGTCTTTTAGGGAATAGGCTGGGAACGGAGAGGGAAGGCGGATCACCAAACGAAACGCAGCATGAGCTACTTTATGTGGATATTCTGAGCGGATCTAGTATTTCACCGGTCGAGCTGGCCTATTCATGCAGCAAACTGCGTGGCTCTACCGCTATTATGACTATACTAAAGAGATTACAAATAATTCTGTGGGGTGTGTCCAAATAATAATTAAGTAAACATATTTTACCTTGCTTGCACAGATTTTTACAAAATATACCAGTTGTTGTCGATTGTAAATTGAACATCAAATAATTTATTAATTAAATGTTAATTTATTGTAATTCTATTTCGTGCAAAAACTGGATTGGAATTAGAATAGTAATGGCGTTTGAACGATTACAAGTTACGTAAAAATATTTGATTGTTATCAAAAACCAGTCTATCGTGTCAAGTGCTGTACGGTTTTTTCGACATACATCTGACTCCTTGTGTTTCAGATCACGATGTCACGCGACAGATCATCGAAACGGTTCTACCGTGCGGAATCTACTCACGATCTTCTATCGTATATGGACAAGGGGCAGGCGGCTAGCGATGAGAACAGATGGACCTTCGAGACTGCTTGGGAAGTTGCAAACAAAGGTAAAATCGATTTTCAGAAGAACACACTGACCGAATAGAAAAACATTGACTGAATGAAAAAAAGAAGAATAACAAAACTTCACTGTCGCAAATTTTTTTCTACGGCAACCCAGCTGATTGGAATTTTGATGGATGTTTGCCAAGGTCAGGCGTATGTAAATTTTAATATAGCAGGTTTATCAAAACAAACGTGTCGTACGTAATACGTATCTACTACTAGTACTACGGCAGTCAGCACACGTCTGCTGACATGCTTACACCGAGTTACTAGAGTTTGTTGTTTTTATGATTTTGATGGTAGAAAAATGGTCACTGTAAAAAAATCACTTCGATAGCAAACTGTGATTTTCCTATTTCTTTTATATTAAGATTTCTTGCTTTATCATATTTCCGAGCTCCACATTATATAAGTTAGAAATATTCATTATATTAAGATCTCTTGTACCTATTCTAAATTATTGTTTTAAAATTCGCCGAGGGATTTTTCTATAAAGGTGTTTTTTTTAAAGATGTAGTATATGTTATGAATATTTTTAAATAATGAATGATGTAGGGATATTGTATATACTTAGGTATCGCTCTGAAAACATGCTAGAACAAAACGACCATGACTGCTTGGAATCCATTTTACTAGTAATATAAACCCTTATTATGTTAAACCATCTAGCGTAAAATCTAGACCTAGTATAACAAGTGCATCAAGTTGTCTTCTTAAGAACAACTTGTAACTGGGACGCGGTTTTATTATTCTCAAAATTGTCTAGACCGCGTAACAAAAACCGAAACCGGGTTTTGTTACGAGTCTATTCTGGGATTTATATCCGCTATTTCGCAGCTGTATTGATAGAGGATGATGTCAGTATCAGTCAGACAGTCAGATATCAGTAATTCTGAACTCAGAGAACATCCAAACACGTTTATTTACATCACACATTTATGATACGTTTACAATTAATAGTACCTAATCGATATATTATTTAATTTGATCATTATTGTAAAAAAATAGTATTTCCACTTTTTCAGGCATCTCCAGAGATTTTCATCTCCCAACTTTTAAATAGTAGATGTGCCTACCAGTCCGGAATCTCATCCCGGCGCAATAACTGGGCATGAGAATAATATCATTAAATCATTGGATTATGCGTTTTTCGCTTTTAATTTAAGCTGAAGGAAATTAACCATTGGTTTTTTCTGTAATTCTTCATCAGAATGAATAATTAACAAAATTTGAAAACCTACTCTGTTTCTCAATCAAATTGGTGAAAGTAGAAGAAAGTAGTATTGAAATGAAAAGATTAACAAAATGAGTGGGTATAAATTAAACAAACATTCTTTTATTTCAGTGGGAGGCATCTACACGGTGATCAGGTCGAAAGCGTATGTCTCCACAGAGGAGATGGGAGAAAACTACTGCCTCCTAGGTCCTTACAAGGAGCAGTGCGCCAGAACCGAAGTGGAGGAGGCGGAGTTCCCTCCTAACTCTCCTCTGACCACTGCTGTTAATGCAATGAGAAGCCAGGGTTACAAGGTATCATTAACTATAAATCCATCACGTCTATTTTTTTCCTTCTGAAAATGGGATCTCAAATTAGATCGTCGTCTGTAACTTTTTCCGCCTAAAAATGTAGTTTCCAATAAATGACAATGACTTTTCGAAAAACACCAATGATAATAATATGAATGATAAACACCAATGATTTTTCAAAAATGTTTTCGGAAGTTATGTGTGATAAATATCGATGACTGAAAACTTTGTCCCCGGTATGGCAATAGGTTCGCCACTGTATTCCATTTGGGACATATATAACGCCGAGATCAGGCTTAATAGCCGCTGCCTATACCTTCGGGTAGAAAAAGTGTGAAGTTATGTTATTTTATGTTAGAATAAATTTGTGAGGAACGAAACCGTTCGAGACAAGTAATTCCTTAGATATCAAGTTCTATCTTCTAATTAATAGTCTGGTTTAGTCTTGAATTTTTTTTACCAAGTTTACTAAGTGGTCACGTTTTTCAGGTTCATACAGGTACGTGGTTGGTGGATGGCAATCCACAAATTATACTGTTCGACATCGGTTCCGGTGCATGGCAGCTGGACAGCTATAAACAGGAGTTATGGAGTACATGTGCCATTGGTATTCCACACCTGGATATTGAAGCTAACGACGCTGTTATACTGGGATTCATGGTCGCACAGTTTATTGGAGAGGTGAGGACATGAGGAGGTTTTATTCAATATTCGAATGACATTCGTTTCAGGGTTTTTTTACAATTATTACATAGAGATTTCGGATAGGAATAAGGAAGAGGTAAACGATACGATATATCGACTTATAGATACACACCAATATTTATCTATGTTTTTTCTTATTTATCTATACATTTACCATTTCTTACTATGTATCTATGCTCTAAATACATATGTCGCATATGTTTTGAAAGACAATATGATGAGTTATATAAAAATACTTATTTTTTGAGGACACTTATTGCAGGCTATCCAGGAATTATCCTACAAATAATAAAATTGATTCCTTTGGAACGCTTAAATTGTTGCTTTTTTTTATTAAAATCAATTATCCTTTTCAGTTTCGCAAAGCAGTTGAGGGTTACAGCGACACCCCACCACGTGTGGTTGCACATTTCCACGAGTGGCAGGCGGGCATCGGTCTTATTATGTTAAGGTTTGTATATAGCACTTTCCCAAGGTTATGAGAAACTTTCTCGCGTTCTCAAGAATTATCGACTGGTCGACGAGGACTTGAATGTTCCCTCCACTAGGTGGACCGATAATGATCTACTAAAGGTCGCTGGGAGACCCTGAAAACAGATGGCAAAAGATCACGAGTTGTGGCGTTTTATAGGGGAAGTCCACAGACAACTAAAGACTGTTCGATACTGGTTCTTAAGCAAGCAGACTCCAAATTTTGCAGAGTAAATCGTAATCTATAAAAAGAAACGTCAATGTATTAGTAAGTTCACGGGAACAGAATTTCCGATTGGAGACTCGCAATTAAATGTCCAAATATAAATGTTAAATTATGATATATTTTCGCTATCCAGAACCCGTCACGTAGATGTGGCAACAGTCTTTACCACGCACGCCACGTTGTTGGGGCGTTACCTTTGCGCTGGCAACACAGATTTCTACAATAATTTGGATAAGGTAAGTAATTAATTAATTATATTTACACTATAGATATTTGACCGACTGCAACTGTCTATATTTACGTACTTCCTTTAATTTATCTATTATACATATTCACTCCAGCAAAATATCTTAGTACAAAGTTTTGCAATAGACTTTCTCAATTTTTACTTCCAATTCTTTGCACTACTTCCTACTTCTTCCTTTAATTCAGCATTACTCTATTAATAGTTATAAATTTTCTATAGGTAGATGTTGTTTTTTTTTTAACTACGACTGTGTCATCGCTAACATCTGATGGTAAGCTGTTACCATGGCCAATGCCTCAACACAACTCCGACAATTTAGACAAAAGTGTTTACCCATACTTGAAAGGGATCGTGAGTAGATTTCTGTAAGAATGCTGTGATCTTGTATTCGTTCAGTTCTCAGTGGACGAGGAGGCTGGGAAGCGTCAGATCTACCATCGTTACTGCATGGAGCGCGCCGCTGCACACATGACACATATCTTCACGACCGTCTCAGATATCACTGGTGAGATTTTTTCAGTTTTTTATGGGATAGGAGGGCAAACGAGCAACTGGGTCACCTGATGGTAAGCAACTTCTCACCGCCCATGCACACCGAATTGTGTTACCGTCCTTTAAGTGAGTAGGAGGGGAAAGAAGGGGTAAAGGTGGATGGGCCTCCGAACGAAACGCGGCACAAGCCGCTTTACGTGGGTTTTCTGAGAGGTCGTGGTATTTCACCGGTCGAGTCGGCCCTTTCATGCAGCGAACTGCAAGACTCTACCACTGTTACATGTGTTCATGTCTACTAACTCACGTTATTGTTTGTATATTGGAAAAAACGTTTAAAACATTGTGCCTGATGTATGGCAGTAGGTTCCGCCATCTATTTCATTTGGGATGTAAACAATTTGCGAGTCAAGAGAGCTACTGCCTATACCTTCATGCAGAGAACCAGTTCAATTATTTAGACATTTTAGGACGTGTGAAAATATACTTATAACTTTTTTATTTTCTTACATAGGTTATGAGGCGGAACATTTGCTGAAACGCAAACCTGACATCATCACCCCAAACGGTCTGAACGTGAAGAAATTCTCCGCGCTCCACGAGTTTCAAAATCTTCATGCTCTGGCCAAAGAGAAGATCAATGAATTTGCAAGAGGACATTTCTATGGGTACGTTTAGGAAACAAATCTTTTTTAAGGAAAGGAAAGGCTCGACCGGTAAAATACCACGACCTCTCAGAATATCGACGAAAAGTGGAAAAGTTTCGTTCGGTATCCGGAGGCCCACCCCTTTCTCTTACTTTCTTACTCCTTTAATGGCCGGCAACCAAACTGAAACACTATCTATGGTGAAGGTGTCCATGGGCGGGGTATCCCATGTACCATAGTTTTACTCTCCTGCATAAAAAAGGAACAACAAATTGCTTTAGATATTTTCCTAGCCAAGCGCGAAGCGTTTTTTTATGGGATAGGAGGGCAAACGAGCATGCGCGTCACGCAACCGGCTCCGCACTTGGACACCTGCAACACATATATTGCGTTGCCGACCTTTAAGGGAGAGGGATGGGAAAGGATGGGGAAGGGAATTGGGCCATCGTTTATTTTAGTAGGTTTTTAACTGTATTTAATATAATTTCTTTTTGAATTGTTTTTAGTCACTTCAACTTCGATCTCGATAAAACCTTGTACTTCTTCATCGCTGGACGTTACGAGTTCGGTAACAAAGGAGCGGACATTTTCATAGAAGCGTTGGCCAGATTAAATCATTATTTGAAGGTAATCTATTGTTAATAAAAAGTATTATTATAATTATTGGGAAAAGTTTTCACTGATGGTATTTTTTTCTTGTTGATAAAAATAGATTGCTCATCAGCACACCATCACCCTGAAAACAATTAAATATTAAGAATTGTTCTGATGATCTGATGATTTTTTAAAAACAATGAAGTAGTAAAATAAGTAATACTGTAAAGAGAATCAAGAATCAATGCCAAAGTGGATTGCCAATATGCCAATATTACCAAATGCCAATAATCTCTGTGGCTTAAGATAAGTATAGATATGGCTAACGTTGGCCACCAAACGTAATGTTAGGCGAACGGTCTCCATTCAGGAGAAAGAACCCTCGCCGGTAGAAGGCGTCTTCGAGATGCTCTCGACTTGTCAACTTTTCAACGTCAACTTTTCAATAATGGTACGTAATTGCGTACGTAATTATAGGTGCGTCCGTAATTCTATCGCAGCCAGTGGCAGTACAGAGGACTAAGATCTCGGTTTATTATTGTATATATTGATACTACGAAAAAGCCTATACCGTTTGGACTCCTGTGTATCCATACTTCGTGGTTTTTAAGTAAAGTACTTTTATAACAATTATCCAAACTAAGCGTGTATACAAAATTTCAGCTCAATCCGTTGAAGATTCTGAACTGAGTTCACCAAGTGTGACTCGAACGCAAAGATTAGCTGAAAAGTAAAAGTGAAAGTGAAAAGTGTTGTGCGTCGCGACGATATACTGTGCGTCGCGGCGCTATGTTGCGCGTCGCGGCGCTATGTTGCGCGTCGCGGCGCTATATTTCTCGTTGCAGCGCTATATTGTTCACGGCGCAGTGTTTCGCGGCACCGTGTCGTGCGTCGCGGCGCAGTGTATCGCGTCGCGGCGCAGTGTTCGCGTCGCGGCGCAGTATTTCGCGTCGCGGCGCAGTGTTTCGCGTCGCGGCGCAGTGTTCGCGTCGCGCCGCAGAGTTTCGCGTCGCGGCGCAGTGTTCGCGTCGCGCCGCAGAGTTTCGCGTCGCGGCGCAGTGATTCGCGTCGCGGCGCTATTTTGGGCTTCGCGGCGCCGTATCGTGCGTCGCGGCGCAGTGTATCGCGTCGCGGCGCCGTGTTGGGCGTCGCGGCGCCGTGTTGGGCGTCGCGGCGCTGTTTTGCGCGTCGCGGTGCCGTGTCGTGCGTCGCGGCGCCGTGTTGGGCGTGGCGGCGCAGAGTTTAGCGTCGCGGCGCAGAGGTTCGCGTCGCGGCGCAGAGTTACGCGTCGCGGCGCAGAGTTTCGCGTCGCAGCGCCGTGTTGGGCGTCGCGGCGCTGTTTTGCGCGTCGCGGTGCCGTGTCGTGCGTCGCGGCGCCGTGTTGGGCGTCGCGGCGCAGAGTTTCGCGTCGCGACGCAGAGGTTCGCGTCGCGGCGCAGAGTTACGCGTCGCGGCGCAGAGTTTCGCGTCGCGGCGCCGTGTTGGGCGTCGCGGCGCTGTTTTGCGCGTCGCGGTGCCGTGTCGTGCGTCGCGGCGCCGTGTTGGGCGTCGCGGCGCAGAGTTTCGCGTCGCGGCGCAGAGGTTCGCGTCGCGGCGCAGAGTTACGCGTCGCGGCGCAGAGTTTCGCGTCGCGGCGCCGTGTTGGGCGTCGCGGCGCTGTTTTGCGCGTCGCGGTGCCGTGTCGTGCGTCGCGGCGCCGTGTTGGGCGTCGCGGCGCAGAGTTTCGCGTCGCGGCGCAGAGGTTCGCGTCGCGGCGCAGAGTTACGCGTCGCGGCGCAGAGTTTCGCGTCGCGGCGCCGTGTCTGGCGTCGCGGCGCTGTTTTGCGCGTCGCGGTGCCGTGTCGTGCGTCGCGGCGCCGTGTTGGGCGTCGCGGCGCAGAGTTTCGCGTCGCGGCGCAGAGGTTCGCGTCGCGGCGCAGAGTTACGCGTCGCGGCGCAGAGTTTCGCGTCGCGGCGCCGTGTTGGGCGTCGCGGCGCTGTTTTGCGCGTAGCGGCGCCGTGTCACCGGCGCATGCATTTTTTACTTCTAAAAACATTTTTTAGAATTGTGCATTATTTAGAAACAATCGCATACAAATGATATACAAAACATATACCGCGCCAATTTGTTAGTCTGCTCTGGTCTGAGCAACCCGAAGTTTTTGGATCGAATGAATCAATGACTTCTCGCAATTCTTTTCGGAAGTTCATCATCTTCCTGCCCTATTACCAATTATTGGGGGTCGGCAGAATAGGTTTTTTCCACACTTCCCTATCATTAGCATAATGAATAAATAATTAATTTTGAACACATTCAAAAAAATCTTTAAAAGAGAGTACTTTTTCCGAGTTTTAAAACAAATTCGACCCAAAATTCTACCTACGACAATACTGATAAGCGTCTCCTGTTTATCACCAGGCATCAGGATCGGACATGACAGTGGTAGCTTTCATGATATTCCCGGCGAAGACTAACAACTTCAACGTGGAGAGTCTACGTGGTCATGCAGTGACCAAAGCACTCAGAGATACCATACAAGATATACAGCAGAAGGTTGGCAAAAGAATGTATGACATATGTCTGAGGTGAGAATATTTCATAATATATGCGTAAAGTAGAATATCTGGGAAATATATATATTAATGTAGGCGTTCCACCATCAGGTCAGTTTCAACAAGTTGTCTCTTGAAGGCATCCAACGTCTAGTGAAAAAAAAAACACTTCAAGTACGACAGGCAATTATAATTTTTAACTGTAATTTATTTATAATATATTATGAAAACATTTGTGATTTTACTTTTACAACGCGATGCAAAGTAGACATATGACTTTGAAGAAACGTGCTAATTTTTACTTTTTTTTTATTCTAGCTCGCGATTGGTTTTAAATCAATTAGTCTAGTTAATAAAAAATAAGAAAATTTGATTTGTTGTCAGGTAGTTAAAAATTCATAAATATCAGTAGATATAAAATTTAAGTAAATGTTGCACACATAAAAGTAGCAGATTAAGACTACTAGTATATAGAGATAGTATATACTAGTAATCTCACATAAAACTCACTTCTTCTCAGATGAACTCTATGAAAATCCGAGGAAATATTAAATAAAATTAAGATTTCTTATTGAAATTTGTAGAGGTCACCTGCCTGATACATCAGACTTGCTGCAGAAGGAGGACACCGTACGTCTAAAACGTTGTATATACAGCTTGCACAGAGACAGTCTGCCGCCTGTCACCACACATAACGTTGTGAGTATACTAAATGATTTAGACATATAAAATAATATTTGTTAGTGTTTTTGTGCAACTGTCTGTCTGTATGCGGATCAGATAAAAACTACTGCATGGTGCTATTATGTAGTATTCGTGGAAAGCTAGGGTCTTAGGGGGTGGACCTCCGGACAACTCTGTCACCGAACGAAAAGCAGCATAATATATGATCACCAGTCGAGCTGGCCCATTCATGCAACGAACTGCGCTGCTCTATCGCTGTTAGCTGAAATTGTGAATTGATTAAGTTAACTTTTTATTGTGTAGGTGGACGATTGGAGTGACCCCGTGCTGAACTCCATAAGAAGATGCGAACTCTTCAATACAGTCAACGACAAAGTTAAAGTGAGTATTACTACATTTTATATTTTACACGTTTTTACGAAGTTATTATTCTTTATGGATCTTTATACGTTTTTTTATGTTCAGGTAATTTTCCACCCCGAGTTTTTGGCGTCAACGAACCCTCTGTTCGGTCTGGACTACGAGGAGTTCGTCCGCGGCTGTCACATGGGGGTGTTCCCCTCGTACTATGAGCCCTGGGGATACACGCCAGCGGAATGTACAGTCATGGGCATACCGAGCATCACCACCAACTTATCTGGTAATTATGTACGCTAAAATAAAACTTTTTTATGGGATGAGGGGCGAACGAGCAGGCGTGTACCTGATGGTAAGCAACTAACGCTGTCCATGGACATCTGCAACATAGATAGTGTAATAGTTGCGTTGCTGGCCCGTTTAATATGGGATCGAGAAGAGGTCGGAAGTGGAACGGCGAGGAAAAAGGGTTGGGCCTCCGGATACCTCTCGGCAATGCGGCATTACTCACTTTTAAGCCGATATTGTGAGAGGTTGTGGTATTTCACCGGTCTAGTCAGCCCATTCATGCAGCGGACTGCGTGGCCCTACCACTGCTGTATCCTAGTCTATTCCAATATATTACTTAAAGGAGCTTTATGAGTATGACATTCATAGCAGATACTGTACTGATATAAGGTTAGACTGCCGCTGCCTACACCTTCGGATGTTAATGGCGTGAAGTTACAGTTGCAGTGTATTGTGTTATCTGTTCGCAGGCTTCGGATGCTTCATGCAGGAGCACATAGCGGACCCCATGTCGTACGGTATATATGTAGTGGATCGTAGATACATATCGCTCGAAGGATCTGTACAACAGTTGGCGCAGTATATGTATGGTTTTACCAAGTGAGTGAGACTGACTTTTCGAAGTTCTTTTCGGAAGTTAACTGTGAATAATATCGATGACTGAAAACTTTGTGCCCGGTGTGGCAATAGGTTCGCCACCCATATCCATTTGGCACGTAAACACAACGGCTAGACGATGCTTAACAGCCGCTGCCTACACCTTCGGGTAGAAAAAGGCGTGAAGTTATGTTATGTGTTACCAAGTGAGTTATAGTCTGTTCATATACAGTAGAATCCGATTATAACGACGGCCAAGGGACCGGTAATATTACGTCGTACTAACAGGACGCCGTACTAAACGAACAGACATTTTTTTTATTAATCGCAATAAGTATGTACATAGTTATGTGTGAATATTTAGGTGACTAATTAAAACATATTTAAATTAAAGAATGTATTTATTTCACATTGTACATGTTTGTACATATCTAACTAAGAATGAAAACATCTAGTGAATAAAGTCTGTAATTATTGATTGTTTTTGGTATTTAGTGTTTTTATAGTTGGAAGTACGGACTGCATTATGCAAACGAGACATAATACTTATGGGGAGGTTGCGCGAGACGAAGTTAGCTTCTTACCTATGATTTATTTGTGCACATGTCAACGCTCGTCGTTGTAACAGGACAATTATTTGTGAAATTCCGTCGTTGAAAGCGGTCGGTCGTTGTAAGCGGAGTCGCAATAAACGGATATACTTCCATGGTTGCTCATAACAAAACCAAACGTATGCCTATAGTGACGTCGCTATAAGCGGTCAGTTGTTAAATGCGAAGTCGTACTAAACGGACTACACTGTATTTTCAACTATCTTTTATCAAGTCGGTCACCTGATAGTAAGCTAATATAGCACCACCCATGGACACCTGCAACACAGATGTTCCAATTGCGTTGACTTCTTTTAAGGGAGTCGGATGGGATATGAGGGAGAAGGGAGGTAGACCTCTGGATACCTCTCTCTCTCACCGAACGAGACACGGAATGCGCCACATTACATCGATATTCTGAAAGATCGCGGTATTTCACCCGTGATACTCTACTACTGTATCAAATACGCAAAAATAAATGGTTCTTTGACTACCCTGCGATGAATATATTGATATATTTTTTATTTATAAATAATCTGTAAGTGAATCAAAGTAACTTCGTAGTTATTTCTTGTATAACTTAGGCATCCAATGTTTTAGCCAACGGCAACTATTTCCCAACACGTGGAATGAATTATCTATTCCCACGGAATACAGACGTCATCGTTTATCACAAAAAAATGTAACTAGAATGGGTATTGAACCTGATAACCGCTGCGTACCAGGTAGTCAAGTGTCAGCATCGAGTAGCACCATTAAATTACACTTTGTTAACATAAATGATAACTTTGTACAGAATGACCCGGCGTCAGCGTATCATACAGAGAAACAGGACTGAACGGCTTTCTGACCTTTTGGATTGGAGAAATTTGGGCATCGTGAGTATATCTAGAGTACAACTAACTTTCGAAATTAAATTCGAAATGTCATTGGTGTGTGTGCGCCAGGATTCGAACCCGCGACCTCTTGATTCAGAAGTCGTGTGCTCGACCGCTGGACCACCAATAGCTTTTGCTAGCATAACATGTGATTAATACTTTATATTAGTATTAATAAGTTAGTTACATATTTTTTTATTATAGGGGGGAAACGAGCAAGCGTGTCATCTGATGGTAAGCCACTAACGCCACCCTGCAACACTGCTTTATATCTTTAAAATGGTAAAGTGAAGGTGTCGGAAGTGGGATGCGGAGGGGAAAAGAACTTTTTAACCGAGCGAAACGCGGCATGGACCACTTTACGTCGATATTTCACCGGTCGAGCCGGCCCAGTCATGCAGCGACCTGCGTGGCTCTATCACTATTACCTATTATTATTACTAATCCACAATTGCTTTTATATATTCTATTGAAATAATTGTGGATTAGAAAACACGCTGCTTCAATTCAAAACTGTTAAATAAAAATTACACTATTTTACAGGAGAGCTGATCAAAAAAGTACTTAATAATAGTATAGTTCGGTTGGCCAATAAAGTTCTCCTCAATCTCTAATAAAAATTCGCCCCTGAACTGGACCGAAAAGAAGTTTAAACAATCCGAACAATGTATTTAAACAATGGAAAAATAATTAATTTTATTATTTGTTTACAGTACTATCGTCAAGCGCGCGTAGACGCCCTCAAGGTTGTCTATCCAGATTACGTGGACCATATGGACCAGGAGCTTGGCAAGAAATTCAACTACCCACGGCCCATCTCCGAACCGCCCAGCCCCTCTCATTCTAGTAAGTAATTTTCTCTTACTTATAACAGATTTATTTATACGAAATAGCATGACATTTTTGCGAGGGTAAGACGTTAAAGGGAAAATGATTGATTGATGTCTGATGATGTGAAATGTAAGAAATATACTACTTCATCCAATTACCTTTAAAAAATTGCTTTTACAAAACAACACGTATGGTCGATCATTAAAAAATGTTTAGGCACTGAAAATCTCTTTGTGGCTAATAATAAAAACTTAAAACTCCAGTACGCATATCGCATTCATCTGAACTCGAAACAAAGGATGAAGAAATCCAAACAAGCAATGAACAAGAGCACGCAATTGAAATACAAAGAAAAAATAAATTGAACGTGCAAAAATCGCTCGAGTTACTCGAAATAACCGACGACGGTGACGATCGAGATCTCGAGATAAGTTTCGAGAAAACGAACTTTTCCGAATCCGAACACGAGAATTACCGAACACCGAACGAGCATTTCCTAGAGCCGTTGAATGAAGCTGTTGCTCAACAAATCGATCAACTGATCGCTAAACTGGCCGACTGCGTTGGAGAAAATTAGGTTCGCGGTGTTTATTTTTTGTTTGAGGGCTGCCAGTATTACGTTTTATTTTATCACGTTATAATTTATCTATACCTTAAGAATCAAGTTATGCATTGTATACTTACATTGTTCCTAAAATGGCTAATTGTGACCTATTGCAAAATATTAAGTGACCAAAAAAATATTATCAATATTATGTTCTGTTTTCGTCATTTCAAAATTTCAAAAAGCATGTCACTCTTAAATCGGGTATTAACGAAATTTCTTCTTACTGAGGAACTGCGCAGGTAACTGCACGATTGTGTTAGCTTTGTAGTTCTAATATGACATCTTGCTTGAAAAAGTAAGCCATAATGGCAATTGCAGTTATAATTTGATACTTTCGCCCTTAAAACAAAGGTAGCGATATTCCAATCAAACTAAACACATTATAAAAGAACTTTACAAAATATTGATCCTTCAATTTTAATCCTTCAAAATAGATTCAAAATGCACCCTGCATTTTAAATAGTGATTTTATGCCGATCGAGTTTAACCTTCGATAGATTCTGGATGAGTAATCATTGAATCATGAGTCAGCTGGCGCATCCCCGATATCATGGCTGTGGGAGGTCACGAAGGTGTAAAAATTAAATTGCATCAACTTATTTGTAGACAAAGCATTGTCCTATAAATTATGGCTTAACGTTTTTTGTTGTCTGAAAAAGTCGTTTGTACGCAGACGAGGTATTAATGCTTCAATCTTTATTGCGTCAGCTGACGGCCTTTCTATCGCTACCGGCGCAGCTGACGATGTTTCTTTCAGCTCAGTACGATCAATACATTTTTTGTATCTTTCGTGACCCTTTACATCCATGGGTACTGGTATTTGCGCAGCTGACGGTCGGACCACTCTTCAATGATGTACCACAACAGTTGGTGTCAATTAGTGTTGAGTAGGACACGACTTGAAAAAGAGTTTGTAAGAGTAGCCTCTTTTTTATCCTGAGCCAGTACAATGTCCCACTTCAAATGAGGCGAGGCGTACTGAATCATTTGAAGTTATTGTAGTACGAAATACGCGCGCCTCCTGGTGCCTCAAATGTAGTGTTGAGTAGGACACGACTTAAAAAAGAGTTTGTAAGATAGCCTGTTTTTGTCATAAGACAGTACAATGTCCCACTTCAAATGAGGCGAGGCGTACTGAACCATTTGAAGTTATTGTAGTACGAAATACGCGCGCCTCCTGGTGCCTCAAATGTCAGACGCGACGTGCTTTTGTCATGTTATTTGTTTGTTTATTACAAGTATTTTGTAATTATAAATCTTACAAGTATAAAAAATAATTTTATGTGTTTGTTGTCTTTTAGGTATTCAAACCAAATGATTACGAATATAAAATTTCTCATCTCAATATACCTGTTAAAAATAAACGCGAAAGTTTGTGAGGATGGATGTGGGATGAATGTTTGTTACTTTTTCACTCAAAAACTACTGAATGGATTGTAATCAAACTTTCCAAGAATATAACTTATAATTACATCAGAATATCGTACAAGGCTATAATTTATAGTTGTGGTGTTAATTATCCAAAACATAACGATAAGCATCAAGGAATATAAAAAATCTTTGAATTTGCATGACTAGAGGGTGCTGTGCGATATGGTTTATCAGAAAAAAAACTAATTAAATGGCACTGACTCTTTAAACAACGTAAGATTATTAATTAAATTTTAAATACGCCTCTTCTGGCTGGAACCTCGCTTCGCATGGACGACAATATATTTCTCCCTCTCTCGAAATGTCAGACGCGACGATTGTGACTTGACGTACTTGCCGTTTGTCTGCCTCGGACGACCGCGACAAAAAAATTGAAGTAGTACAATTTTTAATTTCGAGGCACTCTTACATTTTGACGTCATGTCCGGGACAAATGAAGCGCCTCTTGTATGTCCTACTCAACACTAATTAGAAGTTACACTTCAATAGTGTTGAGTAGGACACGACTTGAAAAAGAGTATGTAAGAGTAGCCTCTTTTTTGTCCTGAGCCAGTACAATGTCCCACTTCAAATGAGGCGAGGCGTACTGAATCATTTGAAGTTATTGTAGTACGAAATACGCGCGCCTCCTGGTGCCTCAAATGTAGTGTTGAGTAGGACACGACTTAAAAAAGAGTTTGTAAGATAGCCTGTTTTTGTCCTAAGACAGTACAATGTCCCACTTCAAATGAGGCGAGGCGTACTGAACTATTTGAAGTTATTGTAGTACGAAATACGCGCGCCTCTTGGTGCCTCAAATGTCAGACGCGACTTGCTTTTGTCATGTTAATTGTTTATTTATTACAAATATTTTGTAATTATAAATCTTACAAGTATAAAAAATAATTTTATGTGTTTGTAGTCTTTTAGGTATTCAAACCAAATGATTACGAATATAAAATTTCTCATCTAATATACCTGTTAAAAATAAACGCGAAAGTTTGTGAGGATGGATGTGGGATGAATGTTTGTTACTTTTTCGCTCAAAAACTACTGAATGGATTGTAATCAAACTTTACAAGAATATAACTTATAATTACATCAGAATAACAAATAGGCTATAATTTATTGATGTGGTGTTAATTATCCAAAACATAACGATAAGCATCAAGTAATATAAAAAATCTTTGAATTTGCATGACTAGAGGGCGCTGTGCGATATGGTTTATCAGAAAAAAAACTAATTAAATGGCACTGACTCTTTAAACAACGTAAGATTATTAATTAAATTTTAAATACGCCTCTTCTGGCTGGCACCTCGCTTCGCATGGACGATAATATATTTATCCCTCTCTCGAAATGTCAGACGCGACGATTGTGACTTGACGTGCTTGCCGTTTGTCTGCCTCGGACGACCGCGACAAAAAAATTGAAGTAGTACAATTTTTAATTTCGAGGCACTCTTACATTTTGACGTCATGTCCGGGACAAATGAAGCGCCTCTTGTATGTCCTACTCAACACTAGTGTCAATATCAGCTGGCATACTATGACTTTTTCATTTGAAACCTCCCGGACTATATGTGCGCCATCTGTCAATGACCTAGTTCCTTGTAAGTTTTATATTATCATAATAGTAACGCCTATAAATGGTGTTGACAGATGGCGCCAGTGTTGTTGTCAAAAACACAATGAATCCCGGAAAAATGGAAACACTGGCAGCCCTTAATCTGGGTTTAACACGCTCTGATTTCTGGTTACACTTTGGAACCACGATGGAAAGGTTTATCACTGTTCATTTAGTAGTTGGTAGACATTTTGGTAGTTTGAAATGCGAATCTGCACATGAGTGAAGTACTTACTAAGAATATTTAGTTATGCACAGTTATTTTTAAATGTTGTTACGATATTTCTACACTACTTCCTTCATATTTTTCGATTTGTACGATAATAATAGGACTGGTTTGTATTTCTCTTAGATGTTTCCCGATACTTATCAAATTATGTATTCAGTTTTTTTCCACATAAAAAAAATAACATTAATCTAACCGCTAGGAATCGAACCTTAAATATGTGTTGAAGTTCATGCGATATGGACAACGTAGCATATTTAGCTCGGGGACATGTTTTGAATGGAATGAATGAAAGAATGAAATGAATTATGAGTGTAAACTTGTGACTTGAATTTATTCGTCCTAAGATTTGGTTAATTATCTTATGACGTTTCGTTACTGTAATATGTACTTATGATTACAAAATAGATAGAAATGTTTGGTTAAGCGTATTGTTATATTACAAACCGACTTCAAAATGGATAAGGTTCTCAATTCTATATTAGGTATATTATTATTATCCGGAGGAAAAGTAAATTTATCCGCGTTTTGCTCGTCTAATATCTGATTTGAGTATAGATACTAGATATAGATATAGCATTTTGTAATGTTTGCATTGTATTATAGGAGTTACAACTCCGGCTGCTTCAGTCCATGGTTCTGATGATGAAGACGAAGTCGACGATGAGCTGGAACTAGCCGAACTTAAAATTAGTGATAAGTAACTTTAATTAATGTTTATTTTTATCGTTTTCCTAGTTAAATAGACATATAGACTTGACCTGAAGGGTCTGCCACTACAGCTGTTTTTTTTTTCTGGGAATTAGTGATCCCACTTTACTTTGTATATTTTTGTACTTTTACGAATTTCGTATGCATTAAATTTTTTAATGTTATTGGGAGGTTTATTTATGTGAGTTTTTAAATTTTTAAATCTTGTTCAGCAAATAGTGGGTAGGTGTGTCCTAGGACATACATAGTAATAGCCCAGTAATAGCCTGCCCGCCATCTTTACCATGGAGTCAAATATTACATTTGTTTAATGCTCAGAAACACTGCCAACGCTTTCTTAGTTTTGTAGTTTATTATATTATGAATAGCATATAATATTTTTATTATTTCACGTCTGTAATCTGTGAAATGCAGTTTTTTTTTTAAATATATTTTATTTTTTCTATTAGAATGATTATATCATACCTAGATTATTTTATAGGATTATATATCATTTTATAAACCATATATGGTCAAAAATTTTAAAAATGTTAGTGGTACATATATAAATTATTTATTAATGATCCTCGTATAATATTTTTTACTAGTTGCCTTTCTTGACATGTGCCTTTAATAAATGAATAAATGTAGTTCCTTAAAACAAAGAAAAATATCTTTATTCTCTGCTGTTATTAGAGTAATGAAAAAACAGTTATTATATATTCATTGTCTATTCATCTCTTATAATGTTAAGTTCTGAATTGCTCCCACATGATCCTAACTCTTCTCTTTACTCTTCTACTTCAATTTAAGGAGAATTTATACCTTAACACAATATCTCAGGTGAAGTGTTCCTACAGAATTTTTCAGCTCAACAAATCATGTTTTATTAATTTTCATATTTTAAATGCATTTCAAAATATAATATTAAGGTTTTTTCAGTTATTCAATTTATTAATTTTATCAATAAATCATTTTTCATTTTTTTTTTCGTTTTTAATAGGGAACTGGAACCACCTTTTGGGCAATTGAATTCTAAATAAAATATTAATCTATACTTAAAAAAAAAATGTAACAAAACTACATATGTACAATGAATGTATATTTTATTGAAATTACAGATTTATTTCTTTATTTTATATTCTGTTAGTCGCCGTTGAAAGTTGTATTGTGTTTAATATATTATATTCAATACCACTATTGCTTATTACTTTTTATATATTTTATATTAGATCGATAAATGCGCTATCTAGTGCATTTATCGATATGGCTATCTTTACGCTACGACCTAAAGGAGCGGAGCACTGACCTTTTTAGTGGCAAAGGATAAACAGGATATAAATATTTATATATATATTGTTTTTAAATCGTTTCATTTTATTCCATTTTGAATTCTAGTATGCGTGTTTAATCAAATTTGCATATGTAATTAATATTTTTTGATATTTATGCGAATGTCACACAGTATATTTTTTTTTGTATAAGTAGCATCTGTATCAATTGTTTAAATGACTTATTTAATCATCACATATGTGGCATCCGTATCAATAATTACATTGACTGTTATAAATATATAGGCTACTGCTGAAATATGGACATCATATAAAAAAACATTAGGTATATTAAACAAAATTATATTTTTTTTATGAAATATAAATTGTGAGTTTTATTTTTGTATAAGCATTTATATACATTACGAATGTTTTTTTTTTACATATATTGTAAGATTGTATTTTGTTAAATATGAACGTTCTATTTGTATAGTTTCTATAATTTGTCTATTTTAGGTTTTATTCTCACGAATTCTATGCTACTTTGAAACTTTCTATGAAACTTTTTCTTTCTTGCAATAAGTGTTATTTTAATCATAAAAAATATCGTAGACATTTCCTTATACACTAACTTTTTATTATACAAATAGTTGTTTGTTTATTTGTTGAAAGCTTCTGCCTGGACATGGATGAAAGTTAAACGCTTAGAATTCAGGATAATATAATTATCCTCTATCTTACAGTAAGCGAATTTATTGTTAAGTCTGATCCTATTTACTTCCATTCTTGTGCCATACATTCAGAATGTTGTTATTTTCTAATAAAAAATGTTTAAAATTCAATTGTTTTTATTTATTTTTTATATATTCGTAAGGTGTGGGCTTAAACAAATTTATGAAAAAATCGGGCAATGCAATAAACTTGTACTTAGTCAATTGTGTCTAATAAGTAAAACAGTTGCTACACAATCGCTAATCACTTTTTATTTAGATAAAAGTGTGATATTGTTTATCCTGGTAGCTTTTTATAGGATTTAATAAAATAAAATACAAATTTATTATATAATTTTTCAGATCTTTAAATATATTTCAATAATTCTATTCAATTCCAGACATCATTAAGGTTAATTTATGTATTTCATTAAAGTCATAGTTACTCGTATCTTTGACATTACTTTTTTCTTTAAATTCGTAATTCATAATCATTCATTCATAATCATTCTTGACATTAATTTTGTGGCAACTCCGGCATTCGTTTCAGGGACGTCTTTACGATTTATGTGTTTTTACATTTTCAGCTATGTGTTGAGGTAGATTCTGGTTATTTTTGACATCATTAACATCGTATAAATTTATGGGTTTATCCTTATCATAGTTGGTCCTAAAGTCGTCATTAACGTCTATGTTCTAGTTTACGTTGACATTTTCAGTTCTTTTCGGGGGTTCCGTTGTCAATATTTCACTGCTGTACCTATAGCATTATCATTCTGACTGTCTTTCTGATCTATTATTTTGTCTTCAGATTGATCGTTAAGATAATCCTCTTCATTATGGGCCTTTGTTTCAGTTAGATTAATAGGGGTGTGTTTATCTGATGTAGCGTTGGAATCAGACTCATTTTTTGATTTATACTTATTGTTTTCATTATTTTCTTTTGTAGTTGAGAGACTTAATTCGTCATTGTTATATCTAACATCAATTTCACCAGGGTTACTGTTGTATGATTCATCAGTTCTGTCATTAACTAATATTTTTTTATTAGGTTTGATGGTGTTTAGTTGGCTTTCCTTTTCATGTTTCGCGTATAATTGTTCAGAGTTTGCTGCTTCATTATTAAATTTTTTGACTTCCTCAGTTTTATTTGAATGCCCCGTTAGGTTTTGAAGGTTGTTTGTTACTTCTTCGTTATGCAAAAATTTGTCTTTAAGAATGTTTGTTAATGCTTCTAAATAATCTGTTAGTTTCTTTGCTATTTCTTTCTCAATGAATTCATTCGTGACCTGTGAAAAAGAAATGTATATTATATGATAATACTAGCTGACCCGGCGAACCTTCTTCCGCATTAAAAGTAATAAATGAGTAAATTTTGGATATCATGAAGTTTTAACTTCTGTCCCGCTATGTTAATACTGCAATATCTTCAAAAACATTCGTTTAAATTGCATGCTGTAAAGGGCCAGGATCATCTATATTACATGCACAATCTATTTAAGACACTTAATTAGATAAAAATTAATGCTGTAATGTTTAAAATCGCTTCGTAAATAAGCCATTATTTCTCGTAAAAAGTAAAAAGATAAAAATGGTCATTGTGGGTCCTCCCTAAGAGATAGACATCGCGGACTTTTTTGTAGACCTTTTAAAGGTGTTTAATAATGTAGAACATTGTTTTGATCTATCACTTAGGGTTCAGCCAGCGTTTGCAATTAAAGTGTTAAATTTTGAAAATTATCATTTTTTTACAACTACATATATGAATTATAGATCAAAACCACCCCGTTGACACCCTCTAACTATTAAAAAAACGCATCAAAATCCGTTGCGTAGTTTTAAAGATATAAGCTTATAAGGGGACAGACAGGGGAAAGTGACTGTTTTATACTATGTAATGGATATTTATTAACTACCACTTGTAATAACATAATTGGGTTGTATTAATGGATTACATATATTATTTAATCACCATATTGACACAATATGTAATTTTAGTGCATTGAGCCCAGAACTCGCAATTTTTTTTGTTAACAAATGAGATCCAAATGTAGTTAAGATTATCAATGCAACTAAGCATTTTGATAAAAAGTAGTGAAATTTTACTTCTGCTTACCGTAATCAAAGAATCCAAATATTTTTCACCTAAATCAGCCAAGAAGTTCAAGAAAGTTTCCTAAAATTAAATAGAGGAATATTAACACATAAATAAACAATAATTACACTCGAGAGCAATGAATCCGGGTCACTTAAAGATTCCTAAAAATCTCGGAAACTAAAAATGCTAGGTTAATGCAATAAATTGTATTTAATAGACAATGTAATACTCCTTAAATGAAGGTATTAAAACTTCTTAGTTATTGTAAAGTTATATCATAAAAAAATCAAATTTGAAAAAGGGCCACTTTCGAAGATGGAACTACGAAATTACAGCATTTGGTTTTGCTTTTGTTTGTAATCTGTCATTTATGTGGGTACATAAACCATGTTGATAGTGCTCTATATTCATTATTCAAGCTGAAATTATGTCGCTTACGCCTGAAGAATGCACCAGAATACTTACAATGCTGGAAACCGGCCGGAGTCAGCGCGATACAGCCAGGACTGTTGGTGTGTCGCTGTCAACAGTACAAAGAGTTCTCCGACGTTACGAAGAAACTGGTTCTAACCTACGCAGACCAGGAACGGGCAGAACCAGGTATACCACAGCACGAGAAGACCGATACTTGGTGAACACCATGCTTCGAAATCGCTTTCTCACAGGAACTGAACTCACCAATCAGTTTCGACGCCTCGGAGGAAGTAACCCAAGTGCATGGACAGTAAGACGTCGGCTTGCTGAATCTAACTTAAAACCCCTTAGACCTGCAAACGGCCCTAAACTGGAGCGTGGGCATCGTATTTCAAGACTAAGATATGCCCAGAGCCACGTAAATTGGAGTATTGAAGATTGGTCAAAAGTTATGTTCTCCGACGAATCAAAATTTATGCTCTACAAGCACGATGGAAGACACAGAGTGTATCGAAGACCAGGGGAAAGATTCAAGCAAGCATGCATCGAGGAAAAAGTAGCCTACGGTGGTGGGTCTGTACTTGTGTGGGCCGGAATTTCTTCTGAAAGTCGCACAGAGCTGGTGATCATAGAAAACGGCTCTTTAACTAGCGTAAGATATGTGGAAGAAATCCTCAATGATCACGTTGGTCCATTTATGGTCAATTTAGGTGAGGATGCTATATTTATGCATGACAATGCCCGACCTCATACAGGTAGGATTGTGAATGACTACCTTCAAGAGATGAACATTACTCGTATGGAGTGGCCAGCGCGCAGCCCGGATATCAACCCGATCGAGCATGCTTGGGACGAGCTAGGCAGATGCGTAAAACAACGAAACCCTCCCCCAATCACGCTTCGTGAGCTCAAAATTGCTCTCACAGAGGAATGGGAGAATATTCCCCAAAATCGTATAAGGAACTTGGTGTACAGCATGCCAAACCGCGTAAACGCAGTAATGGAAGCACGAGGAGGCAATACGAAGTATTAAAATTCAAGAAAATCGTAATAAAGTTCAAAAATTTCATGTTTCCTATTTTTGTTTTAAGGAGAGATCAGCAGATTTTTTCTTTATGTAATTTTGTGTTAATAAAATGTATGGTGACTCATATTTTTTTTACTTTCATTTAAGGAGTATTACATTGTCTATTAAATACAATTTATTGCATTAACCTATCATTTTTAGTTTCCGAGATTTTTAACATTCTTTAAGTGACCCGGATTCATTGCTCTCGAGAGTATTTTCGCCTATCTGTGATGAAAATATTTGTAAGAGGTATTTAGTTCAAAGATTGTTACTAGGAATATGTTTTTGCCAGTCTTATACAATGTTTCATGCTGGGATATTCATGTTTTTTATAAATATTTTAGGTTTAATCTCTTTGTTTCCTTTGTTTATACGTGATATATATAATGATTTTAGTTATTTAGAAATCAATTTACATAGTTCATTAGCTCCATCACATCAAACTTCAACTTTTTGACTTCTGTATGTTCTTCTGACTTCTGAAATACACAATAACACAACAAAGTTAAAATAAGTTTTTCATTTTTCTAATTGTCTTAATGTTATCTTAAATATGTGAAATTTGAATCTTTAACTTATTGGTTAAATAAATGGTTAAATAGTACTTAGGTTAAACTTAATAGTTCCTATTAAGTTTAACCTAAGTACTATTAACATGCTTTGTACCTTTTCTTTATCTTCTGTACCGTATTGAGTGCCAGTTATTTCAAGTTTCGATTGTTTTGGTTCTTTGAAATTAACTTTTGCAGATATTTCTACTGACTCATCGCCTTTATTGTTACCGAATACCTTTTCTATCAGGTTTGTAAAGTCACCTGGATAATTATATATCAAAATAAATAATAGTTTAAAAAAACTAAAAAACACGCTTTTTATTGAAAACCGAACTAAAAAATAGAAAAATAAAAAAAAAATACTTTATTTTAAAAAAAGCGTGGGGTGCTTTTTAAGATATTATCGAAATGATAATCACTCTACTCATATATGTCAATAAAATATTTATAACTATTGACACCATGCACCCCACGCTTTTTTTAAAATAAAGTATTTCTTTTTTTATTTTTCTATTTTTTAGTTCGGTTTTCAATAAAAAGCGTGTTTTTTAGTTTTTTTAAACTATTATTTATTTTAAATTTTTTAGTTCGGTTTTGTATGACAGCGCGTTTTTTATTTTCGAATTTGAGGAATAGCGCCATCTGTGCCTTATATAAGGAACTCGTTTCAAGTTGATAACGTAAACTTTCCGCTGATTGCCACTAGATGGTGCGATTTGTGAACTTTCATAGTTCACAAATCGCACCATCTATCGTTAAAAAAAGCGTGGGGTGCATGGTGTCAATAGTTATAAATATTTTATTGACAGATATGAGTAGAGTGATTATCATTTCGATAATATCTTAAAAAGCACCCCACGCTTTTTTTAATTTATATTCATTGAAATTTTTAACACTATTTTCTTAATTTAAATTCATTAAAATTTATTTTCTATTTTTTAGTTCGGTTTTCTAGTCTTGAACTTTCATAGTTCACAAATCGCACCATCTAGTGGCAATCAGCGGAAACTAAAAAAGAAGTCGGTTACAAACAAACCTACAAACATACAAACATACAAACATACATACAGGTGAAGCTAATAAAAAGCTAATAATTAGTCTTTTGTTCATAGTACAGAAAATCTATGATATTGGATTCTATCAAAAAACGGCGTTGAATATTCTTTACTGTTATGAAACTTTGTAATGAAATCTTTACCCAATTTTTCGATGAATTCCGATGATTCGCTTGGAGACTTGTTTAGCTCTACAGGTGTTTTACTGCTTTCTATCTTATCCGAGTCATCTAATTTTATAGAAATGTAATAAGGATTCGTATTAATTAATAAAGGAGAATTGTATGATTCTCCGTTATTAACAAATACGTCATCTGTAACTATATCAGCAGGTAGTTCTTTCAAGTTTTGATCAAAGTTAGGGTTTTTTGTATCTATTTGAAAATGTACTCTTGTAGACGGTGTATCTCTTAAATAGTTTTGTAGCAAATGAATAATGTTAAACTCAGATTGGTCGTGTGAGGCAAACGGGATATTAGGAGAATTATCTGTAACAATTCCATCATAATATATCTGTTTGCTGTTTTTATCATGATCATCAGTTTTTTGAGATCCAGTGTACAAAGTGTTATCTTTTTTTGGTTTTTCAAAGTCGAATCCTTGTTCATGATTATTTTGCAGATATCCATCCACTTCGGGACATTTAGGAGATCCAATACAAATGAATGTATCAGGGTTGATGTTAGAATCAAACTGGAAAATAAAGATAAGATATTTGCTTCTTGTGGTGTAGGCGTATAGTGATTAGACGATGATGATAGCATCTCAACAGGAATGGAATATAGCCCTTCAAAAACCTTCAGAATTAAAATTTCTGTAGGTAGCATATATGATTAGGCAGACTGAAAAATATCTGCAAATATCCCTGTGACGCCTATGACCTATTACATTATTATTTTTAAAGTTACACCACATCAAAAGAGTTACATACAGATGATTAAATTGCAGAAAACGGCTTAATTCAAACTTTCTGAAGATGGCAAAATGTCTTAAAAATCTAGAAGAAGATTTACACAGAAATAGTTTAAATATTTAGGTAGGTAAACGTGTTCCATGGTATGTTCTTTCAGCCACCTTTTCCTTTATCCCCTATTCCCCGATATCACTTACCTCCCAATCATTTTTATAGCCTTCTAATTCAGTCCCTAATATATCTTGCCCTTGGTACTGGACATTTTTCAACTGAAAGAAATCAGTACATATTTATAATATATTCGATTTATACAATAGCCGTGTTGGACATTCAATAACTTAGATTAAGTAGTAGTTAAACAGGAACAGGGGGCATATTATGAGCTCTTAATTGTTCGCTAGGCAGCGAACAAGCTGGGTGGAATTAAGAGCTTATAAAATGCCCCCAGGTCTTTTGTCCACAATGTCAGCCAAGTCTTTCGCTTTTGTTTCAGTTTCATTATCAGTAATGTCCTGTAGAACTTGATATTAAAAGCATTTTTAAAAGCGCCTACGGTTAGTATATTTTGTTTATAACTACTAGTTTTCCACGGAGAGGTGTAGGTAGCCGTTGTTACGCCCGGACTCATGTGTGCACCGGGCAGAATTTTGCCATCCTTCGATATTTATCACATGAAATTTTCGAAAATAACTGAGTAATCGTTGGTTTATGAGTCTGGTGTCGCACCAGAGACTTCTTGATTTGCACGATCTCCTGACCACCGAGATACCGACAACGAATTAATCGATATTTTACATGTGTTATTACCGATTAATATGCATTGTACTTACTTGTATTTTCGAAAGATTTCCATAGCTGGTGCTTATCGCCAAACAAAGCAAAAACTGGAATGGCAGATGGATATGTAGTTCTTGTTAGGTTTTCGTTTCATTTTTTTTCAATTATGTACATAGATTATAAATAATATTGAGAAAGTTGTATTAGAGAGACCTCAAGTATCTATATCAAAGTGATATAGATACTTGAGTGCGCCCTCGCCATCATTACATTCGGATGAAATCAGGCAGAAACAATTTAATCCGAGATTGTCTTCATATTTGTCTGGTTTAATTTTTTCACGGCTTTATGGAAAGCGTAAAAAGCGCAAGTAGCTTACACATAACATAACATAGCATCACGCCTTTTCTACCCGAAGGTGTAGGCAGCGGCTGAAAAGCCTCGTCTCGTTGTTATGTTTACGTCCCAAATGGAATAGGTGGCGAACCTATTGCCATACCGGACACAAAGTTTACAGTCATCGATATTTTTCATCCATAACTTCCGAAAAGAATTTCGGAAAGTCATTGATGTGAGCCAGTGTGAGGATTCGAACGAAAGAAGATTAAGAAGCGGAGTGCTCGACCACTGGACCACCGAGACTAATTAAAGTAAAAAGTAGCAGTCATAAAGAACCTTGGTATTGGTACATGCGAGTTTAATTCGCACCAAAGTAAATTTGAAAGTTTTTCGTTATTTTTTTAAATAATATATGTGCAGGAAATGATATCGATATTTATAATAACTCATAAAAGGACAACTCACCATTAAATTATTCATATTCCGGGCGAGAGAAGACGACAAATAAATTTATAAGTTTAGTTGTTTTCGTATTTATGAACTTGTTAATTATTATTTTATCTACGCTATAAATGTCTGCTATAAAACTATTCCGTTGAGATTTGGTTAATGATTTTTTACATTAATAGGTACTGATGGTTGATAAATCATTTAACTTCTTCAAATTCAAATCATCATTACCATTACAAGTAGGTATAAAACAAAGTCGATTAGCACTTTATTAGATCTCTGAACTTACGCAACGGGTTTTAGATATCTATTTTTTTAATAGATAGAGGATTTCAACACCGTTTATTTTTTAGATTTTCGCGAAACACATTCATAAAATTAAAACAACTTTTTTTATGGATTATATCGCGTTTATTTAGAGCTTATTTTCTATTTATTTCCCGACCTTTCGAACTCTTTACAGAGATCATTTTCACGAGTAATGAACAAAAAGATGGTGAAAATAGCTTCAGAACGACTACCATATATTTATAGAAAATAAGCTCTAAATAAACGCGATATAATCCATAAAAAAGTTGTTTTAATGTTATTCAACACCGTTGTTTGTATGTCCATGCATAATAGTTATAGTAGAGTAGATAATAGTGATAATTTTTGAGGCTTGGTTTTTACTATATGTAGGTACAGGGTACATTACCTCATCACATCACACCTACATTGTATTTAGGGATTGTTCGTGTTTCGAGATCATCTTTATCAGAAAAACTACAAAAGTTATGCTTTTTTTATATTTACCAGTTAAGTGCTCTCCCGACTTGAAAGCGAGTTAAAAAAATCATTTCTCCATGGCCTAGTGTAGTTATACTCAACCTGAGGCCCGGGGCCGCATGTGGCCCGCCGAGTCTTAATCAGTGGCCCGCGTGCAGTTAAAGGCAATTCTAATAGTCGCCGCGATGCGTTCCAGTAAAATAATCAGTTTCCCACTCATTTTGTATCAAAAAATACTGAGCAACTTCAATACGTCAAAATATCCAGCCATAGGCAAAATTGGCGAGAAACTAGTCCGCTTTTCCTCCGAAACTCATGCGTTCTGATCGCTCGCCAAGGCTGTAATTAGTAATTTTTGTATGCCGTCTCTTCCACCTCTGCACAGGGAGGACCAGTTCTTAGCCCACGATGCTTGAGACGCTTATTCCACCGATTATCCTACGATGTGCACCTGCCACGCCACAGGTTCGTTCCCCGCAAATTTCTGTACGGCTCCTACTGTACAAGTCGAGGGGGCCTAGCAGAATCCCAACAATCGGGCTAAAGACGTGTGCTCTAGAGTTGACGCCGGTTTTAACGCGTCCTTTCCGATACTCCTACTCTCTCAGCGCTGTACCTGTATTATGGAACGTAGCCTTATTCTACCCGATTTCTAAAAAAGGTAATCCGTCAGATCCAGCTACAGACCTATCGCCTTCGCCGCCTTGTTTTCCAATATCATAAAAACAATCATTAACCGCCAGTTTCTTACTTATCTAGAGGAGTACCAACTGATTAGTGGCCATCAGTACGGTTTTGGTCACGGTCGCTGGGGATCTTTTAGCATACTTAGCTCATCGGTGGGCGAAGGTTGAGAGTAAAGGGAAGGCGCTGTCCATTAGTCTGTAGGCAGCGGAGTGTCAACTGATGTCCAGTTTCGCGGTCTTCTGGAGGGCAAGACCATATTGACCTGTGCGCTGCAACTGGCATTACTTGCCACGCACTGCTCCTTTGTGAATCCAGTTGCCGGAAATGTTATTTTCGAACCCTTACGACCTAGGAACGTACAAGAAACGACCGTATTTTTATTTTAAACGCCGACAACGCTGATGTGAGACTCCAGGTGTTGCAGATATACCTGGGCGTCGCGACCCGAAAGCTCGTTTGCCCCTTTATGCCATAAAAACATAAAATAATGCTTTATAAAATACATAAAAAAAACGTTATTATAACCCCTTAATATTTTTTGATTGCGGCCCGCGACATCTGACTAAAACGTGTTTGTGGCCCGTATAAGCAAAAGGTTGAGTACCACTGGCCTAGTGGGTTAGTTTTCTTTGGCAGTTTCCTTGAAAAGTTATATCCCCGACCCGAGTACAAATACATATTTATGACAAGGTCGAGAAATCATGAAACCTAGTTCATGATTTCTCGACCTTTTTAAATTTCTCGGGTCGCGAGAATTCTCGAGGCTAATTCCTCGGGTCTTCTCGGGTTGCCGAGAAATTTACATTTACGAACGTTTTTTCATATTATTTGGTTCCAATAACATCAAAAAATGAATGGTTTTCCTCTCAAATTAATTACATTCAGAAACGTATTTTCTTACGAATAAGAAATTAAACATAACATAACATAACTTCACGCCTTTTTCTACCCGAAGGTGTAGGCAGCGGCTGTTACGCCTCGTCTCGCCGTTATGTTTACGTCCCAAGTGAAATAGGTGGCGAACCTATTGCCATACCGGGCACAAAGTTGTTAGTCATCGATATTTATCACACGTAACTTCCGGAAATTTCGAAAAGTCATTGGTGTGTGCCAGGATTTCAAACCACTACTTCTTGAATCAGAAGCGGGGTGCTAGCCACTGCGCCACCGAGACTGTTAAGAAATTAACTTTTTTTAAAATCTACTCAAATTCTTAAATGAAATTGACGTCACCGTTTCTAATATTAAAATAACTGCTTACTACATTAATATAAATAATATTTACGGTAAACATACTAAAACATGTTTTTACAAGTTTTTTCTATCTGTCTCTGTCGTAGTTTAGAGTCTCGGTGGCGCAGTGGTCGAGCACACGGCTTCTGATCCAGAGGTCCGGGTTTGATTCCAGACACTGGCTCACACCAATGACTTTTCGAAATTGTTTTCGGAAGTTATGTGTATATCGATGACTGAAAAACTTTGTGCCCGGTATGGCAATAGGTTCGCCACCTATTCCATTTGGGACGTAAACATAAAGGCGAGACGAGGCTTAACAGCCGCTGCCTACACCTTCGGGTAACAAAAGGCGTGAAGTTATGTTATGTTATATTTTCTATCTGTCTGCTTGTTCCGGGTAATCTCTGAAAAGGCTGGGCCACTTGTGACGGGACTTTTATTGGCAGGTAGCAGGAATAACTTAGTCTACTTTTTTCAGAAAAAATCTTTTTTTAATTATTTATTGCTTCCGAGGCGAAAAAAAACTTCGTTGGGTCATAGAGTATTGAAATAATAAATATTATTCAAACTCGTAATGACATGTTGCAAGAATTAATGAAAACCGACAGACTAAAACTATGAAGCGAATGTGAGTTGCATGGTCGGAATCGGGAGACTAAGACGGCCTAACGACCAAATAAATGGTCTGTTTAAAAAAGGCAAAATGTATCCGAAACCGGCGTGAATGCATGTTGAGAATTGAGATGTATGACTGTGAATGAAGCGAAAGAAGCGTGTCAGGATTGTAGCTTGTGAAGAGCCAAAGTCTCTGCCTACCCCTATGGGATACAGGTGTGAGATTATGTATATATTTAAGTGTCATAATTATAATGACAGCACCAATTTTGGCCGGTTATTTTTACTTATAAACAAAAGTAGCTTCATTTAATCTCAACAAAAAAATAACAGGAAAGAAAACGTCAATGTCGTAATTTTATTAAATGCAATCACAGATTCGTTTGGATTGGTTAAGTATAAAGAAATCAACTTAAAATATCTAAACAAAAAAGGCTTCTAATAAACAATAAAAAAATAACGTGAAATAAAACGTTAATATCTCAAATTCAGGTATTTATTGAAAAATAATAATTAAAGTAATATCATTATAATTTCTCGAGTTCTCGAGATTTCCCGGGAACAAAGCCCAACGATTTCCCGTGAATGAACCCTAGACAAGCATGAATGTTTGTGCCATACAAATTGTGTGATTATTTTTCTACGTATATTAAGTACATTTACAAAAGAAAAGTATATACTTAATATTCGTTATCTAATTTCCATAACACAAGAATTTAGTTGCTAAGCTTGGAACGTGTGTATTAAACAATTTCATGCTCATTCAAGACTAAAATAACAAATCATTTAAAAACTTTTATATTGAAAAAAATATGCAGAGTATTTACATTAGTTACATTTTCTATACACTTTTACAGTTCATCAATAATTAGGTTTACAAAATAAAAACTATTATGAGGACCGCTGTTTGAACAAAATGGACTACACAACCAGTTTTTCAATAAAAATGCCCATGGTTTGTTGATTGTCTTGTCTTTAATTTAGCTTGCTGTTTTAGATATTTGCATTAATTTTAGTAAAAGATATTTTCTTCTCTGGAGAATTTTCTTTTTTATTATGTAACGAATTAGTATCAACAGGACCCTGGTAGCCTAAATTGTTCAGAGGCGCGTTGTTTTTATGAAACATTGAAGGCTGTTGATATCCATAATGAAAAGGCATTGACACATATGATTCATTTATCTTATTGTCAAAAGGTGTTTTTTTCCAATTTATCGGGAAAGGGTTTACATTAGATCTAGTCTCTGTTAGTTTCTCAATTGTGAGTTCTCCCTTGTGACTTTGAGGTACGTGATTATCAATTTTATCAATTAATTTCTTTAGGAAAGATTGAAGTACTTCCGTATTTTTATCTATTTTCTGAAGTATGGTATTTGTTAGATGCTCATTGTTTTCTATTTTACCAAGCATACTGTTTTTAGAGGTATTATCAGTGAATTTCAAAGTAGTTTTTACGGGTTCTGTGTATAGTCCTGATTGTAATGTAGTAGTGGTTGGAACTGTACTTGTAATGATAGTTGACGGGTTAATAGTACTATAAACTCTTGCCCTCGACTTAGTTAAATCATTAGTTAAATGTTTATGGATATTTGATGTTGATGTTTTCAAATGATCGGAATGCGAGATTATACTACTATTTTCCTCCACCAATATGGCATCGAGTTTCTTTTTTTCTTCACTTAACGTCAACAATTGTTCGTTTACATATTTCTGATGTTGGCGTAACAGTAAATGTATTTGTTCTTGGTGATTTTTTATTTTTTTTGCTAGAATCTCATCAGTATCATTTTGCATTTCTTCGGTGGCATTTTTATTAATTTTTGTTATTTTAGATATTTCTGACACATTAACTAATGAAGAATATATTAAACCATTTTTATTAAATGTTTTATTTATACTAGTGTGAATTTCCTTAAAACCTGCTTTTAATCCTGTTGTATTTTTAGGTGTCATTTTAACTGTTACTTTATAATCTGTTTTGGGATCTTCATGGTCACCTATTATAGATAGGACCTCTGCAGAGGTTTTAGTTGGATTGATATCTTTTATATTTTGAAAAGTTTGAATTTGAAATTGATTGCGACTTTTATCTGTATCTATTGTTCGGACATTATTGAGTGCTGGTATATTATTGTATAGCACATAATCAGTCGGATCGAATTCTTCTTTTGATTGCGCAATCTCTTCCATTAATATATGAGGATATTTTACCATTAAGGGATTACGCCTAAATTTACTATCGAATATCTTATAAGTTAGATAGCTGGGCTCTTCAGTTTTGTGTGGTAGAAAATCTGGCTCTTCGAACTTTTCAGATCCTTCTTCTGGAAAACTTACTTCTTTCATTGTAGCCCGGTTGGCAAATAAGTTTTCATCAGAAACAACGAAAATATTTTCATAAGCAGTGTCCTTTTGCGGATAATCAGATGCA
Organism: Euproctis similis; assembly: GCA_905147225.2. Taxonomy (NCBI): domain Eukaryota; kingdom Metazoa; phylum Arthropoda; class Insecta; order Lepidoptera; family Erebidae; genus Euproctis; species Euproctis similis. Next base: position 11,080,631 of record LR990106.1, read on the forward strand.
ATTATTCTGATCTTATTAATCTGACGTTTGTGTCTCTTGTTCAGAAGGTATTTTTTAGTGGCCATCGTATTGGTTTTCAGATATCTACGAAGTTTAATCTTATTCTTTATATTTGATATTCTCTTGACGTTGATAAATCTTTTTTTACGTTGAAGTAGATTAGCTAAATCAAATAATTTTACTGAATCTAAATATTCCTCAACATTATTTTGATCATTAAATATGGGTGAATTATTAAATATGTACTTTATGCTATTCAGGTCTGTACTCGTTTTAGAATTCATTCCATCGTAAATATCTTTGTAACCACTACGTGGTAAAAATTTGCGATCGTAAATGTTGTACTCATTTGTGTGGGAGTCGTGTTTTTCACTTATTGATCTGCGTAATATGATGTGATTGTTTTTATTTCGAAACTGCTGCATATCACCAGATTCTTCTATTGGATCAGCATTTTCTCCAGAAGTATCACCTGCATAATTTTGTTGGTAAGCTTTAATAATACTTTCTAAACTCGTGAAGAGCTTCATAGTCTCACTATCAGGTTGTTCATCGACATATTGATTATATCCTATTGAGAAACCTGAACCATCGATATCTTTTATAAAAAACTTCATATTACCCAAGTCATAAATTGAATTAGCGTTCATAGTTTCTTCACTCATATCTGTATTTAATGGTTTTTGTAATCTCTGGGGAATACCATTATCACCCAGTACCCTACTATAATCGACTTTCAGTTCTCTCATTTCAGCAGAATTTATAGATTTGGTCCCTGTTAAAAATGTTGGGCCAGCATCCTCTTTCCAGGCTTCGCCAGATTTAGTTCCCACATTAGATAAGTATTTCTGTAATGTCAAACTTTTTGATACAGTGAAAGGATTAATATGTCTGTGAATAATACTGTTTTCTACAGAAGGAATTTTTTCTTTTAGTTCTTTTAAGGGGTCTTGAGTCCTTTTCTTAACATGGAAGTGTCCATATAATTTCTTTTTAATTTTGTTATTATTTAATTTCAATAACGACTTTGTTTCTCCAGAATGTACAGCTTTTTGTATTTTAGCTATCAAATGTTTTATCAGATTTCTCCTTTGTTTACCTTTCATTCCTTTGCTGTCAAAGTGCGTCTCAATTTCAATATATAATTCATCATCTTTTTTTTTAGTTGTCGTATCAACATACGTTTTATCTTTTCCTGATAAGTGAGGTTTATTTTTATCCAAAAATTTAATTTTAACATGCCTTTTCCTACGTCTTCTGTCGACCTCTCTTTTAAGCTCCACTATATTTTTCTTATCCTTAGGCGAGTACTCAGTGACAAATACGTTTAAATATTTATTAGGTGTCTCTTTGATGTTATCAATATTGATTGTACTTCCACTGGTAAAATCAAAGAATTCAAAAATCTCGGAATTTGGTACGAAGTTCAATTGTGGTTTAGTTATGATAAGTTTTGAATCTATTTCTGGCTGCAAGAACTTCAATAATTTTACGTTTTCTTTATGTCTAAGTTCGGTAAGGCCTGGTACATTATCTTTTCTCATACTGGAAATAAATATTAACTTATAAATTTTGATATTCACACGATCATTCAATAAAAGTCTTTTTACTTAAATTTATCCCGATATTTTAGACGTGGTTGTAAATAATGAGATGTGGAATAATCCGCAAAAGTAGTTTAAATGAAATAATAATTTAATATGTATTAATAATTCATTAAGAACTTTATATTTGGTATTAATTTAAATTGTTGAATAATTTTTATAGAAATATTTTCTGTCTTTTGCAAGCGTCTGTTTAATGACTAAGTACTTACTTTGCATTTTGTTCATTGCCAATAATATTGATACCATTATTGATCATGGTTTTTGATTCTGTAAATATTAATATTCATAATTTAATTTATTATTAATTATAAACAGGTCTTACAAAAGTTGGACTGTAAAAGTGCAAAAGATAGATAAGGAGTCACCATAAATTATCTATTAGAAAATGACATCTGGAGCTTTATAACATACACGAATTTTTAAAATCTAGGAAGCGTTCGTGAGGTATAAAAAAATCGTATACCATAAGCGTTCTTTCGGTCAACCGACAACGCACTTAATGTGAATGTGTATGCATTTGATAAATATTTGTCACTAAATCACCTACTTATATCCTTCTAATCTATTTATACTTACCAGAAGAAATAGACTTTCAATATTTTTTATCTCGCAAATCCATAGATTAGTCATTTATTTTCGGAAACTTACTTTTTAAAAAGTTCCATATTCAAACCAATTTGATAAAAAAAAAATCAGTCAGCATTCAGACGCAACTTAGAGTTGCCGTTGATAGTGGAAGTTCCGTCTGATGTTAATTTAGAGATATTTAGATTATTTAGATTGCTCTATTTGTTTCTATTGAACTAGATTTGTTTTGTTTATAAAAGGGTTTTTAGTAGTTTTAACCCTCATAATTATCAACGATGCCAACTATTCTTTGCACTCTTATGCTTTTTTGGCTAATTTTCTGCTAGTAAATATATACTGTTATATGTTTTCATTCCTTAGTTTGTAGTTTAGATAACATATAAGGTATATGATAATGTATAACTTCAACGACTAAAAATAATTAAATTTATAATTGCATTGGTTTGCATAGTAGACAAGACCATGAAGAGATTTCGGGATTTACTACAGCGCGGCAGATTAATTTGCACAGTACCTTGTACCCGGTTAAGAACCTCTACTTATTTGCACGTTATTTCCTTTTAAATTAGGTTTAAAGATCTAAAATACTCAAAAGAAATCTTTGGTCAGATTAGGCGAATCCCTCTAGTTAATCGTCAGATTAAGGAACAGCACTCTTAGCTGGTGAGCATGTGTGCTCCCCTACTCCAATGAATCTTCAATATTTCCGTGTAGTGAAGGAATAGGATAATTTGCTAATTTGGTTTGTATAAAACTGCTACTTTTTTAATCCTAGCAGGTGGAGAATGATTTTAAAAACGCTTACCTATAGATCTTTTAGTTCTGTCTAAATTATCAGTCTCCCCGTAGTTTAAGTCATCAGAATCGGGTGGTCCGTAAGTGAAATCTTCAGTAATTACTTCGTTCACAGTAACCAGATTATGTCTATCTATTGATAAAAAACTATATTTTACACAAGCTTTATCTTTATAGTTGGTAGATAGTCGTAGAGCCACACAGTTCGCTGCATGAATGGGTCGACTCGTATTTTCTGGATAAGCTAAATGAGTGTCGAATATTTCTTAATATAAAATCAATAGTGTAAAAGACGAAGGGTACAATAAGTTATATTTTAGGGTAAGTATCTTATATGGGAGTACTACACAGGGACGCTGCTGAGTCCTTGCATGTCCAGAGCTACAAATATAATCAGTAAAAAAACACATGTGTTAATGTCATAGTCATTCTAATATAAAATGGCATGGATTTCGAGGCAAAGAAAATGACTTTTGGACAACAAAATCATTGGGCCTTCGATTTCGTTGAGGCTTTCGTTCGGTGAGTGAATATATTCTGAATGGTCGAAGTATTTCATCGGTCGAACAGGCCGATTATTGCGGTGAACTGTATGACAATAATGCCATGAAAATAATTAATCTTACCATGTTTCTTTGCTAATAGCCCATCAATATCGATAAATACGTTTGTCAGTATTATTGTAAATGTAAAAGCTACAGCCAATAGTGTGACGCAGAACACCCTGTAGAAGACAGCGTCGTAGTCGCATCGTGTCATAAGTGTGGTTATGTTTAATCTGGATTATTTAAACTCAATCAAACTTCTGAAAAAGAAATCATATCAATTTGTACACAAGCCCAATCTATTAGATACTCTAGCGCCCGAATTCTGAACCGCCACTCAAATCTGACAATAAATAAAGTGCTACTTACTGCTCAAATTTCACGTATTCTGTCTAATGTGACAGCTACTTAAACGCTTAAGTAGCGCTTATATATTTGAGTGGCGGTTCAGTATTCGGGCTTTAATCGAGTAATCTTTATTCAGTATTATTGTGATTAAGTGTAAACTTTATTCCAATATTTTAGGCTTACTACGCCTTTTATAGGATTACTTAACATTGTAAAAGCTAACGTTAATGAAAGTAATGTCAAAATATTCTTTTGTTATAAAAAATATAAAATACCTAGTCAAATTAACAAAAATCTAGTTTTGCAGTCCCAATAATATAGAAATAGCGTCCTATTTGTTAACATTTTAATAGAATATATACATATATACTTACAATATTACTAGGATACGTTTACTACTGCTACCATTAATAGTGAAATTGAAATGAGCTAGAGTTCGTAAACAAACATTCGTCTTTTTTTTCAATGCAGATTTCCCATAAAATGTTGTTGATAATTACTTATTGATAAGGACTGTATTGGCCTTTGACGATATTAATTACCTACCTTATTTTAGACAGCATACACGGGATGACGTTTTGCTTATAAACTTCCGCCAATCGGTTTAATTAGAAAAAGTTACTTTTTTTTAATCAACTCACCATGCTCTTCTACATGTGACTGGTTTCTCACAACTTGATTTTCTCATAAGGGTATTTTTATTCTGTTGCTTGATAAAATTCAACAAATTAATCTGTATCAAGATATATCACCAATGACTTTAAGGAATTCTTTTCAAAAGTTATGTGTGAAAAATGTCGATAACTGAAAATATTGTGCTCAATGTGTGGCATTGCGTACTGCTACTGATAATTTATCTATATTTTGGACATAATTTTTCAGCGATTCGAGGCATAAAAGTCGCTACCTATACCTACATAGATAACTTCACACAAAGTTCCTTGCAGTGTAGGCAGGACAGAGCAGAACAGAGTGCAATAAGGCACGATTCTTAAACACTTCGCTCACTTCTTTGACTTTCTTAATTCTTGTCATATACGCTCGTCGGCTTTTAAGGTTTCTTACATTACCTTCCTCAAGGACTTGTTAAATTTGGTTATGGAAAGTGTGTTGACTCCTATATCCGCTTTTGCATTGTGTATCTGATTATTCAATTGCATCATCCAATCGTTCGACATGTTCGAAGTATCGGAGTATCCTTCCTTGCTTTTAGACACTCTGTTCCAATCCAACTTACTTCCTCACAGGCTTGTTTTTAACGAACTCCCTTTTACAAATTTTGCGCAGGACCTTATTTCGATCGCGTTTATTCTGCTTTCATGCGCACTCTGGTATGGGATTCCTGCTATGGATTCCAACGCTAATATATGGAAGTGAGAGTTGCGTATGCCCAACTCTCACTTCCATATCTTAGCGTTGGAATCAGCACAGCATTCTGAACAGCAATTTGGTTAGATTATTGCCCAATGCTCCATTTCACCGTTTGCTGACGCTACTCTTCTTTCTACATCCACAGTGCACCTGTCATCTCTGCTAAATGTGCATTCAAGACATAAAATCATACCCATCTGCTCCAGCCTTACATTATCAACCATTATTCTTGCACCAGTTCTGGTTTCCTTCCTTTTAAGCACCTTAACTGTCGTTTTCGCCGAAAACGTTTGTCGTTATATATTTATTTATTTACACTTCTCGTGCCTTATGGCGCTCTGTTCTCTCTGCCTACCCCGCAAGGGATTGGGCGTGAAGTTATGTATGTATGTGTATGTATTTACACTTTATTATACATTTACTGCTTAAAAATATGCTTAAATACTATTTATATTAGGTAGGTAAATACTGTACAATAGGCGGCCTTATCACTGACAGCGATTTCTTCCAGGCAACCGTGGGATAGAAATGTTTGAAGAGAGAGGTAGCTGTTAGTACAAACTAAATAAGTATAAATAATAATACAATACATACATATTTACAATAATATATACATAAATAAATACATACAACTAAACATGACCAAATAAAATAAGCATAGTAAATAGGAAACTTCGCATTTATTCTATAGTGTCTAGGTGATAATCTTTTACCAATTTTTTAAAAATAAACAGTGATTTAGCCTTTCGAATAATAACTGGCAAGTCATTTCACAGAGGTACTGCAGTTACAGTGAAGGACCTGCCATAGAAGCATGTACAATGCTCTGGCACCTTGAGCCTCAGATTATGAGATGACCTTAAACCTTGACTATGCGTTTCATGTAAGTACTATCGATTCCTGGAAACACGCAGCGTCCAAATACGGGGCGTACATGAGTATGACCGGACCATACATAAGTAACTACTCACGCCACCGACCCAACATATCATTTCGGTTTCCAAGAATGTCACCAGGCTTAGCTATAATTTTGTCCTTAATTCTGGATGTTGACGATTAACCGCGAAACTTTCTATTTTCTCTCCAGAAGAGTTTGTTGCTCTTCTGAAGTTCTCTATCAACCTAGCTTCCTTATTTACTGCTACTTTTTCACAGTTCTCTTTACTAACGTAATCATTTTGATCCAATCTTGAGACATAATCGAAGCCGACTTTTTTCTTTACTTCTAAGCTGGATTAACATCCGCATTCCACCAGGCATCACCTTTCATTATCTTAAGCCTCTTTGCACAACCACATGCTTCTTATGCACTACTATTTTTTTTCATTCTTTCCCAACATTCTTTAACACCTAAGTCAGAAACATTCGTGCTAGAGAGTCACTTTATCCTTTCAAGGTCCACGAAACGGGTACGCCTTTTCAAGAAGTGGAGGCGTAAGCCAGTGGCTTACGCCTCCACTCCTTGCAAAGACCTACGATCTGGCTTACTACCAGGTAGTGGTCCGTATTAAGAGTGGGGCCTCTGTAGGCTCTTGTATCCCTAAGAGCGTTTGGGGGAAATTTCGAATGCCCTTGAACACACACTAAAATAATCATTCAAATCGGTTTAGCTGCTTAAGATAAAATAAAATAAACATTTTGATTATAATGAATTCTAATAAATGCATGAAGTTTGAAATTGAATTGAAACACAATTTCTGAGTAAAATTTGGATGGAGGACGGGGATATGAATAACTATTGGGATTCGTTTTTACTACTCTAGTTGCGGAAACTTAAAAGTAACTTTGTGTGTTTATACCTTGTCAATGTATGCCAATAAATAAGGAATATAAATAAAACAAAATGCTGACATAAACATTATTTTATTACATTAAAGACTATTTACAAATTATAATAACTTATCAATATAAATAATCAACCTAGTGACATTTTGATTTTTTTGTTCAATCTGTAAAAGAAAAATAATCTTAGTTTAGGTTTTTTTTTACATATTAACATGTTTATTAATATATTTTTACAGACTTAATTTATATACATTTTTGACATAAAATATTTACTAGTACCTTACTTGCTCCTAACATTGAAACAACTTTTTATGGATTATATCGCGTTTATTTAGAACTTATTTTCTATTTATTTCCCGATGTTTCGAACTCAATGTTATGAATGTGATTCGCGAAAATCTAAGAAATAAATTACTTTCTCCTGCTCCGATGGTTAGGACATGAAGAAAGAATTAATGATGCAAGATTGAGTAAGCAGTTAAACAATGCAAAAGCGGATGGATGTAAAAGCCAAGATACACATTCCATGACCAAATAGAACGTGTTCTGGAGGAAGGTGATGTTAGGAGCCTCAAAAATCGACGCGCGTGCAAAAAAATAGTTATGAAAGTCAGCGAAGGCGTGTGAGAATCGTGCCTTATGGCGCTTTGTTCCCTCTGCCTACTCCGCAAGGGATTTGGCATGAAGTTATGTATGTAAGGATGTAACTTACTTTCTAATTAGCGCTTGCCTTTTATCTTGGCCATCAGAAGACAAAGGGTCTACTTGTGTTCTAGAATTGCTTTCATACTCGGGCAGGAAATCTTCAGCGCCTTGGCTCTCGCTATCCACTTGAAAGAATAAAATATAGTTGAATACAACTACAATAGATATGTATGTTTTAAATCAAATTCGAACCAGAAAACTTAAAGCGAAGTGCTGAATGACTTTTTTTGTAGATTAACTTTTTTGAAACAAATTTAAAACATCAACCATCGGGTTCGATTTACAATGAAATTCATAACAATTCGATATAACTTTGGGATATCTACGCGACTTTTTGAAATGTTTAAAATAGTAACGTCTTTTTTATCTGCTTTTGAAGGCATTTACAAGATTATATTTTAGTGAAATTCAGAGTGTTTTTAAATTATTTTCCAACATGCATAAGCATCATTATCATTACATAGTATAAAACATAGTCACTTTCCGCCGTCTGTCCCCTTTAAAACTACACAACGGATGTTGATGTAGTTTGTTTTTAAAAAGATAGATGGTGTCAACGGGGTGGTTTATTTATTTATTTCATTTATTCATTTAAGTAGTATCTTTAATAGATTGTGCATTTAATACAGATCGATATGGTCCTAAAGCATGTAATTTAAATGAATATTATCGAAGATATCAGACATTTACAATGTAGGGACCAGCCACCAATTGAACTTCAAAATCCAAAATTTACTTATTTTTTACTTCTGGAGCGAAACAATATTAGCTGGGTCAACTAGTGTAAAATAAACTTTGTTATTTATATGAATTCACATGTTGTCACAAGTCAAACACATTTTTATGTAATATTCAAATGGAATAATGTCCCAGTCAGAATAATTAAAAAACTTACATTTAAGATCACTGATGTGTATACTGTCATCATAGTAAACATTCCCTTCAGTATCAGGAACCAAATCTGAAACAGAAGAATAATGTAGTAGACTCTTTCGCATTTGTCTTATATGTTCCGACCAAATATGCTATGTCCACTAAGTGGAAATGTTTGTTCATGAAGTCTCCTATTACTATAAAGCGACTGTTTTTCCTACCCAAGATCCAAGTAGGAACCCAAGAAGCATAAAATAAAATAAAAATTAGAGGCGCGAGAAGAAGAATGATACCATACAGCATCAAGTTTGTAAAACTACTGAATAAATGATGCCAATTGACGAGTCGATGAGTTAACATACCAAATTGTTTTAGATTCGATTCCAGTTCTTCGTTATCTGTAAACAAAATTATTACAACCAGATTAGTAAAGAGGACTGAAGTACTAATATTTAAATAATTTAAGGTGAAGGTGTAGGCAGCGGCTGTCTCGTCTCGCCGTTATATTTACGTCCCAAATGGAATAGGTGGCGATCCTATTGCCATACCGAGCACAAAGTTTTCAGTCATCGATATTTGTCACACTTAACTTCCGAAAACAATTTTCGAAAGGTCATTGGTGTGAGCCAGTGTCAGGATGCGACCCCGGACCTCTGGATCAGAAGCCACTGGACCACCGAGACTTATAAAATATAATAAAACATATAAAAGACATTTTATTTTATATGTTTGTAAAAAAGTTAAAATAATAATAATAAAGTCACAATCGGGCCTTATTTTTAATTCATTAATTAATTCATTGTTAAAAATAAGGCCCGATTGTGAATTAAAATCGAAATTTTCTCGATTCCATTCCTACCGTAACCAAAAATCTTTATATGGTTTTCAGAAAAAAAACTGCATGCGTAAACAAAGATAATTACCGGGAAAATTGAGCACAAATTGTGATATATCAGCTTTTGTTGGAACATTCTCGTAGGTTGTATCGGTTACTAACAGTACAGGTGTCGTTTCAACTGGTAATTCTGCAAAAAAGGTATCATCAGTTTTTGATATGTTGTGAAGAAAAATGTGTGTACATTTTTAAACAGATCGTCGAGATAAACACACTTTTAGGATCGATAACTTCTATGAATAAGAATGCGTATTTAAAATTTAAATGACATTTCATCTTCTATAACTCTTCATTCTGTGAGTAACTACTCGCATACGTAAATTTACATAGTTAAACGACAATGCCCAAATTTGTATTGTGATATTGAGTTTACAGATGGTAAAGGATAAATTCAATTTTGTGATGAGACCATATGATCAGTGGTGGATTTACACTAGGGGCAGTCGGGGCAAGTGCCCAGGGCGGCAAAATTTTGAAAGTGAAAAGAATTTTTTTTAGTGTTATCAAGATTCCCCAATATAATTAATTAATTCTATTAATTAATAATTTTTTGTTTAATTGATAATTCAAGAAATTCAATTCATTCATTATTTATGAATTATAATTTTGGCACTTTTTTAATAAAAATTAATAATCAAAATGATTTAATCAATTTGTTTCCTTGGAGATTTCAAATAATAATCGATTTTTCTACTTTCTGGAATTAAAGAAATTTAGATTGCGAAGATTTAATCGACCAATTCGCAATTCAAAAAGTCAGACGTGTTTGCCTGTGAAAAAATTGATATAGGTATTATAATTATGAGTGGTCACCCTTAGTGCCATAATTGTTAGAAAAAAAAAAAAATATTTATTTATGTTTTTAGAATATATAATATAAAAAAGTTTCTGCAATAAATTAGTTATTTTAAGTTTTAAAAATAAAATACATATGTTTAAGGGGTGAAATACGTGTAGAAGGCCGTTTTCATGCTGATTTTTTAAAAATTTTTTAAGGTATAAAAAATTAATATTATTGATTGAAAATATCAGGTTATTTCATACATATATTTATGAGTATTTATTCGTATTAAACAACAATATAACTTATCAATAGCACAGAAAAATTGTTTAAATAAAAATGTCGCTTATGATGGAGGTCCATATTCAGCGTAATTGCATAAAGAAAATTAATTTTTCTGTGCCATTGATTTCAGATAAAAATTATAGCTTCTATAGTGCACACCAACTGCTAAGTCGGAAGACAACCTACTATGTGTATCAGCTGAAATCTCCGCTACTTTTCAAGTTATATTGTCGTAAAATATGGAAAAATATAAATATATGTATGAAATAACCTGATAGTTTCAATATATAACATTAGTTTTCATACCTTAAAAAAAATAATAAAAAATCAGCATGAAAACGTCTTTCTACACGTATTTCCCCCCTTAAGTAAAATTCTAGTGATAGGGCGGACTTTTTTCCGGTGCCCAGGAGCGGCATTGAGTTTAAATCCGGCCCTGCATATGATTAACAAATAAATCAAGACTACTTCTATATTAGTGGCAGTCAATATTGGTTCGTAATCCATTTTATTCAATAAATACTAAAAATAAATTTTCGGTTACGACTCTAATATTATCGACAGTGAAAATAGTATTCATTATAAATAGCGAAAATATGGTACAGAAGAGGAACCGGTCATCAAATTATAATTATTATTCAAACACTATGCAAACATTGATTAAAACAACTTTTACGATTATATCGCGTTTATTTATTATTTATTTGCATAAATTTCACGACGTTTCGAACTCTTTACAGAGATCATTTTCACGAGTGACGAACAAAAAGATGGTAGTTGTTCAAAAGCTACTTTCATTTTCAGCTTTTGAACAACTACCATCTTTTTGTTCGTCACACGTCGTGAAATAAATACAAATAAATAATAAATAAACGCGATATAATCCTAAAAGTTGTTTTAATCAATGAGTGAGATTCGCGAAAATCTTAGAAACAACTATGCAAACACTTGTAGAGTACAGGCCCGTGTTGAAAAATCATGGGTCAATTGAACCAGCATGTCACCTATCTAGAACGATATAAGAGCATAAAATAGTATGATTCCGCACTATACTACCACTTGTAAGCTGTCCAACTGAGTGCAGGTGAGAATTCAAAAGTACAGGTAGAGTGAGTTGACCTTATGGTCATATATTTTTGTACGGCATTCTTACCATGGATAAATCCAAAAAAATAATAAGAAAACGCTCAATGCCGTAAAAAATGGTGCGCCACGAGGTGGGAATTTTCTTTTTACTTTCCGACATTTCCAGGGTAAATTTGATCATTTGATTTTGTATGGCATCACTTTCATACTAATTCAATACTGCTTCTAATCCATTATTCCTCAATGCTGTACAAAAATCACGCGAGAAAGGGGAAAGTATCGAGGCTTCCCGGAGGGAATTCTGCTGGTTCAAATGACCCATGATTTTTCAACACGGGGCCTGTAGTCTATTGATCTTTAACCGTTCAGATATGAAATGCTGTTTCAAAAAAGCGTGAAATTTTATTGTGATACTTTTGAGCTTTGACAGTCATATTAATATAAATTATAATAAATACATAGGTATATAATTACATTTAAACATAAAATAGTATTTCCTTACCTGTAGGTTTCGAAGTATATGAGCTGACTGTTGGATTAGTGACAACAGTTTTTTCTGATAAGTAATCGTATTTGTACTTATCGTTCAGAAGTGGTATACTATTCACTTGTTCTGTAAGTTGCTGAGTCACTGTAGAATTATTAGAAGTGGTAGTTGATTGAGTTAGTCGAGCGTTAAGCTCTGGCGTAGACAACATATTTGCATCTGTAAGTGTCCAATTTCCTCATATTAATTTATATATTTTCATGAATTTATAAACTATAAACCACAACTATACGAATACATAACGTACTATATAAAGTATTAACATCATCATTTACGTCGATAAACGTGATATCAAACACTATTTTTTAAAATTTAAATTTGAACAGCAATCCCTATTATCAGAACCAACATTTTCAATTTAACAATATTGGTATAGTTACTGTCTAGAAGTTGTTCAAATTTTACTTACCAAGGATTTGCAGTCTTCTAAGAGCTTTCTCAATGCACCATCTTAACATTTGTTGATTAGCATTTTGATGGATTTCATTACAGAAATTTGTTGCCATAGTCATAAACGGATCCTTTTTGATATCGTTGTTATCTGCATTGCTTGAAAGAAGAACTTGGTCATTTACAAATGATTTCCTGTACTGGTTAGTAGGATTTGCGTCACTAGCGTTAAAAACATGGGCTAAGGACACTTTGTTGCGATTTTTCCGCTTGTTCTTATTTTTAGAGTGATGGTTTATCCATCTTCTTTCTCTGTTATTATTTGTATTTTTGTTAGGTTTGTCTGCCTCCAATATAGGCAGCAGTATAGTTTTTAATTCAGTTCTTTTATTTTTTACATTACCAATGCTCTTATGATGTTCTGTATTGCCATTAAAACTATTAAAAACTTTACTTTTCATATAATCATCAATGAAGGTATTATTAAAATAGAATTTATAAACGAGGTCATCTATTTCTTGATCATCTTTTTCTTTTAACATCAACTCATCCAGATCTCCTTGTATTTTATTCAGAGTAGGTAATGAAAACAAATTTATTTTCATGAAATCCGTTGGAGTCGGTTCTGGTGGTTGCGGTTTACCGGATGCGAATGTTGATTGTGGTTCTTTTAACTTAGAGACATTGGGATTTAATATTGTTGTAGCTGGAGGTATCTTATTTTCCGTGTTAATTTGGTTATGCTTGTTTAACATCCTGGCAAAACTATTCTGCTTGAACGATATTTCGCTTTGAGTTTTCGCTATTAAATTCTGTTTTAAGTTAATTTTTTCATTCTGAGACAGAATTACTTTTTGAATATTATAAAATAGTGTTTGCTGATTTAAGAATTCTTTCTGTTGATTTTCAAACTGTTTCAAGTTTTGCCACATATTCTTTTCTTTTGTTTTTAAATATTCTTCGTTAGCAATAATTTTTTCCTCCAATTCCTTTAATTTGTTACAAAATTTAATAATATGTGAATATTTCAAATCAAAATCTTTAAATTTATTAGTTAGTGATGTGGAGTTTTTTATAAATTCTTCATAAATATTTTGCATCTTCTGCTGCATTTCTTTAATATCAATATGTTGGTTCGTTAATTTTTTGTAAGTCTTTGTTAGCATAGAAATAACTTTGACGAGGCCTTTGTCAGTAACTGAATTAGTTTTTTGGGGAGGACCCTTGGGAACAATTTTATAAATGTTTATGTCTGATATTGGTGGTTTTTGCCATTCAATAGTATCTTTATCAATAGCATTCCTATAGTTAGTCATTGCAATGTTTCTATTTTCTCTGGTTGTAACGTTATCAGTTATGCTAGGGTCTGTATTGTCAATATTTTTAATAATTTCAGTTTCAAAGTCAAATGTTCCGCTCTTTTTCGTTGGGGCGACACTGGTAACTATTCGCTGAGAGTTATTTATGTTTTCATAGTTTGCTACAGTTATATTATTAAATTGTTTGAGTACATTTGTGGGATGTTTTTTTTCTCCTAGAGTTTCAGAGATTATATTGTCTAAGTAAGTCCTTTTATTATTTAATAAAACGGCAAGTTGATAAGGGTAGTCATTGATAACCGACGCTGGTCTTATTGCACTTATAATTTTGGAAGATTGAATTAAATCAGTAATATCATATTTTTTGTTTTGTTCGTTCTCGTTGTTTATACTTTTTCGACGTCGCCTGTTTTCGCGACCTGGGAATAATTTGATTACAATAGAAAAAAAAAACAAGCGAGGCTACGAATTCTAGCTGTGTTTCTACATCATTTTCCATTTTGAAAAAAATGAAAAACACCGACATTAAAATGAGTAATAATGATAGAAAAACTATAGTTGTAGAAATATAGGAATATTGGATATGTTTTAGTTTATGTTTTAAGCTTTATGTTTTGAATACTAAAATGCCATTCCCAACAAATTTATCTACATGATTTGAAGAGCAACATGGTAAATCAATACATCGTCACTCGTAGACAAAACTATCAACAAAAATTGTGGACAAGACTTCTCTCAAAAATAACGTAATAAATAACTCAAGTACATCGAAAATTTTCCAACATCGAATTTTGCCATTACAAAATCTCTGAATCATAAAAACTTGTCAATTTGTATCAGAAATATCAAAAGATTTACAAAGATACTAGGAAAAACTGATAGTACTCACTATATCCGGACCTCTTCTGCCTACCAGAAAATTCCGGATAACTCTGTGTATCGTGATTATAAAATGCATGAAATGCATCGTAATTGCTCTGTTGTAAATTATCAGCATCTATTGAACTGTGTCCAAATATGAATTCACCGATTGTTCCTTTTGCGAAAAGATTGTTGTCGTTAATGTTATTTCGTATCCACACACCCTTGTTAACAATATTATTTCTATCCAATTTCGATTTATGATAATTCGATTCTGCGTCCAAAAATATACACTGAATTAATTTAGTCTTAATAATTGTGATACTTATCAAAGATATAATGATTTTTGCAGACATAATGTCATTTCTTCAGAAACAAACGTAGGAATGGAACTAATGCAATCATTGCTGTGTTATTAGTATTTCTTTGCAACTTTGTTTATAAATGTTCAACAGTTGTTGTGGTGATATGTATTTAGTAAAGTTATCGACATTATCAGTTATTTACGATAGTTTTTCTCTGTCTTGTCATAATTTGGAACGTGCAGGTCGTCTTAATCCGAAGTTATTCGAAAGTGAATTAGAACTACTATGCTATTGAGGAATAGTTTTAATATTAATCAAGTATATATATATCAACACGAAAGTGTGGGCATATACATCACGAATGACTTGAATAGTTTTCTTAACATACACCACCTATTGACTACCTACTGACGCTTGCACTTTACTATAATATATGATGAAAGCTAATTGTAATAAGGTGCATACAAATTTATCGATATGCCGGTTAACGATCACATCACTAAATCAAAATATTTATAAACATTGTATTGTTTCGCTCGAGCCAACAAAACTATATTACTGTTTAAATTTTATTTGTTTATCCTTTTTAAACATATATTGTTTACTCTTCCCATAATAAGCGTCTTATTAATTTCATTGAATTTTAAATACTTATTTCTCACAATATTTGAGAGGTTTTTTAATAGGTATACACATTTACATAACTTCACGCCTTTTTCTACCCGAAAGTGTAGGCAGCGGCTTGTTTAAGCTTATTATTATGTTTGCGTCCCAAATTGAATAGGTGGCGAACCTATTGCCATACAGGGCACAAAGTTTTCATTCATCGATATTTATCACACTTAACTTCCGAAAACATGTTTCGATTAGTCATTGGTGTGAGCCAGTGTCAGGATTCGAATGCGGACCTCTGGATCAGAAGCCGTGTGCTCGACACTTGGACCACCGAGACCACCATATTTTTTTATATAGGTAAGAAGAAGTTTTTTATATAGGAATTAGGGGTAATAAAAGTGTTTATTCTTTTTTCGCAATGCTTTTATTTATAGTCATGGGGAATGGAAATAGGTTTTCAATCTAAAGTTGCTACTAATCTACAGTGCCGATATAAAAGTACATTAATAAGTAACATGAATTATTAATAAATAAATGAACATCGTGGCCTCTCATGCGCCAGGAGCGCCGGCCGCATTTCCCGTCACGCCAACATCAACGGACATTATCCGGCGTGCTCTTGCCACCGCCGGTGTACCAGCCGTTCTGGAACCGAACGGTTTGGTTCGCGATGATGGCAAGAGACCCGACGGGATATCTCTTTTGCCTTGGAGGATGGGTAGGCCTTTGGTGTGGGACGCTACTTGCGTCGACACCCTTGCGCCATCGCATCTTCCAAACACGGTAGAGGTGGCTGGGGTTGCTGCTGCTTCGGCAGAAAATCTCAAGCGGCACAAATACAGAAACCTTGTAGGTGATTATGTATTTGAGCCGTTTATGGTTGAGACTTTGGGGACATGGGGCCCGAGTGCGCGTGCACTTTACAAAGATCTTGCAAAGAGGCTGATTGAAGCCTCTCGCAACCAGAGGGCTGGTCTATTCTTCGCGCAGAGGATTAGCATTGCCATTCAGCGTGGCAATGCGGCCAGTCTTCTGGGCACGCTGCCAGTAGACCGAGATGCGGAGAAATTTGATTTCAGGTAGTTTTTTAATTGTATATATTGTAAATAATGTAATTATTTTATTATAAATAAATGAATAATATTTATGTTGCTTTAAATTCTTCTTTTGTTGTTCAAATTCTTTCTTCGTCTTTTTTGATTATTATTTTCTTCCTGAAAATACAAAACCACATGTAAATGTCTAATGAGTTTTTTTCTATTATTCATAATTCTTACTTGAACAAACAAACAAAAATTACCTATTACAACATGGGAACTCCCAAAATTTTTGGTCTTTTCCGTATTCTTCTCCGTCCTGTATAGATTGTGGCATGTCTTTACCCATAGACTCAGGTAACAAAAGACATAAACACCCACCGAAGATTCCCAAGGCTCCCAGTACCAGTAGAGGTATTTCACGTACTATTGTCCCCTGAGAAATATATAAACAAATACTTTATTACTTGAGAGTAGTGTAAACATAATCAATAACTAAATTAAAAAAATTCGCCGAATTTTATTTACACGATTAGTACACAAGTACTATTGAAATTCGGCGAGAGAAAGTAAAAGGTTGTAAAAATTGACATATTCTCAACTTATCCTCAGAGGAAGTACTGCACTAAGAACTAAAGCAGGAAAGCCCAGCAATGTGGTCCTGAGCCCAACGTTAACTTATGGAAGCAAGAGTTGGCAGACTGCGCACGAAAGTGAGTTAAGAAAAATCGTGCCTTATTGTGCTCTATTCTTTCTGTTTATCACGCAAGTGACTCGGTGTGAAATTAAGTGAGTAAATATTTTCTTATTTATAAAGACAAAAAAAAAATAGGCACGAACCATAAAGAAGAATAATTATCTTGGCGTGAAATACTTACCATATACACAATGTAAGGTGTAAGTATAGTTGCCACGTAGCCGCTGATGTGTATGACAGAGAGACCTTGGGCCCGAACTACCGTGGGCAGCAGTTCTGCCGCATACTGCATGCCTATATTAAAGGCTATGTTCACGGCGAAACGTCCTACCAAAGCTAGAGACGCGGATTGTATACCTGTTATAAAAGTAAAAGTTATTTAATTGTAACACTATGTGTCATGTCTCGGGTTTATAGTTATGCCTTGGTTCTATCATCCATAATATTTCACACATAGGCTTCTGAAGAAAACTGTAATTTATTCTTATTAGAATTACTCTACGTTTTAAGATTGACCATGTTTGAAAATTTTGTGGATGATTAAGGGCAATTAATGCACTTATGCTCATAATCAAAATAGCGAATAACGACCGAAATAACGTCTGAAAGTATCTACCTATTGGTACTGCTGCAGCCAATAAACTGAACACACCACTGATAACCATACTTCCAAATGCGAGCCATCGTCGACCAGCGCTGTAACATAAAGGTAAATCGGTTCTCTGTAAAGTCGGTTTACTGAAGATAGTTGAACGTGTCAACGTCATAAGAAAATACTCATGAAGCCATTCCATTTTTCAAAAGAAAATTTTAATTAAATTACAATTGAAATTACTTGTAATTTATTATTGTATATTGTCCGTCTCCATAGATTGAAATCGACGAATATAGGGATGCGACTGGGTTACACATCGCTCTCACACTCACAACTAGTGTGAGTTGCCTTCCTTACGCAGATGACTAATCACTATTATGAACGACGACTGTTTGACGAAAGTTATGGTGTTTGAAAGGTAGGAATCCAGAACTGATGCAATGTGCAATGCATGCATGTGATGATGTAGTGCTGGAGCAGGTGGATGAAATTGTATATCTTGGATGACCTTTTACCAAGAATGGTAAGTACACCGCGGATGCCGAAAGTGGCGTTAGGAAACAGCGTAAATGAAGCATTGGGCTGAGTTAACTTATTGAAGCTAGAGTTTCTACCACACCCAACTCTCGTACAAAATAATAAATGCAGTAGAAACGAGGGTAGCTGAACGCGTCGAAAACAAGGTTGATTTTTTTATGGGATAGGAGGACAAACGAGCAGGCGTGTCACCTGATGGTAAGCGACCAGTGCCCCCCATGGACACCTGCAACATATATATAGTGATACAGTTCCGTTACCGACCTAGAAAGAAGTAGGATAGGAAGGGATGGGGAAGGCGGGTAGCCCTCCGGGCACCTCGCTTACCGCAAAAGCGGATGGATGTACGAGTCGCAGACCGCCACGACTCACTTTCCATGACCAAAAAGAATGAGTTCTGGAGGAAGGTGATGTCAGGACTTCAGGAATCTAAACAGTCGACGAGCGTGTATGACAAGAATTATGAATGTCAATGAAGCAACTGAGGAGTGTACGAATCATCCCTTAAGGCGCTCTGTTCTCTCTGCCTACCCCTCAACGGACTTACTGTGCAGCTATTTAAGTATGTATGTTTTTGTAATCCAGTTACATGATTTAAAGCTGACCCATAATTTATTACTTTATATACAAATGTAGGTGGGTAAAATAATAAACAAAATATAAATCTTGTTTTACGTATTATCTATATATACAGGGATAATTTTAATATACTAATACTATTCTACACATAGCTCCTTTGTGTCATTCTAAACAACTTTTCTTCTATCAGTTTTACAAAAACCTAAAACTCTAGTAAAAAAAAAACGATTTTTAAGATTTAAATGTACCATCTGACACTTTGTAATCTTTGTAACTCTGTATTTTGTAGTAAACGTACCTATTTCACCCGATTTTCGTTCAGAGTAGCAGCTCCGTTTATGCATCTAAACAAGAAAAGCGAGTTCCCGCGCTTTCTACACGAAACTGCTTTTAATTCACATACCCAATCAGATATCGTGTAGATTACGAAATTAAAACCACCATGGGTGTTAGAAATGTATTTTTAGACTAATACACTTAAAATTTAATGTATTTCAGGAAATTTGAATTATTTACCTACCTATTTAATGTGGGTATTTAAGTGGAAACTCGATTATTCCGCCCACGATATTAAACATTCGAGATTATTCAGACATATCAACTGCGACTAATTACATTTATTAAATACTTGCCACCGCAAGTCGAACATACTCATACATAAAGTTAAAAAACATGTCGAAACGTGATCCCGCGCGTGATCTCGGCTCCACACGTTTACTCCAGCTGAATGGCATTCGTGATCGTGACCTACCTAGCGGAAATGAAAAGAAAAAGTGGTTGACATCAAGTGATAATTAAGTAATTTATTTGAAACCTAATTATACTTCGATTTTATTTCTTAAATCAAACCCAAATTACTAAATACATATTAAAATCTATCTCATAATAATTTCTTCGCGAGAAATCCACGAGTTGAAGTTTATCAACGTTTCTTTGAAAATTAATGGATGTACTGATTACAGTGTAAGATATTCACTTACCTAAATTTTAAACAAAGGCACGTATGAAATTAAGCAATGAGAAACATTACCCTCCCTCTGTAGTCGGGTAAAAGTTACATAGGTACTAGGTACCTCCGATAAACCTATGGCAACAAAGGTGGCTTTTATTACAAGGGCTTTGAAATCAAGCACTTATAATGATATCACACTTTGTTTACAATTTATTTTATTAAATAGAAATTAGAGGAGTCTGCAGTGGTTCAGTGGTTTGAGTGTTCAAAATGGAATTTTTATGTCATTTTTACAGCTGGGTTAGATTATTGGAATTTTAGAAAGGATTTCTTATTTTTTAGTAATGTAGTAACCTATGTCACCCGGGAATAGTGTAGCTTCACAGTGGTGAATTTTTTTAATCTACTAAATCGGGGCCTATTAACAATAAACAAACAATCAAATCTTTCCCCTTTATAATATTGGTACAATTATTATAAAATTGAGACAAAGTAGGTAGTCACGATACAAAATTTAATTAGTATTATCACGTCAAATTAAACTCGTGAACATTATAATTTTACTCACATACCTAACTGTAATAACTTTTTCGAATGGAATATTACCAATTACCATTGAAATAATAAACATTACCAAATGAAATAATAAACAGTCATAACTAAATAGTACATTGAAAAGAAACTCTAAGTAGGTACGTAACCTACATAGGTAGGTATATCGTGTAACTAAATATTTCATAGACTCTTATCTTCGATAAACAAAACCATATATATAAAATTTATTTTTTTATATTTATAACAGTTTTGGAGAGGGGAGTGCCGTATAGGCACGTGGAATGTTAGAGGCAGCATGACAAGAAAGATGAATGAGATGATAGATGTAATAAATGAGAGATGTCTGGATGCCTTATGTTTGACGGAAATAAAGCTGAAGGGGAGGTATGCCGAGGACCTCCCGGGTGGCATGGTAACCCTATGGTCCGGAGTGGACCTGGACGTCGGTGCCAGTGGGGGAGTGGGAGTCGTTCTCTCCCCCCGCTCTGCTTCTGGAGTGAAAGACTATGAGTTGGTAGGCCCAAGACATCTTTGGGTTCGTAAAAAACGGGGGGATCACTCGATTCTTCCTGGTCGCAGCTTATGCTCCCGTCCCGAGTTTTGGGAAACTGTTAGGGATATTCTTGATTTGGTTGAAGGAAATAAAAAATAATTCTGTGTGGTGATCTTAATGGATGGATCGGAACCAAGAGAGATGGCTTGGAGGCTGTCCTAGGTCCGAATGGTGAAAAGAGAGTGAATGATGCTGGTAAGCCGATCTTGGACGTATGCTTGGAACGGAACCTCCTTGTCTAACACATTATTCCGTTATAAAGATATTCATACGTATATGTGGAAACGGAATGAACAAAAGAGTATGATTTATCTGATTCTGGTAGATAGTCGTCTCCGAAACACTCTAAGGGATACAAGAGCCCTCAGAGGCCCCAGTCTTGATACGGACCTCTATCTGGTAGTAAGCCGCTTTGTGGGCCTATTCAAGAAGTGGAGGCACTGGCGAGTGCGTACCCATTTCGGAGAGCTTGAAAGGATAAAGTGTGAGAAATTAGAAGATGAAAGTGTACGGAGTATGTATGTAGACCTAGTCAGAAAAAGACTCAATGACGCGAGTCTTTCTGACTTAGGTGTTGAAGAATGCTGAGAAAGAATGAAAGGAAGTGGATAGTGCAAAAGAAGTATGCGATTGTGCAAAGAGGCATAAGATTCTGAGAGGTGATGCCTGGTGAGACGCGGATGTAATATCCAGCGTCGAAAGAAAGAAAAAAGCCTGGTAGGATTATGTCTCAAGTTTGAATCAGAATGATAGTATGACAGAGAAATTGTATGAGAGCTACCGCCGCTGCAGGAATATCACCAAAGCCTTAGTGGAAGAGAAGCGTGAAAGATTAGTTGCGAACCAGGAAGTTAGGTTCACGGAGAACTTCGAGGTCAATAACAAAGTCTCGGGGTTCTTCGTCAACATCCAGAATGGACAAGATTATGTCTAAGGCTGGTGACATTCTTACAAACCCAATCGATGTATTGGGTCGGCGGAGTGAGTATTTTGGGAAAATGTACGAGTATGTTCTGGATGTGGGCGCCGCGAGTTAGTCTACGACTGACGCCGCTGCGCCAACATCTGACGAGGTATGAAAAATGGTAAGGCAGCTGGAATTGATATGATGTCTGCTGAA